>JAWZYU010000003.1:21267033-21867033 GCA_038380435.1 Ryuthela nishihirai | reverse complement strand
TAGCCCATGGTGTGAGATCCATGCTCAGAGGTAAAACAACCGCATCCCCATCCTCCCTCACACCCAGGGAACCGGGAGGGGAAAAAAAATCCAATTTTAAAAGATAAATAAAAAAATTCTTTCTGGCTTGTATTTTCCACTATATGAATTTACCTCAGAAATTCCACTAGTTTAGAAATCTATTCACTAGTTTAGATTTCCACAATTAGAAAGAGCTCTAAAGTTTGAAAATTGCAAATACTTGTTTAAAAACGATAATTTCACATTCGCCATAAATGACGCACTTTCTATTTCATGACTCCATTCAGAAAAGAATTCTCCCAGGCGCTGCCCTAAGCTGAGTTATCAATGACTCACTTAGCATGAAAATCCCATTGAGTTTTTCTTCCCACAAGAAGTGAAAGCAATGGACGACCGACGTTCATTACTACTCGATGAAAGAGAAATTACTTCTAGACACTCTTCGAAAAGTATTTGCGTAATCATAATGACGTAATCAAAAGAATTCCTGTCTCCGGTTTTAAAAGAAGTGCTGGAGCAGTGTTCCGGTCTGCACAGCTTTATAGTCTGCTTATACACGTATTTTTTGTTTGAAGGACATTTCATGATTATTCAACGCATCTTCCTCAACTGAAAAATATTGGCTCTTAAGCTCTACGATACAACGTACGACGTATCTTCGTCGTACGTTGTATGGTAGAGCTTGAAAGAAATTGTCTTCATCGCCTCACACTTCACCGATATTTCAATATAAAGAGTGATTATAATTAAACTGATAGTACTCAGAGTGACGTAGAGAAGGATCACAGCGAAAAGTGATGGCAGTACTCAGAGTGATGTAGAGAAGGATCACAGTG
Organism: Ryuthela nishihirai; assembly: GCA_038380435.1. Lineage (NCBI taxonomy): Eukaryota > Metazoa > Arthropoda > Arachnida > Araneae > Heptathelidae > Ryuthela > Ryuthela nishihirai. The sequence goes on along the minus strand of JAWZYU010000003.1, from coordinate 21,866,176 downwards.
AAAAGTGATGGCAGTACTCAGAGTGATGTAGAGAAGGATCACAGCGAAAAGTGATGGCAGTACTCAGAGTGACGTAGAGAAGGATCACAGCAAAAAGTGATGGCAGTACTCAGAGTGACATAGAGAAGGATCACAGCGAAAAGTGATGGCAGTACTCAGAGCGATGTAGAGAAGGATCACAGCGAAAAGTGATGGCAGTACTCAGAGTGATGTAGAGAAGGATCACAGCGAAAAGTGATGGCAGTACTCAGAGTGACGTAGAGAAGGATCACAGCGAAAAGTGATGGCAGTACTCAGAGTGATGTAGAGAAGGATCACAGTGAAAAGTGATGGCAGTACTCAGAGTGATGTAGAGAAGGATCACAGCAAAAAGTGATGGCAGTACTCAGAGTGATGTAGAGAAGGATCACAGCGAAAAGTGATGGCAGTACTCAGAGTGATGTAGAGAAGGATCACAGTGAAAAGTGATGGCAGTACTCAGAGTGATGTAGAGAAGGATCACAGCGAAAAGTGATGGCAGTACTCAGAGTGATGTAGAGAAGGATCACAGCGAAAAGTGATGGCAGTACTCAGAGTGATGTAGAGAAGGATCACAGCAAAAAGTGATGGCAGTACTCAGAGTGATGTAGAGAAGGATCACAGCAAAAAGTGATGGCAGTACTCAGAGCGATGTAGAGAAGGATCACAGCGAAAAGTGATGGCAGTACTCAGAGTGATGTAGAGAAGGATCACAGCGAAAAGTGATGGCAGTACTCAGAGTGACATAGAGAAGGATCACAGCGAAAAGTGATGGCAGTACTCAGAGTGATGTAGAGAAGGATCACAGTGAAAAGTGATGGCAGTACTCAGAGTGATGTAGAGAAGGATCACAGCGAAAAGTGATGGCAGTACTCAGAGTGATGTAGAGAAGGATCACAGCGAAAAGTGATGGCAGTACTCAGAGTGATGTAGAGATGGATCACAGCAAAAAGTGATGGCAGTACTCAGAGTGATATAGACTAGGATCACAGCGAAAAGTGATGGCAGTACTCAGAGTGATGTAGAGAAGGATCACAGCGAAAAGTGATGGCAGTACTCAGAGTGATGTAGAGGAGGATCACAGCGAAAAGTGATGGCAGTACTCAGAGTGATGTAGAGAAGGATCACAGTGAAAAGTGATGGCAATACTCAGAATGAAGTAGAGAAGGATCTACTCAACGGATCACAACAAAAAGTGATGGCAGTACTCAGAGTGATGTAGAGAAGGATCACAGTGGAAAGTGATGGCAGTACTCAGAGTGATGTAGAGAAGGATCACAGTGAAAAGTGATGGCAGTACTCAGAGTGATGTAGAGAAGGATCTATTCGACGGATCACAGCGAAAATTAGTGGATACCTTAATAAGAGCAGATTTATACTCAGAGTGATCATTATGATATTAGTACTCAGAGTGATGTAGAGAAGGATCTACTGTACATCGCTGTTTCAAAGGTGATCTGGCAACCTTCGTGTAGAATTCAGAAAAAATGTCTGGCAACACTAAGTTTGCCAGATCACTAATTTCTAAAAAAAATCGTTGCCAGATATTTTTTCTGAATTCTGTAATCAACTATAGTGTTCGGATATTTTTTTGAGCCACTGTGCATTAGAAGTTATAGAGCTTCGAAGTTATTCCCATTGACATACGAAGGAAATTCTCTAACATTTTGGTAGGGCAGTTGATGAAGAAACACATTGAAGAATTATTATAAACTGGAGCACTGAAACATTCCGATGCAATAATCATCGATGCCCTAATTTTCGCGCATTTTAAAAAAAAAAACCCGGAAAACATCCTGCACAGGTTAAGCAGAAATGAATTCCAAAAACAATTTCGAAACGGATTTTAGCGCAAAAATTTCTCTCCTAGGGATGACGACCGCCACTTCTGTACTACTTCTGTACCACGTGACAAGGTCACAACAACTCACACATATGAAACAAAGAGGTCAAAGTTCAGAATGAGTTTTCTCCTTTTCGGTTGACACGTGCTCATAAAAACCAGAGGAGTCGTCAGCGTCTAAGGGGTCAGGTTTCGGAGTCGAAGTGACTTCTGCCTCTTCCCTTCCGCTTCGACGGGGACAGTGAATAAATCACCCTCCCCCGCTCGCACCAACTGACGACAAGGGTGTCCAAGCAAACCTCGCGTTCGCTCTACACCCGCAGCTCTCGCTCTGTCTCCTCCTCATCCTGAGGAGAAGAGCAGGAGGAGCCGAGGAACACGAGGATGGGTTGGGAGAGTAGGTGGGGGGGGGGGAGAAGGAGATTTTACGATGCTTTGGTTATTCTCCCACGGGACACGGAAGACGATGAATAACGGTCTGAGTAGCACCTGCCTCGGAGATGACGTTTAAAGGTCGGGATGCTGAAGGAAGCAGAAGAGGAAGACGATGATGAAGGTCATTTCCGTTGTCACTGGTAGAATGTTAGTATCGTCTGGGGTAGGACTTAGGAAGTATTCTGGGTTGTCTTTGCAAAGAAAATAGGATGTTTGGATTGTCTTTCCAAAAGTAAAGAGATTCTGGATTGTGTTTTCAAAATAATGAACTCTCTCTCTGTAAGAATAAAGAGATTTGATTGTCTTCCCATCGATAAAGAGATCTGGATAGTATTCCCATCGATAAAGAGATCTGGATAGTATTCCCATTGATAAAGATATTTGGATTACCTTCACACTGATAAAAGAGATTTGGATTGTCTTCTCATTGACAAAGAAATTTTCTCTTTTCGGTCTTTGAAGAAATGGTACATTTCGAAGATAAAAGTGATCCTGGTTTAGCTTTCCGAAAATAAAAAAGTTCTGTTTTGTTTTTCTTAATATATAAAGGATTCGGGATTGTCTTTCCAAATGTCAGAGGATTCTGGGCTGTCTTTCAAAAGATAAAGAGAATCTGGATTGCCTTTCCAAATGTTAGAGGATTCAGGGCTGTCTTTCAAAAGATAAAAATAATCTGGATTGCCTTTCCAAATGTTAGAGGATTCAGGGCTGTCTCTCAAAAGATAAAGAGAATCTGGATTGCCTTTCCAAATGTTAGAGGATTCAGGGCTGTCTCTCAAAAGATAAAGAGAATCTGTATTGCCTTTCCAAATGTTAGAGGATTCAGGGCTGTCTCTCAAAAGATAAAGAGAATCTGGATTGCCTTTCCAAATGTTAGAGGATTCAGGGCTGTCTTTCAAAAGATAAAGAGAATCTGGATTGTCTTTCCAAAGTTAAAGTGATTTTGAATGACTGATTGAATTGTCCTGTTTCAAATACCAAATGATTTTGTATTTTCTATCAAAATATTAAAATGATTCTGGATTGGCTTTGGTAAAAGAAAAAAACCTTCTGGTTTGCCTTTTCCAAAGACAAAAGGATTTTGGTTTCTTTTTGAAAAGTTAAAAGAGATGCTGGATTAACTTTCCAAAGATCAAATGATTCTGGATTGTTTTTCAAAAGATAAAGTAAATTTGATTTGTCTTCCAAACGATTCTGGATTATCTTTACAAACAAAGAGATTCCGAATTGTCTTTACAAACATAAAGAGATTCTGGATTGTCTTTACAAACATAAAAAGATTTTGGATTGTCTTTACAAATATAAAGAAATACTAATTTGTCTTTAAAAACATAAAGAAATTCTGATTTGTCTTTACAAACAAAGAGATTCTGGATTGTCTTTACAAACATAAAAAGATTTTGGATTGTCTTTACAAATATAAAGAAATACTAATTTGTCTTTAAAAACATAAAGAAATTCTGATTTGTCTTTACAAACAAAGAGATTCTGGATTGTCTTTACAAACATAAAAAGATTTTGGATTGCCTTTACAAATATAAAGAAATACTAATTTGTCTTTAAAAACAAAGAAATTCTGATTTGTCTTTACAAAGAGATTCTGGATTGTCTTTACAAACATAAAAAGATTTTGGATTGTCTTTACAAATATAAAGAAATATTAATTTGTCTTTAAAAACATAAAGAAATTCTGATTTGTCTTTACAAACAAAGAGATTCCGGATTGTCTTTACAAACATAAAAAAATTCTGGATTGTCCTTAAAAACATAAAGAAATTCTGATTTGTCTTTACAAACAAAGAGATTCTGGATTGTCTTTACAAACATAAAGAAATTCTATTTGTCTTTACAAAGAGATTCTGGATTGTCTTTACAAACATAAAAAGATTTTGGATTGTCTTTACAAACATAAAGAAATTCTGATTTGTCTTTACAAAGAGATTCTGGATTGTCTTTACAAACATAAAAAGATTTTGGATTGTCTTTACAAATATAAAGAAATACTAATTTGTCTTTAAAAACATAAAGAAATTCTGATTTGTCTTTACAAAGAGATTCTGGATTGTCTTTACAAACATAAAAAGATTTTGGATTGTCTTTACAAATATAAAGAAATATTAATTTGTCTTTAAAAACATAAAGAAATTCTGATTTGTCTTTACAAAGAGATTCTGGATTGTCTTTACAAACATAAAAAGATTTTGGATTGTCTTTACAAATATAAAGAAATACTAATTTGTCTTTAAAAACATAAAGAAATTCTGATTTGTCTTTACAAAGAGATTCTGGATTGTCTTTACAAACATAAAAAGATTTTGGATTGTCTTTACAAATATAAAGAAATATTAATTTGTCTTTAAAAACATAAAGAAATTCTGATTTGTCTTTACAAACAAAGAGATTCCGGATTGTCTTTACAAACATAAAAAAATTCTGGATTGTCCTTAAAAACATAAAGAAATTCTGATTTGTCTTTACAAACAAAGAGATTCTGGATTGTCTTTACAAACATAAAGAAATTCTGATTTGTCTTTACAAAGAGATTCTGGATTGTCTTTACAAACATAAAAAGATTTTGGATTGTCTTTACAAATATAAAGAAATACTAATTTGTCTTTGTCCGTCCCGTGGTCGAGTGGTTAGCACGCTTGGCTACTGATCTACGGGACCTGGGTTCGAGCCCCGGGTAAGGCATGGATGTATGTGCTGTTTTTCTGCTGAGGTCCTGCCATCCTCTCAGATCTTCTACTTTGGCATATAAACTGACAAGCTCCTGTCAGACCTCTGTGGCAAGCAGCTGCTTGAGGGGGTATTTATTTCTTTATAATTTGTCTTTTAAAACATAAAGAAATTCTGATTTGTCTTTTAAAACATAAAGAAATTCTGATTTGTCTTTACAAACAAAGAGATTCTAGATTGTCTTTACAAACATAAAAAGATTCTGGATTGTCTTTAAAAACGTAAAGAAATACTAATTTGTCTTTAAAAACATAAAGAAATTCTGATTTGTCTTTACAAACAAAGAGATTCTGAATTGTCTTTACAAACATAAAAAGATTCTGGATTTTCTTTAAAAACATAAAGAGATTCTATATTGTCTTTTGAAAGATATAAATAATTCTGGGAAATCTTTGCCAAGGAAGAAAGTCCAGATTGTCTTTTCCAAGATAAAATGATTCTGGATTTTGTTTACAAATATGAAAGCGAAGCGATTTATGCGTTGCCCAGGTAATGATACCTTTAACACTTCCTTTAAAGTGAGCGAAGTGAGTGCAGCAATCGTGTTACACAAATAATGAAATTAAACAGATGCTATTGCATTACGGGAAGTGATTATCGGAACGTGCTCTGTGTGTTTCCAGAACCATCATTACGACCGTGTTCATAAAGAGATTTCATCTTCCTCTCCAATGACCGTAGTATTTCTCTTGTAATTGCGTGAAACGCCCAACTGCGTTAAACTTGCTACTTTTAGATTCACGTTTCCAGTTCCAATATCCCTCCTTCCCAAACGCCCACTTGGATTAAAAGAAACTTGGATTAAAGGAATTTTAATCCACTTGGATTAAAGGAACACAGATAAGCTTGGGAAGGCTGCAGTCCGTCGGATGGGACACGTTAAGCCGTGTCTCCGTGTGCGGGAGAATCATAATCCTATGATCGTTAAAGAACACCTTTGGATGGCCAAGACGGGAGGCTACTATCTGCCATCCGTCAGCTGTCCGTTAGCATGTATTGTTAGCTATCCAATGGGGCCTCCCCCCAACCTTCTCTGTGTCCTCGGAGTTCTTGTGACCTGGCCATTTAGCCCATTGTATGCAAACAGGCACGGCTCACAGATAAAGGCCTCCCCCAACCTTCTCTGTGTCCTCGGAGTCCTTGTGACCTGGCCATTTAGCCCATTGTATGCAAACAGGCACGGCTCACATATAAAGGCCTCCCCCAACCTTCTCTGTGTCCTCGGAGTCCTTGTGACCTGACCATTTAGCCCATTGTATGCAAACAGGTACAGCTCACAGATAAAGGCCTCCCCCAACCTTCTCTGTGTCCTTGGGATCCTTGTGACCTGGCCATTTAGCTCATTGTATGCAAACAGGGACGGCTCACAGATAAAGGCCTCCCCCAACCTTCTCTGTGTCCTCGGAGTCCTTGTGACCTGGCCATTTAGCCCATTGTATGCAAACAGGGACGGCTCACAGATAAAGGCCTCCCCCAACCTTCTCTGTGTCCTCGGAGTCCTTGTGACCTGACCATTTAGCCCATTGTATGCAAACAGGTACAGCTCACATATAAAGGCCTCCCCCAACCTTCTGTGTCCTCGGGGTCCTTGTGACCTGCCATTTAGCCCATTGTATGCAAACAGGTACAGCTCACAGATAAAGCAAACCAGCCAACGAAAATTAGAAGTTTCATTAACTTTGTCGTTAGCCTCCACTGTTAGCATTATTGTTAGCTACGCTGTTAGAATACATTGTAGATAGGTTGTTAGGGTGTATGCTATCTCTATCATTAATATGATTTCTTATCTCTAATGCTAACATGTATCGTTAGCTATGTGGTTCGAATGTTGTTTAAGAGATATGAAAGCTTGAAATTTAACAATTAACTATGCTGTTTTATGAAAATCGTTTATATTATCTAATATTGAAATAATCATTGCAAATAATCATTATATAAAAATTACAGTCGCTCAAAAAAAATATCCGAACACTATGGGTTGATTACAGAATTCAGAAAAAATATCTGGCAACGATTTTTTTTAGAAATGAGTGATCTGGAGACGAAGGTTGCCAGATCACCCATTTCTAAAAAAAAATCGTTGCCAGATATTTTTTCTGAATTCTGTAATCAACCGTAGTGTTCGGATACTTTTTTGAGAGACTGTAGTGGTCATATTATTTTGATACTAGATCGTGTGGGCTCACTCACGGAAATATTGAGCGTGTGCAGTTACCGTTCACAGCAAACTGGAGCGTGTGCAGTAACTGCACACGCTCCAGTTTGCTGTGAACGGTAACTGGAGCGTGTACAGTTGCTGTACACGCTCCAGATATTTTTCCTGAATTCTGTAATCACTTGACACGAAGGTTGCCAGATCACTCATTTCTAAAAAAAAAATCGTTGCCAGATATTTTTACTGAATTCTGTAATCAACCATAGTGTTCGGATACTTTTTTGAGCGACTGTAGGTGGTCATATTATTTTGATACTAGATCGTGTGGGCTCACTCACGGAAATATTGAGCGTGTGCAGTTACCGTTCACAGCAAACTGGAGCGTGTGCAGTAACTGCACACGCTCCAGATATTTTTCCTGAATTCTGTAATCACGTGACACGAAGGTTGCCAGATCACTCATTTCTAAAATAAAATCGTTGCCAGATATTTTTACTGAATTCTGTAATCAACCATAGTGTTCGGATACGTTTTTGAGCGACTGTAGGTGGTCATATTATTTTGATACTAGATCGTGTGGGCTCACTCACGGAAACATTGAGAATGTGCAGTTACCGTTCACAGCAAACACAGTTCACAGCACACGCTGTTCACAGCAAACACAGTTCACAGCACGCAGTTCACAGCACACGCTGCAGTTCACAGCAAACTGGAGCGTGTGCAGTAACTGCACACGCTCCAGTTTGCTGTGAACGGTAACTGGAGCGTGTACAGTTGCTGTACACGCTCCAGATATTTTTCCTGAATTCTGTAATCACGTGACACGAAGGTTGCCAGGTCACTCATTTCTAAAAAAAAAATCGTTGCCAGATATTTTTTCTGAATTCTGTAATCAACCCATAGTGTTCGTATATTTTTTTTGAGCGACTGTACATTCCCATTGACCTAACACGGAAATTCTCTCGTATTTTGCAAGAGCAGTGTACTTTGAGCTTTGAGCTCCTCCATTGCTGAGGAAAAAAAATAAAGCGAAAATTTCTTTCTGGAATATAAAACAGCCTAATCCTGTCAGACCTCTGTGGCAAGCAGCTGCTTGAGGGGGTATTTATTATTTATTTTATTTAATTCACTCTCAACAAATTCGAGATAATTTTTTCTTTCCTTTCTTCCCGATTCGTGCAGCACGGAATAAATATTGTTGATGTCTCTCCTCCAGAAAGGGCTCGCGAGAAAAAAACTGAGAGTAAGTAACTTTTACCGTGTCACTCCCCCCTCCCCCCTCTGACCTTCTGCAGCATCCGCCGTTCAAAGGATGGAGCGCCCCATTGTTAACGATGAATTGCAAGAGTTAAGCCTGCACGAATTTCAATTGTTTCTCAACAGAGGTGGGTGCGGCTCTCTCACTCACTTTGAAGTAGCGAGAGTAAGAAACAGACACTCGCAGAGACAGAGTGAGCGATGGGAAATTGTCCCTGTCAGACCTGTTGTCGTAGGATCCATTCTAGTGACAATGCAGACCAACGTTCTCTCTCTCCTCCAATCATTTCTCTCCCTCCCCCCCGGAATAAAGCACGAGCAAGTTTCAAATTCTGACCACCTGCTGCCTAAAAGCGACGACTATTATTTCCTCTTAGGGCAAGGTGTAGTCGACTCTCGTAACGAGTCGCTCTTTCTTCCGTACGACCTTTTTCTTTTTGGCCCATCGCCACATAACCCTCTTCTTCCCCCCTCTCGAAATGCTCACGTGTGCAACAGCAGCAACGGAAGGTTGACAACAGGAATATTTGGGCTCGCAGCGCCCGAGGAAGATCGACGTCAACAAAATGAAGATGTGAAACCGTCGTCCGTTTGTAAAATAGGTCGTCTCTCGCTCTGTCTTCTCTAAAGTCAACTCCGCAGGGGGTCTTCCTTCGTGTGGCGGGAAATTTATGAAGGGGGAGAGAGAGGAGGGATGGGGGGGCTAGACGTTAGCGCGTGCGTTTCGTTTTCGACTTGGCAGAAGGTGAGAAATTTTATCTTTTTTTCTTTAACGTCTCATTGTTTGTGACAGGAGAAGCAGAATTGCTAAGGACTCCATTGCTGGCGATGCAGAACTCGATTCGCATTGCGACTAATCGATACTTGGTGCGAGATCCAGTGAGGTGCGGTTGGTAGTTGCGTGCCAAAAAACGAAACTCGAGGTTTGGCTCTCAACAGTGATATTTTTAACACTCTCGTTGTCATCACGCATTGTCAGCTGTATATTGTTATTTGTTAGGATGCATTGCAGGCAATGTTGATGTTTATCAGCGTGTATTGGTGAGACCTCGTTCTGACTTCCTTCCGATTTTACGTGGTGAACTTTTTTTTTACAGAAAGATTCACCTAAGGTCGCTTTAAATCTCGGTTAAGTCACCGCAAGAAAAAGTGGCTCACCTTGGTCTATGTCGTACTAAAACATTTGACACCCCATAGCCAAATACCGAAAAGTTATCGCTGTTGCCTTTTGTCATTGGCCACCACAATCCCTTCTACCAGGCTCATTAGTGTTTGAATTTTTGAAACTTTGGACTGAGTCCGACTCAGTGAAATATGAAAATCTGGGTCAGGAATAGGACCACGAAAGGGTTAAAAATGTTTTTACTTATCGTTCATTTAGAAGAGAGAAAGAAAAAGATAGAAAATGTAAAAAAAAGAGAGGTAAAAAAGAAAGAAAAAAAATGAGGTAAAAAAGAGGGGAAAAGATGAGAGAGAAAGAGAGCGGAAAAGAGATAAAGAAAAAAATAGAGATGAAAAGAGGGAAAAAGATGAAAGAAAAGAGAGCGGAAAAAGAGATAAAAAACAAAGAGATAAAAAAAGCGGGAAAAAGATGAGAGAAAAGAGAGCGGAAAAGAGATAAAGAAAAGAAATAAAGAGATAAAAAAAGAGATAAAGAAAAAAGTAAAGAGATAAAAAGAGGGAAAAAGATGAGAGAAAAGAGAGCGAAAAAGAAATAAAAATAAAAAAAAGACAAAAAAGAGATGAAAAGATGAAATGAGAAAAATAAGAGATGAAAGAGATAAAAAAAGCGAAAATAAAAAAGAAATTGATAAAGCAAAGTGATAAAAAGATAAATTTTAAATTTTTTGAATTTTGCTTTGAGGAGAAGATGCCATTTTGGCTGGCGATGCTCTTGAGAGGATGTCAACGATAGGCTCTTTCGTTAACGAGCTAAAGTTGAAAAAGCGCACTTTTTCATGTAACGCAAAAAAAAGACGCAACGCACACTTTTTCATGTAACGCAAAGTTATTGCACGTCCCTATGTAGAATGCGAAATAATAATATCTACAAAAATATTTTTGAATTTCCATCACATCTGCAGACAATATATCTATAGGTTATTGTTTGTAATGCATTGGCGACGTAAATGCGAATAGAATATCGGCGATCTCTTATACAGGGTACACTATACGTGTTCCTTAACTTTTCTTTCCGCCACGAATATGGGTTGGGTTGTTTTACCTCTGAACGGCACTTTTTTGCACACCATGGGCTAAATGGCCAGGTCACATGGACCCCGAAGGCTCAGAGAAGGTTGGGGGAGGGGACCCACTGGAACAGCTGTTGGGAGACAGATGGTAGCCTCCCGTCAAGGCCATCCAGCGTGTTCTTTAACGTGCACAGGGTATGGCTCTCCCGCACACGGGGCCACGGCTTAGCGTCCCATCCGACGGACGGCGGCCTTTTCAAGTCCATCGGTGTCTCCTACTGACTGTGGGCAGGGCGGGGAAATTTTGCGGAGAACCACGAATATGGGTAGACGGCATTCGTATAATGTCAGTTTTTCCAGTAAAGTAACTTCGTCGAGGATTTTACCGTATTTGTTAGGGGGCGGGGGTGACTCAGTCGATAGCGCGCCAGGCTCGTAATCTGCAGTTCCCAGGTTCGAATTCCAGCTGGGTCAGCGTTGAGATTTATCTCTGCAAAATTCCCCGCCCTGCCCACGGTCAGTAGGGGACACCGATGGGCTTGGAAAGGCCGCCGTCCGTCGGATGGGAAGTTAAGCCGTGGAGCCGTATGCGGGAGAGCCATACCCTGTGCACGTTGAAGAACACTTCGGATGGTCTTGACGGGAGGCTATCATCTGTCTTCTAACAGCTGTTTCAGTGGGTCCCCTCCCCCAACCTTCTCTGAGCCTTCGAGGTCCTTGTGACCTGGTCATTTAGCCCATTGTGTGCAAAAAAGTGCCGCTCAGAGGCAAAACAACCCAACCGTATTTGTTAGTAAGCATATTCAGCTCCATTGTTATTTGTAAGCACGTACTTTCAGCTGGGGTGGGGGTGGCTCAGTCGGTAGCGCATCAGGCTCGTGATCTGTAGTTCCCAGGTTCGAGTCTCAGCTGGGTCGGCGTTGAGATTTATCTTCGCAGGATTCCCTGCCCACGGTCAGTAGGGGACACCGATGGGCTTGGAAAGGCCGCCGTCCGTCGGATGGGACGTTAAGCCGTTGCTCCGTGTGTGGGAGAACCATACCCTGTGCACGTTAAAGAACACGCTGGATGGCCTAGACGGGAAGCTACCATCTGTCTCCCAACAGCTGTTCCAGTAGGTTCCCTCCCCCAACCTTCTTTCTAGAAAAATAACAAATCTCTTTTTCTTTGTGTGTGTGTGTGTATACTTTGCGAGATTTAATACGTTTTTTATTTTATTTATAAGTATTTAACAGTACCAATGACAGTTAAAACAATTGTTCCGAAAAGCTAATTGAAAGAGACTCAAACGAAAGCAAGAAAAAATAATTTAAAAAAAAGTTTAAATTTTCCAAAATTTACAAAGTTTATTCCATCAATTTTCATCAGTTGTTACCGCTGGCCTTGGAAAGACCGCCGTCCATCATAACAGGCGTTAAGCTCTGGTCCCGTGTGCACGAGAGAGCCTTACGTTGCGTAAGTTAAAGAACACGCTGGATGGCTCTGATAGGGAGAGGTTATCATCTGTCTCCTAACAGTTATCCAGTGGGTCCCCTTCCCCTAATCTTCTCTGAGTTCTTGGGGTCTTTGTGACTTGGCCATTTAGTCCATTGTGTTGGGTTGGGTTGTTTTACCTCTGAGCGGCACTTTTTTGCACACCATGGGCTAAATGGCCAGGTCACAAGGACCCCGAAGGCTCAGAGAAGGTTGGGGGAGGGGACCCATTGGAACAGCTGTTAGGAGACAGATGTAGCCTCCCGTCAAGGCCATCCAGCATGTTCTTTAACGTGCACAGGGTATGGCTCTCCCGCACACGGGGCCACGGCTTAACGTCCCATCCGACGGAAGGCGGCCTTTCCAAGCTCATCGGTGTCCCCTACTGACCGTGGGCAGGACGGAAAGTTTTGCGGAGATAAACCTCAACGCTGACCCAGCTGGGACTCGAACCTGGGAACTACAGATTACGAGCCTGGCGCGCTACCGACAGAGACCCCCCCCCCTGCCCCCAGTCCATTGTGTGCAAAAAAGCGCCGCTCAGAGGTAAACAATCCAACAGTTAATTATCTCTCACTTAATTCAAATGTGGTCATCCAATCGTGAAGTGATCCAGACTCTTTCAAAAAACACTCAGACCAAACAGAAATGGAGAGAAATCAGATAGCCAGACCCAAACGATGGCCACTACACGACAAGATTAATTCATCTGCATAACAACCCATCCCATGATCCCATTTCAGCCGAAACCACATCGTGGGAACTTCTATCTCCTTTCTCGAAGAGAGATTCTCTCCCCTCCCCTCAATTTCTTTCCCCCCTTTTGCGGGCTCTCCCCTGTCACCTCGCTCACAGAGGCGCGTGACAGATTTACGGCGTCCGTCTGGCCACAAAGGATACATCACGTGCCCGTGAGACGCCGTAACTTGAGAAGCGCGTACCGTCGATTGGCCCGCCGTTTGTTATACGGACCATTACACCTGTTGCTGAAGGCCCAAGCTCAGTTAACGAAGGCTTGGCCGTGATATAATGTATCACTGCACACTTGTAGTACTCCGCCCTTTCTCTCTCCCAACTCCCCCCCACACACTCCACAACCTTCCTCTTCTTCACACAGTTAATTTTGTCTCTGGACTTGTTTATCTTAACATTTAGTTCTCTCCCCCCCTACCATGTTTCCTGCTCTTCCTTCATCGTTATAATCAGCATCATCGAGCCTCTTTTGCACACAGATGGTGGAGATGATGGGAGAAGAAGGGAGTGTTAGAGGCAGGAAAGGTTTTTTTTTTCGCTCTTTCTAAATGATTGTGCCATCATCTTATTTTCCGTTTTTGTTTTTATGCCGTCCGCGTCTAGAGACTTCATCACGTGTTGGAAATTTTATGGCAAAAGCTGTGCTTGCCTTGGCCCTGCCTCGTTGACTTAATGAGCTGGCTTTGTCGCTCCAAGATAAAGTAGCAATAATACTTTGTCTTCTTGCTCTGTTTTTTTTTTTTGGGGGGGGGGGGGGGTGAAGTGGAAAGGAGGGGGAGGGCAGAAAAAGGAGTTCTCTCTTTTTCTCTCTCGCTAGTTTTTGCTCGGGTAGCGGTGTTTGTTTTTAGTCATTGTTTCTATTTTCTTCTACCCAAACGAAGTTGAGTTGACGTCACGATGAACTTGCAAATGTTTCAAACACCGGCTTCAATTTTATCTCCCCGTTCTGAGATGTTTTTCTTCTAAATCACCAGATTAACAATGACTCCAGGGGATCAACTGGAATGATGTTGGGAAACAGGATGAAGTCTCCAGGTAAAGGCTTAATAATGCTTGATTATAAATATGCGAATAGGCCATCCAGGGTGTTCTTTAAGGTACAGTAGCTCAAAAAAATATATAATGCAATGAATATGGAGCGTGTGCAGTTACCGTTCACAGCAAACTGGAGCGGTTGTGGTTAATGTTCACAGCACATTGGATCGTGTGGGCTCACTCACGGAAATATTGAGCGTGTGCAGTTACCGTTCACAGCAAACTGGAGCGGTTGCGGTTAATGTTCACAGCACATTGGATCGTGTGGGCTCACTCACGGAAATATTGAGCGTGTGCAGTTACCGTTCACAGCAAACTGGAGCGTGGGCAGTAACTGCACACGCTCCAGTTTGCTGTGAACGGTAACTGGAGCGTGTACAGTTGCTGTACACGCTCCAGATATTTTTCCTGAATTCTGTAATCACGTGACACGAAGGTTGTCAGATCAATAATTTCTAAAAAAAATCGTTGCCAGATATTTTTTCTGAATTTTGTAATCAACCATATTGTTCGGATACTTTTTTGAGCGACTGTACCCATAGGCTGTAGCTATCCTGCGCACGGAACAAACGCTTAACGTCCCATCTGACGGACGGTGTCTCTTCTCTCACAGATGGTAGGATAGGTGCTAGCGGAGATATATCTCAAAGTTGAGATTCGAACCTGGGAACTGCAGATTAGGAGCCTGCCCATATATTTAATAGTTGAAGCTCTTTCTCACTACGTCAGTCAGGATCGTTTTATTTTAAAGTCTATTGAAACACTTTAAGTCAGTTGATATGATTTCTCAAAGATTTAATGTCTACTAGAATATTTATTTCCTTTTGGTACGGGGCGGGGTGGCTCAGTCGGTAGCGCGTCAGGTTCGTAATCTGTAGTTCCCAGGTTCGAGTCCCAGCGGGTCAGCGTTGAGATTTATCTCCGCAAAATTCCCCGCCCTGCCCACGGTCAGTAGGGGACACCAATGGCTTTGAAAGGCCGCCGTCCGTCGGATGGGAAGTTAAGCCGTGGCCCCGTGTGCGGGAGAGCCATACCCTGTGCACGTTAAAGAATACACTGGATGGCCTTGACGGGAGGCTACCATCTGTCTCCCAACAGCTGTTCCAGTGGGTCCCCTCCCCCAACCTTCTCTGAGCCTTCGGGGTCCATGTGACCTGGCCATTTAGCCCATGGTGTGCAAAAAAGTGCCGCTCAGAGGTAAAACAACCCAACCTTTTGGTACCTTTTTTTTAAAATTCGTGGTTGTCGTGTGTTGGGCGATTGTCGTTGAGATTTCTAAGACACGGATATATCCGGTATCTTCTAACTCCAGAAGCACATAAAAAAAAAACATCGATTATTAATAAAAAAATAAAAATTTGCGAAAAATGAGAATGACGCAATGGTTCGAGGGTTATTGGGATATTAAGGGCAAATGACGAAAGGTTCATAGGGAAAAAAAACTTCATTTCTCTTGGTTAATAAAATCATCATATTTCGAAGGGATGATTGTCTGCGTGAAAACCGATAGTTGTGTTTCCCTTAACGGTATGGTGACGTCAGCGTGAATGCACGAGCCTCAAGCGGATGAGAAATTCTTATCGACGCCTTGTAATTTAAAAAAAAATAATAATACTTATTCATCATTGTATAAAGTTACATAATCAGAATATAAAGCACATATCCAGCATAAGTAAGTTTTTTCTGCTAGATATATAAAATCATTTAAATATTATATAAAATACAATTTTGGCAACTTCATTGTCAATACGATACATATTATTTGAAGATCATTGTCCATCCACAGATATTTGACCTATTGGTCCTAAATTTCGCGAGGAGGGAGTGACTTAGTTGGTAGCGCGCAAGGCTCGTAATCTGTAGTTCTCAGGTTCGAGTCCCAGCTGGGTCAGTGTTGAGATTTATCTCCGCAAAACTCCCCATTCTGTCCTCGCTCAGTAGGGGTCACCGATGGGCTTGGAAAGGCTCCCGTCCATCGCATGACATATAAAGCCGGGGCCCCGTGTGCGGGAGAGCCGTACTCTGTGCACGTTAAAGAGGTCACGCTGGATGGCCTTAACGAGAGACTACCATCTGTCTCCCAACAACTGTTCCAGTGGGTTCCCTCCCCCAACATTCTCTGAGCCTTCGGGATCCTTGTGACCTGGTCATTTAGCCCATAGTATGCAAAACCTCCAGTCAAGGCTACTCGCGTGTTCTTTAACGTGCGCGTAGTATGGCTGTCCCGCCATCCGGAGGCAGGGCTTAATGTCCCATCAGAGGGACGGAGATATTTCCAAGCTCATCGGTATCCCCCCATCTGACTGCGGGTAGGGCGGGGAGTTTTACGGAGATAAATCTCAACACTGGACCAGGTAGGACTCGAACCTGGGAACTGTAGATTACGAACCTGAAGCGCTACCGACTGAGCCACACCACCCATAGAATTAAGAAATAGCACTGCTCTGATACTTGTTCTTAAATGAACAACATTTAGCGTTTTTTTTTATAGCAAGGACACCTGAGAAGAAAAAATGAAACAATGTTTGAAGTGAATAAAAAAAAAGAGTTGTCAGTTCTTACCTGCTCCTGTTGTTGCTGAAGTAGTTGCTCCCTGAGAAGTTGTAATTGGGCGATCATGTCTGTTAATACTTGCTCTTTCTTGCTGAGGTTGTCGCCGGCGAGGGCAGCTTTCAGAGCCTCACTCTCCACCACCACCAGGGGACGCTCTTTATCCACGTGGACTGTGATCGGAGGAATGGAATCGTCCTCCCTACGAAAATCAGAAGGAAGGAAATGTGAGACAAAAGATTAAAAAAAAAAGTATTAGAAATCTCCTGTGTTTTTAAAATTTTAAATAATAATTTTAAATTAGCGTTTTACTTCTGTGGTCATTTTTTGTGGTTCTTTTACGTGTAGCGTATAGTAGCACCACAAAACTACGTCGGTAGTATTGTGGCATTACTATAGAAACGGTGGTGACGTCACTATCCATGCTCACCGGAAGTGACGACAAGTGATGTTGGGTTTTTTTGAGGTTGTTTTACCTCTGAGCGGCACTTTTTTTGCACACCATGGGCTAAATGACCAGGTCACATGGACCCCGAAGGCTCAGAGAAGGTTGGGGGAGGGGACTCATTGGAACAGCTGTTGGGAGACAGATGGTAGCCTTCCGTCAAGGCCATCCAGCGTGTTCTTTAACGTGCACAGGGTATGGCTCTCTCCCGCATACGGGGCCACGGCTTAACGTCCCATCCGACGGACGGCGGCCTTTCCAAGCCCATCGGTGTCCCCTACTGACCGTGGGCAGGGCGGGGAATTTTGCGGAGATAAATCTCAACGCTGACCCAGCTGGGACTCGAACCTGGGA
Organism: Ryuthela nishihirai; assembly: GCA_038380435.1. Taxonomy (NCBI): domain Eukaryota; kingdom Metazoa; phylum Arthropoda; class Arachnida; order Araneae; family Heptathelidae; genus Ryuthela; species Ryuthela nishihirai. The sequence goes on along the minus strand of JAWZYU010000003.1, from coordinate 21,848,927 downwards.
ACTACAGATTACGAGCCTGGCGCGCTACCGACTGAGCCACCCCCGCCCCAATTACCTGGGGACGGCAGCAATCACGCAATCGCAATGGTCATTGTTGCTGGGGCCTTTAAGAATCTGTGCAGATTGTGGATAAATGGGGACGTAGAAAGCTGGCTAGCTGAAGGGACTGGAGTGGCCATATAGAAAAAGAGAAAATGTTATTTATTTTATACTAATATAGAAAAGAGATGACTTTTATAATACCAAAAAAAAGAACTTTTTTTCTTTTCTTGCTATAAATACAAAAATGTTTCAGGAAACTTTCTTTTCAAATAAATTCGATCATTATCAGAGAGAATTTATTTTTCTAAAAGAAGGTGACGGGGTGGCTCAGTCGATAGCGCGCCAGGCTCGTAATCTGTAGTTCCCAGGTTCGAGTCCCAGCTTGGTCAGCGTTGAGATTTATATCTGCAAAACTCCCCGCCCTGCCCACGGTTAGTAGCGGACACAGATGGGCTTGGGAAGACCGCCGTCCGTCGGATGGGACGTTAAGCCATGGCCCGTGTGCGGGAGAGCTATAACCTGCGCACGTTAAAGAACACTCTGGATGGCTTTGACTGGAGGCTACCATCTGTTCCCGAACAGCTGTTCCAGTGGGTCCCCTTCCCCAACCTTCTCTGAGCCTTCGGGGAGTAGTGTAACTCTAACCTGGGCTCCAACCTGGCTTTGACCTTGAAAAGTCCCCAAGGTCACGGTTATGGTCACGCGCACAATTGATGTTGACATATGTCTTACACATACTGTAATTGGTTATTTCCGGTTCTTTCGCCCCGTTTTCGACCTTTACACATCCTGTAATTTCAGGTCACCCCATATGCCCTCTGGACCACGTTTAACTTAACCAAAATATTTCAGTAATTAATTTTAACACATTCTTGTGTTATACACAATCTTAATATTTTGAACCTTTCTCTTATGCTGAAATTTACACTACTTTAATCTTTTACTAAACCATTCTAGCAGACACCAACCTTTATATGCATCCAGTATCTGATAAACACTTCTGAAAGAACCGGAAATAAGAACCGGAAATAACCAATTACGGTATGTGTAAGACACATGTCAACAACGATTGTGCGCGTGACCGTAACCGTTACCTTGGGGTCTCTTCAAGGTCAAAACTACTCAGGTTGGAGTTACACTACTTCGGGGTTCTTGTGACCTGGCCATTTAGCCCATGGTGTGCAAAAGAGTGCAGCTCAGAGGTAAAACAACCCAACCTAAAAGGAGTGTCATTTACAACTCATAACTAAGGGAGTCTCCTCCAGAAGCTTCATATTCAATATCAAGCCATTTCAGGCGAATTAAGAATCACTGTCAACAATAGAATGAATGTCATTTCAGTCTGACAATTTGCGGTAAATTTGGACCCGAGGCCGAGTGGTTAGCACGCTTGGCTACTGATCTACGGGACCTGGGTTCGAGCCCCGGGTAAGGCATGGATGTATGTGTTGTTTTTCTGCTGAGGTCCTGCCATCCTCTCAGATCTTTTACTTTGGCATATAAACTGACAGGCTCCTGTCAGACCTCTCTGGCAAGCAGCTGCTTGAGGGCATGTACTCTGTTTAATTACTAATATACATAATCGTTTCAGAATAATATAACGACCTACCATAGTATATGTATGGTAGGTGGTCATATTATTCTGATACGACTGTGTATATTATATATTTATATTTCATTATACGTATTTTTCTATCGTTAAATATTTAAGAAATGAAAATCTTAGTTGTTAAAAAAAAGAGAACATTTCTTCTATAAAAAAAAGAACAGTAGAAACGATCGAAATGAAAAAAAAAGAAGAGAAAGTGCTGTCTAGTAGGGACTAAGCACTGGGTTGGATTGTTTAATCTGAGAACCTTCCTCATAGAACTTCTTCTCTTGGGCGGGGGTGGCTCAGTCGGTAACGTGCAGGCTCGTAATCTGTAGTTCCCAGGTTCGAGTCCCAGCTGGGTCAGCGTTGAGATTTATCTCCGCAAAATTCCCCGCCCTGCCCACAGTCAGTAGGGGACACCGATGGGCTTGGAAAGGCCGCCGTCCGTCGGATGGGACGTTAAGCCGTGGCCCCTTGTGCGGGAGATCCATACCCGTTGCACGTTAAAGAACACGCTGAATGGCCTTGACGGGAGGCTACTATCTGTCTCCCAACAGCTGTTCCAGTGGGTCCCCTTCCCCAACCTTCTCTGAGCCTTCGGGGTCAATGTGACCTGGCCATTTAGCCCATCTTCTTCTCTATTGGGAATTATATCGACCGGCCACTGCCAAACATCTGTACAATGCGGACTGCCTGAAGAGTAATTTATTAAAAAAAAAAGTTCTTAAGAAATAAAATCTCTCCCATACGAAAAAAAAAAATCGCTCGACATTAGAAAACCAAGAAGAAGAAAACTTCACTGAGGACTACCGTAATTTGCATATCGATGGCTGTTTCGGATTCGCTCGTTTAGCATTCATTGTGAATGCGGTAAAAAATAAATATTTTTACTTTCGAAAAAAGCAAATTAAAATGATTTATTTTCCTTAAGAGCATGAGATGCGCAATCGCTCTCCTCTTTCATCTTTGCATCCATTAATAATGTTATCTTTTAATGGCTCGGTCTCTCCGCATCTTCTCCTCTCCATCCTCTTCTGCTCCTGGAAACAATTCGAAGAGCAGGCAAGTATCTCGAAACCATAAAAGCTCGTTGTCGCTATTTCGGGATCAGAGGAAACTTTTATTTTTAAATTTTTGCGTGGGTGGATTACAACAAACGCTCTTCTTGAAACAGGCACGAAAGAAAGGAAGAAGGATAAAAAAACGCGCTTATCGAGCAGAGTTTTTTTTTTCCACCTTCAGTCTGTTTTTTAAATTCATAATCGGGATGATCTCTGAAAAGAAAAGATTTTATTCTTGGATGTAAAGGAAGATGGGGATTGTTTAAAAGGTTTGGAAGACTTCGATGTGAAACATATTCAACCCTTTCATCACGGCATGCGCAACTATGTGGGATTGGAAACAAAGGATTTCATTGGGTTATTTGTGCACACATTGGTTAAGCGGCCATGTCACAAGGACCCCAAGAGGTCTGAAATGTGTAGGTTAAGGGCTGAATTGTTTTACCTTTGAGAGGCACTTTTCTGCATGCAATAGTATAAATGGCCAGGTCACAAGGACCCCAAAGGTTGTTGTGGGAAAGGAATTCACTTTGGGTTAGGGAAAGGTTGAGAAAAGGAATCCATTTTGAGTTGGGGAAATGTTGAGGAATGAAAGGAATCTATCTTGGAATGTGGAAAAGTTGAGGAAAGGAATTCACTTTCGGTTGGATTGTTTTATTCGAGTGGCATTTTTCCGCACATCATGACCTAAATGGCCAGGTCACAAGGACCCCAAAGGCTATTGGGGAAAGGATTTCACTTTTGTTGGGCAAAGGTTGAGGAAAGAATTCACTTTAGATTGTATTGTTTTACCTTTGAGAAGCACTTTTCTGCATGCAATGGTCTAAATGGCCAGGTCACAAGGACCCCAAAGGTTGTTGTGGGAAAGGAATTCACTTTGGGTTAGGGAAAGGTTGAGGAAAGGAATTCACTTTGGATTGGTTTGTTTTACCTGAGTGGCACCTTTCCGCAAATAATGAGCTAAACGACCAGGTCACAAGGACCCCAAAGATTTATGTGGGAAAGGAATTCACTTTGGGTTAGAGAAAGGTTGAGGAAAGGAATTCACTTTGAATTGGTTTGTTTTACCTGAGTGGCAACTTTCCGCAAATAATGAGCTAAACGACCAGGTCACAAGGACCCCAAAGATTTATGTGGGAAAGGAATTCACTTTGGGTTAGGGAAAGGTTGAGGAAAGGAATTCACTTTGGGTTGGTTTGTTTTACCTGAGTGGCACCTTTCCGCAAATAATGAATTATTTGAGTGATAAGGCACTTGAGCTTATTTCTGAAAGAAAGAACTGCAGGAATATCCTTAATCAATACCCTACTAGTCCTAATAGAAAGCATTACAGAAGCTTAATAAACGTATAAAGGATCAGTTAGCTCTGATCTTTGGCTTGTAAAGGATCAGTAGCTGCTGATCTTTGGCATGATGGCTTGACTGACAAAGCCGAGGAAGCAGTTGGACAGCACAACAGCAGAGAGCTGTATCAGAGAGTTAATGTTTTGTGTGGTAGAAAACGGACAGGTATACAGATTGAAGGATAAACAAGATAAGGTTATAGAAGGTGAGGATTCTGTGATGGCTAGGTGGGCTGAGCATTTCAGTGATGTTCTAAACAATGTGGTTAGTTCTACCCCATTGTTTGCAATGATGATAGATGCATTGGCGGCTTTAATGTTGGCCCTATAACACAATATGAAGTTATTTTGGCTATTTCTAAACTTAAACTTCATAAATCCCCAGGGGTAGATGAAATTACTACGGAAATGCTTAGAGCAGGGAATGTTTCGGTTACCACTTGGATGAATGAAATTTTGAATATGTTTTATGATAAAGGCATGGTTCCTAAGGATTTTATCATAGCTATTATTATCCCTATTTTCAAAAAAGGTGATCGCAGTTATTGTGATAACTATAGGGGTATCAGCCTACTCTTTGCTCCGGGGAAAGTTCTTTGCATGATTGTGCTTTATAGAATTAAGAATCTGATTGACAGTCAACTGCGTGATGAGCAATGTGGATTCAGAAGTGGTAGGGGATGTGTGGATCAGATATTTTCACTTAGGCAGATTCTTGGGAAATGTTTAGAGTTTCAGAAACCTTTGGTTGCTAGCTTTGTTGATTTCAAAAAGGCTTTCGACTCTGTTGATCATCATAATTTGTGGTTGATTGTGAGATCATATGGCATACCAGACAAGGTAGTTAACATAATGAAAGCTCTCTATAATAACACTGAGTCATGTGTGAGAGTTGGTAAGGCTTGTAGCAATTGGTTTAGCATTACTTCTGGTGTTCGACAAGGATGCATTTTGTCTCCTTTTTTCTTTAGTTTGGTTATTGATTACGTTATGCGAAATTCATTGCAAGGGAAAGATTTTGGCCTTAAATTGTCTGGAGCTACTAAAATTTCTAATTTAGATTATGCTGATGATTTAGCCCTTTTGGCAAATGATGTTGATGAGATGAACTCTTTCATTCGAGCTGTTGATGAAACTGGTAGTAGAGTAGGTATGGTTATAAACAGAGAGAGAAAACTAAAGTGATGAAAATTGGTCAGGCAGGCTGTTAATTTGAATGGTTGCAGTCTTGAGCAGGTGTTACAGTTTAATTACCTTGGGAGGTATGTAACAGATAATGGTGATGTGCGGCATGAGATTAACAGACGAATAGGGATTGCTGCCGGGACTTTTAAGAATCTATGGAGAGTGTGAAGAAATAGGTGTATACACCTAAAGATTAAAATTAGACTGTATAATAGTTTGGTTCTTTCTAATGTTAGTTATGGTAGTGAAACTTGGACGCTTTGTAAATATGATAACAGGAAACTAGATGCTTACGCAGTATCTTGGGCAGCATATTGTATATTGTGCAGAGAGAGACACCCTTTGTTTGGCCATGTTGCCTGTATGGATAATTCTAGAGTGGCTAATAGGGTTATGAACAGTGTGCTTAAAAAATAAATACCCACTCAAGCAGCTGCTTGCTACAGAGGTCTGACAGGAGGATGTCAGTTTATATGCCGTAGTAGATGGTATGTGAGGATGGCAGGACCGCAGCAGAAAAACAACACAAACGCCCATGCCTTATCCGGGGCTCGAACCCAGATCCCTTAGATCAGTAGCCGAACGCGCTAACCACTCGGCCACGGGACGGCTATTGTGCCGAAAGGTCTTAGAAAAAGGGGGAGACCTAGGATGCGGTGGGGAAATAATGTCAAATTGGACCTTGTTAGAATTGGTGTGCAGTGGTCAGATTCAGCAGATATAGCCCAGGACAGATATACTTGGTGAACTAAATTGCACGGTGTGTTTGGATGATGAATGTTTAAAAAAGGATTACATAGCGCTCCCAAATATTGGTAATTACGAAAATTTTTTAATTATTCTTTGATGACTATTGTATAATGGTAGCAGATTAGTCTTATAATTTCCTCCCACTCTAGAGTTGGGTTGTTGTTTTACCTCTGAGCGGCACTTTTTTGCACACCATGGGCTAAATGGCCAGGTCATATGGACCCCGAAGGCTCAGAGAAGGTTGGGGGAGGGAACTCACTGGAACAGCTGTTTGGAGACAAATGGTAGCCTCCCGTCAAGGCCATCCAGCGTGTTCTTTAACTTGCACAGGGTATGGCTCTCCCGTACAAGGGGCTACGTCTTAACGTCTCATCCGACGGACGGCGGCCTTTCCAAGCCCATCGGTGTCCCCTACTGACCTTGGGCAGGGCGGGGAATTTTGCGGAGATAAATATCAATGCTGACCCAGCTGGGATTCGAACCTGGAAACTACAGATTACGAGCCTGGCACGCTACCGACTGAGCCCCTCCCCCCCACACTCTACAGATGCCGTACAGAAATCTGGAAAAAAATCCATGTATAACATGATGTATGTAAAAATTTTGGTGGAATAATTTTTTTATCTAGTATAGTCTACAGAAGAAATATCTGAATCTTTTCTGTAATAATTTAATGTGACCTTGCCATTTTAGACCGTGATCAATTTCAACTCCCAAGTATTTATAGCTATAATCTCTACCAATTGAAGAACACTGACAATTATTCAAAACAGGGCAATTGGGAGAATGGCATTTAACATTTAAATCTGTATAACTATCAGTCAATTCATAGAAAATATTTAGAGTTTTCAACATTTAATTTTAATTTATTAAACATTAACCATTTATTTATAATTGTTAAATCAGATTCAATATCAGACATCGAGGATTCAACAACAACTTTAGAAGAATAAATCAATACATAATCATCAGCATAACTAATAATTTTTCCTTTTAGATTGTAGGAACATAAATCATTTATATAAATAATAAACATATTGAAATAAACAGAATAGGTCCAAGGACAGATTCCTGAGGAACACCTCTTGAACAAACTAAAAAAAAAATCCCTTTTCATGTTATCAATTTTAACTGCTTGCATTCTGTTTTCCAGATAACTTTAAAACCAATATTAAATTCCATTTCTAATACCAATATCATAAGGTTTTTATAATAAAATACTATGATATACAGTCGCTCAAAAAAAATATTCGAACACTATGGTTGATTACAGAATTCAGAAAAAATATCTGGCAACGATTGTTTTAGAAATTAGTGAATTAGTGAAATTAGTGATCTGGTAACCTTCGTGTCACGTGACACGAAGGTTACCAGATCACTAATTTCTTAAAAAAATCGTTGCCAGATATTTTTTTTCTGAATTAATCAACCATAGCGTTCGGATATTTTAATCAACCATAACGTTCGGATATTTTTTTGAGCGACTGTACACAGTCAAATGCTTTACGTATATCAATGAACAAAGCTGCTGGGATTTTTAACGTTTATCGATATTACAATAAATATCTCCAATAAATTTAAATATTGCTTACTGTGTATTTCTTCTTTTTTCTCGAAAACCATATTGATATTTCTGATATTATTATTTATGATATTATTATTACGTCTCCTGATTTATACATAGGTGTAACAATCGAATTTTGAATAGCAGCTATAAAATATCCAGTTTCAAAAGAGACATTAATAATATGAGTAATGAGCTTCAGGCGGTACTTACTAAAAATCTGTAGTATTTTAGCAGTTATCGTCACCCACAGCTTTATTAGAATTTATATTTGATATAGTGGAACTAACCTTCTTTTCAGAAACATTATAGAGCACCATAGAATATGAATTAATAAATAAAGTCAAATTTTGTTTACGTTAAACTTTAAATTAAGATTATCTTTGACATAACTACCACTCTTTATGAAACTTTGAATCATAGCATTTACCAAACTATTTATGTTATCAGTTCATGGTCTTGCATTCAGCTTCGTTTTATTGCCCAAAGCAGTATTTATAAAATTCCATTGATTACTAGAATTATTATTACATTTATTACTCTCAGTCTGGATAATATTGTTCCTTAGCTTCAGAAATTTTAACAAATTAATTAAAAGTTTTATATTCCTCTTTAATTTGATAATTTTCTTGATATTTCTTATATTTATGGTACAGTCGCTCAAAAAAATATCCGAACACTATGGTTGATTACAGAATTCAGAAAAAATATCTGGCAACGTTTTTTTTAGAAATTAGGGATCTGGCAACCTTCGTGTCACGTGATTACAGAATTCAGGAAAAATATCTGGAGCGTGTGCAGCAACTGTACACGCTCCAGTTACCGTTCACAGCAAACTGGAGCGTGTGCAGTTACTGCACACGCTCCAGTTTGCTGTGAACGGTAACTGCACACGCTCAATATTTCCGTGAGTGAGCCCACACGATCTAGTATCAAAATAATATGACCACCTACAGTCGCTCAAAAAAATATCCGAACACTACGGTTGATTACAGAATTCACAAAAAATATCTGGCTACGATTTTTTTTAGAAATTAGTGATTTGGCAACCGTTGTATCACGTGACACGAAGGTGTTCGGGTATTTTTTAAGCGACTGCATAAGTTTTATTTTTTATCAGTGTGTTTTATCGGATCCTTAAAGATCCATTTTTTTCTTCCCTGTGAAGATTATTTTTTACGCATCGAGATGATTATTCAAAATATCATATGACATACATACACTGAAGAGCCAAAACATTATTACCAGTACGTCATTATGAAAATTGAAACAACTGCAGGTAAACGATGGCGCGTGTGAAGGTCATGAAACGGTATATATAGAACCTGATCCTGAGCTCTGTTAATCAGTGTTATTCTTGTTCTTTAGATGGGAAAGGCAGCAGACTTAATTGAGTTTGAGAAAGGCCAAATTGTACTACCCAGATGACTGGGTCAGGGCATTTCCGAGACATCAGGGCATGTTTATTTTCCAGAGATGCGTAAAACATTTCATAGTTGCTGGACATTCAGAAGTTTCTGCTGATGTAATGAGCACATTGTTGTCGCGCGTGTGAGTTGGCAGCTTCAGAAGCTGAAACAACAATGGGCTGCCAGATGCACACACCGATCACCACCACACCGACCACCTCTACGCGCACGAGAACGAGACATCTGCGTAAAGTGTTCCGCAAGTGATGAGGAAGAACATTCCGAGCCCGTTGTTAAGGTAACGGACAGTGTTTTCCTAAGGAGCCGAAATCAGAGGGGCACACCATGGGCTAAATGGCCAGGTCACATGGACCCCGAAGGCTCAGAGAAGGTTGGGGGAGGGGACCCACTGGAACAGCTGTTGGGAGACAGATGGTAGCCTCCCTTCAAGGCCATTCAGCGTGTTCTTTAACGTGCACAGTGTATGTCTCTCCCGTACACGGGGCCACGGCTTAATGTCCCATCCGACGGACGGCGGCCTTTCCAAGCCCATTGGTGTCCCCTACTGACCGTGGGCAGGGCGGGGAATTTTGCGGAGATAAATCTCAACGCTGACCCAGCTGGGACTCGAACCTGGAAACTACAGATTACGAGCCTGGCACGCTACCGACTGAGCCACGCCCGCCCCAGGGATGGTGGTCACTGCCCCTTGTATCAGGTAACAGTGACCATTAAATTTATCTAAAAGTTCTGGAGAAATTAAAGAAAGGTCAATAATAGACCGATTATTTGCCAAATTTTCAAGTGTGGTTTCTTTATTATTTAGTAAAATTAAATTAGAATTAGAAATAAATTTGCTTAAATGAGTTCTCGCAGTATTTGTAGTGTAAGAGTGCCAGAGGGCATGATGAGAGTTAAAGTCACCAACGATAATTAATGGTTCAGTTAATTGTGAGAGAATTTCATTAAAGAATTTTTCATTAATTGCAATTCCAGGATTATAAACATTTAAAATTGTAAAAGTAAAATCATTGATGAATATTTTTACAGCTAATAGTTCTAAATAATGTAAGTCATAATTTAAAGTTATAATTTCATGATTGATTTTTTTATGAATAATGAAAGCGACACCATTACTACTATGTGGTGAGAAATAAAAATATGAGAGATAATTAGAAATCTTAATATGTTTTTTAGTTTTAATCTTTTGTAAAGCAAAGATATTTACCTTTTGGTATTTCGACAGCAAGATGACTTCCTCTAGTTTATTTTATTAATAAAAATAAAGCCATAACGTACAATTTCGAAATGGGGCGGGGGTGGCTCAGTCGGTAGCGCGCCAGGCTCGTAATCTGTAGTTCCCAGGTTCGAGTCCCAGCTGGGTCAGCGTTGAAATTTATCTCCGCAAAAATTCCCCGCCCTGCCCACGGTCAGTAGGGGACACCGATGAGCTTGGAAAGGCCGCCGTCCGTCAGATGGGACGTTAAGCCGTGGCCCCGTGTGTGGGAGAACCATACCCTGTGCACGTTAAAGAACACGCTGGATGGCCTTGAAGGGGAGGCTACCATCTACCTCCCAACAGCTGTTCCAGTGGGTCCCCTCCCCCAACCTTCTCTGAGCCTTCGGGGTCCTTGTGACCTGGCCATTTAGCCCATGGTGTGCAAAAAAGTGCCGCTCAAAGGTAAAACAACCCAAACCAACCTACAATTTCGAAACAGGTATAATTGAAGTGTATACTGCAAAATTATTGAAAGGAACTATTAAAAGAAATCAGTCACTCATTAGAGCAACTTTTGAGTTGTAGTCTTGACCAAGCGCGAATATTAAAAAAAAAGAAAAAAATTGGGGGGGGGGGGGGGCAAGAAACATAATCGAGCCCGAGAAAATGTAAGCGGGAGTCCCTCCCGAAAAATGCATGAAATATAAATAAGTTTAATAATTTGTTACCTCTGTTATCCTTGTTAATATTCCGAGGGGGGAGGGAAGTCATGTCTCACTTTCCCCCTCCCCACACTAGATCCGGCCCTGTTCTTGACCAACTTATTGAAATTTGGAGTGTATTCAGAGCATTTGAAATGAATCACTACTTACAAACTATCGTTGTCTCTAACGCAAATTTAAAAAAAAAACATTTAATCTTACCTCGTGGTAGAACTTCTGTTTTTTGCAGACGGAGATTTGACTCGACCTTCGTTAGTTCCCACTTCCGCCGCTTGAAAATTATCACTCAAAGTGGCGCTGCTGTGCATCTTTGACGTCAGCTTCTTCAGCACATCGTCCATGGATCGTTTATTGTGTCCACTGGTCGACCTCACGTGCTCGCCGGACATTGCCCCATAATCCGGCAGGTGAGTCGCACAACCGACATTGTTACTATTGTGATAGGAGGTGGCGTTTGAAGAAAGAGAAAGGAGGACGTCAGTCCTCATCCCGCTCTCACTCCCGCTGAAACAACCCCCATCGGAGTCCGAGTCCGAATCACTCGCTGTTGCTGTGACGGACACGCTCTGGAGCAGTCTCTGCTTCCTGCTGTGATGAGGCGCTGCTGCAGCCGAAGATGCCGCAGCAGTCTCTCCGCTGCTACTGCCTCCGAGTGTCCGATTTTCCATCTCACTGTGGGCACTGTCGTCGCCTGAGTCGGCCTCACTCCTGACCCCAGTCCGCGGAGAACTGTCCCCTGCCACGGGAGAAGAGGTCATGTCGTCCAAGATGTCCGTTTCGTCGTTCAGGTAGTCGTCGTCGTCGTCTTCTTCGTCGGCGTAGTCGTCGTAGTGGTCACCTCTTGCAGCCGCTCTCAGGTCTTCGATGTCTTCAAAGGTCAAGTGACTGTCTTCCTCTTCGCTGGGCTCTTTGCAGTTATCGTCTTGGCAGTCGTCGTCCGATCTGTCCGACCGTAGGATGTGGCCATTGTTTAGTTCGTCCGGAGTGAACTTTGTCGGAGGACTCTTCCGTTTAGATGACATCCTCCTGCAGAAGAGATAAAAAGTGAAAAAAAAAATCATCATCAGTTCACTGAAAATAGGATCAAGTTTGTAGGTTGGGTTAGGTTGTTGGGTTGTTTTACCTCTGAGCGGCACTTTTTTGCACACCATGGGCTAAATGGCCAGGTCACATGGACAACACATGGAAGGCTCAGAGAAGGTTGAGGGAGGGGACATACTGGAACAGCTGTTGGGAGACAGATGGTAGCCTCCCGTCAAGGCCATCCAGCGTATTCTTTAACGTTGGATTGTTTTACCTCTGAGCGGCAATTTTTTGCACACCATGGGCTAAATGGCCAGGTCACATGGACCCCGAAGGCTCAGAGAAGGTTGGGGGAGGGGACCCACTGGAACAGCTGTTGGGAGACAGATGGTAGCCTCCCGTCAAGGCCATCCAGCGTGTTCTTTAACGTGCACAGCGTATGGCTCTCCCGCACACGGCCACGGCTTAACGTCCCATCCGACGGACGGCGGTCTTTCCAAGCCCATCGGTGTCCTCTACTGACCGTGGGCAGGGCGGGGAATTTTGCGGAGATAAATCTCAACGCTGACCCCAGCTGGGACTCGAACCTGGGAACTACAGATTACGAGCCTGGCGCGCTACCGACTGAGCCACCCCCGCCCCTCAAGTTTGTACAGCAAAGGAGATTGAAAAAGGAATCTCACTCAGTAATAGTCATTTTGGATTAATTAAACAAGTGCGAAAAATCACAAAACCATCTCCCCGTTGTTGTTTGATCTCCGAGCGGCAATTTCTTTTACATGCAATAGTCTAATTGGCAAGGTCACAAGGACCCCCAAGGGCTCAGAGAAGGTCGAAAGAAGGGGACCCTTGGGAGACAGACTGGACAGTTTAGGAGACAGATGGGAAGACAAAGCCATCCAGCTTGTTATGTCACATCCAAATGACGGCCGCAATTCCAAACTCGTGTCCCCTTTCCCAGGTTGGGGGTTAGCGGAAATAAATTTAAACTATGACACAGATGGGACTCGAACCTACGATCTGTCCTTGTGACCTGACAATTTAGCCCATTCTGTGTAAAAAAATTTGCTTCTCAGAGGTGAAACAACTCAACAATAGATAGAGCAATTGGTGGATTTTTTTTCACGTTTACCTAATTACTATAAACACTTTTTTTTTAAAGAATAATTTATTGAATAACTTAAATAAATGTACAATTCGGTCTATATACTTATACGCTATGAGAGTGTAAAACCAAAAACAAGAGGAATAACATGTCGCCTCTGGTGATTATGAGAGGATGCTAGTTTTCAAAGAAAATGAAGTGTTTCATTTTCTAACTTTTGCACCCTCTAAAAAAAAATCGAAATTTCAACTCTATAAAACATATATATCAGTGGTTCTCACCTTTTATGCTTCACTTATCCCCTGGAAATGTGTATGTCACTGGCGTATCCCTTGTATAGATAGATAAAACTATAGTTATAGTATAGCAATGGGAATAAAATAAAACATATATATCAGTGGTTCTCAACCTTTTATGCTTCACGTACCCCCTGGAAATGAGTATGTGACTGGCGTATCCCTTGTATAGATAGATAAAACTATAGTTATAGTATAACAATGGGAATAAAATAAAACATATATATCAGTGGTTCTCAACCTTTTATGCTTCACGTACCCCCTGGAAATGTGTATGTAACTGGCGTACCCCTTGTATAGATAGATAAAACTATAGTTATAGTATAACAATGGGAATAAAATAAAACATATATATCAGTGGTTCTCAACCTTTTATGCTTCACGTACCCCCTGGAAATGTGTATGTAACTGGCGTACCCCTTGTATAGATAGATAAAACTATAGTTATAGTATAACAATGGGAATAAAATAAAACATATATATCAGTGGTTCTCAACCTTTTATGCTTCACGTACCCCCTGGAAATGTGTATGTAACTGGCGTACCCCTGGTATAGATAGATAAAACTATAGTTATAGTATAACAATGGGAATAAAATAAAACATATATATCAGTGGTTCTCAACCTTTTATGCTTCACGTACCCCCTGGAAATGTGTATGTAACTGGCGTACCCCTTAGATAGACAGATAAAACTATAGTTATAGTATAACAATGGGAATAAAGTAAAACATATATATCAGTGGTTCTCAACCTTTTATGCTTCACGTACCCCCTGGAAATGTGTATGTAACTGGCGTACCCCTTGTATAGATAGATAAAACTATAGTTGTAGTATAACAATGGGAATAAAATAAAACATATATATCAGTGGTTCTCAACCTTTTACGCTTCGCGTACCCCCTGGAAATGTGTATGTGACTGGCGTATCCCTTGTATAGATAGATAAAACTATAGTTATAGTATAACAATGGGAATAAAGTAAAACATATATATCAGTGGTTCTCAACCTTTTATGCTTCACGTACTCCCTGGAAATGTGTATGTAACTGGCGTACCCCTTGTATAGATAGATAAAACTATAGTTATAGTATAACAATGGGAATAAAATAAAACATATATATCAGTGGTTCTCAACCTTTTATGCTTCACGTACCCCCTGGAAATGTGTATGTAACTGGCGTACCCCTTAGATAGACAGATAAAACTATAGTTATAGTATAACAATGGGAATAAAGTAAAACATATATATCAGTGGTTCTCAACCTTTTATGCTTCACGTACCCCCTGGAAATGTGTATGTAACTGGCGTACCCCTTGTATAGATAGATAAAACTATAGTTGTAGTATAACAATGGGAATAAAATAAAACATATATATCAGTGGTTCTCAACCTTTTATGCTTCACGTACCCCCTGGAAATGTGTATGTAACTGGCGTACCCCTTAGATAGACAGATAAAACTATAGTTATAGTATAACAATGGGAATAAAGTAAAACATATATATCAGTGGTTCTCAACCTTTTATGCTTCACGTACCCCCTGGAAATGTGTATGTAACTGGCGTACCCCTTGTATAGATAGATAAAACTATAGTTGTAGTATAACAATGGGAATAAAATAAAACATATATATCAGTGGTTCTCAACCTTTTACGCTTCACGTACCCCCTGGAAATGTGTATGTGACTGGCGTATCCCTTGTATAGATAGATAAAACTATAGTTATAGTATAACAATGGGAATAAAGTAAAACATATATATCAGTGGTTCTCAACCTTTTATGCTTCACGTACCCCCTGGAAATGTGTATGTAACTGGCGTACCCCTTGTATAGATAGATAAAACTATAGTTATAGTATAACAATGGGAATAAAATAAAACATATATATCAGTGGTTCTCAACCTTTTATGCTTCACGTACCCCCTTGAAATGTGTATGTAACTGGCGTACCCCTTAGATAGACAGATAAAACTATAGTTATAGTATAACAATGGGAATAAAGTAAAACATATGTATCAGTGGTTCTCAACCTTTTATGCTTCACGTACCCCCTGGAAATGTGTATGTAACTGGCGTACCCCTTGTATAGATAGATAAAACTATAGTTGTAGTATAACAATGGGAATAAAATAAAACATATATATCAGTGGTTCTCAACCTTTTATGCTTCACGTACCCCCTGGAAATGTGTATGTAACTGGCGTACCCCTTAGATAGACAGATAAAACTATAGTTATAGTATAACAATGGGAATAAAGTAAAACATATATATCAGTGGTTCTCAACCTTTTATGCTTCACGTACCCCCTGGAAATGTGTATGTAACTGGCGTACCCCTTGTATAGATAGATAAAACTATAGTTATAGTATAACAATGGGAATAAAATAAAACATATATATCAGTGGTTCTCAACCTTTTATGCTTCACGTACCCCCTGGAAATGTGTATGTAACTGGCGTACCCCTTAGATAGACAGATAAAACTATAGTTATAGTATAACAATGGGAATAAAGTAAAACATATATATCAGTGGTTCTCAACCTTTTATGCTTCACGTACCCCCTGGAAATGTGTATGTAACTGGCGTACTCCTTGTATAGATAGATAAAACTATAGTTGTAGTATAACAATGGGAATAAAATAAAACATATATATCAGTGGTTCTCAACCTTTTATGTTTCACGTACCCCTGGAAACGTGTATGTAACTGACGTACCCCTTGTCACCATCATCATCATCATCCTGAAGCAGCCACGGGCTACGGAGGTTCAACCATACCGTGCAATTTAGTTCTCCAAGTAAGTCTATCCTGAGCTACATCTACTGCATCTGGCCACTGCACACCAATTCTAACAAGGTCCTGTTTGATATTGTCTGCCCACTGCATCCTAGGTCTCCCCTTCTTCCTGAGGCCTTTAGGCACACTGTTCATAACCGTATTCGCCAATCTATAATTATCCATACGGGCAGCATGGCCAAACCAACGGAGTCTCTCTCTGCACAATATGCTGCTTAAAGGAGGTTGCAAACTGCTTTGCCTAACCTCATCATTAGTTAAAAAGTTGAACCACCTAATGCCCAAGACGATACTGCTTAAGCATCTGGAATCAAAAGCATCTAGTTTCCTGTTATCTTGTTTACAAAGTGTCGCTCAGAAATAAAAACAACCCAACGCATAAAAAACCCCCGGAAAAGTCCAAAAATGACAACTCTCACGCGTCTTTTCCAATTCCCCACCCTGCCCACGGTCAGTAGGGGACACCGATGGGCTTGGAAAAGCCGCTGTCCGTCGGATGGGTCGTTAAGCCGTGACCCGTGTGCTGGAGAACCATACTCTGTGCACGTTAAAGAACTCGCTGGATGCCCTTGACGGGAGGCTACCATTTGTCTCCCAACAGCTGTTCCAGTGGGTCCCCTCTCCCAACCTTCTCTGAGCCTTCGGGGTCCTTGTGACCTGGCCATTTAGCCCACGGTGTGCAAAAAGTGCCGCTCAGAGGTAAAACAACCCACCAAACGCGTCTTTTCCAAAGCGTCAGAGATCACGACAAGCATTTTTTCTTTTCCGAAGCATCGACAGCCATTTTTATTTTCACGAGTAACCAGCGAATGAACCGTAGTGAATAAAAAAAGGAAAAAAAAAACAGTTAAAGGAATTAATGACGTAAACAACAGAGAACTAATGATTTCGACGTTGACGAACTTCATAAATGTGAAAGAGCCACCTTCTCCCCCCCCCCCCCTCGCCTGCGAGCCTTTTTATTATATATATCTACATCCTATCAGTTCCTCGTAACAATAAGATCTGTTGTGTACGGCAGTTTCACCCCACAATGGCGGATTTCCCTTTTTATACTGCGCGAGGCGTGAAAAGAAAACGACGAAGCCAAGAGGAATCAGCAAAAGAAACAATTGCTTTATTGTGGTCCTATAATAAACACTTGTTTTTAAAAGGTCACATGACGAAGCCACGAAGAAAAGAGAGAGAGACAAAGCCAGAGGATGAGGAGAGATACTTAATCCTAAAGATGGAGAGAGAGAAGCGTTTGTAGAGTGTATTCTTTGGGAAACACACTCACTACATTGCCTGCATTGTCTCATATTCTTCCGTTTGCTGGGAACCAAATCTCAACAACGGGGAACAATTGCTCCTTTGGCGACGGTAAGGAGCTCATTGTTCCGCGGAGAAGAAAGGCCAATTATTAGGTAAACGTTGTTGATGCTCTCCTAACAATGTGCCAGAAGTTCCTCCTCACTATTGGTCGAATAATGCGGGGGAGTTCGTTTTGTTGGCAGAGTTAGCAACTCTTGTAAATGAGAAGAATTAGCTTCGAAACAAAATGCGATACCTAACGAGTTTGCTGCGGTATGCGAGGAGCAAGAGGAATGGTAGAAGGGAATTGTCTGCCTCTGATCATCATCCATCAATAGGATGAAGAGCACGAGAAGTTGGTTGCGATCCTTTTTATAGATCGTTATCGTGTGTTTTTCTTCTTCCGGTGTGAGTTCGGTTGTTTTATCTCTGACTGGCACTTTTTTTTGCACAGAATTTTTTGCGCTAAATGACCAGGTCACAAGGACCCAGAGGAGATTGATGGAGGGGACCCACTGGAACAGCTGTTGGGAGACAACTGTTCCATTGGTAGGAGACATTGTGGGAGATGGATGGTCAGGTCACAAGGACCCGAGAAGATTGGTGGAGGGGACCCACTGGAACAGCTGTTGGGAGACAACTGTTTCATTGGTAGGAGACATGGTGGGAGATGGATGGTCAGGTCATAAGGACCCCGAGAAGATTAGTGGAGGGGACCCATTGGAACAGCTGTTGAGAGACAGCTGTTTCATTGGTAGGAGACATGGTGGGGGATGGATGGTCAGGTCATAAGGACCCCCGAGAAGATTGGTGAAGGGGACCCACTGTAACAGCTGTTGGAAGACAGATGGTAGCCTCCCGTCAAGGCCATACAGCGTGTTCTTAACGTGTTCAGGGTATGACTCTCCCGCACAGGGGGCCACGGCTTAACGTCCCATCCGACGGATGCAGGACTTTACAAGCCCATAGGTGTCCGCTACTGACCGTGGGCAGGGAGGGAGAAATTTGCGGAGATAAATCTCAACACTGACCCAGCTGGGACTCGAACCTGGGAACTGCAGATTACGAGCATGGCTCGCTACCGACTGAGTCACGCCTCCAGTATGAAATGTGAGAAGACTGTTGTTAAGCATTCAAATTGTACCCCTTATTTAAATATCAAACAAATATTATTGAAAATCGAGATTAGAGATCTGAATATTTGGAATTTTCACCTTCAGTTACATTTTCCATGAACGTCTAATTTAGGAAGTAACTGAGTCCTGATTCTCACTTCTTATTGGGGCGGGGGTGGCTTAGTCGGTATCGCGCCAGGCTCGTAATCTGTAGTTCCCAGGTTCGAGTCCCAGCTGGGTCAGCGTTGAGATTTATCTCCGCAAAATTCCCCGCCCTGCCACGGTCGGTAGGGGACACCAATGGGCTTGGAAAGGCCGCCGTCCGTCGGATGGGACGTTAAGCCGTGGCCCCGTGTGCGGGAGAGAGCCATACCATGTGCACGTCAAAGAACACTCTGGATGGCCTCGACGGGAGGCTACCATCTGTCTCCCAACAGCTGTTCCAGTGGGTCCATGTGACCTGGCCATTTAGCCCATGGTGTGCAAAAAAGTGCCGCTCAGAGGTAAAACAACTCAACCCAACTCACTTCTTATTGACATGGTTCTTTGCCTAATCAAGTAAAATTCTAAGTAGCGGTATTTAAAGTATTTTTAGCCCGACGCTAATGTTTTCACTTTGTCGTCTGTCCGTCTAAAGACATTCAACTTTTCTTTTTGCTTTTGGATTTAAAGCACCGTTCATATTTAGAGCGCTGTTGAACGGGCCATTTCCATTTGTCTGGCGGCGGCTCGGAATGACTTCCTAGTGCTGTGCTGAATGGCCTCCAGCCACGCTCAGCGTCCTCCTCATCCATGAGCTGTCGGCCGCTCCTTTCCGTTCAAGAACGCTGCCAGCTTCCAAGAATTTCTTCTGACGTGCTCTGATACTGTTTCGGGATTCTTATGGACTTTCTCTACATAAATAATAATATAATAATAAATATAGTCTCAAGCAGCTGCTTGCCACAGAGGTCTGACAGGGCTGGGTTGTTTTACCTGTGAGCGGCACTTTCTTGCACACTATGGGCTAAATGGCCAGGTCACATGGACCCCGAAGGCTCAGAGAAGGTTGAGGGAGGGGACCCACTGGAACAGATGTTGGGAGACAGATGGTAGCCTCCCGTCGAGGCCATCCAGCGTGTTCTTTAACGTGCACAAGGTATGGCTCTCCCGCACATGGGGCCACGGCTTAACGTCCCATCCGACGAACGGCGGCCTTTCCAAGCCCATCGGTGTCCCCTACTGACCGTGGCAGTCGCTCAAAAAATATTCGAACACCATGGTTGATTACAGAATTGAGAAAAAATATCTGGCAACGATTTTTTTTAGAAATTAGTGATCTGGCAACCTTCGTGTCACGTGATTACAGAATTCAGGAAAAATATCTGCAGCGTGTACAGCAACTGCACACGCTCAATATTTCCATGAGTGAGCCCACACGATCCAGGTCTTTGTGAGCTCACACGATCCAATGTGCTGTGAACATTAACCGCAACCGCTCCAGTTTGCTGTGAACGGTAACTGCACACGCTCCATATTCATTGCATTATATATTCATACGCATTATATATATTAAAAAAAATATCCGAACACTACGGCTGATTACAGAATTCAGAAAAAAAATCTGGCAACGATTTTTTTTTAGAAATTAGTGATCTGACAACCTTCGTGTCACGTGACACAAAAATCGTTGCCAGATATTTTTTCTGAATTCTGTCATCAACCATAGTGTTCGGATATTTTTTGTGCGCCTGTAGGTTAACGGTGGAAAGCTAGGAATGAACTTATCAGTGGGAAGAGTTACTTTTCGCGTCAAACTTTTGTACTTTTTGTTGGTGTTTGTTTTGGAGTGGGTATTACTAGTAATGCAGTATTTAGTGAGGATAATTGCTTGAAAAAAAAAATACTGAAATTTCTCCTCCTCCACTGCCACCCTTAACATTCGGGGGACTTGGAAGAAGAAATATTTGCGAGGCCCCTTGCTTCTCTTTTAAACTGGAAATCTCGGAAGGTAAGTTTAAGTAAGTTTTTAAGCAAGGAATTAAGGTAAGTTTCTCTTTTTTTACCACTCTGTTTTCATTTTTGTACAGTAGCTCAAAAAAGTATCCGAACACTATGGTTGATTATAAAATTCAGAAAAAATATCTAGCAACGATTTTTTTAGAAATTAGTGATCTGGTAACCTTCGTGTCACGTGACACGAAGGTTGCCAGACTCCTAATTTCTAAAAAAATCGTTGCCAGATATTTTTTCTGAATTTTATAATCAACCACAGTGTTTGGATACTTTTTTGAGCTACTGTACATCTTCCTCCAATTTTTTTCCATTTTTGTCCACATATTTTTATTTTTCGCTGTAGAGTGGGGTCCTTTAGAAGTCCCCTCCCTCCACCGCTGTTACACGACAGAGAAAGGAAAAACGATCAGCAGAGAACGAAGTGAGAAGCTATTCCTCAGCGGGGCCCTTTTTAAGTCCCCCCTATCGCTGTTACACGACAGAGAAAGAAAAAACGATCAGCAGAGAACGAAGTGAGAAGCTATTCCTCAGCGGGGCCCTTTATAAGTCCCCCCCCACCGCTGTTACACGACAGAGAAATAAAAAACGATCAGCAGAGAACGAAGTGAGAAGCTATTCCTCAGCGGGGCCCTTTATAAGTCCCCCCCCCACCGCTGTTACACGACAGAGAAAGAAAAAACGATCAGCAGAGAACGAAGTGAGAAGCTATTCCTCAGCGGGGCCCTTTATAAGTCCCCCCCCCACCGCTGTTACACGACAGAGAAATAAAAAACGATCAGCAGAGAACGAAGTGAGAAGCTATTCCTCAGCGGGGCCCTTTATAAGTCCCCCCCCCCACCGCTGTTACACGACAGAGAAATAAAAAACGATCAGCAGAGAACGAAGTGAGAAGCTATTCCTCAGCGGGGCCCTTTATAAGTCCCCCCCCCCACCGCTGTTACACGACAGAGAAAGAAAAAACGATCAGCAGAGCGCGAAGTGAGAAGTTATTCCTCAGCGGGGCCCTTTATAAGTCCCCCCCCCCCACCGCTGTTACACGACAGAGAAAGAAAAAACGATCAGCAGAGAACGAAGTGAGAAGTTATTCCTCAGCGGGGCCCTTTATAAGCCCCACCCCACCGCTGTTACACGACAGAGAAAGAAAAAACGATCAGCAGAGAACGAAGGGAGAAGCTATTCCTCAGCGGGGCCCTTTATAAGTCCCCCCCCACCGCTGTTACACGACAGAGAAATAAAAAACGATCAGCAGAGAACGAAGTGAGAAGCTATTCCTCAGCGGGGCCCTTTATAAGTCCCCCCCCACCGCTGTTACACGACAGAGAAATAAAAAACGATCAGCAGAGAACGAAGTAAGAAGCTATTCCTCAGCGGGGCCCTTTATAAGTCCCCCCCCACCGCTGTTACACGACAGAGAATTAAAAAACGATCAGCAGAGAACGAAGTGAGAAGCTATTCCTCAGCGGGGCCCTTTATAAGTCCCCCCCCCCCCCCACCGCTGTTACACGACAGAGAAAGAAAAAACGATCAGCAGAGAACGAAGTGAGAAGCTATTCCTCAGCGGGGCCCTTTATAAGTCCCCCCCCCCCACCGCTCTTACACGACAGAGAAATAAAAAACGATCAGCAGAGAACGAAGTGAGAAGCTATTCCTCAGCGGGGCCCTTTATAAGTCCCCCCCCCACCGCTGTTACACGACAGAGAAATAAAAAACGATCAGCAGAGAACGAAGTGAGAAGCTATTCCTCAGCGGGGCCCTTTATAAGTCCCCCCCCCCCACCGCTGTTACACGACAGAGAAAGAAAAAACGATCAGCAGAGCGCGAAGTGAGAAGTTATTCCTCAGCGGGGCCCTTTATAAGTCCCCCCCCCCCACCGCTGTTACACGACAGAGAAAGAAAAAACGATCAGCAGAGAACGAAGTGAGAAGTTATTCCTCAGCGGGGCCCTTTATAAGTCCCCCCCCACCGCTGTTACACGACAGAGAAATAAAAAACGATCAGCAGAGAACGAAGTGAGAAGCTATTCCTCAGCGGGGCCCTTTATAAGCCCCACCCCACCGCTGTTACACGACAGAGAAAGAAAAAACGATCAGCAGAGAACGAAGTGAGAAGCTATTCCTCAGCGGGGCCCTTTATAAGCCCCACCCCACCGCTGTTACACGACAGAGAAAGAAAAAACGATCAGCAGAGAACGAAGTGAGAAGTTATTCCTCAGCGGGGCCCTTTATAAGCCCCACCCCACCGCTGTTACACGACAGAGAAAGAAAAAACGATCAGCAGAGAACGAAGGGAGAAGCTATTCCTCAGCGGGGCCCTTTATAAGTCCCCCCCCACCGCTGTTACACGACAGAGAAATAAAAAACGATCAGCAGAGAACGAAGTGAGAAGCTATTCCTCAGCGGGGCCCTTTATAAGTCCCCCCCCCCCACCGCTGTTACACGACAGAGAAATAAAAAACGATCAGCAGAGAACGAAGTGAGAAGCTATTCCTCAGCGGGGCCCTTTATAAGTCCCCCCCCCCACCGCTGTTACACGACAGAGAAATAAAAAACGATCAGCAGAGAACGAAGTGAGAAGCTATTCCTCAGCGGGGCCCTTTATAAGTCCCCCCCCCCCACCGCTGTTACACGACAGAGAAAGAAAAAACGATCACCAGAGAACGAAGTGAGAAGCTATTCCTCAGCGGGGCCCTTTATAAGTCCCCCCCCACCGCTCTTACACGACAGAGAAATAAAAAACGATCAGCAGAGAACGAAGTGAGAAGCTATTCCTCAGCGGGGCCCTTTATAAGTCCCCCCCCCCACCGCTGTTACACGACAGAGAAATAAAAAACGATCAGCAGAGAACGAAGTGAGAAGCTATTCCTCAGCGGGGCCCTTTATAAGTCCCCCCCCACCGCTGTTACACGACAGAGAAAGAAAAAACGATCAGCAGAGCGCGAAGTGAGAAGTTATTCCTCAGCGGGGCCCTTTATAAGTCCCCCCCCCACCGCTGTTACACGACAGAGAAAGAAAAAACGATCAGCAGAGAACGAAGTGAGAAGTTATTCCTCAGCGGGGCCCTTTATAAGTCCCCCCCCCCCACCGCTGTTACACGACAGAGAAAGAAAAAACGATCAGCAGAGAACGAAGTGAGAAGTTATTCCTCAGCGGGGCCCTTTATAAGTCCCCCCCCCCCACCGCTGTTACACGACAGAGAAAGAAAAAACGATCAGCAGAGAACGAAGGGAGAAGCTATTCCTCAGCGGGGCCCTTTATAAGTCCCCCCCCCACCGCTGTTACACGACAGAGAAATAAAAAACGATCAGCAGAGAACGAAGTGAGAAGCTATTCCTCAGCGGGGCCCTTTATAAGTCCCCCCCCCCACCGCTGTTACACGACAGAGAAATAAAAAACGATCAGCAGAGAACGAAGTGAGAAGCTATTCCTCAGCGGGGCCCTTTATAAGTCCCCCCCCCCACCGCTGTTACACGACAGAGAAATAAAAAACGATCAGCAGAGAACGAAGTGAGAAGCTATTCCTCAGCGGGGCCCTTTATAAGTCCCCCCCCCCCCCCGCCGCTGTTACACGACAGAGAAAGAAAAAACGATCAGCAGAGAACGAAGTGAGAAGCTATTCCTCAGCGGGGCCCTTTATAAGTCCCCCCCCACCGCTCTTACACGACAGAGAAATAAAAAACGATCAGCAGAGAACGAAGTGAGAAGCTATTCCTCAGCGGGGCCCTTTATAAGTCCCCCCCCCCCACCGCTGTTACACGACAGAGAAATAAAAAACGATCAGCAGAGAACGAAGTGAGAAGCTATTCCTCAGCGGGGCCCTTTATAAGTCCCCCCCCCACCGCTGTTACACGACAGAGAAAGAAAAAACGATCAGCAGAGCGCGAAGTGAGAAGTTATTCCTCAGCGGGGCCCTTTATAAGTCCCCCCCCCCACCGCTGTTACACGACAGAGAAAGAAAAAACGATCAGCAGAGAACGAAGTGAGAAGTTATTCCTCAGCGGGGCCCTTTATAAGTCCCCCCCCCCACCGCTGTTACACGACAGAGAAAGAAAAAACGATCAGCAGAGAACGAAGTGAGAAGTTATTCCTCAGCGGGGCCCTTTATAAGTCCCCCCCCCCCACCGCTGTTACACGACAGAGAAATAAAAAACGATCAGCAGAGAACGAAGTGAGAAGCTATTCCTCAGCGGGGCCCTTTATAAGCCCCACCCCACCGCTGTTACACGACAGAGAAAGAAAAAACGATCAGCAGAGAACGAAGGGAGAAGCTATTCCTCAGCGGGGCCCTTTATAAGTCCCCCCCCCCACCGCTGTTACACGACAGAGAAATAAAAAACGATCAGCAGAGAACGAAGTGAGAAGCTATTCCTCAGCGGGGCCCTTTATAAGTCCCCCCCCCCCACCGCTGTTACACGACAGAGAAAGAAAAAACGATCAGCAGAGCGCGAAATGAGAAGTTATTCCTCAGCGGGGCCCTTTATAAGTCCCCCCCCCCACCGCTGTTACACGACAGAGAAAGAAAAAACGATCAGCAGAGAACGAAGTGAGAAGTTATTCCTCAGCGGGGCCCTTTATAAGTCCCCCCCCCCCACCGCTGTTACACGACAGAGAAAGAAAAAACGATCAGCAGAGAACGAAGTGAGAAGTTATTCCTCAGCGGGGCCCTTTATAAGTCCCCCCCCCCCCACCGCTGTTACACGACAGAGAAAGAAAAAACGATCAGCAGAGAACGAAGGGAGAAGCTATTCCTCAGCGGGGCCCTTTATAAGTCCCCCCCCCACCGCTGTTACACGACAGAGAAATAAAAAACGATCAGCAGAGAACGAAGTGAGAAGCTATTCCTCAGCGGGGCCCTTTATAAGTCCCCCCCCCCCACCGCTGTTACACGACAGAGAAATAAAAAACGATCAGCAGAGAACGAAGTGAGAAGCTATTCCTCAGCGGGGCCCTTTATAAGTCCCCCCCCCCCACCGCTGTTACACGACAGAGAAATAAAAAACGATCAGCAGAGAACGAAGTGAGAAGCTATTCCTCAGCGGGGCCCTTTATAAGTCCCCCCCCCCCGCCGCTGTTACACGACAGAGAAAGAAAAAACGATCAGCAGAGAACGAAGTGAGAAGCTATTCCTCAGCGGGGCCCTTTATAAGTCCCCCCCCCACCGCTCTTACACGACAGAGAAATAAAAAACGATCAGCAGAGAACGAAGTGAGAAGCTATTCCTCAGCGGGGCCCTTTATAAGTCCCCCCCCCCACCGCTGTTACACGACAGAGAAATAAAAAACGATCAGCAGAGAACGAAGTGAGAAGCTATTCCTCAGCGGGGCCCTTTATAAGTCCCCCCCCCCACCGCTGTTACACGACAGAGAAAGAAAAAACGATCAGCAGAGCGCGAAGTGAGAAGTTATTCCTCAGCGGGGCCCTTTATAAGTCCCCCCCCCCCCACCGCTGTTACACGACAGAGAAAGAAAAAACGATCAGCAGAGAACGAAGTGAGAAGTTATTCCTCAGCGGGGCCCTTTATAAGTCCCCCCCCCACCGCTGTTACACGACAGAGAAAGAAAAAACGATCAGCAGAGAACGAAGTGAGAAGTTATTCCTCAGCGGGGCCCTTTATAAGTCCCCCCCCCCACCGCTGTTACACGACAGAGAAATAAAAAACGATCAGCAGAGAACGAAGTGAGAAGCTATTCCTCAGCGGGGCCCTTTATAAGCCCCACCCCACCGCTGTTACACGACAGAGAAAGAAAAAACGATCAGCAGAGAACGAAGGGAGAAGCTATTCCTCAGCGGGGCCCTTTATAAGTCCCCCCCCACCGCTGTTACACGACAGAGAAATAAAAAACGATCAGCAGAGAACGAAGTGAGAAGCTATTCCTCAGCGGGGCCCTTTATAAGTCCCCCCCCACCGCTGTTACACGACAGAGAAAGAAAAAACGATCAGCAGAGAACGAAGTGAGAAGCTATTACTCAGCGGGGCCCTTTATAAGTCCCCCCCCACCGCTGTTACACGACAGAGAAATAAAAAACGATCAGCAGAGAACGAAGTGAGAAGTTATTCCTCAGCGGGGCCCTTTATAAGTCCCCCCCCCCCCCACCGCTGTTACACGACAGAGAAAGAAAAAACGATCAGCAGAGAACGAAGTGAGAAGTTATTCCTCAGCGGGGCCCTTTATAAGTCCCCCCCCCCACCGCTGTTACACGACAGAGAAATAAAAAACGATCAGCAGAGAACGAAGTGAGAAGCTATTCCTCAGCGGGGCCCTTTATAAGCCCCACCCCACCGCTGTTACACGACAGAGAAAGAAAAAACGATCAGCAGAGAACGAAGGGAGAAGCTATTCCTCAGCGGGGCCCTTTATAAGTCCCCCCCCCCCACCGCTGTTACACGACAGAGAAAGAAAAAACGATCAGCAGAGAACGAAGTGAGAAGCTATTCCTCAGCGGGGCCCTTTATAAGTCCCCCCCCACCGCTGTTACACGACAGAGAAATAAAAAACGATCAGCAGAGAACGAAGTGAGAAGCTATTCCTCAGCGGGGCCCTTTATAAGTCCCCCCCCCCCACCGCTGTTACACGACAGAGAAATAAAAAACGATCAGCAGAGTGCAAAGTGGCGAAGTGAGAGCTATTCCTCACTCTAACGTTTCGTATATCGGTCTCTGCCTACTTCGGGTGATAATTCGTCATAATCTGAAAAGAAACTGCAGATTTCTGAAATTTGCTTTCCTGGTCATAAATATAAATCGCAGCTTCGTCGACGCTTGGGGAATTTTTTACTGCCAAACCTGTGCGAAGAACACAAAAAAAAACAATACCATGCATGATGTTCTATTAGCACCAAATTAATTGCAAACTTTGAGCCGAGATAGGAATTAATAGAATGACTAGAATTCTGTCGCTCATTCAAATTTCTGAGTCACCATTAACTTATCAAACAAATTCTTCGAAAACGGAGAGTCTCGAAACGCTTCTTCCTATCTGGATAGGACGAAGGAGCAAAAGAGAAAGAAAAAGAAACCATCAGCAGAGTGCGAAGTGAGAAGCTATTTGCCGAAGGAAGGTCTATAGGGGGGGGAGGAGTAAAGGGGGGGTAGTTTTATTTACTCGATGATCTCTTTCGTGAGGCTAGGCCGGCGGATTACATGAACCTCAAGGTCAAAGGTCACTACGTGGCCGATCACCTTGATCTGATTAAAATTCAACCGCCACCTCTTCTCAAACCAGCTCGTTATCAGTCCAAAAAAAAAATGATGCTCCTTTTGTTACAGGCCAACAGATCTACGGGCGCAGGGGTGGGGCAAAATGTGGGGAGGGAAGAAGAACGGGGGGGGATAAGAAACGAGGTTAGTGAGTGGGAAGGTGGAGGGGGGGGGGGGGTGGAATGAGAGGAGAGTTTCTCCTTATCAGAGAGACTGAAATGGAGAAGATGCTCTAAGAGAGTTCACTCCCTGTTTCGGCGCCCAGCCTCTCATTCTACTGGAAGGGCAGCTACTGCACTGCGATAAGAAGTGAAATTGGCATGCAGCAACTACCAGGCTTGGCCAGCGTTTCTCAATGAAGTTGTCTCTGAGGAAGAACTACTCGCTAGCCGGCCTCTTTTTATGACTGACGAGGCTAGATCGGGATGGCTACGGTGGCAACGGATCAAAGATGTCATCTTGTGTACTTCTTTTTTTGATCGGATCTTAAGAGCGCTCTTGGAAAACGACCAGATGGTGGACTTACGATGGCTTTTTTTTTTTGGCTTTTCTTTAATCGTGAGTTTGGCTTTGTTTCGCGCCGTGGTGTTTCTTTCTTTCTTTCTCTCTCTCTCCCATTGTTGTCTCGTTGTGTAAAGGATACGACCGATAGAAAAAAAATGTCGATGGCTTGATGGGAAGGAGAAGATAAAAACGTGGAGCAGATGTTTTCGGTTGCATGCGGGAAATTAGTGGTTGATAAAATATAGAGACGGGACTACGAAAGTCGTGGTTCTGTTGACGTGTTGGTTTATTCAATTTTTCGATTAGATTTGTAACATGTGAAAAAAAAAATCACTGTTGACGTGTTGGTTTATTCAATTTTTCGATTAGATTTGTAACATGTGAAAAAAAAAATCACTTCATCTCTTTGTAAAGATCGTTTTTTTTTCATGGTGTCATGTTTAAAAGACTAACATTTTCGTGGAGCATGCTTCGGTTGGTCTGGTTTACCTATGAGAGGCACTTTTCTTTGCACACAATGGGCTAAATCGCCAGGTCACATGGACTGTAATACAATACATACGTTACAGGTGGGGTGGGGTGGGGCGGGGGTGGCTCAGTCGGTAGCGCTCCAGGTTCGCAATCTGTAGTTCCCAGGTTCGAGTCCCAGCTGGGTCAGCGTTGAGATTTATCTCCGCAAAATTCCCCGCCCTGCCCACGGTCAGTAGGGGACACCGATGGGCTTGGAAAGGCCGCCGTCCGTCGGATGGGACGTTAAGCCGTGGCTCCGTGTGCGGGAGAGCCATAACCTGTGCACGTTAAAGAACACACTGGATAGCCTTGACGGGAGGCTACCATCTGTCTCCCAACAGCTGTTCCAGTGGGTCCCCTCCCCCAACCTTCTCTGAGCCTTCGGGGTCCTTGTGACCTGACCATTTAGCCCACGGTGTGCAAAAAAGTGCCGCTCAGAGGTAAAACAACCCAACCCAACGTTACGGGTATTGAGAGTTCCTTTTGTCGGGCTTTCTCAAGCAACATTTTAGGTAATTAATAGAATGAATTGGTCAGAGAGAAAAGGTTTTCTTCTCTTAAAATTGAAATTTCCCTTTTTCATTTTCATTTTTTTTCATTTCTTTTTTTAACTGAAAATTCTTTCTTTTCTTAGTATTTATTTTAAATTTTTTAAAAAAGTTTTTGCTTTAAATCTTTTTTATAACTTTTTTTTAAATATATATGTAATTTTATTATTATTATTATTTTTTTTAAAAGATGGAACCACATGGGCGTGGATTGAAGAAATTGAAATAAGTATGTTAAAACTTTTATATTTACGTCTGTAGGAGTACATTTTAAAATTACGTTTGTTTCAAAATTTTTAATATCAATGTCTTCAAGAAGTTGAAAAATTTTTTTCCTTTGTGATTCATATTTTTTAGAGTTAAGAAGAATGTGATTGACTGATTCTGGGGAATGACAACTTAGACATTTTGGGAAATTTATAAGTTTGAGTTTATATTTAGAAGAGTTAGATAAAATGTATTTGTTCTAAGACGATATAATATTTTTAATTGTTGTCTATTGAAAGGAAGATTTTTAATTTCGTTAATTTTTTCTGAGAGCTGGAATCTGAAGTTATTTTGTGTAGATGCATAAGTTTTGAAAATATTTTAGGGTGAGAATTAATTCTAATTTTTTAAATTCATTTTTAAAGTTTTTAAAAAAATAGTAAGTGTTACAAGTTTCTTCAATTTCATGAGCATTCTTTGCTAATAAGTCGACAAATTCATTTTCTTTGATTCCGACATGACTCGGAGTTCACTGAATATATATATATAGAGAGTTAGTTTTAATTTGTAAATTTTCAGAGGTTAAAGTTAATATTTTAGAAATGACTGAATTGTAATCTGAATAGAGGAATTCCTGAGTGAGAACTTGAATAGCTCCCTTGGAATCCGCAAAAATTAGTTTGTTGGTTAGCTAAATTATGTAGAGCCCAATTGACTGCTTCCAGGATCGAAAATAGTTCAGCCTAGATAATGGGAGTTTTGGGTGGAAGTTTGAATGATTGAGAAAAACTGTAAGATGGGACATAAAAAGCAGCTGATGCTGATTCTGAATCTTTAATGACTGAGCCATCAGTAAAAACTTTTCGGAAGGTTTCATATTTTTCTGAGCAGAAGTTTTGAAATAAAATAAAGCCATTTCTGGTGATGTGTTCATTTTGAGTAAAGATTAGGAATGTAATCACAAATTTGAGGGGAGGAAAAGTCCCAATCCGGAATAAAAAAAATAATAATAAATACCCCCCTCAAGCAGCTGCTTGCCACAGAGGTCTGACAGGAGCCTGTCAGTTTATACGCCATTTGGGATATCTCCCTTCATAAAGTTTGATGGGAGTAGATGAAATAGTTTTATTATTTGGGGATCATCTTTTATAATTTTAAAGTATGGGCCATGTTTGAATTTTTTTTAGAAAGGGGTGATTTGGAAGTTTAAAAAGTAATTTGAAATAATATTTTACTAATAAATTTTTTTTTCTAATTTGAATGGGGGGGGGGGAATTGCTGTTTCTGCAATTAAAGAAAGAATTGGTGTAAATGTTGGGAAAGCTATTTTTATACATTTATTTTGAATTGTTTCCAATTTTTTAATTTTGTAATTGACAGGGCCATTAATAAATCCCAAGCCATATTCTAATTTGGCTCTAATTAGATTTTTGTAAAGAGTTATTAAGTAAAATTGTTTTGTGCCATTATGCCGAAAGGTAAAATATTTTAAATAATTTATAAGTTTGAGTCCGACTGTATTGAGGTTATCAAGATGGGATTGCCAGTTTAATTTAGAGTCTAAATGTATACCAAGAATTTTACAAGTGTCATGTTGTTGAATTTTTTCATTATTAATTTCTAAATTAAAAGTTGGTGTGTAATGTTTTTTTTCTAAAAAAAGGAATACAAAATGTTTTATTTGTGTTGATTACTAAGTACCATTTGAAACAATATTTCTGTAATTTTGAAAGTTGTTTTTGAAGTGAATTTTGAATTTCATAATCATTTTTATGAGAGTACCAAATAATAAGATCATCGGTATAGCACGTGAAAAAAATATATTTTGGAAATTTTTTTTTTATATCTTGAAGATAAAATTTAAAAAGTATCGGGGACAAAATTGATCCTTGAAGAAGGCCTTTGTGAATATTGTGGGTTTCTGATAGGTTATAATCAATTTTAATTTGGAATGTTCTATTTAATAAAAATTCTTTAAGAAATAAAATTAGTGCTAATTTTAGTCTCCATGAGTATATGAAGTCCATTTATCCAGACTGAATCGAAAGCATGGCTGAGATCAATTCAGATAGCTAAAAGAGTGCGTTTTTTTTAAATGCTGTAAGAATATCAGATATTAATAAGGAAATGCATTCCTTTGAAGACCTATTTTTGAGAAAACCAAAGAAAAAGTCTGAGAAGAAATTCCCCGATTCAAAATACCAATTAAGTCGTTTATAAAGTAATCTTTCAGAGAATTTTAAAGCATTTGACATAAGAGATATTATGCGATAAGAATTAATATTGTTTACTGGTTTACCATTTTTTAATAAAAGAATAATAATTATGTGCTTCCACGAGGAAGGAATTTGTTGTTGTTCCCATATACGGTTAAAAATTTCAAAAAGTTTTAATTTCCTGGAATCTGGAAGGTTTTTAAAAAATTTATTAGAAATCGAATCTGCACCCGGAGAAGATTTAATATTAAGTTTTTGTAAAGCAAAATTAAATTCCCTAAGAGAAAAAGGTTTATCTAGGATATGTAAATCATTTTTAAAATAAATTAATTTGTGATTAACAAGGACTGTAAAGGCTCAGAGAAAGTAAGTGTAAAAAGTGGATTCTTGGGTTGGGTTGTTTTACCTCTGAGCGGCCCTTTTTTGCACACAATGGGCTAAATGGCCAGGTCACAAGGACCCCGAAGGCTCAGAAAAGCTTGGGGGAGGGGGCCCACTGGAACAGCTGTTGGGAGACAGATGGTAGCATCCCGTCAAGGCCATCCAGCGTGTTCTTTAACGTGCACAGGGTATGACTCTTCCGCACACGGGGCCACGGCTTAACGTCCCATCCGACGGACGGCAGCCTTTCCAAGCCCATCGGTGTCCCCTACTGACCGTGGGCAGGGCGGGGAATTTTGCGGAGATAAATCTCAACGCTGACCCAGCTGGGACTCGAACCTGGGAACTACAGATTACGAGCCTGGCACGCTACCGACTGAGCCACCCCAGCCCCAAAAGTGGATTCACTGAATAGTCTGTTGGGAGACAGATGGCAGACTTCCGTCAAGGCCATTCAGTGTGTAAATTTATGTGTGCTTAAAGAGTGTGACTATCATCAGTTCCCGATCGGGGGAAAAAATAAGTGGAGGGGGGGAAACAATATCACTTTTTTGATCACCTTTCTTCCTCTCCCGCTTATTGTTCAGTCGCTCAAAAAAGTATCCGAACACTACGGTTGATTACAGAATTCAGGAAAAAATATCCGGCAACGATATAAAAAAAGAAATTAGTGATCTAGCAACCTTCGTGTCACGTGACACGAAGGTTGCCAGATCACTAATTTCTACAAAAAATCGTTGCCAGATATTTTTTCTGAATTCTCTAATCAACCGTAGTGTTCGGATACTTTTTAGAGCGACTGTAGGTGGTCATATTATTTTGATACTAGATCGTGTGGGCTCACTCACGGAAATATTGAGCGTGTGCAGTTACCGTTCACAGCAAACTGGAGCGTGTGCAGTAACTGCACACGCTCCAGTTTGCTGTGAACGGTAACTGGAGCTTGTACAGTTGCTATACACGCTCCAGATATTTTTTCTGAATTCTGTAATGCACCGTAGTGTTTGGATACTTTTTAGAGCGACTGTTCTTGCTCCATCCGACGTCCGTCCCATCCGACGGACGGAGGACTTTCTAGGTCTGTTGATGTCCCCGTCACTGAGGACAGGATGGCAGTTAGCGCAGCCAAATCTCAACACTGGAACAGTTAAGATTCGAATCTGGAAACGGCTGATTTCGTGCCTGGTTCACTATCGAGCGAGCCGGCATCCGTCTCCTCATTGGAGTCAGGAGCCTCCGCTTCAATCGCTCAAATGCAACTTAAAAGTGTCAGGCTATTAAGCTTGAAGAAGCGGAAGATAGAGCGCTGTTACGTGCGTGATGGTGTGCAGCAGGTAAAGCGATCTCTCATCCATCAAGCGATGACAGTGATGACCGGAATGTGGAAGGAATGACTGATAGAGAGAGGAGGAAGGAGTGATGCAGTGATGACTTGTCCGCCTCTTCCCAGTTCTGATGGTGACGAGGGTGAGGGGAGATCTTTGGAAACTCTCTGCAAGTCGCTGGTATTTAACTTTCGAAAATTTGACTTGAAGTTTAAAAGACATAAAAAGAAAATATAACTGAACGTGCAAAATGAGTTATTGATTATTTTGGGTTGTTTCATATCCTTGAAGAGTAAGTACATTTGTGATGCATAATAAGGCTCATTGGTCTGCTCAGAAGCGCTGTTAAGAAATGCAATCCATTGGATTGCTGTTAGGTTTTCGGGAAGGGAACCCACTGATCTGCTAATAGGACTGATCCCTCTGATTTGTTAATAGTGCTGGTGAAGGAGACCCGCTGATCTGCTAATGGGACAATTAAAGGGTACCAGCTAATCTGCTAATAGGACTGATGAAGGAGACCCGCTGATCTGCTAATAGGACTGATGAAGGAGACCCGCTGATCTGCTAATAGGACTGATGAAGGCGACCCGCTGATCTGCTAATAGGACTGATGAAGGAGACCCGCTGATCTGCTAATAGGACTGATGAAGGGGACCTGCTGATCTGTTAATAGGACTGATCATTGCTAAATACACTGAAAGGCTCCTACTACACTTCCTTACAGAGTATTACACTGAAAGGCTCCTATTAGACTTCCCTACAGAGTATTACACTGAAAGGCTCCCATTAGACTTCCCTACAGAGTATTACACTGAAAGGCTCCCATTAGACTTCCCTACAGAGTATTACACTGAAAGGCTCCTATTAGACTTCCCTACAGAGTATTACACTGAAAGGTTCCTATTAGATTTCTTTACAGAGTATTTCAGGAGCCTTTCAGTGTAGTAGGGGAAAAAAAGGCTCCCATTAGACTTCTCTACAGAATATTACACTTAAAGGCTCCTATTAGACTTCCCTACAGAGTATTACACTGAAAGGCTCCTATTAGACTTCCCTACAGAGTATTACACTGAAAGGCTCCCTTTAGACTTCCCTACAGAGTATCACACTGAAAGGCTCCCATTAGACTTCCCTACAGAGTATTACACTGAAAGGCTCCCATTAGACTTTTCTACAGTATAATTACACTGAAAGGCTCCCATTACACTTCTCTACAGAGTATTATACTGAAAGGCTCCCATTACACTTCTCTACAGAGTATTACACTGAAAAGCTCCCATTACACTTCTCTACAGAGTATTACACTGAAAGGCTCCCATTAGACTTTTCTACAGTATAATTACACTGAAAAGCTCCCATTACACTTCTCTACAGAGTATTACACTGAAAGGCTCCCATTAGACTTCTCTACAGAGTATTACACTGAAAGGCTCCCATTACACTTCTCTACAGAGTATTACACTGAAAAGCTCCCATTACACTTCTCTACAGAGTATTACACTGAAAGGCTCCCATTACACTTCTCTACAGAGTATTACACTGAAAAGCTCCCATTAGACTTCTCTATAGAGTATTACACTGAAAAGCTCCCATTACACTTCTCTACAGAGTATTACACTGAAAAGCTCCCATTACACTTCTCTACAGAGTATTACACTGAAAGGCTCCCATTACACTTCCCTACAGAGTATTACACTGAAAAGCTCCCATTACACTTCTCTACAGAGTATTACACTGAAAGGCTCCCATTACACTTCTCTACAGAGTATTACACTGAAAGGCTCCCATTACACTTCCCTACAGAGTATTACACTGAAAGGCTCCCATTACACTTCTCTACAGAGTATTACACTGAAGGCTCCCATTACACTTCTCTACAGAGTATTACACTGAAAGGCTCCCATTACACTTCTCTACAGAGTATTACACTGAAAAGCTCCCATTACACTTCTCTACAGAGTATTACACTGAAAAGCTCCCATTACACTTCTCTACAGAGTATTACACTGAACGGCTGCGATGCCACCCATAACGATGTGTGTCAGCAGAGCCCAAAACCTTCGACTTCGCGGAGCACGCAACCCCCCCTCCCTCATTTTATTAACCTCCTCGTCCCTCTCCATAAATTTATACTGTTGACTCAACCACTCTTTCATTCACAATAAACGACCATGAAAACAATAAATGCCTTTTGACACATGCCATTCCTTGCTAGTTATTGCCCGACTCTTGCTCCACACTTCCTACCTACTTCTCCTCCACCCTCCTCACTTCACTCCATCCATATCTCTCCCCCCCCTCCCACCTGCATTTTTCTCCCCATTTTTCTCCAACACCCCAAATCCGGAAGCATCTTTCCAGAGCTCATTGAAGAGATCGTATTTCTGATATTCCCAAACACAAGGGCTCGCAAAACGCGAAGATTTTCGCACCATCCGGTAAATCGAAACGAGGTTTTTTTAGAGGGGTGAAGGGTATAAAAGAGAAGAGAGCTGGTGGGTGGGAAGAATGGGTTCCATTTTTACTATTCCACTAGTTCTGTATGTGTGTGTGTGGGGGGGGAGATGTAAGGAGAGATGAGTCTTCTGGTACATGGTTAAAAATACATTTTTCAGGAAGAACTTTTCCGAGAGTAAATGGAGAAGCAAAATGCATTCTCTGCCTCTTGACTGAGCGGACACCCATAAAGCGCCCCACGTGAAAGGGAAAAGAGGGGGGAAAATCCTCCCCGTCTCCTCTGGGAGGCTACAATGGATGCAGAGACTTTGGGTGCTAATTTAAGGTGGCATCTCATTCAAGTCGTTATGTCGGGAGAAGGGACCGTCTCTTTTCCCGCCTTCTGAGAGGGGCTTAATTCATGCCAACACTCGTACATCCTCCTCACCACTTACACTAACCTTTTTTGTTGTTGTTGTTTTGTTTCCCGCTTTTCTTACACTCGACTTCTTTATCTCTAAATTTAATCGGGAACGGCGCGAGGGGATCTTGAATTGTTTACCACGCGGCCATATAAGTTGGGGTAAGTTGGCTTGTAGGGATGAGATGAGGTAGGATAGAGGAAGAAGTGGGAAAAGGATGAAGAGAAAAGACGTTAGGGTGAGGGAGGATGGATTTGGGTTGGGTTGTTTTACCTCTGAGCGGCACTTTTTTGCACACCATGGGCTAAATGGCCAGGTCACATGGACCCCGAAGGCTCAGAGAAGGTTGGGGGAGGGGACCCACTGGAGCAGCTGTTGGGAGACAGGTGGTAGCCTCCCGTCAAGGCCATCCAGCGTGTTCTTTAACGTGCACAGCGTATGGCTCTCCCGCACACGGGGTCACGGCTTAACGTCCCATCCGACGGACGGCGGCCTTTCCAAGCCCATCGGTGTCCCCTACTGAACGTGGGCAGGGCGGGGAATTTTGCGGAGATAAATCTCAACGCTGACCCAGCTGGGACTCGAACCTGGGAACTACAGATTACGAGCCTGGCGTGCTACCGACTGAGCCACCCCCGCCCCTGGGAGGATGGACAGGATGAAGATAAGAAAAGAGGTCGAAGAGGAGAAAGAATGGATGAAAAATGGGAGGGGGAAAGTCGTCCGTCGGATGGAACGTTAAACCGTGGCTCTATGCGCTGGAGAGCCATACCCTGTGCATGGTAAAGAACACGCTGGATGGCCTTGACAGGAGGCTACCATCTGTCTCTCAACAGCTGTTCCAGTGGGTCCACTCCCTCTCAACCTTCTCTGAGCCTTCGGGGTCCTTGTGACCTGACCATTTAGCCCATGGTGTGCAAAAAAGGGCCGTTCAGAGGTAAAACAACCCAAGCCATCTACTTAGTGCATTACTCTGATTCTACATAGGGGAAATCGGAAAGCAATGGTTTACAAACTTTCTATAATGTCGCTCCCTTGTGCTATCATCACTCCCCCCCCCCCCAAAAAAAAAAAATCTATGTGCAGTAACATATAATGTCATTGTTGAGAGGTGGGTGTCAGAGGTAATAAATCAAAATTAACGTCACAATGCCAACTATCAAGAACCAAGTGCTAATGTTTGTGATATATTGAATTGCAAATCGTACAAAATCTGGGGCGGGGGTGGCTCAGTAGGTAGCGCGCCAGGCTCGTAATCTGTAGTTCCCAGGTTCGAGTCCCAGCTGGGTCAGCGTTGAGATTTATCTCCGCAAAATTCCCTGCCCACGGTCAGTAGGGGACACCGATGGGCTTGGAAAGGCTGCCGTCCGTCGGACGGGACGTTAAGCCGTGGCCCCGTATGCGGAAGAGTCTACCCTGTGAACGTTAAAGAACACGCTGGATGGCCATGACGGGAGGCTACCATCTGTTTCCCAACAGCTGTTCCAGTGGGTCCCCTGCCCCAACCTTCTCTGAGCCTTCGGGGTCCATGTGACCTGGCCATTTAGCCCATGGTGTGCAAAAAAGTGCCGCTCAGAGGTAAAACAACCCAACAACAACACGTGCAAAATCTCGATGACTGAAACAAGCCTTTAATTGAACGGAGGGATCTTGTTGCTGCAAGGATTGCGTTTCTGAAAGTAATGCACGAAACGATAGAGCTCAGATATTTCGACAATCGTAATGAATTTAATTTTTATCCTAAAACTTTCCTAAAAAGTTTTATTCTCTTTTTCGACTTGTTTACTTATTGTCCCAAAAAGTTTTGTTTTTTCCGTCTTGGTCCACTGTTGATGGAGAATATGTGCTACATTGGTTTCCAAAAGTTAAGGACCGATCCTGTGTTATGTTAACAAAAAGCTAACATCGAAGTTCTTTAACTTCTAAAATAAGTTTTTTTGCTTAAAAAATGTGATTGCAGATAAAAATCTCAATCAAATAAATCAAAATCTGGATTTTCAACAATATTCGTTCAGTATTTAATGAGTTGTGGAAGTTTGAATATTTAACAAAAGCAATGCAAGCTTCGTGTCACGTGATTACAGAATTCAGGAAAAATATCTGGAGCAACTGTACACGCTCCAGTTACCGTTCACAGCAAACTGGAGCGTGTGCAGTTACTGCACACGCTCCAGTTTGCTGTGAACGGTAACTGCACACGCTCAATATTTCTGTGAGTGGGCCCACACGATCTAGGTTTAGAAATTAGCGATCTGGCAACCTTCGTGTCAAAAAAAAGTATCCGAACACAACAGAATTCAGAAAAAATATCTGACAACGATTTTTTTAGAAATTAGTGATCGTGTCACGTGACACAAAGGTTGCCAGTCTTAAGAAACTTATACAAAACTGAAGACTAGTGAAAGAATTCTTTACATAAAGTTTTAAAAAACAAACTTATTTTATTAAAAGACTTTGACACAATACTTATCACTAAGTTTTAATTAACTCCTGAAGTCAATTTTTGTGGCTGGCATTGTTATCGCTAAATATTCAAACTTCCATAACTCATTAAATACTGAACGAATATTGTTGAAAATCGAGATATTGATTTATTTGATTGAGATCTTTATCTGCAATCACATTTTTCAAAACAAAACAACTTATTTTAGAAGTTATAGAGCTTTGACTTTAGCTTCCCATTGACTTAACATAGGGATTTTCCTTAATTTATGGAAACCAGTATACATTATACAAAAAAAAAACTATCGTGTATTCGTACTGACTTTTACCCAAAATAAAAAACATGCTAATAACATTTCCTAGTCACTTTCCTCAACAAACCGCAATTCCCAACTCCATATCCCACTCTACTGCACGTTGTTACTAAGAGCTGCGCGAGAAGATTTCGTGTCGCAGGTGGTTTATTGGTGGCTTTTGCGGGGATCAGTAATGGAAATAACAATTTCCTCATTCGTTGATCCATTTTCCCACACTCAGACTCAACTGAAAAGGTGCGTTCGTCTCGTTCGCGTCCGTTTCCCTTAAGTGCACGGCTTGGCCTCTCGTGGCGCGAGGTCGTCCTCTCTCCCTCTAACTGGCCACAGATCACAATTCTCCCTCCTCCTCTGTGAGTCAGCTGACAACTTCAACCTCTCCTTCTCTCGCCGGAGAGAGCACCAGCGGAAGATGCTGGAGACGTCTGCGTCCGACCGCGGGCGCTCGAGGTGAATAGTTTCGCTTCCCGTCTCGCTTGGCGGAGGGGTGAGTGAGCCACCGGTACCCGCGTGGCTCGGCTCTCCAGGGAGCAATAAAGGCAAAGCTCCCGACGGATGTTGATCACACGTGAGAGTGCGATAGAGTGAGGCTTCGGAAGATGGAGATGATCGCGTTTGCTCTCTTGGATTTTTCCATTTCGTCTGTTGTTTTCGAAATTCTAGTTTTTGATTTGATATTCGATGCGATGGTGTTTTGTTGTTTGGCTCTATTAGTTGTAATCCGCTTCCTTAAGCAATGGCCAGGTTGCAAGGATCCCTTGCTTTAGGTTAGGGTTGTAAAGTGTGTATGTGTATGGGGGGGGGGGATGAAAAACATCACACACAAGGTAGCGAAATGGAAACGTAAGTTGGGTTGTTGTTTTACCTCAGCGGAACTTTTTGGCGCACAATGGTCTAAATGACCAGGTCACAATGACCCCGAGGGTTCAAAAGTTTGGTTGGTAAGGGAATTCACTGGACAGTTGTTAGGAGATAGATAGTAGCCTACCGTCAAGGCCATCCAGCATGTTCTTTAACGTGCACAGGTTATGTCTCTCCCGCACACGGTGCCACGGATTAACATCCCATCCGACGGACGACTTTCTAAGCCCATTGGTGTCCCCCTACTGAGCGGCAGTGCGGGAGATTTGCGGAGGTAAATCTCAATGCTGGTACCGTCGCTCAAAAAAATATCCGAACACTACGGTTGATTACCAATTCAGAAAAAATATCTGACAACGATTTTTTTGAGGAATTAGTGATCTGGCAACCTTCGTGTCACGTGATTACAGAATTCAGGAAAAATATCTGGAGAGTGTACAGCAACTGTACACGCTCCAGTTACCGTTCACGGTTGTTGTGAACGGTAACTGCACACGCTCAATATTTCCGTGAGTGAGTCCACACGATCTAGTATCAAAATAATATGACCACCTACAGTCGTTCAAAAAAAGTATCCGAACACTACGGTTGATTACAGAATTCAGAAAAAATATCTGGCAACTATTTTTTTAGAAATTAGTGATCTGGCAACCTTCGTGTCACGTGACACGAAGGTTGCCAGATCACTAATTTCTAAAAAAAAAATCGTTGCCAGATATTTTTTCTGAATTCTGTAATCAACCGTAGTGTTCGGATACTTTTTTGAGCAACTGTACCAAAATTGATCCTAGTCTGAAACCCGTCGATTTATAAATTCTGCGCAGTTATAAAGAAAATAAATATCACCCTCAAGCAGCTGCTTGCCACAGAGGTCTGACAGCAGCCTGTCAGTTTACCTGGAACTCGAACCCAGGTCCCTTTCATCAGTAGCCAAGCGCTTTAACCACTCGGCTACCAGGATTAAAAATAAAAATAAATAAATATCCCCTCAAGCAGCTGCTTGCCACAGAGGTTTGACAGGAGCCTTTCAGTTTATAATACGCCATAGTAGAAGGTCTGTGTGGATGGCAGGACCTCAGCAGAAAAACGACACAAATATCCTTTCTTGGGCTCGAACCCAGGTCCCTTCGATCAGTGACCAAGTCTGCTAGCCACTCGGCTACCGGGATTACCCTGCTACACTTCAAACACAGACTTACTATTAGGCTTACTATTTATTTATTTTAGGATAATGTCACATACGGTGCATATTTATTACGAAAAGAAAATGAGAATTAAATATACAAGAAATCGAAAGTAAATGACATAATTAAGCAATGCGACAAGTGTTGCCTATGACTGATTTAACGAATAACAGGTCATAAAAACCCTTAAGATTCGGGGCGGGATTGGCTCAGCTGATAATGCGAAAGCTCATATCTCCAGTTTCGAGTACTAACGGTGTCAGGGTTGTCTCTTTGTAGATTTATCTCCGCTAACCCCGCACTGTGCCCTCGGTTAGAAAGGAGACACCAATGGGCATGGAAACGTTGCCGTCCCTCGTGATGGAAGCCGTGGCCACGTGTACGGGAGAGACATACCTTATGCACTTTAAAGAATACGCTGGATGGTCTTAACTGGTGGCCCATCTGTCTCCTAGCAGGCTGCATAGTGGATCCCCTTCCCCAACCTTCTCCGAGTTCTCGGGGTCCTTGTGACCTGGACGTTTAGCTCAGTCAACAAAAAAAATGCTGTGAACTCTTAGAAAAAAATATAAATTTTTTTTTTCCCCAAAAAAAGTTTCTCTTATTAGTATGGGGCGGGGGTGGCTCAGTCGGTAGCACGCCAGGCTCGTAATCTGCAGTTCCCAGGTTCGAGTCCCAGCTGGGTCAGCGTTGAGATTTATCTCCGCAAAACTCCCCGCCCTGCCCACGGTCAGTAGGGGACACCGATGGGCTTGGAAAGGCCGCCGTCCGTCGGATGGGACGTTGAGCCGTGGCCCCGTGTGCGGGAGAGCACATACCCCGTGCACGTTAAAGAACACGCTGGATGGCCTTGACGGGAGGCTACCATCTGTCTCCCAACAGCTGTTTCAGTGGGTCCCCTCCCCCAACCTTCTCTGAGCCTTCGGGGTCCATGTGACCTGGCCATTTAGCCCATGGTGTGCAAAAAAGTGCCGCTCAGATGTAAAACAATCCAATCCAATCTCTTATAAGTAACGAAATTGTTTCATACCAAAAGCTCATTTCTTTGAAAAAAATTTTTTTTTCTTCCTCCACATAGACCTTTCAAATAAAGAGCACCGAATCATCAACATAACGTAATTTATGTTTAGGAAAGGCAACTTTATTAAGATGGATAACTTCTGTAATAATGTGGATAATAAACAGCGATTTGCATCCTTAAGTAACGATCATCCCTTTCCACGTGCATGGTTTCTTTTTTTAAAAAAAGAGCTGGAAGGGAGGAAAGCAACAGCTGGAGCGAAAAACAGGAGGTCGTACATCCGCTTTAAGTTATCGATATCTGTCGCCGATTAAAGTAGACGGATTAGCAGGAGAAAGATAAAGAAAACATTGAAGAGGAGAATTTCTCTTGGGCAAGAATATCATCATCAATAGGACTTGTTAAGCTCATTTTTGACGTTAGCAAACAAATTATCCTTAACTCAATTAAGCATTTGCGATTTAAAGGAAAAGAG
Source organism: Ryuthela nishihirai (assembly GCA_038380435.1). Taxonomy (NCBI): domain Eukaryota; kingdom Metazoa; phylum Arthropoda; class Arachnida; order Araneae; family Heptathelidae; genus Ryuthela; species Ryuthela nishihirai. The sequence goes on along the minus strand of JAWZYU010000003.1, from coordinate 21,806,370 downwards.
GTAAGTAGATTGTCTGGCTTTATTTCTGGGTGGACATTTTGTTGCGTCAAGATGAAGAAGGACCAGGTCACAGGGCCAGATCACAAGGACCCCAAGTGTGGGAATACGGTTTACAAGCAAAATTTACTGTTATAGGGCTTTGGGTTGGGTTGTTTTACCTCTGAGCGGCACATTTTTGCACACCATGGGCTAAATGGCCAGGTCACAAGGACCCCGAAATCTCAGAGAAGGTTGGGGGAAGGGACCCACTGGAACAGCTGTTGGGAGACAGATGGTAGCCTCCCGTCAAGGCCATCCAGCGTGTTCTTTAACGTGCACAAGGTATGTCTCTCCCGCACACGGGACCATGTCTTAACGTCCCATCCGACGGACGGCGGCCTTTCCAAGCCCATCGGTGTCCCCTACTGACCGTGGGCAGGGCGGGGAAATTTTGCGGAGATAAATCTCAACGCTGACTCAGCTGGGACTCGAACCTGGGAACTACAGATTATGAGCCTGGCGCGCTACCGACTGAGCCACCCCCGCCCCAGATCACAAGGACCCCAAGTGTGGGAATACGGTTTACAAGCAAAATTTACTGCGGACCTGTTATAGGGCAGTTAGAAGCCTGCCGTTAAGGGTATCTAGAGAGTATGATTAGTTTGCGCAATGGGACCAAGACATCTCAAAAATTCCCGCCTTTTCCGCTTTTTTGTAAAGGCCCATCAATGTCCCAAATTAGTGATCTGGCAACGTTCGTGTCACGTGACACGAAGGTTGCCAGATCACTAATTTCTAAAAAAAATCGTTGCCAGATATTTTTCCTGAATTCTGTAATCAACCGTAGTGTTCGGATATTTTTTAACATATATAATGCGTATGAATATATAATGCAATGAATATGGAACGTGTGCAGTTACCGTTCACAGCAAACTGGAGCGGTTGCGGTTAATGTTCACAGCACATTGGATCGTGTGGGCTCACTCACGGAAATATTGAGCGTGTGCAGTTACCGTTCACAGCAAACTGGAGCGTATGCAGTAACTACACACGCTCCAGTTTGCTGTGAACGGTAACTGGAGCGTGTACAGTTGCTGTACACGCTCCAGATCTTTTTCCTGAATTCTGTAATCACGTGACACGAAGGTTGCCAGGTCACTAATTTCTAAAAAAAAAATCGTTGCCAGATATTTTTTCTGAATTCTGTAATCAACCATAGCGTTCGGATACTTTTTTGAGCGAATGTACTTAAACTCAGCGAATGAATTTAAAAAAAAAATGTATGAGTGGAAGAAAAATAGTGGGAGGGAAAACGTGACCACAATCGTCATCGTCCAGGGACCTCCTAGAAACTGGCCCCCCAGAGGAGCATTTTTCCCACGGACCTGTCGGCATCATCAATGGGACTAGCCCACATGTGGCAACAATAATCCCATCATCCCTTGAGCAACAGCATGTGCTGCCGGGTGCTCGCACGTGCTTTTTTGGCCTGCGCCGCCGCACGTTGAGGTAGAGCACGCGCCGGCGGGGAAAAAAGTCGCGGCGTGTCACGTGACAACAAACGGACCCTCAATTGCGCGCCCGGATGCTGGTCGACTTCCTGTACGGAGGATGGAGAGAAGGATGACTATAAGAGTTCCTGCTTCTCGTCATCGTTTCATTCCTCCTCTTAGCATCCCTTTGCTCTCTCTCTCTCTGTATGCGTAGGCATCCTTTGATAAAAGCCTGCTCGCATTCTGCATATTTAGTGTTTTTGAAGAAAGGGTAATTTGCTGTGTTAAAACTTCGTGAGCATGAATGATGGAATGAAGATATTTATACTTTCTCTGAGGGGAGAATTTTATGTTCTTTTTTTTTGCTTCATTAAGTTGCTTTTAGGAAAAAAAACATGTTCTCTGTGCGTTTTCATATTACACATTTTTCTTTTTAGAGGCATTTTGTGATCAGATAAAAGAAAGCACTTTTAAGTTCTTTTCCCGTTTAATATGACGAGTTTCCTGGGTGCGTGTCTGACCTAGGGGTGGGGGCCCTGGTGATCCCCTGACCTTTAGGTCAGGCATGCACCCAGGATTTAGTTTGGGAGGGGGTATGAGAATAAGACTTGAGTAGGGTTTTCTAGTATTAAAATATTCTATCGGACAGGAAAGATTGAAATTAATATTCTGTATGGAATAAAATTTTAAAATTTTTATTTATTTTTTTACAATCTATTTAATACGGGTTAAAATCACTCATGGCAAAACCAAATTTTTTTCAGCACATTATTTCCTATTATGTCTACCTATTATTTAACATTATTTCCTATTATGTCTACCTATTATTTCACATTATTTCCTATTATGTCTACAGGACTTATCCTGTGATTCTTTACTGCTGATATGCAAAGATAATCGTTTTGTATTTCAAAGCAGGTAGAACAAGGTTGAGATTTCGTATAAGACGACCTAATTTCGGGGGAGGGGGTCAAGTGACCAGGGTCATCGTGGACCCTAGGGTCAAACCTCCAGGGGGTGACCAGGGTCATCGTGGACCCCAGGGTCAACCCCCTAGGGGTGACCAGGGTCATCGTGGACCCTATGGTCAATCCCCTAGGGGGTGACCAAGGTCATCCAGGGTCAACCAGGGTCGTACCAGGGTCAACCCCCTAGGTACAGGGGTCGTACCAGGGTCAACCCCCTAGGGGGTGACCAGGGTCATCGTGGACCCCAGGGTAAATCCCCTAGGGGGTGACCAGGGTCATCGTGAACCCCAGGGTCAACCCCCTAGTGGGTTGGATACTGAGCATTTAATACTGACTATTAATACTGAGCGTTTTACTATCTTCGTGAACCCCTAGGGGTTCACGAAGATAGTGAAACGGTCCTCTTGATGTTTTCAGTTTTTCTGAAATACATAACCGTTTTAATTGTCTTTGTCTGGAATTTTGTTAATTCAGTGTGGCAACACTGGCTATCTCATACAGATCAGAAGATGTCATTGGCTGTTGATGACATAAGAATTTCTGGAGCATCGAATTTCTCCTCAAATGTTTAGATTCAAATTACGGAATATATCAATAAATGAAGAGCAGATAAAGAAATAGAGACGAAACCGATTCTTGGGACTTTTAAGGAGTCCTCCTTGCGAAGAGCTATATTTTAGTTAAAATGCATCTGTTAATGAGGTCATGTATCAGATAGGAGAGTCCTCAAAAAGAGTTGGACTTCGTAAGGATGTCTATGCCACAGTTACTTCAAAGATATTTTAGATTTACGGCGAGGTGTAGATTTAAACAGTTAACACCAAGTCTTTAAGCTCTCTGAGTAGAGGAAGGTCTTGTTAAAATTCCCAGTTGTAGTTTCATTAATACCAAATGGTTAACCTGTTTATCTACTGATCAAAGGGACTCCGGTTCGAGTCCCAGATGTTTCTTTTCTGATGTAATCTTTCCGCTGAGGTCTCGCCTTCCTCACAGATCTTCTCTGACAGGATCTTGGAGGCATGAGTTGATTGAGATGTATTTTTACGATTACTAACAGAAAGTGCGCGGTCTACCCTGTAGCCTTTTTTTTTCTAACCTTCATTTATTAAGTGAAACTAACAATAATCAATTGGACAATATTTTATTTTTCACTCTTTGATTTTCTGCCACTGAGTGGCACTTTTTAGGCCAGGTCACAAGGTTGGATTGTTTTACCTCTGAGCGGCACTTTTTTGCACACAATGGGCTAAATGGCCAGGTCACATGGACCCCGAAGGCTCAGAGAAGGTTGGGGGAGGGGACCCACTGGAACAGCTGTTCGGAGACAGATGGTAACCTCCCGTCAAGGCCATCCAGCGTGTTCTTTAACGTGCACAGGGTATGGCTCTCCCACACACGGGGCCACGGCTTAACGTCCCATCCGACGGACGGCGGCCTTTCCAAGCCCATCGGTGTCCCCTACTGACCGTGGGCAGGGCGGGGAATTTTTGCGGAGATAAATCTCAACGCTGACCCAGCTGGGACTCGAACCTGGGAACTACAGATTACGAGCCTGGCGCGCTACCGACTGAGCTACCCCCGCCTCCAGGTCACAAGGACCCCAAGGGTTCAGTGAAGGCTGAGGGAAGGGAATTCACTGTACAGCTGTTAGGTGACAGTTGGTAGCCTCTCGTCAAGGCCACCCAACATGCTCTTTACGTGTACAGTCGCTCAAAAAAGTATCCGAACACTATGGTTGATTACAGAATTCAGAAAAAATATCTGGCAACGATTTTTTTAGAATTTAGTGATCTGGCAACCTTCGTGTCACGTGACACGAAGGTTGCCAGATCACTAATTTCTAAAAAAATCGTTGCCAGATATTTTTTCTGATTTTTTTAATCAACCATAGTGTTCGGATACTTTTTTGAGCGACTGTACAGAATATGACTCTCTTTCGCACACGGGACATTGTTTAAAGTTGCATTTAAGGAACGATGACCTTTTTAAGATCATCGGTGTTCTCCTGCTGACCGAGGGCAGGGCGGGGATTTCTGTGGAGATAAATCTCAACGCTGTTCCAGTTGGGACTCGAACCTGGGAACTGCAGATGTCGAGGCTGGTGCGCTGCGGACTGAGCCACCTCCGCCCCTCGGGAGTCCTTGTAACCTTGTTATTCATCGAATTGTGAATGAGTCCTCTATAAGCTAGAACACACACTGGGTGGCCTTGCCTTGACGAGAGACCTATGTCCTCAAAACAGATGTCCCAATGGCTCCAGTGGGGTTCTTGTGACCCGTGCATTTAGCCCAATGTGGAAGAGAATCGTATCCTCTACAAAAAATACACGCTACATGGCCCTGGGCTCCTATCTACCCTATAATAGTGTCCGTGTATCATCTTCTCCCAACCCTGTTCTTAGCCGTAGGGTCTTTGTGACCTAGTAAGTTTAGCCTCTTTGTATAGCAACAAAATTATTCAAGGGTTAAATAGCACAGCCCATTATTTTTACTCAGCATCATTTGCTCCATAATTTTTCTTCTTCTTCACCCTCATCTCCGCAACGTAATGGGATTCGTTAACACCGTTTCCAAAGAGCCGGCTCATTCCCGGCATTCCTCTTGTTCGATGTTGATGCGACATATCGATAAGGAGACGTGAGGATGGATGAAGGAGGCAAAAAAGTCGTCTGCATGTCTGCATCGGAGGATAGACGCGGGAGTCATTCGTCAGGTAAGATCGCTCCACCCAGTAGCACCAAAAGCATTACTTTCGCAGGTGGGTGAAAAAGAAACGGGAAGGGGGGGGGGAAGGTAACAGGGGGGAGAGAAATAAAAGCACGAGGGGTGAGCGAAGTGAGGTGGGGAAAGTGCCGTATATAGGAAGGGGGATGGGGGAAGGGAGGGCTTTGGGAGGGGGGGAGGTGAACCTGTCCCACCCATCCTTTGATCTAAGGGAAGGTAATGACGGGCCAACTGACATCCCATTCACTTCAGCAGCAGACGATCGCGCCCAGCCCTCGAGCCACTGGAAACGATGATCATCGATGAAATGCGATTCGGCTCTGAGCTTTGTCGATTAATCGTCTGCTTAATACGATTAGCATATCATTTGGTCAGCTACTGATGTTACTCGCTTGGAAGAAAAAATAAGTTTAATGGGTTGGAATATAATCCGAGTTTGTTTTTTTTAGCTGATGAATGGGGTTTTTTGACTTTTTTATTACGTGATAATTTTTGTCCCGCTTAATGTCACTCAAAGACCTCTTCTTAGAGTAGGAGCAAAAAAAAATGAAGAGTTCTGTTTGATTATTTATCTTTTGCAACGCAACAACATGCAAATGAAAGTCCGGTGAACTTTCTACAATAAAAGTGCGATAAAATGCTATTTTATATATAATGCACTAAGAAACAGTTAATGGAGTTGTAAAGGGCTGTTGCTTTAGCTGTTAGTGCCCCCTTTTTTGCACACCATGGGCTAAATGGCCAGGTCACAAGGACCCCGTAGGCTCAGAGAAGATTGGGGGAGGGGGCCCACTGGAACAGCTGTTGGGAGACAGATGGTAGCCTCCTGTCAAGGCCATCCAGCGTATTCTTTAACGTGCACAGGGTATGGCTCTCCCGCACACGGGGCCACTGCTTAACGTCCCATACGACGGACGGCGGCCTTTCCAAGCCCATCGGTGTCCCCTACTGACCGTGGGCAGGGCGGGGAATTTTGCGGAGATAAATCTCAACGCTGACTCAGTTGGGACTCGGCCTGGGAACTACAGATTACGAGCCTGGCGCGCTACCGACTGAGCCCCCCCCCCCCCCGGCCTCCCCTGAGCTAAACGAAATCTTCGTTTATGTGAGCTCTCCTTTCGCAAACCGATGATTTGCGAGATTCGGGTAGTGGATGCAAATGCCAAGGGATAGAAAGCTACTACTTAGTTAGTTATTGTAATCAATTCGCAAACCGATGATTTGCGAGATTGGGGTAGTGGATACAAGTGCCAAGGGATAGAAAGCTACTACTTAGTTAGTTATTCTAAACAATTCGCAAACCGATGATTTGCGAGATTGGGGTAGTGGATACAAGTGCCAAGGGATAGAAAGCTACTGCTTAGTTAGTTATTGTAATCAATTCGCAAACCGATGATTTGCGAGATTGGGGTAGTGGATACAAGTGCCAAGGGATAGAAAGCTACTGCTTAGTTAGTTATTGTAATCAATTCGCAAACCGATGATTTGCGAGATTGGGGTAGTGGATACAAGTGCCAAGGGATAGAAAGCTACTGCTTTGTTAGTTATTGTAATCAATTCCAGTATATCAGAAGTTTATAGAAGGAATCAGGAGATGTTTTTGACGGATATCAGATGATTGATGATAGATTAGATTGATTGATGATTGGGTAGAAGTTTATAATTTTACATCAGGCACATTTGTAAAGCTTTCATTTTTATATTGCTCTCACTATCTCAGAGGAAATAATTTTGAAACTAGGCTCCATTTAGACATCAGAGTGAACCTCACACTGGCGTGCTGTCGCTCAAAAAAGTATCCGAACACTACGGTTGATTGCAAAATTCAGAAAAAATATCTGGAAAAGATTTTTTTAGAAATTAGTGATCTGGCAACATTCGTGTCACGTGATTACAGAATTCAGGAAAAATATTTGGAGCGTGTACAGCAACTGTACACGCTCCAGTTACCGTTCACAGCAAACTGGAGCGTGTGCAGTTACTGCACGCGCTCCAGTTTGCTGTGAACGGTAACTGCACACGCTCAATATTTCCGTGAGTGAGCCCACACGATCTAGTATCAAAATAATATGACCACCTACAGTCGCTCGAAAAAGTATCCGAACACTACGGTTGATTACAGAATTCAGAAAAAATATCTGGAAAAAACTTTTTTAGAAATGAGTGGTCTGGCAACCTTCGTGTCACGTGACACGAAGGTTGCCAGATCACTAATTTAAAAAAAAAATCGTGGCCAGATATTTATTTCTGAATTTTGTAATCAACCACAGCGTTCGGATACTTTTTTGAGCGACAGTACCTGTGTGCGCGTGTGTGTGTATGTGGGGGGGGGGGGGGGGGGGTTATAAGCCCCTGTTGAGGGAGCGAAATTTGTCAATGTTATTGTTTTTCATTGCAAAGTGGCATATCATCAGACTGGGAAGCGAAATGGGGGAAAGGATTCTTTAATAACATTGAAGAAATTTCTCGACGTTTTTGTTCGACTGTCAAGGGAGGTATCACTTTTAGTTTAACGTCGATATCAGTTCTAGACGAAAAATTGATATCGACGTTAAACTAAGATATCGACGTTCCTCAATCATTAATAACATCAACATAATGGTGGACACCGAATAATAAAAAATAATTTGATACGCTTAGAGACGAGATTATGATTAAATTCTGTATGATTTTAATGATGTTATGACTGATCTCAGTGAGTCATCAGTGATAGTGTGAATGAAATCTGTGAGTCATATGATGGTCTGATCGAAGCAATGTATTTATAACGATGGCCCAACTGAACTAACTCCTTGAGTTATTATTATTTATTTTTTTATTTAACTTTACATGCCTTTTGGGATGTTTAACTGAACACTTCCACCCCAAAGCAATTAAAAAAAAAACTGAAATACTTAGAAAATGTTGATGCAATAATAATATTACAAATACACTTAGAAAAATACACAATGTAAAAGAAAAGTCTTGACACAGTGACTCAAAAAAATATCCGAACACTACGGTTGATTACAGAATTCAGAAAAAATATCTGGCAACAATTTTTTTTCAGAAATTAGTGATAAGCAACCTTCGTGTCACGTGACACGAAGGTTGCCAGATCACTGATTTCTAAAAAAAAATTCGTTGTTAGATATTTTTTCTGCAATCCGATGTGAATTCTGCAATCAACCATAGTGTTCGGATACTTTTTTGAGCGACTGTAGGTGGTCATATTATTTTGATACTAGATCGTGTGGGCTCACTCACGGAAATCTTGAGCGTGTGCAGTTACCGTTCACAGCAAACTGGAGCGTGTGCAGTGACTGCACACGCTCCAGTTTGCTGTGAACGGTAACTGGAGCGTGTACAGCTGCTGTACACGCTCCAGATATTTTTCCTGAATTCTGTAATCAACCATAGTGTTCGGATATTTTTTTGAGCGACCTGTATATGGTAAACAATTCAACCTGCAAAATAGTAGCATCTGCTGAAAATTTAAATTGTTTATTCTATTATTATTAATGATGGTCTGACTGAACTTTATGAATTATTAATGGATTGACTGAACATTATGAATTATTAATGATTGTCTGATTGCCTCCCACAAGTTATTAGGGATGACCTCATTGAACCCAGTGAGCTATTAATGGTCTGATCGAACCCAACGAGTTATTAATGATGATCGCAACATTATGACTTTAAAACAAAGATGACTGCGCCCTGTGAATTATTTATGATACTTCGACTGAACACTGCGAATTATTAACGACGACTGGTCGAACTCAATGAGTTATTATGGCGATCTGACTAAACCTTTCAGTTTCGAATTCGAGGCACGAGATAGGTTATTTACCTCAGCAGAAAAAAAGACACTGGATTCGAACTCCTGTCTCTTCGCTTGTCGGCGAAACGAACGCGGATATCAAATAAACAGAAAGGTATCTCGATCCTAATCTATTAATAGACACAATGCGTCGTCTTTGCTATCGGGGCGGGGGTAGCTCAGTCGGTAGCGCGCCAGGTTCGTAATCTGCAGTTCCCAGGTTCGAGTCCCAGCTGGGTCAGCGTTGAGATTTATCTTCGCAAAATTCCCCGGCCTGCCCACGTGCAGTAGGGGACACCGATGGTCTTGGAAAGACCGCCGTCCGTCGGATGGGACGTTAAGCCGTGGCCCCATATGCGGGAGAGCCATACCCTGTGCACGTTAAAGAACACACTGAATGGCCTTGACGGAAAGCTACCATCTGTCTCCCAACAGCTGTTCCAGTGGGTACACTCCCCAACCTTCTCTGAGCCTTCGGGGTCCTTGTGACCTGGTCATTTAGACAATGGTGTGCAAAAATGTGCCGCTCAGAGGTAAAACAACCCAACCCTGTGCACGTTAAAGAACACGCTGGATTGCCTTGACGGGAGGCTACCATCTGTCTCCCAACAACTGTTCCAGTGGGTACACTCCGCAACCTTCTCTGAGCCTTCGGGGTCCTTGTGACCTGGTCATTTAGACAATGGTGTGCAAAAAAAAGTTCCGCTCAGAGGTAAAACAACCCAACCTTGCTATCGTTAATTTCGATTCCCACACGAGAATGCCTCGGTACGATAAAATTATTACGAAGTTTTTTCTTTCCTTTTTTGCGAAGAGTGTCCTCTTCATTAAGAAAGTGACGTTCGTGAATCACTCCATTGTCATTGCTGAAAGAGAGAAAAAAAAAATATCCCAAGTAGATAAGCGAAGAGAAAGCGAGACGAAGTAAAAAAAGAATCGCATCCTTGGGGCATCCTGGGAGCAATGAGAGGATGGATGGATGGATGCTGCAGTGATTGTGATGAAAACCCCCTTCCCTTTCTAGTCGACGAGGCGTGCTAAGACAAGAGAGGATTCACTTCCTGATGCCATTTATAGTTTTCGTAATTATAACATCCCCCTAATGGCTAGCAGACGACCAGCTTAGATTTCTTCTCTCTAAGAAACCTTCAGAGAAGATTGAGTATTGAAGGGGGGGGGGGGGGTCATTTATGAAATGTCTACAAGAGTGAGATGTAATTATGGATGATATTCGTCGCTTAATATTTTTAGAAAACCTTTGCCTATGTTTTTATACGGGACACTTTAAGAAAAATTAAATTCTTAGATGCTCTATGTAATTATGCATCATGGGGTAAAAAAACTAAAGCAACTTGTAGACACTTTATGGAAATTTTTCATCGTGAAAAAAAAGGGGCGGGGGTGGCTCAGTCGGTAGCGCGCCAGGCTCGTAATCTGTAGTTCCCAGGTTCGAGTCCCAGCTGGGTCAGCGTTGAGATTTATCTCCGCAAAAATTCCCCGCCCTGCCCACGGTCAGTAGGGGACACCGATGGGCTTGGAAAGGCCGCCGTCCGTCGGATGGGACGTTAAGCCGTGGCCCCGTGTGCGGGAGAGCCATACCCTGTGCACGTTAAGAACACGCTGGATGGCCTTGACGGGAGGCTACCATCTGTCTCCCAACAGCTGTTCCAGTGGGTCCCCTCCCCCAATCCTTCTCTGAGGCTTCGGGGTCCATGTGACCTGGCATTTAGCCCATGGTAAAAGTGCCACTCAGAGGTAAAACAATCCAACGTTAAAGAACACGCTGGATGGCCTTGACGGGAGGCTACCATCTGTCTCCCAACAGCTGTTCCAGTGGGTCCCCTCCCCCAACCTTCTCTGAGCCTTCGGGGTCCATGTGATCTGGCCATTTAGCCCATGGTGTGCAAAAAAAAAAAGTGCCGCTCAGAGATAAAACAACCCAACCCAATCGTGAAAAAAAATTCAGGTTTTTTAAATAAAGTGTGAATTTTTTAACACTTTATTTAAACTATTTATCGCGAGGAACAAATAAAGCTGAAGTTACTTTTAGATGATTTATACAAATTATCATTGGAGAGTAAAAAATAAAACGAAACTAGCTTTCAAACATTTTATGCAAATTATTTGTCATGGGGTAAATTAGGTTGGGTTGTTTTACTTCTGAGTGGCACTTTTTTGCATCATGACTAAATGGTAAGGTCACATGGACCCCGAAGACTCAGAGAAAGTTGGGGGAGGGGACCAACTGGAACAGTTGTTGGGAGACAGATGGTAGCCTCCCGTCAAGGCCATCCAGGGTGTTCTTTAACGTGCACAGGGTATGGCTCTCCCGCACACGGGGCCATGGCTTAACGTCCCATCCGACGGATGGCGACCTTTCGAAGCCCATCGGTGTCCCCTACTGACCGTGGGCAGGGCGGGGAGTTTTGCGGAGATATCATGGGGTAAAAGAACTAAAGTAACCTTTAGAATCCTTAATGTAATAATATCTTTATCGATAGGGCATGATCACATTTATTTTTATCGTTCAACCCCCATACTGTGCTCGGTCTGTAGGGACACCGATGGACTTGAAAAGGCCTCCGTCCGTCAAATGGGACGTTAATTCGTGGTCCCATGTGCAGGAGAGCCAATCACTGTGCATCTTAAAGAACACGCTGGATGACCTTGACGGGAGGCTACCATCTGTCTCTCAACAGCTGTTCCAGTGGGTCCCCTCCCCCAACCTTCTCTGAGTCCCTGGTTCCTTTTTCTTACTCTTTTAGTGTATTGCAAAAAAACTGTTGCTAAGATGTAAAACAACTCAAACGATATCCCGAATTTGCTGTATGACTTACGTTAATTATACAACGACTGACCTACGTTAATTAAAATATAAATACCTTAACCGAAACCTACCTCAAAGTTATTTACAAGTTTTGATTTATTATCCCACTTAACAAATTAAAAAGTTTTTTTTAAAAAAAGTAACGAAGTTGAAATGAGCCTTTCTGATAATAAGTACGCTTGTAGAAATGCACGACTTAAATTAGACTAAAGAAAGTAAAATCCCCTAATTAAATCAGGAAATGTGACACTAATTCAATGATGATGTCTATTTCCATTCCACTCGCAGCCAAGTCAAATATTTAAAAAGAATTTAAACCTTAGCTTGCAAATGATTACCCCTTTTTTCTACTTCTTCTAAGTCAACGACAGCTCTTCGTGCTAAGCGTGAACAATAAGAATTCCAGAGCTGACGTCACAGCCCGTGTGGAAGCTGGCAAGCGACAGCAGCCAATCAGAGCTCTTCCCATTCTTATTGGCTTACGTCGACAGTTAATTGTAATAGGATAAAGCGAAGGCATTTTGGTGTTTTTTTTAGCATAATAATATTTGTCAGGTAATAATTAGTAGCGAGAAAGAGCTTTATGTAAATTTAGTCTTCTATTGATCAACAGTGCTTATTTTTCACTTTTAGATACGTAGAATGGATTTGGTTTGTTTTTTTGTAAGTGGATAATTATTTAAAGGAACTGATTCTTGTTAACTTATTTAAGTGTTGTGTTTTTTTCAAGGAAGGAAATCCACGGTTTAATGGCTTTAAGAGCAAATTGCTACGGAAGTTTTAAATTTTTAATTTCTGAAATTGAAACGAGAATAAGTTTCATTTTTAAGTGTAGGTAATTAAATGCGCAAACAAGAAAATAATTCTAAGGCAGTTATTTTTTTGTTACAGAATCTTAGAAAAATCGCACACATTCAGAATTGTTTTTTTTTTACATTTAGCGGTCTTTTTCGCGCATAATGGGCGAGATATGCAGGTCACAAGGACCCCAAGGGTTCAGGGATGGGTGGAACAGGGGATTCGCCGATTAACTTTTACGGGGACAGATGGAACATTCATTTATCTGACAAAATCTTTCGACTCAAAGGATGTACAATCGTTCAAAAAATATCCGAACACTATGGTTGATTACAGAATTCAGAAAAAATATCTGGCAACGATATTTTTAGAAATTAGTGATCTGGCAACCTTGTCACGTGATTACAGAATTCAGGCAAAATATCTGGAGCGTGTACAGCAACTGTACACGCTCCAGTTACCGTTCACAGCAAACTGGAGCGTGTGCAGTTACTGCACACGCTCCAGTTTGCTGTGAACGGTAACTGCACACGCTCAAGATTTCCGTGAGTGAGCCCACACGATCTAGTATCAAAATAATATGACCACCTACAGTCGCTCAAAAAAATATCCGAACACTATGGTTGATTACAGAATTCAGAAAAAATATCTGGCTACGATTTTTTTTAGAAATTAGTGATCTGGCAACCTTCGTGTCACGTGACACGAAGGCTGTCAGATCAATAATTTCTAAAAAAATCGTTGCTAGATATTTTTTCTAATTTCTGTAATCAACCATAATGTTTTGATACTTTTTTGAGCGGCTGTACAGGAAAAAAAAAAAAGCAGTGATATACGCACAGAAACTAAGTAGCGTGTTTTTAACGTGCACAAGGTATGATTCCATACATACGGCTCACGGTTTTACGTCCCACCCGACGGACGGTGCCTTTTCTAAGCACATTGTTATGCATTTTCTCATCGAGGGCACCATTGTGGTGCTTAGCAGAAAAAATTATCTTCACAGACAGTGTGGACTCGAATCTGGTAAAGTAACGGTTGGATTGTTTTACCTCTGATCGGCACTTTTTTGCACACCATGGGCTAAATGGCCAGGTCACAAGGACCCCGAAGGCTCAGAGAAGGTTGGGGGAGGGGACCCACTGGAACAGCTGTTGGGAGATAGATGGTAGTTTCCCGTCAATGTCATCCAGCGTGTTCTTTAACGTTGGGTTGTTTTACCTCTGAGCAGCACTTTTTTGCAAACCATGGGCTAAATGACCAGGTTACAAGGACCCCGAAGGCTCAGAGAAGATTGGGGGAGGGGACCCAGTGGAACAGCTGTTGGGGGACAGATGGTAGTCTCCCGTTAAGGCCATCCAGCGTGTTCTTTAACGTTGAGTTGTTTTACCTCTGAGCGGCACTTTTTTGCAAACCATGGGCTAAATGACCAGGTCACAAAGACCCCGAAGGCTCAGAGAAGGTTGGGGGAGGGGACCCACTGAAACAGCTGTTGGGAGACAGATGGTAGTCTCCCGTCAAGGTCATCCAGCGTGTTCTTTAACGTGCATAGGGTATGGCTCTCTCCCGCACACGGGGCCACGGCTTAACGTCCCATCCAACGGACGGTGGCCTTTCCAAGCCTATCGGTGTCTTCTACTGACCGTGGGCAGGGCGGGGAGTTTTGGTGGTAAAGTAAGGATATGAGTGTGGTTCTCTACCCACAAAATTCACCCTTCCTCAATGCAATTTCGGGCAACCTACAAATCATTAATCGTAGTCGATAGCCGAAAGGAAAAAAAAAAAAATTCGTTGAATAGATGCAAAAATTTCTAATATTGGAACTTGAATTGAGCAGTGGTGACCATAAAAAAATCATCGAGATGGCACGGTCAAAAATTGCAATAACATTTCACGTTATTTTCACAACAGTTCTTCCCCTTCAGAGTCTGCTTTCTGGGATCACACGATTAATATTAATCCTTGCATGAATTTTAACAAAATAATGTAGTTCTCAAGAAGAAGAAAACAAACTATTTAGAAGCCTGAGAGAGGTTTTTACCAACAGATGATAGAGACGACGAAATAGCGAAGGTGATGTTATGACCACAAACACATGATGATAAAAATTATGTTTTCAATTATGCTCATGAAGACAAATATCTAATGACAGTTAAGAGAATGATGATAGTTAAAAGAATGAAGAGAAATTTCTGATTATGGTTAAGAGAGTGGATAAAATTATCTGATGATAGTTAAAAGATTGACGATAATTTTCTGATGATGGCTAATGAAGATAATTATCCGACGATGGTTAAGAGAATGAATAAAATTATCTGACGATTGCTAAGAGAATGAAGATAATTTGCTGAAGATTGCTAATGAAGATAGTTATCCGATGATGGTTAAGAAAATGAAGATAATTAACTAACGATGGCTAAGAGAATTGAAGATAATTATCTGACGATGGCTAAGAGAATGAAGATAATTTGCTGAAGACGGCTAATGTAGATGGTTATCCGATGATGGTTAAGAAAATGAAGATAATTAACTAACGATGGCTAAGAGAATGAAGATAATTATCTGACGATGGCTAAGAGAATGAAGATAATTATCTGACGATGGCTAAGAGAATGAATATAACTATTTGATGATGGTTAATGAAGATATTAATAAGGTCTTTACTTCTCTATTTTCCGATTTTCACGAACATTACTGACATGCTTTCCCCATCTACATCATCCGGATAAAGACAAAAATGTGATGAAAGTTTTGTAAAGAAGAAAAAAGTATTGCAGAACTTATTCTGACGAAGAAATAAAGACACCTTTTTTGAAGACGAAAAGAGAAAAAAAAAACAGTCGATAGTTTTCACGAAAACAGAATGAATTCAGCGATAATTCTGCTTTTTTCTTTTAAATACTGTCGTTTACAAGTGATAACAAAACGCTCAGGATAAGGAAAGAAAACCGATCCCTAGAAGAAAAAAAACGAAACGTGTTTTATAAAAAAAATAAAACTCTGAATGGCGGTGAGATTTTTGAGATAAGTAGACGGTCCCCAGACGCTGCGTTATGACGAGGGCATGTCAGGTGCTGTTGTCCTAGCAGTCAGTGAGTGCTTTTGAGATGCTGCAAAAATTAGCCATCTGGATAAAAGCTCTTCGGGTCGTGTTTAACTCTCGCTCCTCCCGTCGGTAAAAAGTGTGCTCACTTCCGGTGGCAAGTCAGACGAATAGAGGGAAAGAAAGGGGTGCTCTAGAGGTGGGGGAGGGGGAGGGGGAGGTGTCGAATTACAAGTCACATCTCAGTGCATGCACATTACAGAACATGGCCCCTACTCCTTTTGCATTAAGTTTTACACCCCGCCTGGCTTAATCGAAGAGATATTTATGTCTTTTTTTTTTCATTGGGTGGACTTCCGGGTGCATATTCCCCTTCTCTCTCTCTCCCCCCCTCCCTCTTTTCTTTTGATATTTTAGACCGGGGCGGGGAAGAGGAATCCATTTCGAAAATTGGCTTTTGCGATGCGCAGAATAGCTGGCTAGCAGATAACTCAAGACCACTGCTTTCAGCGCCATCTATAGTAATTTTCATTTCCTAACTTACTTTCGAATTGTGTGAACTATCTTGCTTCTCAGTTTGCATCTTTTACCAAAAGTAAAAAAAAAAAATTGAAAAAGTTATTTTATAAGAATATTATAGAATAATTTAAAATTAAGTGCTGGCTTTTTAGAAAGTAATACCTACCAGGGGTTGGTACTAGGGAGTCCTAATCCCCCTCCCTCCCGGAAAATCCGGTTGTCTTATAATAAAAAAAAAATAAATACCCCCTCAAGCAGCTGCTTGCCACAGAGGTCTGACAGGAGCCTGTCAGTTTATATGCCATAGTAGAAGGTCTGAGAGGATGGCAGGACCTCAGCAGAAAAACGACACAAACAGCCATGCCTTACCCGGGGCTCGAACCCAGGTCCCTTAAATCAGTAGCCAAGCGCGCTAACCACTCGGCCAGGGGACGGGAAATCTAAAACTAGTCTACCTGCTTTGAAGTCCAAAACAATTACCTTTGTATAATTTTATTTTAGTCCCATATTTTATGTCCCACACTAAAAACACTACATTCTGCCCCTCCCCCCCGGAAACTAAATTCTGGGTATGTGCCTGTGCATTCGCTCAAAAAAGTATCCGAACACTATGGTTGATTACAGAATTCAGGAAAAAATATCTGGCAACGATTTTTTTTAGAAATTAGTGATCTGGCAACCTTCGTGTCACGTGATTACAGAATTCAGGAAAAATATCTGGAGCGTGTACAGCAACTGTACACGCTTCAGTTACCGTTCACAGCAAACTGGAGCGTGTGCAGTCACTGCACACGCTCCAGTTTGCTGTGAACGGTAACTGCACACGCTCAATATTTCCGTGAGTGAGCCCACACGATCTAGTATCAAAATAATATGACCACCTACAGTCGCTCAAAAAAATATCCGAACACTATGGTTGATTGCAGAATTCATAAAAAATATCTAACAACGAATTTTTTTTTTTTAGAAATCAGTGATCTGGCAACCTTCGTGTCACGTGACACGAAGGTTGCCAGATCACTCATTTCTAAAAAAAAATCGTTGCCAGATATTTTTTCTGAATTCTGTAATCTGGTGATCTGGCAACCTTCGTGTCACGTGACACGAAGGTTGCCAGATCACTCATTTCTAAAAAAAAATCGTTGCCAGATATTTTTTCTGAATTCTGTAATCAACCATAGTGTTCGGATACTTTTTTGAGCGACTGTACCTACTTATAATTTAAATATGGTTATATATTATTATTCGTAACAAATTTAGTTGTGCAGATGCTTGATAAAAGTGTTAGCCAGTATCGATTTCGTGTTGCAGTGGGCTTCTATGGAAGTTGTCTATCTGGATATATCTACTTAATACGCTTTGCGATGATGGTTCCATAGAGAGGCCAAGTTGGTAGTGATAGTGAAAGGCTGGCTGCATCAAGATGATGATCGTCACGAGGCAAAGTGGCGACAACTCTGTAGAGGAAGAGAGTGGAAGGGAATTCTGTTGATGAAGACCGAGATTTGATGATAATTGCCGATGCGGATGATAGAAGCGAACTGATGATGGCTTTGTTGACAAAAAGAGCCGCTGAAGATTCTCTCCGAGACAATGGATGATAGTTATGTTTAAGAAGACGAGTGGATGATAGCTTTGCCGATTAAGGGGCTGAATTGATGATGATGGTTGTGTTGGTTGGGTTGTTGTTTTACCTCTGAGAGGCACTTTTTTGCACACCATGGGCTAAATGGCCGGGTCACAAGAACCCCGAAGACTCAGAGAAGTTTGGGGGAGGGGACCCACTGGAACAGCTGTTGGGAGACAGATGGTAGCCTCCCGCCAAGGCCATCCAGCGTGTTCTTTAACGTGCACAGGGTATGGCTCTCCCGCACAAGGGGCAACGGCTTAACGTCCCATCCGACGGACGGCGGCCTTTCTAAGCCCATCGGTGTCCCCTACTGACCGTGGACAGGGCGGGGAATTTTTCGGAGATAAATCTCAACGCTGACCAAGCTGGGACTCGAACCTGGGAACTACAGATTACGAGCCTGGCGCGCTACCGACTGAGCCACCCCCGCCCCTATGTTGGTGAAGACAAAAGAAGCTTTTCGTACCTGCGGGTCCCATTTTCTTCCAGAATTGAGGGCAGATCATCATTATAATGGATTGCCTTGTTTGACCTCTGTGGCGCATTTTTTTTAACACAATGGGCTAAATCAACACCTACAATAAGGGGCGGGGGTGGCTCAGTCGGTAGCGCGCCAGACTCGTAATCTGCTAGTTCCCAGGTTCGAATCCCAACTGGGTCAGCATTGGGATTTATCTCCGCAAAATTCCCCGCCCTGCCCACGGTCAGTAGGGGACACCGATGGGCTTGGAAAGGCCGCCGTTCGTTGGATGAAACGTTAAGCCGTGAGAGCCATACCCTGTGCACGTTAAAGAACACACTTAATGGCCTTGACGGGAGGCTACCATCTGTCTCCTAACAGCTGTTCCAGTGGGTCCCCTCCCGCAACCTTCTCTGAGCCTTCGGGGTCCTTGTGACCTGGCCATTTAGCCCATGGTGTGCAAAAAAAGTGCCGCTCAGAGGTTTGTATGGGATTGGATTGTTTTACCTCTGAGCGGCACTTTTTTGCACACCATGGGCTAAATGGCCAGGCTACAAGAACCCCGAAGGCTCAGAGAAGGTTGGGGGAGGGGACACGGCGGCCTTTCGAAGTCCATCGGTGTCCCCTACTGACCGTGGGCAGGGCGGGGAATTTTGCGGAGATAAATCTCAATGCTGAATTGATAACTGCATTGAAAAAAAGGAGCTATAAATAATCCTGCCCAATTTACATAATAATAAAAAAAATTATTTCCATATTCATTTATAAAAACATTAAGATCAAAAATGCACAGATATAATTTCCCCTGAAACTGAAGAACAGCCACTTATCCTAGATGGCTGATTGATATTAGCAGCTGTTCCTGGTTC
Source organism: Ryuthela nishihirai (assembly GCA_038380435.1). Taxonomy (NCBI): domain Eukaryota; kingdom Metazoa; phylum Arthropoda; class Arachnida; order Araneae; family Heptathelidae; genus Ryuthela; species Ryuthela nishihirai. Next base: position 21,787,259 of record JAWZYU010000003.1, on the reverse strand, counting down.
CAAACCCACCCCCGACCAATGGGGTCTTTGTAACCTGGATATGATGTCTATTGTTCAGTAAGAAAAAAAAATAATCCATACATTATAAACGACACTTTTCGAACTGTAAAACAACTGGATTAAAAATGCTGTTTTTGTTTATAGGAGAAATCCAACGGGATATCGAAGTAGGAAATCAATTAAAGATTTACGTAGAATGACGTATTTCCGGTGTTTTCTGGTCGTCAGCCCGTACCTGCCAGGCAACGCTTCCAATGTCTGTTGAATTACACCTGAATCAACAATGGGTCGGCTACTAATAGTAAGCATTGACGTCTTCTCATTGTTCAGTTCCAGGCTCCTTATTAAAAGCCGTGTTGCGCATATTATTCGGGAGTAATAATTTCCTGCTACACGTGTTTGTAAATGTTTACACCTGTTTTCGAGAGCAAACAATTCTGGGTTGAGTCATGAGAGCCAGCATTTTAAAGCGTTCTGTTGTCGGGGATCACGAATAATAGACTAATGCAATTCAGTTGGTATTTTTTTTCCCCAGTTTTCAAATGAAGGGAAATGTATTTACCTGAAATATAAATGTTATACTGGAGCTGATGTTTCGTGTATTAATTAGAGGAAAAAGGTCAGGATTTTTCTCATTTATTTTTTTTTTCAAAACTTTTTAAATGTTTCGTACGTAGCATGTAGAAAACATTGTAATCGTGAGGGGGGGAAGTGTAATAAATTTTTTTATTAGTAGTACGTTTCCGATTTATTTAAACTTGGGGGGGGGGGGGGTTGTCTCAGCCGGAAAGGGCTCCAGTCTCGTAACCTGCAGTTTCCAGGTTCGACCCTCTAAACTTGGGGTGGGGGGCATTGTATCAGTCAGAACGCGCTCCAGTCTTCCAGTCACATAACCCGCAGTTTACAGGTTCGGCATGACGACGTCCGCTCCCACACGCTGTCCAATTATGAAGTAATATATGATATAGTAATGATATAGTAACGTAATATATGATATAGTAACGTTGAACATGTATGGTTGGGATTGAAATATCATCCCTGTCTAAGAAAAGGGGGAGGACTTAGGATGTGGGTGGACAGACAAGGGTTGGGTTGGGTTGTTTTAACTTTGAGCGGCACTTTTTTGCACACCATGGGCTAAATGGCCAGGTCACATGGACCCCGAAGGCTCAGAGAAGGTTGGGGGAGGGGACCCACTGGATCAGCTGTTAGGAGACAGATGATAGCCTCCCGTCAAGGCCATCCAGCGTGTTCTTTAACGTGCACAGGGTATGGCTCTCCCGCACACGGGGTCAACGGCTTAACATCCCATCCGACGGACGGCGGCCTTTCCAGGCCCATCGGTGTTCCCTACTGACTGTGGGCAGGGCGGTGATTTTGCGGAGATAAGTCTCGACGCTGGCCCAACTGGGACTCGAACCTGGGAACAGCAGATTACGAGTCTGGCGCGCTACCGACTGAGCGACCCCCGCCCCAGACAAGGATAAACAAGACCTTGCCAGAATTGGCGTAGAGTGGCGAAATGCAGCAGCTATAGCTCAGGACAGCAACGTTTGAAGAACTAAATTGCCCAGTCTGATTGGACGTCCGTAGCCCACAGCTACCTTGAGGATTCTGTATGTAGTCCTCGCTTCTCCTGGGACGGGGGTGGCTCAGTCGGTAGCGCGCCAGGCTCGTAATCTGTAGTTCCCAGGTTCGAGTCCCAGCTGGGTCAGCGTTGAGATTTATCTCCGCAAAATTCCCCGCCCTGCCCACGGTCAGTAGGGGACACCGATGGGCTTGGAAAGGCCGCCGTCCGTCGGATGGGACGTTAAGACGTGGTCCCGTGTGCGGGAGAGACATACCTTGTGCACGTTAAAGAACACGCTGGATGGCCTTGACGGGAGGCTACCATCTGTCTCCCAACAGCTGTTCCAGTGGGTCCCTTCCCCCAACCTTCTCTGAGCCTTCGGGGTCCTTGTGACCTGGCCATTTAACCCATGGTGTGCAAAAAAGTGCCGCTCAGAGGTAAAACAACCCAACCCTCGCTTCTCCCGTATTAGATTTTCGCATTTCTGGACCTCTAAGAAACGCCGTGAAAATAAGGAAGCTGGAATCGGACGAAGAGTTAGAGTGCAATGTCCCAGATTTCCTCATGAGACAGTCAAAGACACTAGGAAAGAAGGCCTATTGTTAATTTCATGTTGGAGCATATGCTTCAATAATTATTGACGAATTTTAACAGATCAATAACTGATCCACACTTCATTTCCGACTGGTCCACTTTTCATTTCAACTTTCAACAACTCTCATATTTATTTCCAAGTACCTAGAAAGTATTTTTTAATGAATTTCTATATACATTTTGCGCATCAGAAACAATAAACGAAATAAAAAAAAAAATTCAATTTGATCCGGTATAATTTTCTCGTTTTCAACAGAACGTCTTTGTCAGTATTTAAACGTTCTTATTTGACCCAGTCAGACCTCACGAGAAAAAAACATTACTTCGCTAAAGAAAAATTAACTTTTTTTATCCCATCCGCTTTTCTTTCTCCCTTGGAAAAACAACACCGAGACAAAGACAACACTGTGTGCATCCCCGAAAAAGGACGATTTCTCATCTCACACTGATAGCATTCAGGAAACAAACCGTAATTTAGAGAAACGCTTTGTAAGTAGCCTTTTATTTAACTTGGCACCAACACGAGAAACAAAACAACAAATACATAAAAAGAAGAAGAGGAAACCAGGTCCAAAACGAGGTCGTTTTGCAACAACCACCCCCTCCCTTTGCGACTGCGACTCACGGCTCTGAAATTTTACTTCTCATTATATGCAAAAGCCGAGGCCTTGCGTAAACAGGCAGAAACCATACGAAACTAATGCGGGAGAGGAGGAAAAAAGAGTCCCTCCTGCTGCTGATTTACGTTATTGTGGAAGTGGCTTGGATGACCCTTTTTACCAGAGAGCGGCGCCGATCGTCGAAGAGGATCGTGAGGAGGAGCTTGGCTGTCTCTGTGAGCTCGATGCCTATTATAGTCACTTCTCCAGAGAACAGGACGTCGCCTCACATCTTGCAGAAAGCCATTCTCCCCCCACTCCCCCCACTCCATTCACTTCCCCACTGCCCCCCCCCCCCCCCTCTCTTCTACTATCGTCACAACAAATCAGTGTCAGTCACGGAATCGGAATGTCCGAAAGTTAGGCAAGGAGAGATGCTGAAATGTGTGGAATTCATTCACTCTCCCTCGCTAAACCGTACCTGTTTAAAAAGAACGTCTGAAAACCACTAACCCATTTCATGTGCAAAAAAATTGCAATTATTGAAAGAAAGAAAAAAAGAAGTATTGAAATGCATATTCAGCAAAGGAAATTTTTCTTTATATTCCCAATTACTGAAATAGTATAACTGAAATAGTATATTCTGCTGACAAGCCATAAGGATTAGCGGGGTAATCTATGTATATAACCATACTAAGACTTAATAAAGATATTATTATTATATAAAAAAAAAGTATTCAATGTACTTTCAGTGAAGTGGACATTTCATCGTATTCCCAATTATTGAAAGGAAGAAAAAGAAGTATTCAAAATACTTCGTGCGAAGTGGACATTTCATCGCATTTCCAATTATTGAAAGGAAGAAAAAGAAGTATTCAATATACTTTCAGCGAAGTGGACATTTAATCATATTTGCAATTATTGAAAGGAAGAAAAAGAAGTATTCAATATACTTTAAGCAAAGTGGACATTTCATCATATTCCCAAATATTGAAAGGAAAAAAAAGAAGTATTCAATGTACTTTCAGCGAAGTGGACATTTCATCGTATTGCCAATTATTGAAAGGAAGAAAAAGAAGTATTCAATGTACTTTCAGCAAAGTGAACATTTCATCGTATTCCCAATTATTAAAAGGAAGAAAAAGAAGTATTCAATATACTTTCAGCGAAGTGGACATTTAATCATATTTGCAATTATTGAAAGGAAGAAAAAGAAGTATTCAATATACTTTAAGCAAAGTGGACATTTCATCATATTCCCAAATATTGAAAGGAAGTAAAAGAAGTATTCAATATACTTTCAGCGAAGTGGACATTTCATCGTATTCACAATTATTGAAAGGAAGAAAAAGAAGTATTCAATATACTTTCAGCGAAGTGGACATTTCATCATATTCCCAAATATTGGAAGGAAGAAAAAGAAGTATTCAATATACTTTCAGCGAAGTGGACATTTCATCGTATTCCCAATTATTGAAAGGAAGAAAAAGAAGTATTCAATATACTTTCAGCGAAGTGGACATTTCATCATATTCCCAAATATTGAAAGGAAGAAAAAGAAGTATTCAATATACTTTAAGCAAAGTGGACATTTCATCATATTTGCAAATATTGAAAGGAAGAAAAAGAAGTATTCAATATACTTTCAGCGAAGTGGACATTTCATCGTATTTGCAAATATTGAAAGGAAGAAAAGGAAGTATTCAATATACTTTCAGCAAAGTGGACATTTCATCATATTTGCAAATATTGAAAGGAAGAAAAAGAAGTATTCAATATACTTTCAGCGAAGTGGACATTTCATCGTATTCCCAATTATTGAAAGGAAGAAAAAGAAGTATTCAATGTACTTTAAGCAAAGTGGACATTTCATCATATTTGTAAATATTGAAAGGAAGAAAAAGAAGTATTCAATATACTTTAAGCAAAGTAGATATTTCATCATATTTGCAAATATTGAAAGGAAGAAAAAGAAGTATTCAATATACTTTCAGCGAAGTGGACATTTCATCGTATTTGGAAACATTGAAAGGAAGAAAAGGAAGTATTCAATATACTTTCAGCAAAGTGGACATTTCATCATATTTACAAATATTGAAAGGAAGAAAAAGAAGTATTCAATATACTTTCAGCGAAGTGGACATTTCATCGTATTCCCAATTATTGAAAGGAAGAAAAAGAAGTATTCAATGTACTTTAAGCAAAGTGGACATTTCATCATATTTGCAAATATTGAAAGGAAGAAAAAGAAGTATTCAATATACTTTAAGCAAAGTGGACATTTCATCATATTTGCAAATATTGAAAGGAAGAAAAAGAAGTATTCAATATACTTTCAGCGAAGTGGACATTTCATCGTATTTGCAAATATTGAAAGGAAGAAAAAGAAGTATTCAATATACTTTAAGCAAAGTGGACATTTCATCATATTTGCAAATATTGAAAGGAAGAAAAAGAAGTATTCAATATACTTTCAGCGAAGTGGACATTTCATCGTATTTGCAAATATTGAAAGGAAGAAAAAGAAGTATTCAGTATACTTTAAGCGAAGTGGACATTTCATCATATTTGCAAATATTGAAAGGAAGAAAAAGAAGTATTCAATGTACTTTAAGCGAAGTGGACATTTCATCATATTTGCAAATATTGAAAGGAAGAAAAAGAAGTATTCAATATACTTTAAGCAAAGTGGACATTTCATCATATTTGCAAATATTGAAAGGAAGAAAAAGAAGTATTCAATATACTTTAAGCAAAGTGGACATTTCATCATATTTGCAAATATTGAAAGGAAGAAAAAGAAGTATTCAATATACTTTCAGCGAAGTGGACATTTCATCGTATTTGCAAATATTGAAAGGAAGAAAAAGAAGTATTCAATATACTTTCAGCAAAGTGGACATTTCATCATATTTGCAAATATTGAAAGGAAGAAAGGGAAGTATTCAGATGTGCATTCCACAAAGCTGGAATTTCGTTAAAAGAGAGAAACTACTACAGACGAAAATAATATATTCCAACACTATTGTGTTGATGACTTCACAGAAGCAATAAATGAATGAATGAGAGTTTAACACTTATAACAATGTTTGCTCAGCACTGTTGTGTCTCGGGGAAGCATTCAACATTTTATTATTATTACAGAAATGACCGGAAGGTACAATATTACTACAATGATACCAGATATGGCAAAGTACATCAAATTTTAAAGCATTTGAGAAATGGTGATAAGTCAAATCTCTTCAGTCTAAAAATAGAAACATCAATACTTGTAGAAGTGACACTCTCGCTGGGAAGGGAGTTCCATATTCTTCCAACACGGCACACAAAGGAATGGGACTTAAGAGTTCTTTCGAGCAAAAGATACATCGAATATAAGAGAATGACCTCTTCTTCTTCTGTTGACAAGTTTGAATATTGAAGTATTTGCGTTATAATGACTTACTCCATGAATAAGTTTATAACAAGTTTTTAAATCAAGCATTAGTCTTCTCCACTCCAAGGAAGGGGCGGGGGTGGTTCAGTCGATAGCGCGCCAGGCTCGTAATCTGTAGTTCCCAGGTTCGAGTCCCAGCTGGGTCAGCGTTGAGATTTATCTCCGCAAAATTCCCCCCCCCCCCCTGCTCACCGTCAGTAGGGGTCACAGATGGGCTTGGAAAGGCCGCCGTCCATCGGATGGGACGTTAAGCCGTGGCCCCGTGTGCGGGAAAGCCATACCCTGTGCACGTTAAAGAACACGCTGGATGGCCTTGATGGGAGGCTACCATCTGTCTCCCAACAGCTGTTCCAGTGGGTCCCCTTCCCCAACCTTCTCTGAGTCTTCGGGGTCCATGTGACCTGGCCATTTAGCCCATGGTGTGCAAAAAAGTGCCGCTCAGAGGTAAAACAACCCAACCCACTCCAAGGAATGCAGAGAATTTTTTCAACATTTCTTCATATGGCATATTATAATATAAAATATTATATTTATAATATGCCAAATATATATTATAAAATCGAGAAAGAATTTATTTCCATTAGATGGTGAATACTTATCTGAGAAATCCTATATTTCTTGCCTTCAATAAATGCAGATGTGCCGAATTTCTGAAAAGAATTCGGCAAATCTGTCTATTTTTTTTTTAATTTTGAGAAGCCCGGATGTCAAAGAGGTATCTCAATATTAACATTTTTTTTAAGTTCATCAAAATGTTTCTTTGCTGAATATATATAAGTAATTTTTATTTTCTTTCAATAAATGCAGATATGCTGAATACATATCTGAATATTTCTATTTATCTTCTTTTTTTAAATACACTGGTTTCCGTATATTAAGGAAAATCCCCATGTTAAGTCAGTGGGAAGCTAACGTCAAAGCTCTATAACTTCTGAAATAAGTTTTTTTGTTTTGAAAAATCTGATTGCAGATAAAGATCTCAATCAAATAAATCAATATGCTGATTTTTAATAATATTCTTTCAGTATTTAATGAGTTATGGAAGTTTGAATATTTAACAACAGCAAGTCAGTCTTAAGAAACTTATAAAAAACTGAAGAATAGTGAAAGAATTCTTTACGCAAACTTCTAAAATACAAACTTATTTTATTAAACACAGTTTTAATTAACTTCTGAAGTCAGTTTTTGTGGCTGGCATCGTTATCGTCAAATATTCAAACTTCCATAACTCATTAAATACTGAACGAATATTGTTGAAAATCGAGATATTGATTTATTTGATTGAGATCTTTATCTGCAATCACATTTTTCAAAACAAAACAACTTATTTTAGAAGTTATAGAACTTTGACGTTAGCTTCCCATTGACTTAACATGGGGTGTTCCTTAATATATGGAAACCAGTGTATAACTCAATGCCAGTTTTGCTGAATGGGCATAAAAAATAGTTTTTTTTTCTTTAAATAATTAGAAATGTAATGAAATGTGCATTTCGCTGAATGAACATCTAAATACCTCCTTCCTCTCCTTTCATTAGGTAAAAATATAATGAAGCGCGAACGTTTCTAAATACTTCTTTTTTTAATAATTAAAACCATAAGGAAATTCTGCTGAATGCACATCTGAATACTTCTTTTTCTCTCTTACAATAATTGCAAATAGAATGAAATGTCCTCTGAATGAACATCTGAATAATTCTTTTCTCCCTTCTGTAACTGCAAATATAATGAAACGTCTACTTGACCGAAAATGCGCATTTGAATACTTCTTTTTCTTTCAATAATTGCAAATAGAATGAAATGTGATCTGAATGAACATCTGCACAATTCTTTTTTCTCTTCTATAACAGCAAATATAATGAAACGTCTACTTGACCGAAAATGCGCATTTGAATACTTCTTTTTCTTTCAATAATTGCAAATAGAATGAAATGTGATCTGAATGAACATCTGCACAATTCTTTTTTCTCTTCTATAACAGCAATTATAATGAAACGTCTACTTGACCGAAAATGCGCATTTGAATACTTCTTTTTCTTTCAATAATTGCAAATAGAATGAAATGTCATCTGAATGAAAATCTGCACAATTCTTTTTTCTCTTCTATAACAGCAAATATAATGAAACGTCTACTTGACCGAAAATGCGCATTTGAATACTTCTTTTTCTTTCAATAATTGCAAATAGAATGAAATGTCCTCTGAATGAACATCTGAATAATTCTTTTCTCCCTTCTGTAACTGCAAATATAATGAAACGTCTACTTGACCGAAAATGCGCATTTGAATACTTCTTTTTCTTTCAATAATTGCAAATAGAATGAAATGTCATCTGAATGAACATCTGCACAATTCTTTTTTCTCTTCTATAATAGCAAATATAATGAAAACGTCTACTTGGCCGAAAATGCGCATTTGAATACTTCTTTTTCTTTCAATAGTTGCAAATAGAATGAAATGTCTGTCTTTACCGAATACACATCTGAAAATTACTATTTATTTCTTCCTCTATTACAGAAAGGCAAAAAAAAAAATCAAACACTTTGTGACATAAACCACCATAATCCTCGCAGAGAAACGAAACAACAACTTTTGAAGAAGATCGAATATAGCATTTGGAATAAAGAAAGCCGCTTCTTAATACATAAAAAAAATAAGGAGCGGCCTTAGAGGAGAAGTTCTTCTTTCACTTAATGATGATGCATTTGAAAACTCAAGAATCCGATAAGGCGATACGTCCTTAAAGTGTGAAGAATTAGCTCTTATCAAACAAGATGACTTGGCTGATGTAGAAAAGAGCGAGTTTTACTGACGCAACAGACGACGAGAGTTGGCATTTGTTGGACATCTTCAACAATCCGCTTGCTGCCTTGGCGACATCTTAGCAAGAATCCAGTGCGTGCTGGTGGATCGTGGTCCGCGTTCTCATTGTTATCAGCCGTGATTGTCAGTCGTGACAAGGAACGCTCGTGGCATTAAAAGCTTCTCTCTCGTGGCTGAGAGAGGAGCGGACCAACTGCTGCTGATGGAACTTTGTGTAGGAAGGGAGGAGGAGGAACACCTTGAAGTAGGAAAAACTTCTGTGTGGTCGGATTAGATTACTTCCACTTCGTTCTTTTTGTGTTCAACCACATTATAAATGTGCCCTTGTCAAAATCGGGTTTTCGATGGAGGAGAAAAAAATAGATGCGGTTAAGCTTTGTGGAAGTGAGGCTCTTTTTTTTCGCCTTCTATTCATTTGTGATGCTGAGCCCACGCACGCAATATACGAGAGATGAGAGCAGAAAAAAGTGGTTGAAGAAAGTGTTAGATTTCTCTGTGGTCCTCTTTTGCTTCTTTTGGCGATGTAAGGTGACATTTATCCCGGGTTGTTTATTGGATAAATAGTTGAAGGAAAAAAATGTAGGGGAAAAAAAACTGTTATTCTGTAATCAGATTAAGTTTGAGTGTAAAAAATATTTTTTTTACGTGGAGTTTTCCCGTTTCAAGTTTTAGTGAGGTTGATGACATTTTCAGCAAGAAAACGTTTTCGAGGTGAGAATTTTCGATTTAAATAAATAAAATATTTCGAAATTTAAACAGTAAATTGAAACGAATGATGTTAGGTTGGGTTGTTTTACCTCTGAGCAGCACTTTTTTGCACACCATGGGCTAAATGGCCAGGTCACATGGACCCCGAAGGCTCAGAGAAGATTGGGGGAATGGACCCACTGGAACAGCTGTTGGGAGACAGATGGTAGCCTCCCGTCAAGGCCATCCAGCGTGTTCTTTAACGTGCACAGGGTATGGCTCTCCCACACACTGAGCCACGGCTTAACGTCCCATCCGACGGACGGCAGCCTTTCCAAGCCCATCGGTGTCCCCTACTGACCGTGGGCAGGGCGGGGAATTTTTGCGGAGATAAATCTCAACGCTGACCCAGCTTGGACTCGAACCTGGGAACTACAGATTACGAGCCTGGCGCGCTACCGGCAAATAGAATATATATATAATATAATACTGAGCTACCCCCGCCCCAAATGATGTTAGGAGAAACCTCAATAACCATTTTAATTTAAATTGAAACTTCATTTCAAAACAATTATGGAGTAAAAAATGCAGAATACTTGAAATCCCTCCTGAGTTTATTAATATTCGAAAGGAATGAAAAAGGATATCAAAAATTCTGTTACGTCATGGTTTATATGAAATACTAGGAAAAATAAAATAACATCTAAAAAAACTTTAAACTTTTATTCCTTAGGAAGAATTAACTGTTTTAGAATAATTCAGAGTGTGATTTTTATCATCTCATTTCAGTTTATTCGGATATCTACTGCCGTGCTTCGAATATTGTATTAAAAGTTATAAATGAGATAAATATTTATTGACTCACAGCCTAATTGGAAATATAAATGTAAAAAAAAACTAAATGAATTAGAGATATTAATTACGTTAACTGAAGTTTGAGAATATTTATTCGGTCGAGTTGGGTTGTTTTACCTCTGAGCGGCAATTTTTTGCACACCATGGACTAGGGGCGGGGGTGGCTCAGTCGGTAGCGCGCCAAGCTCGTAATCTGTAGTTCCCAGGTTCGAGTCCCAGCTGGGTCAGCGTTGAGATTTATCTCCGCAAAATTCCCCGCCCTGCCCACGGTCAGTAGGGGACACCGATAGACTTGGAAAGGCCGCAGTCCGTCGGATGGGACGTTAAGCCGTGGCCCCGTGTGCGGGAGAGCCATACCCTGTGCACGTTAAAGAACACACTGGATGGCCTTGACGGGAGGCTACCATCTGTCTCCCAACAGCCATTCCAGTGGGTCCCCTCCCCCAACCTTCTCTGAGCCTTCGGGGTCCATGTGACCTGGCCATTTCGACCATGGTGTGCAAAAAAGTGCCGCTCAGAGGTAAAACAACCCAACCCACCATGGACTAAATGGCCAGGACACAAAAACTATAACAGGACTAAATGTAGTATTAAATGTACTATTAACAGGACTAAATGGCCAGGTCACAAGGACCCCGAAGGCTCAGAGAAGGTTGGGGGAGAGGACCCACTGGAACAGGTGTTGGGAGGCAGATGGTAGCCTCCCGTCAAGGCCATCCAGCGTGTTCTTTACCGTGCACAGGGTATGGCTCTCCCGTGCATAGAGTCACGGTTTAACGTCCCATCCGACGGACGTCGACATTTCCAAGCCCATCGGTGGCCCCTACTGACCGTGGGCAGAGCGGGGAGTTTTGCGGAGATAAATCTCAACGCTGACCCAGCTGGGACTTGAATCTGCAATAGACAAATCTTGTGAAAAGATGTAATTCATCAGAAAGATTTATCCAGGATTCGAATCCAGATCTCTTTACTCCAAGAAAGTTAAACACTTTGTCAGTGGGAGAACTGTTCTTCCTCTTCCCCCCCCCCCTCCTGCTTAAGCAGCTACAAGTACTTAGGCATTAACTAGATACACACCAGAAAGTATTAATCGTTGTGAAGAACACTGATAAAAGTGTCATAAAAGCAGGTGTCATAACATTGCTTTGATGCGAACCATCAAAACGTCTCTTAATCAAACATCTGCGAAAAACGATCCCAGCACACCTCTAAAACCCACCCTAACAATAAAGAGCCGCGTCCATAATTGGATCGCTTTGTGGGTTTGTGGATGCAGGTCGTGACTGGGGACGCCTTTCCACGGAGGATGGGGAAAAATAGTCACGATTATCCACTGCAAGGTCGATTGTAGGATCGAAAATTGGCATCGTTATCCTCATCATTTGTCTGCGGAGGATGTTAGGGATCGAAACTAAGGATCGTCATCATTTCTCCTGATAAGGTATTAAGAAGTGGAAATGGGTTTTGCCGCCATTTTGGAATGAATCGATCCTTTGGCAGAATTTAAATCGCTTCTTCCGTTTCAACTAGAAGAGGGATATTCAATGCCAATGCAATCAATACAGAGTCAGAGTTAAAGCTCAATAATTTGTTATGAAGAACGTTACCTTAGATCAGTGGTTCTCAAACTTTTGCTTCACGTAGTGGCCGAGTGGTTAGCACGCTTGGCTACTAATTACGGGACCTGGGTTCGAGCCCCGGGTAAGGCATGGATGTGTGTGCTGTTTTTCTGCTGAGGTCCTGCCATCCTCTCAGATCTTCTACTATGCATATAAACTGACAGGCTCCTTGTCAGACCTCTGTGGCAAGCAGCTGCTTGAGGGGGTATTTATTTATTATTTTTTTATTACCCCATCTATATAAGGGTTACTGGCGTACCCTTATATAGATAGATAAAACTATAGCTATAGTATGGAATATGGGATAAAATACAATGGAAATAAAATATATATATACACATTAAATTTTGTATTCATAAATTACATACATCGATAAACACAAAAAATGACAAACAATTTAACAAATCAGTAGCAATGTTGCCAACTTTGCGACTTTGTTACTAGATCTAGTGACTTTTGAGCTCTCACGGCGTACCCCAAAAATTTTGCCGCATACCCCACGTTGTGAACTATATGTAAGTAATTATCAAATTTACAGAAATCCCCCAAGAAAGTATTAATTTTACATATTTAATCTTATACGATACATTTACAGAAAACATTTGCTAATATATGACACTAGTGGGTCTTGAAACCATTTTCTCATCTAACACTAGCGAGCCTCAAAACCATTTCCTCATATGACACTAGTGGGTCTTGAAACCATTTTCTCATCTAACACTAGTAGGTCTCGAAACCAGCTTCTCGTGTGATACTAGTCGGTCTCAAAACCATTTTTTCACGTGGCATTAGTGGGTCATGAAACCGTTATCTCACGTGACACTAGCGAGCCTCAAAACCATTTCCTCATATGACACTAGTGGGTCTTGAAACCATTTTCTCATCTAACACTAGTAGGTCTCGAAACCAGCTTCTCGTGTGATACTAGTCGGTCTCAAAACCATTTTCTCACGTGGCATTAGTGGGTCATGAAACCATTATCTCACGTGACACTAGCGAGCCTCAAAACCATTTCCTCATATGACACTAGTGGGTCTTGAAACCATTTTCTCATCTAACACTAGTAGGTCTCGAAACCAGCTTCTCGTGTGATACTAATCGGTCTCAAAACCATTTTCTCACGTGGCATTAGTGGGTCATGAAACCATTATCTCACGTGACACTAGCGAGCCTCAAAACCATTTCCTCATATGACACTAGTGGGTCTTGAAACCATTTTCTCATCTAACACTAGTAGGTCTCGAAACCAGCTTCTCGTGTGATACTAGTCGGTCTCAAAACCATTTTCTCACGTGGCATTAGTGGGTCTTGAAACCATTATCTCACGTGACACTAGCGAGCCTCAAAACCATTTCCTCACATGACACTAGTGGATCTCGAGGCTTTTTTCTCACGTGACACTAATGGCTCTCAAAACCATTATTTCACGTGATATTAGGGAACATGGAAGCAATTTTCTCATGTGACACTAGTGGGTCTCAAAACCATTATTTGACGTGATACTGAGCGTGGAAAAATTTTCTCATGTGACACTAGAAGGTCTCAGAACCATTTCCTCACGTGACACTAGCGGTCTCGAAACCATTTTCTCATTTGATACTAATGGGTCTTGAAACCATTTTCTCACGTGACACTAGTGGATCTCGAAATATTTTCTCATGTGACACTGGTGGTTCTCAAAACCATTTCTTCACGTGACGCTGAACCTTGAAACCATTTTCTCAGGTGACACTAGTGGTTCTCAAAACCATTTTCTCACGTGGCACTAATGGGTCTGAAAACCATTATCTCACGTGACACTAGTGGGTCTCGAAAATATTTTCTGATGTGACACTTTGTCATCGACCAATAAAGATTTTGCAACACTATGTAAAATATTTTAATTATCAGGTCGTTGCACTCAAGTTATGACAGTGTGTCGTACAGTCGCTCAAAAAAGTATCCGAACACCATGGTTGATTACAGAATTCAGAAAAAAAATCTGGCAACGATTTTTTAGAAATTAGTGATCTGGTAACCTTCGTGTCACGTGATTACAGAATTCAGGAAAAATATCTGGAGCGTGTACAGCAACTGTACACGCTCCAGTTACCGTTCACAGCAAACTGGAGCGTGTGCAGTTAGTGCACACGCTCCAGTTTGCTGTGAACGGTAACTGCACACGCTCAATATTTCCGTGAGTGAGCCCACACGATCTAGTATCAAAATAATATGACCACCTACAGTCGCTCAAAAAAATATCCGAACACCATGGTTGATTACAGAATTCAGAAAAAATATCTGGCAACGATTTTTTTAGAAATTAGTGATCTGGCAACCTTCGTGTCACGTGATTACAGAATTCAGGCAAAATATCTGGAGCGTGTACAGCAACTGTACACGCTCCAGTTACCGTTCACAGCAAACTGGAGCGTGTGCAGTTACTGCACACGCTCCAGTTTGCTGTGAACAGTAACTGCACACGCTCAATATTTCCGTGAGTGAGCTCACACGATCTAGTATCAAAATAACATGACCACCTACAGTCGCTCAAAAAAGTATCCGAACACTATGGTTGATTACAGAATTCAGAAAACAAATCTAGAAACGATGTTTTTTAGAAATTAGTGATCTGACAACCTTCGTGTACGATATTTTTTTTGAGCGACTGTACGTATCATAGACAAGGTATCTGAGGAAGGCGAGACCTCAGCAGAAAGACCTCACAAGAAAAGAAATATTAATCTTTTATCCGCAGTTCGAACCTAGGTCCCTTTTTCGTGCAGTCAACACACTGCTCAATTAAATATTACATTTAAAACATTTCACTCAAACTGTTTGGCTGTTAAGGGTTCGAATCCGTGTAAGGGGGGCGGAGATAGCCAAGTCTGTTCGAATCCGTGTAAGGGAGGTTAAGATAGCCAAGTCTGTAGCGTAATCTGCAGTTCCCAGGTTCGAGTCCCAGTTGGGCCGCCGGCGTTGAGATTTATCTCCGCAAAACTCCCCCTCTTGCCTTCGGTCAACAGGGGATAGCGTTGGGCTTGGAAAGGCCGCCGTCCGTCAGTGGTCACGTGTTGTTGGGTTGTTTTACCTCTGAGCGACACTTTTTTGCACACCATGGGCTAAATGGCCAGGTCACATGGACCCCGAAGGCTCAGAGAAGGTTGGGGGAGGGGACCCACTGGAACAGCTGTTGGGAGACAGATGGTAGCCTCCCGTCAAGGCCATCCAGCGTGTTCTTTAACGTGCACAGTTATGGCTCTCCCGTACACGGGGCCACGGCTTAACGTCCCATCCGACGGACGACGGCCTTTCAAAGCCCATCGGTGTCCCCTACTGACCGTGGGCAGGGCGGGGAATTTTGTGGAGATAAATCTCAACGCTGACCCAGCTGGGACTCGAACCTGGGAACTACAGATTACGAGCCTGGCACGCTACCGACTGAGCCATCCCCGCCCCGTGGTCACGTGTGCGGGAGTGGATGTTAGCTGTGGTCACGTGTGCGGGTGTTGGATAACGTTAAAGAACACACTTAATGGTCTTGACGGCTGGCTACCATCTGTCTCTCAACAGCTGTCCAGTGGGTCCCCTCTCCCAACCTTCTCTGGGCCTTGAGGGTCCTTATGACCTACCATTTAGCCCATTGTATGCAAAAAAGGTGCCTCAAAAACCCAACACAACCCGGTGTAAATCACGGGTCCTTTTCGATTCATATTATCTTTCTTCTGTCTCTCTTAAAGATTTTTTATCTAAGATGTCTTATACTGACATCCTCCTGTCAGACCTCTGTGCCAAATAAGTTGTTTGAGAAACATTTCATTGTTTCTTTTTTATCAACTTAGAAGTGTAATTTTAATATTTTGGATATGAAACGTAAGAATGATTCTTTTTACGCCGAAAATTACAGATTATTAGTGAGCAGAAAAACGAATCTAGTTTGCGACAGTTGTTAAAACTGGTTTGTAGCAGAAGAAATTGATCTAGGAAACAGGAGAGAAAAAAGGCGCGATGTTTCGATGCGGCAGTTGTAAAACGTGGACCTGGAAATCGTTTCGTATTTAATTGCGCTTTGTGGGGATTCCTAGGGAGGATGTAATGCATCCAGACATCCGGCAATTAACTTTGGTCACAGGGAAGTATCGAGAAAAAAAAAGGGATTTTCTGCTCGAATACCCAATAACCTTTGTTAGCGATGCTGATGATGTTGTTGTTGGATGACTCTTCTGCGAGAAAGAATATTTTAATGATCGACTTCAAGGGTTTTGGGTTGTTTTACCTCTGAGCGGCACTTTTTTGCACACCATGGGCTAAATGGCTAGGTCGCATGGACCCCGAAGGCTCAGAGAAGGTTGGGGGAGGGGACCCACTGGAACAGCTGTTGGGAGACAGATGGTAGCCTCCCGTCAAGGCCGCTATCCAGCGTGTTCTTTAACGTGCACAGGGTATGGCTATCCCACACACGGGTTGGGTTGTTTTACCTCTGAGCGGCACTTTTTTGCACACCATGGGCTAAATGGCCAGGTCACATGGACCCCGAAGGCTCAGAGAATGTTGGGACAGAGGACCCACTGGAACAGCTGTTGGGAGACAGATGGTAGCCTCCCGTCGAGGCCATTCAGCGGGTTCTTTAACGTGCACAGGGTATGGCTCTCCGCACACGGAGCCACGGCTTAACGTCCCATCCGACGGACGGCGGTCTTTCCAAGCCCATCGGTGTCCCCTACTGACCGTGGGCAGGGAATTTTGCGGAGATAAATCTCAACGCTGACCCAGCTGGGACTCGAACCTGGGAACTACAGATTACGAGCCTGGCGCGCTATCGACTGAGCCACCCCCCGCCCTTCGACTTCAAGGAGAAACTATTTATTGATACAGATCTGCTGTTGAAGAGAAAAATTTAAAATCACAAGCACTTCTTTCCCTTCCTTTTTCTGACTGTGGACAAAACATTTCCGGTTGCTTTTGGAGTTTGTTTTTTTGCATACAATAGGAAAGTCACAAGGACCCCAAAGGGATTCACTGTATGTCTGCTAGTAAGCATGGAAACTTTTAATTAACATGGGAAAAGCTATCCCTGCACAAGGGACGAAATAACTGGTCGGAATGGCTCGTAATCTGTAGTTCCCAGGTTCGAGTCCCAGCTGGGTCAGCGTTGAGATTTATCTCCGCAAAACTCCCCACTCGATCAGTAGGGGGCACCGATGGCTTTGAAAAGACCGCCGTCCGTCGGATGGGACGTTAAGCCGTGGCTCCGTGTGCGGGAGATCCACACCCTGTGCACGCTAAAGAACACACTGGATGGCCTTGACGGCTGTGTCCAAAAGCTGTCTCCCAATAGGTGTTCTAGTGGGTCCCCTCCTCCAACCTTCTCTGAGCCCTCGGAGTCCTTGTGACCTGGCCATTTAGCCCATTGTGTGCAAAAAAGTTCTGCTCATAGCTAAAACAAATCCAACCCAGCTCAGACACCAGATCGATATCGACCTCAATTCTCTTGTGATGCTGATCGCCGATTTCCTTCATCAGTATCTCATTAGCATTCTTCCCTGCAAGCTCCATTTCAACTGATTCTCATGACTTTCTTTTTTTTTGCAACCTCGTGCCAAACGTCATAGCACACAATATAAAAATCCTTGAGGCGTCAATTCAGGTTTTTTGTCATCGGCATTTCCAAGGCCTAATAATTTAATAACATTAATAATAGGATTTATGATTAGTAAGAATACATGTGCTTTCCTTTGACGATTTTAATAATATACTTACTGACAATGAAAATAGTCCCCTTTCACATTATGTCACTGTGGAAGACACGTGCGATATTTAAAAACAAAAACAAATAGACTACTTATGCTAAGGGGCGGGGTGACACAGTCGGTAGCGCGCCAGGCTCGTAATCTGTAGTTCCCAGGTTCGAGTCCCAGCTGGGTCAGCGTTGAGATTTATCTCCGCAAAATTCCCCGCCCTGCCCACGGTCAGTAGGGACACCGATGGGCTTGAAAAGGCCGCCGTCCGTCGTATGGGACGTTAAGCCGTGGCCCCGTGTGCGGGAGAGCCATACCCTGTGCACGTTAAAGAACACGCTGGATGGCCTTGACGCGAGGCTACCATCTGTCTCCCAACAGCTGTTCCAGTGGGTCCCCTCCCCCAACCTTCTCTGAGCCTTCGGGGTCCATGTGACCTGGCCATTTAGCCCATGGTGTGCAAAAAACTGCCGCTCAGAGGTAAAACAACCCAACCCAACTACTTATGCTACAGGATCTCTGCTTCATTTTGAATGGTTTGATTGGGAGGGAAAAGAGCGGGAAAATATTGT
This sequence comes from Ryuthela nishihirai, assembly GCA_038380435.1. Classification (NCBI taxonomy): domain Eukaryota; kingdom Metazoa; phylum Arthropoda; class Arachnida; order Araneae; family Heptathelidae; genus Ryuthela; species Ryuthela nishihirai. Next base: position 21,768,790 of record JAWZYU010000003.1, on the reverse strand, counting down.
GCGTGATTTACTTTTCTTCTTGAAAATTTCTTCCAACTTGATTGAAACTATAAAGTTCAATTTGTATATCACTCCATGAGCTCTCTGACACGTTTGGATAAGTAATAAAAAAGTTTCTCCTTTTAAGCAGCTGCTTGCCACAGAGGTCTGACAGGAGCCTGTCAGTTTATATGCCATAGTAGAAGATCTGAGAGGATGGCAGGACCTCAGCAGAAAAACAACACATGCATCCATGGCTTACAATAGACACAAAATGCGATCCTATAATTAAAAATTTCTTTTAATTTTCGAACAAAGGATCTTTAACTGCTGAATAAATTGTGGGCTCGGTTGTTATATCTCTTTTGCACACAATGGGTTAAATGGCCAGGTCACATGGACCCCGAAGGCTCAGAGAAGGTTGGGGGAGGGGGACCCACTGGAACAGCTGTTGGGAGACAGATGGTAGCCTCCCGTCAAGGCCATCCAGTGTGTTCTTTAACCTGCACAGGGTATAGTTCTCCAGCACACGGGACCACGGCTTAACGTCCCATCCGACGGACGGCGGCCTATCCAATCTCATCGGTATCCCCTACTGACTGTGGGCAGGGAATTTTGCGGAGATAACTCTCAAAGCTGACCCAGCTGGGACTCGAACCTGGGAACTACAGATTACGAGCCTGGCGCGCTACCGACTGAGCCACCAGCGCCCCTCCACAAACAGCGCCGGACTTTGACCTTCTGAAGTCCTAAGTTACGACAAGTTTAAGAAGTACTAAGCTACGACAAGTTTAAAAAGTCCTAAGCTACAATAAGTTTAAGGGGCCCCAAAATTTCGAAAGTCGAAATATTGGATTGGAGGGAACTTTAGAATATAAATATGAAATTGATGTGGTGAAAACATTATACTAGCACTGGTTTACAATAATGATTGTGTAAAGCTGAGATGAACAGTGTTTGCATAATAGATTAATTTCAATATTAAATGTGCGATTAAACTTCAAACTTAAGTTTTTGAAAACCCCTATAATCGTGAGATCCTAAGCAGTAGCTTAGTTAGCTTATGCGCAAGTTTGGCTCCGGTCACAAAGACCCCGAGAGCTCAGAGAAGGTTGGTAGAGGGGATCCACTGAAACAGCTGTTGGGAGACAGATGGTAGCCTCCCATCAAGACCATCCAGTTTGTTCTTTAACGTGCACAGAGTATGGCTCTCCCGTACACGGGGCCACGGCTTAACGTCCCATCCGACGGACGGCGGCTTTTCCAAACCCATCGGTGTTCCCTATTGACTGAGCCCAAGGCGGGGAGTTTTGAGGATATAAACTTCAACGCTGAACCAGGTGGGACTCGAACCCGGTAACTACTGATTTACGAGCCTGGAGCGAGCACAACATAAGTGTAACATTATTGAGAAGATATGCTTTATGTTATTTGACGTGTATACTTAGTTTTTGAGACACAGGGCTCTAAAATAATCTTTATACAGAGGGGTGCATAAGTAGGTGTACAGTTTCTACTCTATAATCGAACATTGATTTTTTTTTTATTATTATTCTTTCAGATAATTAAGTATCATATATATGATATATAAAAGATAAGGTATATTCACGAAAACCACGCGCAGTTGATAACATGATTCGACTCATAAAAGAAGCTTGCAAAGAAATTAATGCCAATAATGAACTTTGTGCCAAAGTGTGCCTAAAAAGTGACACTAGATTACAGCAATTTGTAAATAGTGAGGGCCGCCAATTTGAGCATGTAAGAGATTGTACTTAATTGTTTTGTTATTGAATAAAATATTATTTAAACTGTATACTTATTATTATTATATTTATCTGTTATTTAAACTGTATACCTACTTCTGCACCTCCCCCCTCCCCCCGTAATTGTAATCCTTAGATAAAAAGTGACAAAAATGATAGTAGCTAGTTTAAAAAAAAAAATCACAATTTATAAGTACACTCAATTCGTTATTTTTTCAATTTCTGACGAGATCCGCAAGAATTCTCTACGATCTTTTATGTTATTTGGTATTCACCATATAAGAAGACACCTTAAATATTTTTCCTAGTGTCACTTATCTGACTTATCCTTATTCATAAATCGAACACTTCTGAAATAATGCTTCGCTTTGCCTATGCAAATTAGTGCGTTTAAACATTTTGATTGTCCCTGACCAAAGACCACCTACAGTCGCTCAAAAAAGTGTCCGAACACTACGGTTGATTACAGAATTCAGAATAAATATCTGGCAACCTTCGTGTCACGTGATTACAGAATTCAGGAAAAATATCTGGAGCGTGTACAGCAACTGTACACGCTCCAGTTACCGTTCACAGCAAACTGGAGCGTGTGCAGTTACTGCACACGCTCCAGTTTGCTGTGAACGGTAACTGCACACGCTCAATATTTCCGTGAGTGAGCCCACGCGATCTAGTATCAAAATAATATGACCACCTACAGTCGCTCAAAAAAGTATCCGAACACTATGGTTGATTACAGAATTCAGAAAAAATATCTGGCACCGATTTTTTTAGATATTAGTGATCTGGCAACATTCGTGCCCCGTGACACGAAGGTTGCCAGATCACTAATTTCTAAAAAAAAATCGTTTCCAGATATTTTTTCTGAATTCTGTAATCAACCATAGTGTTCGGATACTTTTTTGAGCGACTGTACTCATCAATTCCCGAGTAAAAATCATCCTGATTGGTTAAAGATTATAAACTCGTAGCGTGTCGAAAAGATCTCTTGTAAACAATAATCCTTAATGAAAGTATAAACATAATAAATAAATAAAGAAAGAATATCCATTAGATTAGTATTCTTGGATTCCCCCCCCCCCCCTACGCTCTATTCACAATATTTCTTATAAGAAATTCGTAACCGACTAACACGATTCTACGAGTTCATTGCTATTGTTGCTCCACTAAGGAGTCTTTTGTTTGATAGTACTCAATAACAATCGATTTTGCTATTGTTGTCTTATTAACTAATCTATTAGCAGTATTTAATAACAATGAATTTTTGCTATTGTTGGCTCACTAAGTAGTCTATTTATTGGAAGTATGTGTTCAGTAAAAATGATTTTTGCTTTTGCATTACTAAGTGGATTTTTTGTTACATTATTAAGTAGTTTATTGGCAGTAGTATTCAGCAACAATGAATTTTGCTATTGTTGCTTTATTAAGTAATCTATTGTCAATATTCAGCAACACTCGATTTTGCTATTACTGCTATACCAGAGGCGGGGGTGGCTCAGTCGGTAGCGCGCCAGGCTCGTAATCTGCAATTCCCAGGTTCGAGTCCTAGCTGGGTCAGCTTTGAGATTTATCTCCGCAAAACTCCCCGCCCTGCCCACGTTCAGTAGGGGACACCGATGGGCTTAGAAAGGCCGCCGTTCATCGGATGGGACATTAAGCCGTGGCTCCGTGTACGGGAGAGCCATACTCCGTGCACGTTAAAGAACACGCTGGATGGCCTTGATGGGAGGCTACTATCTGTCTCCCAACAGCCGTTCCATTGGGTCCCCTCCCCCAACCTTCTCTGAGCCTTCGGGTCCATGTGACCTGGTCATTTAGCCCATGGTGTGCAAAAAAGTGCCGTTCAGAGGTAAAACAACCCAACGTTAAAGAACACGCTGGATGGTCTTGACGGGAGACTACCATCTGTCTCCCAACAGCTGTTCCAGTGGGTCCCCTTCCCCAACCTTCTCTGAGCCTTCGGGATCCATGTGACCTGGTCATTTAGCCCATGGTGTGCAAAAAAGTGCCGCTCAGAGGTAAAACAACCCAACGTTAAAGAACACGCTGGATGGCCTTGACGGGAGACTACCATCTGTCTCCCAACAGCTGTTCCAGTGGGTCCCCTCCCCCAACCTTCTCTGAGCCTTCGGGATCCATGTGACCTGGCCATTTAGCCCATGGTGTGCAACAAAAAGTGCCGCTCAGAGGTAAAACAATCCAACGTTAAAGAACACGCTGGATGGCCTTGACGGGAGACTACCATCTGTCTCCCAACAACTGTTTTAGTGGGTCCCCTCCCCAAACTTCTCTGAACCTTCAGGGTCCTTGCAACCTGGCCATTTAGCCCATGGTGTTCAAAAAAGTACCGCTCAGAGGTAAAACAACCCAAGCCTGAGAGGTGACTAGAACTGACTGGAAGAAGATTTATTGAAGAGAATAAACTGAAGAGAATCGCCATCAAGTGTGTCTGTCTCGGGGCATTGACCTCAGTTTCAAGTTGTAATTTCAACATCCAAAGAAGAACACTTGACAAAAGCTTTTCAGTAAATCGGCACCGAAGTTTTGAGATCATAAATTTTCTCTTTCTCTCTCACCTGCCAGAAGTAATTTTTCCTCTTCTAGGAAGGAGTTTAGCAGCGATAAAAAGTCGAAACGCTTTTACCTTACTCACAGTTTTCCATGTCGCAAAACATCAGGGGCGGGGGAGGCTCAGTCGGTAGCGCGCCAAGCTCGAAATCTGTAGTTCCCAGGTTCGAGTTCCAGCTGGGTCAGCGTTGAGATTTATCTCCGCAAAATTCCCCGCCCTGCCCACGGTCATTAGGGGACACCAATGGGCTTGGAAAGGCAGTCGTCCGTCGGATGGGACGTTAAGCCGTGGCCCCGTGTGCGGGAGAGCCATACCCTGTGCACGTTAAAGAACACGCTGGATGGCCTTGAAGGGAGGCTACCATCTGTCTCCCAACAGCTGTTCCAGTGGGTCCCCTCCCCCAACCTACTCTGAGCCTTCGGGGTCCATGTGACCTGGCCATTTAGCCCATGGTGTGCAAAAAAAAGTGCCGCTCAGAGGTAAAACAACCCAACCCGTGTGAGGGAGAGCCATACCCTGTGCACGTTAAAAAACACGCTGGATGGCCTTGAAGGGAGGCTACCATCTGTCTCCCAACAGCTGTTCCAGTGGGTCCCCTCCCCCAACCTACTCTGAGCCTTCGGGGTCCATGTGACCTGGCCATTTAGCCCATGGTGTGCAAAAAAAGTGCCGCTCAGAGGTAAAACAACCCAACCCGTGTGAGGGAGAGCCATACCCTGTGCACGTTAAAGAACACGCTGGATGGCCTTGATGAGAGGCTACCATCTGTCTCCCAACAGCTGTTCCAGTGGGTCCCCTCCCCCAACCTTCTCTGAGCCTTCGGGGTCAATGTGACCTGGCCATTTAGCCCATGGTGTGCAAAAAAGCGCCGCTCAGAGGTAAAACAACCCAACCCGCAAAACATCAGGTGATTTTGCAATAATTCCCTTCGATGCTTTTTCTTTTACAATGCTTAGGAACAATGTCTACACCTTTAACTGAAACAACACTGTTGACAGGAAAAAGTCATCAGTCATTTTGTCTTTATTATCTCAGCCTTTTTAATGATGCTCTTTATGATGAACAGAATTACACTAAAGCAATGATTTTTTTGCATCGATTCAATGATAGGAAAAAAACCCCGAAATATTAGATTTTGTATTTTTATCTCTGCTCTACCATTCTCCCAAAAAATATCTCTGAGATTCATACACTCACACAGCATCTGGAACAGAAAGATTGACCTTACATGCAGTGAGAGCTCAATTCTTTCAAGACCTAATAATTTAGTGTTGTTGGGTTGTTTTACCTCTGAGGGGCACATTTTTGCACACCATGGGCTAAATGGCCAGGTCACATGGACCCCGAAGGCTCAGAGAAGGTTGGGGGAGGGGACCCACTGGAATAGCTGTTGGGAGACAGATGGTAGCCTCCCGTCAAGGCCATCCAGCGTGTTCTTTAACGTGCACAGAGTATGGCTATCCAGCACACCAAGCCACGGCTTAACGTCCCATCCGACGGACGGCGGCCTTTCCAAGCCCATCGGTGTCCCCTACTGACCGTGGGCAGGGCGGGGAGTTTTGCGGAGATAAATCTCAACGCTGACCCAGCTGGGATTCGAACCTGGGAACTACAGATTACGAGCCTGGCGCGCTACCAACTGAGCCACCCCCGCGCCCAATAATTTAGTACAGTCGCTTAAAAAAGTATCCGAACGTTATAGTTGATTACAGAATTGAGAAAAAATATCTGGCAACTTTTTTTAGAAATTAGTGATCTGGCAACCTCATCAAAATGACCTGGATTCGAGCCCCGGATAAGACTTGGGTTGGGTTGTTTTACCCCTGAGAGGCACTTTTTTGCACACAACGGACTGCGGTCCAGGTCACAAAGACCCCGAGGGATCAGAGAAAGATGGGGGAGGGGACACATTGGACAGCTGTTAGATGGTAGCTTCCCGTCAAGGCAATCCAGCGTGTTCTTTAACGTGCAAATGGTATAGCGCTCTTGGACACGGAACCATGGCTTAACGTTCGACAGATTCCAGGACAAGGCGTGGATATATGTGTTTCTTTTCTGCTGAGATCTTCACAGACTTTCAAATATGTTGTATAAACTGGCAGGCTCCTGTCAGACCTCTTGGCAAGCAGCTGCTTGAGTGGATTATTTATTTTATTTCTTATTTTCTTGGGAACTCTGGTCCTAAAAATTTCAACTTATTAATTATACTGAGGAAACACTTACCAGCGGAGAAGCCTTATTAGGATTATAAATAAATTTCCCCACCAGGAGCTGCTTGCCAAGAAAAGAGACAGGAGTCTGTCACTATAATATGCCACTGACAGGTTCTGTGCTCTAGGCAACACATCCTCTAGGCACAGGGATTAAATTCAGAACTTAAACTTATCTTCAGTCTGCGGTTTTCGCAAAACACCTTTTTATCAGAAGTTAGGTAGTTTTAATGTTTGGTTTTCTGTTTGAAGTCGTGTATAAGAGCGATATCTGCATCATATGCAAATATTTGTACTTTGGTTAGTCTGGAAGAAAACTGTACCCCTTCTTCTTATTTAAAAGTTTATTGTTAATATCCCCTGTTCTTCAGAAGAAATTCAAAACTCTCAGTGTTGTGATAATTTCAAAAAAAAAGAAAGAATAGAATGTCACTAACAAAATAACCCGATTCCTATAGTTTAGTCCTCAACAAAATAACCCGATTCCTATAGTTTAGTCCTCAACAAAATGACCTGATTCCTATAGTTTAATCCTCAAGAAAATAATCCGATTCCTATAGTTTCAAAACTCTCAGTGATGTGATAATTTGAAAAAAAAAAGAAAGAATAGAATGTCACTAACAAAATAACTCGATTCCTACAGTTTAGTCACTAACAAAATAACCCGATTCCTATAGTTTAGTCCTCAACAATATAGCCCGATTCCTATAGTTTAGTCCTCAACAAAATAACGTGATTCCTATAGGTTAGTCCTCAACAAAATAACCCGATTCCTATAGTTTAGTCCTCAACAAAATGACCTGATTCCTATAGTTTAATCCTCAAGAAAATAATCCGATTCCTATAGTTTCAAAACTCTCAGTGATGTGATAATTTGAAAAAAAAAAAGAAAGAAAGAATAGAATGTCACTAACAAAATAACTCGATTCCTACAGTTTAGTCACTAACAAAATAACCCGATTCCTATAGTTTAGTCTTCAACAATATAGCCCGATTCCTATAGTTTAGTCCTCAACAAAATAACATGATTCCTATAGGTTAGTCCTCAACAAAATAACCCGATTCCTATAGTTTAGTCCTCAACAAAATGACCTGATTCCTATAGTTTAATCCTCAAGAAAATAACCCGATTCGTATAGTTTAGTCCTCAACAAAATAACCCGATACCTATAGTTTCAAAACTCTCAGTGATGTGATAATTTGAAAAAAAGAAGAAGAATAGAATGTCACTAACAAAATAACTCGATTCCTATAGTTTAGTTTTCAACAAAATAGCCTGATTCCTATAGTTTAGTCTCAACAAATGGCCCGATTCCTGTAGCTTAAGTTCTAAAAAAACCCGATTCCTATAGTTTAATCCTCAACAAAATAACTCAATTCCTATAGTTTCAAAACTCTCAGTGATGTGATAATTTGAAAAAAAGAAAAAAACAGAATGTCACTAACAAATTAACCCGTTTCCTATAGTTTAGTCCTAAACAAAATAGTCCGAGTTTATTCTTATAATAGCCGAAGTTTATTCCCCAACAAAATAACCCGATTCTTATAATTTAGTCCTCAACAAAAAATGGCCCGATTCCTATAGTTTAGTCCTCAACAAAAAATGGCCCGATTCCTATAGTTTAGTCCCCAACAAAAACGACCCGATTCCTATAGTTTAGTCCTCAACGAAACGACCCGATTCCTATAGTTTAGTCCTCAAACAAAAATGATTCGAACGAGTTGAAAACTATTCGGGATAAAATATCAAATTTTTAGTCAAACATGCTGCCAGGATTTATTTTTATATGGTCGTACTTTAAAAGACACGGTTCCATGTCATGCCAATGGTAACTCAGATACAGAATTCAGTAACTTCTTAAGTAGAATTTTTATGAAAAATATGACCAAAGGAGATATTTTAAAAATCTCAATCGAATCTATTTCAATCACGTTTTTTAGTAATATTCGTTCGGTATTTACAGAGTTATGCAAATAGGAATATTAAACAACAACAATGGTAGTTTAAATAATTGCTTCGAAAATTGAAGAAAAAAAAACAAGTTAAAACGAAAGCAGTAACCGTTGTACTAAACCAGTGGTTCTCAACCTTTTATGCTTCACGTACCCTATGGAACTGTGTATGTAACTGGCGTACTCCTTGTATAGATAAGATAGATAAAACTATAGTTATAGTATAACAATGGGAATTAAATAAAACATATATATCAGTGGTTCTCAACCTTTTATGCTTCACGTACCCCCTGGAAATGTGTATGTAACTGGCATATCCCTTGTATAGATAGATAAAACCATAGTTATAGTATAACAATGGGAATTAAATAAAACATATATATCAGTGGTTCTCAACCTTTTATGCTTCACGTACCCCCTGGAAATGTGTATGTAACTGGCGTATCCCTTGTATAGATAGATAAAACTATAGTTATAGTATAACAATGGGAATTAAATAAAACAATATATCAGTGGTTCTCAACCTTTTATGCTTCACGTACCCCCTGGAAATGTGTATGTAACTGGCATACCCCTTGTACAGACAGATAAAACTATAGTTATAGTATAACAATGGGAATTAAATAAAACATATATATCAGTGGTTCTCAACCTTTTATGCTTCACGTACCCCCTGGAAATGTGTATGTAACTGGCGTATCCCTTGTATAGATAGATAAAACTATAGTTATAGTATAACAATGGGAATAAAATAAAACATATATATCAGTGGTTCTCAACCTTTTATGCTTCACGTACCCCCTGGAAATGTGTATGTAACTGGCGTATCCCTTGTATAGATAGATAAAACTATAGTTATAGTATAACAATGGGAATTAAATAAAACATATATATCAGTGGTTCTCAACCTTTTATGCTTCACGTACCCCCTGGAAATGTGTATGTAACTGGCGTACCCCTTGCATAGATAGATAAAACTATAGTTATAGTATAACAATGGGAATAAAATAAAACATATATATCAGTGGTTCTCAACCTTTTATGCTTCACGTACCCCTTGTATAGATAGATAAAACTATAGTTATAGTATAACAATGGGAATAAAATAAACCATATATATCAGTGGTTCTCAAACTTTTATGCTTCACATACCCCCTGGAAATGTGTATGTAACTGGCATACCACTTGTATAGATAGATAAAACTATAGTTATAGTATAACAATGGGAATTAAATAAAACATATATATCAGTGGTTCTCAACCTTTTATGCTTCACGTACCCCCTGGAAATGTGTATGTAACTGTCTACCCCTTGTATAGATAGATAAAACTATAGTTATAGTATAACAATGGGAATAAAATAAAACATATATATCAGTGGTTCTCAACCTTTTATGCTTCACGTACCCCCTGGAAATGTGTATGTAACTGGCGTATCCCTTGTATAGATAGATAAAACTATAGTTATAGTGTAACAATGGGAATAAAATAAAACATATATATCAGTGGTTCTCAACCTTTTATGCTTCACATACCCCTTGTATAGATAGATAAAACTATAGTTATAGTATAACAATGGGAATAAAATAAAACATATATATTAGTGGTTCTCAACATTTTATGCTTCACGTACCCCCTGGAAATGTGTATGTAACTGGCGTACCCCTTGTATAGATAGATAAAACTATAGTTATAGTATATCAATGGGAATAAAATAAAACATATGTATCAGTGGTTCTAAACCTTTTATGCTTCACATACCCCCTGGAAATGTGTATGTAACTGGCGTACCCCTTGTATAGAGATATAAAACTATAGTTATAGTATATCAATGGGAATAAAATAAAACATATATATCAGTGGTTCTCAACCTTTTATGCTTCACATACCCCCTGGAAATGTGTATGTAACTGGCGTACCCCTTGTATAGATAGATAAAACTATAGTTAATGTATATCAATGGGAATAAAATAAAACATATATATCAGTGGTTCTCAACCTTTTATGCTTCACATACCCCCTGGAAATGTGTATGTAACTGGCGTACCCCTTGTGTAGATAGATAAAACTAGTTATAGTATAACAATGGGAATAAAATAAAACCTATATATCAGTGGTTCTCAACCTTTTATGCTTCACGTACCCCCTGGAAATGTGTATGTAACTGGCGTACCTCTTGTATAGATAGATAAAACTATAGTTATAGTATATCAATGGGAATAAAATAAAACATATATGTCAGTGGTTCTCAACCTTTTATGCTTCACATAGCCCCTGGAAATGTGTATGTAACTGGTGTACCCCTTGTATAGATAGATAAAACTATAGTTATAGTATAACAATGGGAATAAAATAAAACCTATATATCAGTGGTTCTCAACCTTTTATGCTTCACGTACCCCCTGGAAATGTGTATGTAACTGGCGTACCCCTTGTATAGATAGATAAAACTATAGTTAATGTATATCAATGGGAATAAAATAAAACATATATATCAGTGGTTCTCAACCTTTTATGCTTCACATACCCCCTGGAAATGTGTATGTAACTGGCGTACCCCTTGTATAGATAGATAAAACTATAATTATAGTATAACAACGGGAATAAAATAAAACATATATATCAGTGGTTCTCAACCTTTTATGCTTCACGTACCCCCTGGAAATGTGTATGTAACTGACGTACCCCTTGTATAGATAGATAAAACTATAGTTATAGTATAACAATGGGAATAAAATGAAACCTATATATCAGTGGTTCTCAACCTTTTATGCTTCATGTACCCCCTGGAAATGTGTATGTAACTGGTGTACCTCTTGTATAGATAGATAAAATTATAGTTATACTTTAAATAATAATACCTTTAATCTCAACCTTTTATGCTTCACATAGCCCCTGGAAATGTGTATGTAACTGGCGTACCCCTTGTATAGATAGATAAAACTATAGTTATAGTATAACAATGGGAATAAAATAAAACCTATATATCAGTGGTTCTCAACCTTTTATGCTTCATGTACCCCCTGGAAATGTGTATGTAACTGGTGTACCTCTTGTATAGATAGATAAAATTATAGTTATACTTTAAATAATAATACCTTTAATCTCAACCTTTTATGCTTCACATAGCCCCTGGAAATGTGTATGTAACTGGCGTACCCCTTGTATAGATAGATAAAACTATAGTTATAGTATAACAATGGGAATAAAATAAAACCTATATATCAGTGGTTCTCAACCTTTTATGCTTCACGTACCCCCTGGAAATGTGTATGTAACTGGCGTACCTCTTGTATAGATAGATAAAACTATAGTTATAGTATATCAATGGGAATAAAATAAAACATATATATCAGTGGTTCTCAACCTTTTATGCTTCACATAGCCCCTGGAAATGTGTATGTAACTGGCGTACCCCTTGTATAGATAGATAAAACTATAGTTATAGTATAACAATGGGAATAAAATAAAACATATATATCAGTGGTTCTCAACCTTTTATGCTTCACGTACCCCCTGGAAATGTGTATGTAACTGGCGTAAACCTTTAACCTTTCTTGTCCTGTAGAACCCCTTGTATTGTACCCCTTGTATAGATAGATAAAACTATAGTTATAGTATAACAATGGGAATAAAATAAAACATATATATCAGTGGTTCTCAACCTTTTATGCTTTACGTACCCCCTGGAAATGTGTATGTAACTGGCGTACCCCTTGTATAGATAGATAAAACTATAGTTATAGTATAACAATGGGAATAAAATAAAACATATATATCAGTGGTTCTCAACCTTTTATGCTTCACGTACCCCCTGGAAATGTGTATGTAACTGGCATACCCCTTGTATAGATAGATAAAACTATAGTTATAGTATAATAATGGGAATAAAATGAAACATATATATCAGTGGTTCTCAATCTTTTATGCTTCACGTACCCCCTGGAAATGTGTATGTAACTGGCGTACCCCTTGTATAGATAGATAAAACTATAGTTATAGTATAGCAATGGGAATAAAATAAAACATATATATCAGTGGTTCTCAACCTTTTATGCTTCACGTACCCCCTGGAAATGTGTATGTAACTGGCGTATCCCTTGTATAGATAGATAAAACTATAGTTATAGTATAGCAATGGGAATAAAATAAAACATATATATCAGTGGTTCTCAACCTTTTATGCTTCACGTACCCCCTGGAAATGTGTATGTAACTGGCGTACCCCTTGTATAGATAGATAAAACTATAGTTATAGTATAACAATGGGAATAAAATAAAACATATATATCAGTGGTTCTCAACCTTTTATGCTTCACGTACCCCCTGGAAATGTGTATGTAACTGGCATACCCCTTGTATAGATAGATAAAACTATAGTTATAGTATAATAATGGGAATAAAATGAAACATATATATCAGTGGTTCTCAATCTTTTATGCTTCACGTACCCCCTGGAAATGTGTATGTAACTGGCGTACCCCTTGTATAGATAGATAAAACTATAGTTATAGTATAGCAATGGGAATAAAATAAAACATATATATCAGTGGTTCTCAACCTTTTATGCTTCACGTACCCCCTGGAAATGTGTATGTAACTGGCGTATCCCTTGTATAGATAGATAAAACTATAGTTATAGTATAGCAATGGGAATAAAATAAAACATATATATCAGTGGTTCTCAACCTTTTATGTTTCAGTTTTTAGAAGAATTGTGAATGGGAACGAGGGAGAACCATTTCACATCCTTTTTTTTTATAGTAGTGGCAAATGCTTGAGACCTATTAAATATTTTCCACGGTTTAATAATTATGCTAACTGCGAAATCATGTTTACTCAAGTGATGTAAGAATCATTTCTAACAATGCTCCCCGCTGAACAAATTAATGATTAATAATCGACGTATAAAGACATAAAAAAAAAATCTCGTTCAAAATAAATGTCAAGTAACACAACTTTCATCTAATTCGGTTCTAAAAGTTGAATTAAAAATATCTATAGAGACAGGCAGAAGCGAAGTTAATTTCACAGCTGGAAATAACTTTTGGGTCTGTCATGCAAGTTACTTTCGAAACATTTAAAAATGGAATTGGTTGGTTATACACAGTCGTATCAGAATAATATGACCACCTAGCATACATACACAGTCGTATCAGAATAGTATGACCACCTATCATACATACACAGTCGTATAAGAGCAGTATGACCACCAATCATACATACACAGTCGTATCAGAATAGTATGACCACCTATCATACATACATAGTCGTATCAGAATAGTATGACCACCTATCATACATACACAGTCGTATCAGAATAGTATGACCACCTATCATACATACACAGTTGTATCAGAATAGTATGACCCCCTATCATACATACACAGTCGTATCAGAATAGTATGACCACCTATCATACATACACAGTCGTATCAGAATAGTATGATCACCTATCATACATACACAGTCGTATAAGAACAGTATGACCACCTATCATACATACACAGTCGTATCAGAATAGTATGACCACCAATCATACATACACAGTCGTATCAGAATAGTATGACCACCTATCATACATACACAGTCGTATCAGAATAGTATGACCACTTATCATACATATACAGTCGTATCAGAATAGTATGATCACCTATCATACATACACAGTCGTATCAGAATAGTATGATCACCTATCATACATACGCAGTCGTATAAGAACAGTATGACCACCTATCATACATACACAGTCGTATCAGAATAGTATGACCACCTATCATACATACACAGTCGTATAAGAATAGTATGACCACCTATCATACATATACAGTTGTATAAGAATAATATGACCATCTACCATACATACACAGTCGTATCAGAATAATATGACCACCTATCATACATATACAGTCGTATGAGAATAATATGACCACCTACCATAGTTACACAGTCGTATCAGAATAATATGACCACCTGCCATACATACACAGTCGCATCAGAATAATATGACCACCTGCCATACATACACAGTCGCATCAAAATAATATGACCACCTGCCATACATACACAGTCGCATCAGAATAATATGACCACCTACCAAGGTATATGTATTATTCTGATACGACTGTGTACGATTCTTTTAAAGAAATCTGTTCAATAAGATTGCAGCGTAAGCTTATTCGTAGATGATTAATCAAAAAACAAAAAGATTTCAACAGTTTTTCAAACTTATAAGCTTCGTTGATATAAGTTTGGAAAGTGATAAATTTATCACAGCATATTTACTCGCATCCTTAATAACCTTTATTTACGAAAATTATCAAGAGAAAATTTAATAAGCGAGCCTAGAGTCGCGGAAGAGGGCCTTCGGTGTTTTTCATCCCGCTTCGTAAACTAAAACCATAGCCAGGTAGGTAACTTTGGAAATCGCAAATTAAATGAAGAAAACTAAATACTTGAAATTATGTTTCTTCTGTATCTGATCCTAATTTTCAATTTTCACATCTGTCTTTCGATATTACAAATAAATTGATATTAATAATAAACCATCACACGAAAATGTCAAGAAATACTTGAAACAATCTGCCGAAAAAATCTGGCTTTGCCCTGAGTGGGATTCGAACCCACGTCTCCCGACATTCTTCTAGGAGGCGTGAATTCAAATGAAAACAGATTTTTTTCAGCAGATTGTTTCAAGTGTTAAATTGATGTTAATCTTCATCTTTAAAATACGCTCGACGAGTGCGTGGACTTTAAGAGTTTAAGACCCGAATTATTTGTTGATTTTGTCCGCTTGGTAGTATTTGTCCACGACGGTTAGTCGATCCAATCCAAGGGACTCCCCTCCAATCTTTTTCGCCTCCGGGTTCGTCGCCTATTTCTTCCCGCGGGCCTCCGAGATGCCTTCTCTAGTGGTTCCGCTAATGAGGTGATTTTTATGTTACCAGTTGGGTTGTTTTACCTCTGAGCGGCACTTTTTTGCACAACATGGGCTAAATGGCCAAGTCACATGGACCCCGAAGGCTCAGAGAAGGTTGGGGGAGGGGACCCACTGGAACAGCTGTTGGGAGACAGATGGTAGCCTCCCGTCAAGGCCATCCAGCGTGTTCTTTAACGTACGCAGGGTATGGCTCTCCTGCACACGGGGCCACGGCTTAACGTCCCATCCGACGGACGGCGGCCTTTCCAAGCCCATCGGTGTCCCCTACTGACCGTGGGCTGGGCGGGGAATTTTGCGGAGATAAATCTCAACGCTGACCCAGCTGGGACTCGAACCTGGTAACTACAGATTATGAGCCTGGCGCGCTACCGACTGAGCCACCCCCGCCCCTACGTTACCAGTAGTAAGTACTTATATAGTATGCGATGATGATGTCAATAGATCGTAATACTAACCAAAAAAAGCGTTTGGAAGCAGTTATTTTGGCGTTACAGACCATTTTACCAAACCAACATCTCTCATCCGGAAATTTAAACTAAGACGTTAACATTTGCATTGTCTTGAGATCATCCTTAAGATCTTGATGCCCAAGACACTTTGTAATCTTGAGCGTTCTGTCAAGACACCACAGATTTTAATCCTACTGATTTCAATGCTAATCATCTTCCATACTATCTAATCGACAGAGTTCCATACAGCCTAGCAGACTACCAATTAAATTCAATGCACTGAATATTTCATCTCTATCAACACATCATAATACCATGGGCTAAGTTATTAAGAAGAATGGCTAAGTTGTTAAGAGTTATACAATAGAACTTAACAACGACGTTATTAATTCAGAGGTTCATACAAATATATTACATCCCATCATAACAAGATTCGCCAAAGAAATCACTTAGCAACAGGCTCACAAGAAAAGCCTTTGTTTCGATGAAATCCACGTGTCTAAGGATAAACTCCCAAAGCATCCCTTGAACGACTAATAAAGACAAACAACTCGCACAATAAAACATCACTAATCCAACTGAATAACCATCGCACGAATCCCACGTGCGCTTCTCGCGGTAGAAGGGAGAAGAAGTTCGGCAAGTCACGCGCGCGTACGGGGCGGCGGAAACCTTCTCGCGCGCCCGCCGCCCCGAAGCCAACGCAACTGAAACAAACCGCAGAGAAACAGTTAGAAACATAACCCTAGAGGAGATCTCGAATGTAAAGAAGAGTTACTTACGGTAATACTGATGCCACGACCATGAAGTCCAAAGTTATTTCCTCTTTCTCGAAACGATAGAGCTCGGATGAGGATGGAGATGCAGCATTAAACGCTAACACGCTTGCACGGGAGGAGGCTTGGCTGCAAGCGGCCGACTGCAACAGGTCCAATGGGTAGCGGGAAATAAACAGATGCTGGACGCTGTGGCATCGAGCAAGCTGCGGCGGCACAGCCCGTAGCAACCCGTCATTCAAACCAGGCGCTACCACTTGTCCTCCGGGGTGGTAGGGGCTCGCGAAGAAGAATGCTGCAATTGTTGTTGCCGGGACATCTTCTGGAATTTCGCTCCTTTGTCCTTTCCGGGGTCGGTTTCGACAACAGGTCTCGGGGTTTTTTTTTTCCTCGTCGGTTGGGTCAGTTATTTCGATTTTTTTTTTCGTTCGTGCTGTTTTACACTCCCCCCCCCCACTTCCTCGTAATTTCTGTTACGATTATTTTTTCCAGATTTATTATTTCCAGATTTTTTTGTTGTTTTTGGTAGAGAATATGTTTTTTACGTTTATTATTTTATATTTAGATATGAGTTGGGTTGGGTTGTTTTACCTCTGAGCGGCACTTTTTTTGCACACCATGGTCTAAATGACCAGGTCACAAAGACCCCGAAGGCTCAGAGAATGTTGGGGGAGGGGACCCACTGGAACAGCTGTTGGGAGACAGATGGTAGCCTCCCGTCAAGGCCATCCAGCGAGTTCTTTAACGTGCACAGGGTATGGCTCTCCCGCACACGGGGCCACGGCTTAACGTCCCATCCGACGGACGGCGGCCTTTCCAAGTCCATCGGTGTCCCCTACTGACCGTAGGCAGGGCGGGGAATTTTGCGGAGATATATCTCAACGCTGAGCCAGCTGGGACTCGAACCTGGGAACTGCAGATTACGAGCCTGGCGCGCCACCGACTGAGCCATCCCCGCCCCGTTTAGATGAGAAGATGGTATGAGGTATGGATACTTCTTTTCTAAAGTTTTGTCTTTTCTACAGATCTGGAATTACAATCAGTGTTGTTGACAAAACGAAATGAAAAAGGTTTCGTAACGTTTTCGTTAAAGCCAAAAATTTAATATCGTTTTTCGTTATAACGTTACCTTAACGTTATTTCGAAATATTTTTAGTACGAATGCAAAATAAGGAAATATACGTTTACATTTTTATTATATATATATGTATGCAATAGCGTCGTCCACTGGTTCGTCCCAGTTCAATCAATCGACTTGTTAAAAAAATTGTTGGGAAAACGAAAATTATCGATATTAATGACAATTATTAATAACGAAATAAATACATATGTCTAAATAGAATTATTGCTCTTACTTTTTCTGCTATTGATTTATTGATTATAAGGAAGTAAAAATTGCAATTAGGAGACCCAGTTACGAATAAATAGGATGATATCACATATACAGTCGATCAAAAAAAAACATCCGAACACTATGGTTGATTACAGAATTCAGGAAAAATATCTGGAAACGATTTTTTTTAGAAATGAGTGATCTGGCAATCTTCGTGTCACGTGACACGAAGGTTGCCAGATCACTAATTTCTAAAAAAATGATTGCCAAATATTTTTTCTGAATTCTGTAATCAACCATAGTGTTCGGATACTTTTTTGAGCGACTGTAGGTGGTGATATTATTTTGATATTAGATCGTGTGGGCTCACTCACGGAAATATTGAGCGTGTGCAGTTACCGTTCACAGCAAACTGGAGCGTGTGCAGTAACTGCACACGCTCCAGTTTGCTGTGAACGGTAACTGGAGCGTGTACAGTTGCTGTACACGCTCCAGATATTTTTCCTGAATTCTGTAATCACGTGACACGAAGGTTGCCAGATCACTAATTTCTAAAAAAAATCGTTGCCAGATATTTTTTCTGAATTCTGTAATCAACCATAGTGTTCGGATACTTTTTTGAGCGACTGTAGGTGGTGATATTATTTTGATATTAGATCGTGTGGGCTCACTCACGGAAATATTGAGCGTGTGCAGTTACCGTTCACAGCAAACTGGAGAGTGTACAGTAACTGCACACGCTAATTAGATTTATATGTGTTTTTTTTACATTTGGTAACGTTATCTTTTCGTTATGTTTTTTACGTATTCCACATAAGTTTTGGGTGTTATAATTTTCGCGTATAAAAAGTCTTCGTTCAGGAATTAAATATTTGAAAAAGCTTCTTCAGTAATTTAAAACTATATTCTTATGAAAATATTTTATAATAAATATGCAATAATTAAGTAATTAATTATTGGTATAGTAGGAAGCCCAAAGTTGAGGGATTTCTAAACTACCTGCCATATATTAATCTAATCTAAATCAATACATTATTTCAATTTGACTACCGACTGTACTAGGGCGGGGGTGGCTCAGTCGGTAGCGCGCCAGGCTCGTAATCTGTAGTTCCCAGATTCGAGTCCCAGCTGGGTCAGCGTTGAGATTTATCTCCTCAAAATTCCCCGCCCTGCCCACGGTCAGTAGGGGACACCGATGGGCTTGAAAAGGCCGCCGTCTGTCGGATGGGACGTTAAGCCGTGGCTCCGTGTGCGGGAGAGCCATACCCTGTGCACGTTAAAGAACACGCTGGATGGCCTTGACGGGAGGCTACCATCTGTCTCCCAACAGCTGTTCCAGTGGGTCCCCTCCCCCAACCCTCTCTGAGCCTTCGGGGTCCATGTGACCTGGCCATTTAGCCCATGGTGTGCAAAAAAGTGCCGCTCAGAGGTAAAACAACCCAACCCGACTGTACTATGTAGTAGAGCATTTTAAACTTTTCCACGTGTGCAACAGCTGTGATAGCAGATGATACAGTGTGGACGATTAGCCAGAAGGAATTACGCAGAGGTAACTAGAGATTAACTCATTCCATTTGACCTTCGTTCTACCTTTGTAGTGAGGAAATGGTGAACCGAGTGCTGGGTAATCGAAGAATTATCCCGTCTTAATTGGTAATTATTCCTATCATCGAAGAACGTGGTGGTGACAGAGGGGAATCGAAGAACGTGGTGGTGACAGAGGGGAATTGAAGAACGTGGTGGTGACAGAGGGGAATCGAAGAACGTGGTGGTGACAGAGGGGAACTGAAGAACGTGGTGGTAACAGAGGGGAATCGAAGAACATGGTGGTGACAGGGGGGAATCGAAGAACGTGGTGGTGACAGGGGGAATCGAAGAACGTGGTGGTGACAGAGGAGAATCGAAGAACGTGGTGGTGACAGAGGGGAATCGAAGAACGTGGTGGTGACAGAGGGGAATCGAAGAACGTGGTGGTGACAGGGGGGAATCGAAGAACGTGGTGGTGACAGGGGGGAATCGAAGAACGTGGTGGTGACAGAGGGGAATCGAAGAACGTGGTGGTGACAGAGGGGAATCGAAGAACGTGGTGGTGACAGAGGGGAATCGAAGAACGTGGTGGTGACAGAGGGGAATCGAAGAACGTGGTGGTGACAGGGGGGAATCGAAGAACGTGGTGGTGACAGGGGGAATCGAAGAACGTGGTGGTGACAGGGGGAATCGAAGAATGTGGTGGTGACAGAGGAGAATCGAAGAACGTGGTGGTGACTGAGGAGAATCGAAGAACGTGGTGGTGACAGAGGAGAATCGAAGAACGTGGTGATTACAAAGTGCGGAAGTGGTGAAGAATCCTAAAAGAGGAAATGAAGTCATTTTAACCACTACTCGCCAAATGGAAAGGTGAGGTGTGTGTGTGTGGAGGGGTTTGTAGCTGACTCGTGCGAGCCCATTGTAAAAAATTTCGATCATGTGCCATGCATATAATAAATAATAATCTTTCGCAGGACTCAATAAAAAACAAATTTGTGAGTTTATTTTTATACCTGAACTCTATCCTTTTTTTTTAGCATAGAGAGTGAAACTTTTAATAAAATAAGTTCTTTTAAGGATTCTTATGCATATTTTTTTTGAGGGATTGATGGAGGTGCTTGCTACTGCCCTTTAATAAAAATAATAGTATATATTATAATAAATAAAATAAATACCCCCTCAAGCAGCTGCTTGCCACAGAGGTCTGACAGGAGCCTGCCAGTTTATCCGCCATAATAGAAGGTCTGTGAGGATGGCGAGACCTCAGCAGAAAAATGACACATACATTCATGCCTTATCCGGGGTTCGAACCCAGGTCCCTTAGATCAGTAGCCAAGTACGCTAACCACTCGGCCATGGGACGGCATGGTTGATTACAGAATTCAGGAAAAATATCGAGCGTGTACAGCAACTGTACACGCTCCAGTTACCGTTTACAGCTTTTTTGCTGTGAACGGTAACTGCACACGCTCAGTATTTCTGTGAGTGGGCCCACACGATCCAGGTTTTTGTGAGCTCACACGATCCAATGTAAATAAAATAAAAATAAATACCCCCTCAAGCAGCTGCTTGCCACAGAGGTCTGACTGGAGCCTGCCAGTTTATACGCCTTAATAGAAGGTCTGTGAGGATGGCAGTACCTCAGCAGAAAGACACACAAGCAACCATCCCTTACCTGGGGCTCGAAACCAGGTCTCTTAGATGAGTAGCCAAGCGCGCTAACCACTCGGCTACGGGATGACTAAATATATTATATACCATTATTATTATTGAATATTATATTCACATTTTTATAAAAAAATATAGTGTTCGAGCCCCTGGTAAGGGATGGATGTTTGTGTTGTCTCTCTGTTGAGGTTTCGCCATCCTCACAAACCTTCTGTGGCGTATTAAACTGACAATCTTCTGTTAGACCTCTGTGGCAAGCAGCTGCTTGAGGGGATTTTTTCTTTTCTTTATTTAACTGTTAACACTTCAGTAATTTGCCACTAAATTCCTATAAGGATATTCTGTAATATGTATATAATATTAATAATTGTATTATATACATATTACAGAATATTTTTATAATAATTTAAGGGTAAATCAGTGAAGCTTTTATGTATTTAAAATTGCAATGCGGATGATTTGCATAAAGTTATAATAGAGAGCAAAGAAATGCGCACGAAAAGTGAAAATACTCTTCTAGAAATTTGAATAGATGTCCAAGATCAGTCCATCTCATTTCATCTTATTCTTTTTTTTCGTGAAAGAAACAAGATCAGTGAAATGATAAGCGATGTTTGGAGAAATAATTCAAGAGAAAAAAATTATCATAACTCGATTATTAATCGTATTCAGTGGCGCACCCAGAGGGGGGAGGGCAAGGAGCCCTGCCACCCCCCAAAGAAAAAGGAAAAAAAAAAACACTAGAAAATTTTCCAAGAATCTTTTCCTAATTAAAATTCATATTTTATATTTATGTTGTATAGCCGTCCCGTGGCCGAGTGGTTAGCGCGCTTGACTACTGATCTGCGGGACCTGGGTTCGAGCCCCGGGTAAGACATGGATCTCCGTGTTGTTTTCTGCTGAGGTCCTGCCATCCTCTCAGATCTTCTACTTTGGCATATAAACTGACAGGCTCCTGTCAGACCTCTGTGGCAAGCAGCTGCTTGAGGGGGTATTTATTTTATGTTGTGTCATGTCTTCTATATTTATACTACTTATGAATTAGCGGTCACATAAGGTGGGAATACCCTATATCTCTCTGGAATCACGGAAACTTCGTTTGCACCGAGCTGGGCAAACCCAAGAAAAAAGCCCAGGTTTCTTGGGAGGCCCAAGAAAACCTGGGCCTCCCAAGATTAAATCCTCAGTGTTCCACTGATGGTATTATTAATGTTTTAGTGATCAAGTTTTCTTATAAGGTTTTATTACAACAAAAAAAAAATTCTCTCTTTTCGAAGGTGGGTTAAACAAAACACTGTAGCTAAAAATAGCTCTGATTCAGGAAACAACGGAACTAGTTGAAAGTCAAAAGTACGAATGAGTCATTGGACACAAAGCGACCAGAGGTTCTGACCAGTGACTCATATGCTCCATATGCTCCTTTAGGCTCTTTGGGGAGTGGGGAGGAGGGCTTAGGTGTATAAAACAAGACCTTGATTTGTGCCTAGGACCTTCAAACAGAGATTTAAGAATGTCTGTTTCTTTTTCTTTAATCCTAGCTGTTTCTTCTGAGTTCATTCTTCTTTTGGAATGGGAGTTGAATGCTAATCTTGATGAAGGTCGAATGGGAACATAATCAGACTCAAGATTCTTTTACAGTCAAATCTAATTATTCATCATTCAACTGTCAATCAACCAACGATATGAGTGGAAGACTGAAAAGAAGAAGAGGCACGTGAAGTCATTTTACTCGTATTTTCGTAATCGCGGTAGCGAATGATGCTGATTCGACTGAGACCATGTCACGTGAGAATGGAGAATCATGGATATCGTCGGAAATTTTATCAGCCTCCCCCCTTTTCACGGACGTTTGTGTTGTTTTTCTGCTCAGCCCACTCCTGTTCTGAAAACTAATGAGTGGTTAGAAAACACCTAATATTATTAATGCCATGAATGATTTTAGGGTTGGGTTGTTTTACCTCTAATTTCACCTTTTTGCACACCATGGTCTAAATGACCAGGTCACTAGGACCCCGAAGGTTCAGAGAAGGTTGGGGGAGGGGACTCACTGGAACAGCTGTTGGGAGACAGATGGTAGCCTCCCGTCAAGGCCATCCAGCGTGTTCTTTAACGTGCGCAGGGTATGGCTCACGCGCACACGGCTTAACGTCCCATCCGACGGACGTCGACGTTTCCAAGCCCATCGGTGTCCCCTTCTGACCGTGGGCAGGGCGAGGAGTTTTGCGGAGATAAATCTCAACGCTGACCCCGCTGGAACTCGAACCTGGGAACTGCAGATGACGGGCCTGGCATGCTACCGACTGAGCCACCCCCGCCCCTGATTTTAAGGAGAGTAAAAAAAAAGAGCCGTCCCGTGGCCGAGTGGTTAGCGCGCTTGACTACTGATCTAAAGGACCTGGGTTCGAGCCCCGGATAAGGCATGGACGTTTGTGTTGTTTTTCTGCTGAGGTCCTGCCATCCTCACAGACCTTCTACTCTGGCATATAAACTGACAGGCTCCTACCAGACCTCTGTGACAAGCAGCTGCTTGAGGAGGTTTTTTTTTTTTAAAAGAAAAAAAAAACAACAAACAAATCAATGTTTTTAAGAAAGAAATTAATTTTCAGATTGAACAGTTCATTAACAATCGCAATTGCGAAAACCGTAATCATGTGTCATACAATTATGCAATTAAGAATGCCTAAAAATAAAACGGAAAACAAAGATAAACCCACTAATTAAAACTCATATAAAAATGTTTTTTTTTTCATATTAATGAATTAAAATAAATTAAATTCTTCCGAAAATCAGAGAAAACGTTTAAAAATATTACATGTCGGTAACGGAAAAATGACATTAATATTTGATATACTCGATATTATTCAACATAAATTAATATTCTAATCAATTTCTTTTTTTTTTCAGGGAATGGAAAATCCGTGCGCTCCCCCCCCCCTCCCCCCCGACGCCTATGTGGAGAATATTCTGCCTATTCGAGGGAAGATGAAGTCACTAGAAATTAAATTTAGATTTATATTTCGGTATTAAAAGTATATGTAACATCACTTAAAGTCTAAAGCAATATAAGTACAGGTAGCCGTCGAATTACTGAACTTCTTTTTTAAAGAATTACACACTTCCGGAAATAATATCTACGAATTCACTTTCGTTATGGGGGGGGGGGGGAATCCGCAATTACGGAATTTTTTGAAAAAGTTTTTTTTTTGTTTACAGTTACAAATGTAATAGTTGACTTCAAGGATGTTGTCGTGACCCCGGTGCAGTGACTCCTGAACGTTTTACATTTTTTTTTTGTTTAATGATCTGTGTCGATTCCTTTTCACCAGCAGTCGTTTCCCGGATCTGACAGATTAAAAGTGAGATCCGGGAAACTCTGGGATGAAAACGAAGAGACACAGTGTTATAAAGGAATCGACACAGTGTTATCGACTCTTCAGTTATAAACACATGATCTGTGTTTATAACTGAAGAGACACTCTCGTGGAATGTTACGCTCGTGTTTTAGAGGGACGTGCTTTTTACATAATAAAGCAAATGACCTCTGCACTGTGCAGAAGACGACAAGAATATTTATTTTTTACTACAGAACAGCACCCGGAGTTTCCCGGATCTCACTTTTAATCTGTATCAGGCCGGATCTAGAAAAAAAAATTGAAGGGGGGAGGGTAGGGGGGAGTAAGAAACACAATCGAGCAGAGAAAATGTAAAGTGGGAGGGGGAAGAGTGGGTCTTGATGGGAGGTTTCCAACTGTCTCCGAACAGATCTCCAGTGGGTTCCCTTCCACCCAACTTTTTCTGTGATCTGGCCATTTAGCCCTCTAATGCAAATCTGGCCATTAGCTCATTAGTGGAAATCTGGACATTTAGCCCATTAGTGCAAAATAATGTCGCTTCTTTCAACGTGCACAAGGTATTGTTTTCCTGTACACGGGGCCACCGTTTAAAATCTCATTCGATGGAGAGTATTCTTTTTATGCCCTTCAGTATATATTTCCCTTTCTGACCGAGGGCAGAAAGGAGGTTATCACGCGAATCTGGAATTTGAAATTACGAGCTTGGTGCTTTACGGCCATCCAGCGTGTTCGTTAACGAGAACGAGGCTCTCCTTGAATATGCGCCATCCGAAGAACGTCAGCTTTTCCAAGCTCATCGGTGTCCCTTTCTCAATGAGGTCTCAGCGGAGGAAATCTCAACTCAGACAGAGTGGGGGTTGGGTTGGGTTGTTTCACCTCTGAGCGGCACTTTTTTGCACATAATGGGCTAAATGGCCAGGTCACATGGACCCCGAACGCTCAGAGAAGGTTGGGGGAGGGGACCCACTGAAACAGCTGTTGGGAGACAGATGGTAGCCTCCCGTCAAGGCCATCCAGTGTGTTCTTTAACGTGCACAGGGTATGTCTCTGCCGCACACGGGGCCACGGCTTAACGTCCCATCCGACGGACGGCGGCCTTTCCAAGCCCATCGGTGTCCCCTACTGACCGTGGGCAGGGCGGGGAATTTTGCGGAGATAAATCTCAACGCTGACCTAGCTGGGACTCGAACCTGGGAACTATAGATTACGAGCCTGGCGCGCTACCGACTGAGCCTCCCCCGCCCCACAGAGTGGGGGTTTTAACCAAGAGAATGTCAGTTTAGGAATCAGGCATGCCACCAACAGAGCCTTTCCTCACCCCCCCCCCAAAAAAATGGGCGAATAGAGAGGGAGAGAGAGAAATTAATTATTGTGAATAGAGATTATTTTACCTCTGCTCTTGAAGAGAAAAACGATTATGCAAATAATCCTCTCCTTCGACTTTCCTCCTCATTATCATAAATCCATCCCAATGGCGGGAATGCTCCTATCATTATCCACTGGTCTTCTGCCAGCGGAGGGAGCCCACTGAGCATGCGTTTGCCATCTCCGCTCTCCGTGCTCTTCGGATGTTAGAGGCAGACAATGGATCGCGCACCTGTCCAATGGCATCTCTTTCTCCCGGCTGAGCGCGGGCCCGCCCGCCTTTTCTGTGCTGGTGCAAAGAACACGGGGATAGGAAGAGGGAAGGATGGATCTCGAGCTCCACTCTCCGCCAATCAGATCGTCCGGATGAGGCAAGGCTTGAAGAGGAAGTGGACGGTGGCAGCTCCGCGCACGTGGAAACTGCGAAGGAATGTTGATAAAAAAAAAATCACTTCCGTGTGACGGTGTAAGAAACGCCGGAAATGGACTGGTGTGGGGGGGGGGAAGTAGAGAGTTGGGGGAGGAGGGGGGTGAGCAGATAAGTAGCATAAAAAATTACTTTAAAGAAAATAAAAGTGTTAATTTGAAGCGAGTGGTTGACACGATACTACTTCTGTATATTAGAAAAGTTTCAAATTTGTTGGTTTCTTTCTGATTTAGTTTTTTTGCAGAATAATCTTTTGACACTTTCAATGCTTTATCAATGGAAAGCTAAATTAGAAATTCAATGTGTTGAAGAATAAACTTTTTATGGGAATAAGACCGAAAGTAAATTAAAGATGTTAATTAAATCCAAATCTTAAATTTCATCAAGAGTCGTTTAGTAGTTAACGAATTGTGAAAGTTGGAATATTTAACAGCAGTATGACTCCATCTTAAAAAGTTTCGTCAACATTCAAGGAATTATTAGTCGAACTATTAAATCTGCAATTATTTCAATAAACAGTTTGATATAATAATTATTGCTGATAAGTTGTTAGGACTGACAACTTTTACTGTTAATATTCCATCTTCCGTAACTCTTAAAGTATTGAATGAATATATTTAGATTTTTAATATACGTTCAGTCTTATTCTCATGAAAGTCTGTTCTTTAATATATTAAGTCTCTAATGATTCGTCGGTACTCCGTGGGGCGGGGGTGGCTCAGTCGGTAGCGCGCCAGGCTCGTAATGTAGTTCCCAGGTTCGAGTCCCAGTTGGGTCAGGGTTGAGATTTATCTCCGCAAAATTCCCCGCCCTGCCCACGGTCAGTAGGGGACACCGATGGGCTTGGAAAGGCCGCCGTCCGTCGGATGGGACGTTAAGCCGTGGAAACTGGACTGGAAAAAATGCAGACTGGGAGAGCCATATCCTGTACACGTTAAAGAACACGCTGGATGGTCTTGACGGGAGGCTACCATCTGTCTCCCAACAGCTGTTCCAGTGGGTCCCCTCCCCCAACCTTCTCTGAGCCTTCGGGGTCCATGTGACCTGGCCATTTAGCCCATGGTGTGCAAAAAAGGGCCGCTCAGAGGTAAAACAACCCAACGTTAAAGAACACGCTGGATGGTCTTGACGGGAGGCTACCATCTGTCTCCCAACAGCTGTTCCAGTGGGTCCCCTCCCCCAGCCTTCTCTGAGCCTTCGGGGTCCATGTGACCTGGCCATTTAGCCCATGGTGTGCAAAAAAGGGCCGCTCAGAGGTAAAACAACCCAACGTTAAAGAACACGCTGGATGGCCTTGACGGGAGGCTACCATCTGTCTCCCAACAGCTGTTCCAGTGGGTCCCCTCCCCCAACCTTCTCTGAGCCTTCAGGGTCCATGTGACCTGGCCATTTAGCCCATGGTGTAAAAAAAGGGCCGCTCAGAGGTAAAACAACCCAACGTTAAAGAACACGCTGGATGGTCTTGACGGGAGGCTACCATCTGTCTCCCAACAGCTGTTCCAGTGGGTCCCCTCCCCCAACCTTCTCTGAGCCTTCGGGGTCCATGTGACCTGGCCATTTAGCCCATGGTGTGCAAAAAAGGGCCGCTCAGAGGTAAAACAACCCAACGTTAAAGAACACGCTGGATGGTCTTGACGGGAGGCTACCATCTGTCTCCCAACAGCTGTTCCAGTGGGTCCCCTCCCCCAGCCTTCTCTGAGCCTTCGGGGTCCATGTGACCTGGCCATTTAGCCCATGGTGTGCAAAAAAGGGCCGCTCAGAGGTAAAACAACCCAACGTTAAAGAACACGCTGGATGGCCTTGACGGGAGGCTACCATCTGTCTCCCAACAGCTGTTCCAGTGGGTCCCCTCCCCCAGCCTTCTCTGAGCCTTCGGGGTCCATGTGACCTGGCATTTAGCCCATGGTGTGCAAAAAAGGGCCGCTCAGAGGTAAAACAACCCAACATTAAAGAACACGCTGGATGGCCTTGACGGGAGGCTACCATCTGTCTCCCAACAGCTGTTCCAGTGGGTCCCCTCCCCCAACCTTCTCTGAGCCTTCAGGGTCCATGTGACCTGGCCATTTAGCCCATGGTGTGCAAAAAAGGGCCGCTCAGAGGTAAAACAACCCAATCCGGTACTCCGTACCGGCAAGAAATTATTTCCCGGTACGGCGTACTGGTAAAATATTTTTCAGTAGTTAATGATTCTTTAATGATTTTCTTTACACATTAATGCAGTTTCAACCGAGCATTTAATTTTTAAAGAGCGAATCGCTCCTTTTAAGAAAAATTCCTCGATTTTTAATTATACTACTATAGTTTGATCTTCTAGATACCTATTGCTTGAAAACCGCATACTTGAGGCGCTTGAGGTTCCATTACTGCCCACAGGGAGTGTCAAGGAGGGGCGGGGGGGTGTTTATTCAAATATCTGAAGTAGTGCTTTCTCTCTTTGAACAATTAGTAAATGCAGACTGGGAGAAGAAAGCATAAGTAGACAAAGGTGATTCCAAACAAAGCCGTCCCCTCGGGAGTCGTTAAGTATCCACGGACAATGCGCATCCGGGCTAGCTGTCTGGGATCGGTCTTAATCCCTACCAGAAACAGAAATAAGAAAAAGGGATGACACATCAAAAGAAAGGATACGACCTAGACGTTGAAATGTAATCCTTTGCAAGATAATATTTCTAGTTTTTTAATTTTAGTCTTTTTAATTTAAGGGACCTGAGTTCGAACCCCGGGTAAGATATGGATGTTTGTTTTGTTTTTCTGCTGAGGTAGATAGATAGATAGATAGATAGTTCGGTTGGCAGACACAGTACCGGGCCGGAACCCATACCTGCTTCATCTAAATAAATACTGAAAAGTAAATGACTGTTAAAAAAATAAAACAGCTTTGGAGCCGTTGCAGAGACTATCTAATGAGAAATTTGAACGAGATATTTTTTTAATTTAATGTAGTTGAGAGTATATATCAAGTGGTAGTTAGCAGAGTGTAAAAGAATTGGAGTGAAAGTGACAGTTAAAATGCAGCTGTGCAGAAGAAATTGGGAAATGGCTGAAAAATCAATCCTGACAAGAAAAACGTGGTCGCCACTAGATAATGATGTGGAATATCTAGTCAATGGCATGTGAGGATGCTGTAACTAAGACTGAAGATGTGCAATAGAAATTTGCTGAAAAGCAAATAGGAAAGAATAATGTGCAACTATTTCTAATTATAAATATATTTTTGCAACTAATTTATATATTGCTGAATTGAAAATCCAAACATTTCTGAGTATAATGGAAGGCAATTTAATGGGAGGGGGGGGGGCGATGGGGGCACATATTTCTCCAAATTTAATTAATTAGTTTGAAGTTTGGGAGAGGGTCCCATAAAAGTTGGGCATTATTTTTCTTAAATATAATTTTCGATTAGCACTATAAATAGAGCTGCTACCTTTTGAGATTCAAATATCCAGAGATCATGAAGTTGGCTTTCAGTAAATTCCGCTCCCCCCCCCCCAAAAAAAAACAACTAATAATAACGATATATTTATTTAAAATAACCAACGCAATCACTATTGTTGTTTCAAAATTTTATTAATTAATAAAAAAAATATATTATTCTTTAAATTTAGATTCATACATTCAATTATCTTTACAATCTTTTTTAGAAACTTTTCGTTCCGGCTTCTCGAGTGGTTAGCACGCTTGGCTATTGATCTAAGGGACCTGGGTTCGAGCCCCCGGGTAAGGCATGGATGTATGTGTCGTTTTTCTGCTGAGGGCCTGCCATCCTCTCAGACCTTCTACTGTGGCATATAAACTGACAGGCTCCTGTCAGACCTCTGTGGCAAGCAGCTGCTTGAGGGGGTATTTATTTTTTATTTATTTTTTTCTGAATACGTTCTAAAAAATTTGCACAATCCACATTATAATCAGTTTTCGTGCATAATCTGCTTTCATTTTTCTTCAAAATAGGCGAAAAGAAAATGATTATTAAACCTTCCAAATTACACTTATTTCCGTAAAGGGTTTAAAGGTCAATGTGCTTTAATTAGCTTTCGAAATTAATGCACGTGGGAAGTGTTTATGCTGCTAAGCCAACTTCTGCAACGTTTTAATATCAACGAATGAGACTAAAACGTGGTTAACAGTGAGAACTTCAATTTATCTTCAAGGACATTAATCCGCAAAAAAAAAGGGCTATATTCGACGCTTTGAAGTTGCAAATTTCGTTTTCTACTGGTTAAACGAAAAAATTCCAGATGATTTGGTAGAGCCAGAGTTCTGGGAAACTACCGTATATTTCCGCCGATAAGACGACCTTCAGATAAGACGAGGTATAAATTTTCGTCAGTTTTATAGTTTTAGCATATATATCTGTCCTATAAGACGACCCCAAACTATCAACGGCCTATGAATTTAGTTTAGATCGGCGATCATCATCTGGATAATAATACTGTATAGCATATACGGAATTATGTCCTATTCGCACTGATTCGGGCATTCGGGTAATGACCTTGACTATTCCCAAAAGCGTCGTATGGGCTATTCTATTTTGTGGACATACCCTACTCTGTACTAGTAAATAATTACGGTTTGTCCGTTTTTTCCTCAGTAGCTCAATAAACATAACTTTTAATATTTATTGTTTTAGTATTGTTTTACTATTACAATGTAATGTATTATTTACTATTACAATGTAATGTATTATCATATAGCGTATTTAAATAATATGATAGATTTTTCGATAAGTTTTAGTAATAATGGTTTCAATTTATATAAATTTCAATCTAATTTTTTTTGTATCTGTCCTATAAGACGACCCGGATTTTGGGAGCCTTTTTTTATGATTCAACTATCGTCTTATCTGCGGAAATATACGGTATTCAGAAAAATATTAGTGATACAGTCGCTCAAAAAATCCCCAAATCACCACTGCGAGTCTCATTTTTCAGATAAATACGACAAAATAAATCTTTCTAATTATTAAGGGTTGACTAGTTCATGAGTGGTAAAAAGAGTCGCTCAAAAAAAAAAATATCCGAACACTATCGTTGATTACAGAATTCAGAAAAAATATCTAGCAACGATTTTTTTAAAAAAATTAGTGATCGGGCAACCTTCGTGTCACGTGACACGAAGGTTGCCAGATCACTAATTCTAAAATTAAAAATTATTATTCTAATTTAATTAATTAATTAATTATTCTAATTTAAAAAAAAATAATTTCTAAAAAAAAAATCGTTGCTAGATATTTTTTCTGAATTCTGTAATCAACGATAGTGTTCGGATATTTTTTTTTTGAGCGATTGTACGTCACCAGAAGAGACAGATTCGAACAATGAGAATAACTATATGTTCCGAATTTTTTATAGATATAATTAAATTCAACTTACTTCACACATTAAGTGTCCAGTTATTTGTTCTTGTGAGATCTTTTGGAGATGCTTTCATCAATTTTCCTTTCTTTGCAGAATTAGTGCAGCCAAAAGCAGCACAATGGGATAATTTTAACAAGCTTATAAACTTTAATTTATCGAAGAAAATGATAAATGAGGATTATAATAGGAGATTGAATTAAAACACAGCGTTCGAATTCAATATAGAACCAAGACACAAGTAAACTTTACCGGTAACTATCACAGAGATAAGAAACAATCCAACAGTCGAAGCCCAGAAATGGCGCTCATGAGACACGTGACAACGGCAGCCAATAGAATGAAGACGCAATAGCCATGATGGGCAATAGAATCTCATGGCAATAGAATAGCCATGAGACGCAGCCAATAGAAATCGAGATCGACGTTTGTCTTATAGAACCACTAATAATGAAGCGATCGCAACGCCTCTATGAACAAGACCCAGAAGCTCCAAAGAGCTTGCCAGGAAAAAAATGCATCCACAGCCGGTTTCGAACCGGGAACCACTGTGTCAGGAATAAACGGTTCGCTTACGATTTTTTTTTTTTAAAGTATGGTATTAATACTTGATTGTGGATCAATTGTCGCATACAATGTTATTCTTTCATATTGGGTTTGTTTTCGTATTATAATAAGACTGAGATTTTACGGAGAATGTAAAAATTAGAGAACTAATTTGGGGTAACGTTCTTCCTACTATTTCAATACTTAACGACACTCAACACCGATTACTTTTCGGTCTCTTTCTTAGTGGCGCTGCACTACAATTTGAAAGAGTTGCCCATCTGTCTCCTCCTTTATTTGTGGTGGAGAGAGCCATCCGCTGTGCACGTTTAAAGAACACGCTGGATAACCTTGATGGGAGGCTTTGTCCCTAATAGCTGTTCATCGGTACCCTTCCCCAACCTTCTCTGAGTCCTCGGGGTCTTTGTGACCTGGTCATTTAGCTCATTGTGTGCGAAAAAAGTGCCGCTCAGAGGTAAAACAACCCAAATCTGCATTGGATGTCTTATACGCAGAAACATTTCTCAGAAAAGAATTAAATGCTAATAACGTAAAGAAAAAATACTCATCGTTGGAAGATGTTTTTATTTTACAATTTCTGATACAAAGTACATTATAATTTTTTGTGGTACTTTAATAAATGTACCCTCCCAATATGGTATCTAGGGTATGAAGGCAAGAACCTATATTACAAATATTTTTTCAAGGATATATTTTTAAACACCATTAGAATGGAGTTGGGCCAAACAACATATTGCAGAATTTGAAAGAATAAGTTCTAATTTTTTTATCAAAAAATTAGTAATTATTTCACTTCCCCCCCCTCCCCAATACACCAAAACCATCACCGACATCCCCGACTATTTTGTTTTTTTACATCATTTATTTATTTGTTTAACGTTACGCAGCAATGGGAATTCCTTATCCAGACTTTCCCAATTAAAAAATGTTAATTTATCTTTTCTGTTGAAAAAAATCCATTTTTCTTTTCTTTTCTCCTCTTTTTTTGATTTTACATATATATTTTATTTCATAGTTTTTTTTTAATTTTATTATTTATTATTATTATTATTTTTTTATATTTCCTTTTTTATGCTTTTTTCCACTTTTATTTTTTTTTGCTTTTATTTTCTTATTTCCTCTTTTTTTTGTATTTTTTAAAGTATTTTTTTTTAATTTTTCATATTTTATGCTTTTTTTTCATTTTTAAGTTTTATGCTTTTTTTCTATTTTTAATTTTATAAATTATTTGAATGTTTCCTTTTTTTTAAGTTTTATTTATTTTTTTTTCATTTTTATTTTTATGCTTTTTTTTCCAATTTTTTTTTAAAAATTAGATTCCAATAATGTGTCCTCCTCAGGAACTCCAAGATCAAGGAATAGGCTTTAAATCTTATGTTTTCCAGAGGATGATTTAAGATTAAATCCATTCTCAATTCTTGAAGACCAAGATTAAGTAGTTTGTCAAAAAGCTCTGCTTAAGTGTTTCATATTTTATACAGTTTAATAAAATATGTGGTGCATTTTCAGGTAGGTTACATAAAGTACAATTTGGAGAGTTTAAAAGATGAATTTTGTATTTAGTGCTATTAAGCATTATTTTATCAGTTCTTAAGCGGTAGAGAATTTTTGCTTCTAGTCTATTGAAAGGTAATTTTTGAGTGTAGTTTATATAATTAGATAGATGATATCTAAAAGAAGGTTATAAAATGGAATTTATCTGGAAAAATTTCTCTGTTAAAACAAATTCTAATTTTTTTAATTCAAGTTTTGCTGTGGAAAAAAAAGAATAGCTTATGTGCTTTTTAGCAATTGAATCAATGCCGCTCATATTATATATATATTTGTTAAACCCCACCAAAAGTATGGCGCGTTAAGTCCTTCCATTGAAGA
The DNA here is from genome assembly GCA_038380435.1 of Ryuthela nishihirai. Lineage (NCBI taxonomy): Eukaryota > Metazoa > Arthropoda > Arachnida > Araneae > Heptathelidae > Ryuthela > Ryuthela nishihirai. Next base: position 21,734,685 of record JAWZYU010000003.1, on the reverse strand, counting down.
CGTTTACGATCGATAATGTATTACTCCATTGGCGGGGATGGCACAGTCGGTAGCGCACCAGGCTCGTAATCTGTAGTTCAAAGGTTCGAGTCCCAGCTGGGTCAGCGTTGAGATTTATCTCCGCAAAACTCCCCGCCCTGCCCACGGTCAGTAGGGGACACCGATGGGCTTGGAAAGGCCGCCGTCCGTCGGATGGGACGTTAAGCCGTGGCCCCGTGTGCGGGAGAGCCATACCCTGTGCACGTTAAAGAACACGCTGGATGGCCTTGACGGGAGGCTACCATCTGCCTCCCAACAGCTGTTCCAGTGGGTCCCCTCCCCCAACCTTCTCTGAGCCTTCGGGGTCCATGTGACCTGGCCATTTAGCCCATGGCGTGCAAAAAAGTGCCGCTCAGAGGTAAAACGACCCAACGTTCTAGAACACATTGGATGGCCTTGACGGGAGGCTACCATCTGTCTCCCAACAGCTGTTCCAGTGGGTCCCCTCCCCAACCTTCTCTGAGCCTTCGGGGTCCTTGTGACCTGGCCATTTAGCCCATGGTGTGCAAAAAAGTGCCACTCAGAGGGAAAACAACTCAACCCAAAGTATTACTCCATTCATAAAGTTGACGACGACAGCGTCCCCAGAAATTTCGGTCAATGCCAAACTGAGGCCCAAATCACTTTCAAACCTGTCAAGGTTTGAAAATCTTCCCTGATGAGGTTGATAACGAATAAAACTGACTAAAATATACGATTAGTTCATAAAAGTGTGCAGTTAAAACTAATAAACTATTTATTTAAAAAAATAATTATACTAACTCAACAATAGTTCCGAAAATATCCAACACCCCCACGATAAAAATATCGAGGCATATGTTAAAGCATGGAGGTAGGAAGATAAGAGGAGGAGTCCTAAGCACTTGAAAATGATGCTTCGTCGACTGCGCGGTAGCCATGTTGTTCTATTCAAAACATTGATCAGTAGTATAGGTGAATAACGAAGTGTTGCGCTATAAAAATTTAATTTTTTTCGACATTTGTATTATGGCAGCCTGTTCAGCTTACGGCTGCACGAATCACCCTTCAAAAAAGATACCAGGAATTACCTTTCATCGGTAAGTTTGTCATTTTTATAAAAGTTTAAATAATTATATAATGATACAAGCAACTTCGTGTTGAAATTACGCCGCTATGAAATCGGTTTTATTTCGAGTTACAAACCTCGATTCTTCACCAGATTTTTTTTATTTTCTTCGGATTGTACTCAGTGATAAATGTGAAGATGTACTTCTTAGATTGATTGATTTTACGTTACACTTATTTGAGAATTCCTTCTGCAGGCTTTCTCAGTTAAAAAATTTTGTTGGCTGTAATTGAATATTAGTGTGTATTCTATTTAATGGATGATGAATTTACATACTTTTAAATAGAGGTGATTAAAATATCAATGAGTTTCTTTTTTGTTTTTTTATTTTATTTTAGGTGGAAGTATTAGATATTATTTTGTTTAAATGTTTCAGTTTTTAAATTCCTCTCTCTTCATTATTTAATAAGTTCAGTGTAAGAAGGGAAAAGTAAATTACAATAAAGTATTTTCATAAGGTGAGAAATATAATCTTTCTTTTTTTTAAAAATTTGGATAGCATTTAAGGGTTTTGTTTAAATGCCTTTTTTTCTTGGATTGGAGTCTTATATTTTTGAATTTCTTTTTAGATTGATTTAATGTATCTGGTGTAAATTGTCATAGGTGAGTGACAGCGATCATTAGTTAGGGTGAAAATTTTTCAAATTGTTTAAATAATTTTAGTTAAAAGACGAGAGTGTAATGCTTTTCTCCTTTTCGTTAATTCTTCTTATAGGATTATAATTGTCCCTTTTAAGGTGAATACTGAATTTATTTAATTCTGTATGGATTTCAAATAGAGCGAGTTTATTGCTTGTAGTTATTTTATTTTTACCTTTGGTTGAGGGGTAGGTTAGGCGTACATGAAGATAGGTATGAGAGACTGAGGAGTCAGGCACTGAGATGTCGGGTTCAAGCCTATGTCTGGAACACTGCCTTTTTTTTTTTAATGGATATTATATTCCCGTCACCCTGTGGATATATTTTTTTTTCTTTTTCTTATATTTTTTTAATTTTTTATTATTTTTGCTTAGTATAATTTTTAGTTGCTTTTTTTTTTCATATAGTTTTTTCAGATATTATTTTGAAATTTTCCTTTGTGGCTGAGGAAGGATGTATTTCAATCCTTATGAGATTTTTTTTGAGAGATTGTAATAATTGTGTATTTTTTATTGATTGTTAACTCTGGTTGAGGGAGGAGAATGAGCATGAGATGGGGGAGAGATGTAAAGCTGAGGGTACAAACATAGAGCTGGTGGGGGGTTCGAGCCACCATCTGGGGCGTTTTTTTTTTAAGTGTGTAAAAAGTGTTTTTTTGTATAAATATATATATTTTTTTGGTTCTTTTTTTTACCTTCTTATACTATTGGCTTTATTTAGTTTTGTTAAGCAAATTTTTTTTGTTTTTGTGGAATGAGAATTTTTTTAACGTAAAAAAACTATTTTCTGAATCTTACAAATGTGATTTTTTTTTTAGTTTAAATGCTACTATTGCATATAATGTTTAGTGTTTTATCCATAAAATGTGTTCTATTGTTTTCAGTGCAGTATAAATAAACTTTCAAAATCTGGCAATTGTCTGTTATTGTCGTATTCAACGAAATACATAAATAGTTCTGCTATACAGTAATTCTGTATGGAAATATTCATTGCATTAAAAAAAGGAATATAAATTCTAAATAGCTTAAATGGGCTTTCTCTTAGTCGTAAAAAAATAATCTTCCCGTATATAACGCACAGTAAAACTGAGTATAGCACGTGAAAAGTAGGCTTGATTGCAGCGGCAGACGGTTTGTTTTGAATGCAACAATATGGCTACCGTCCTGCTGCCTAAGCATCATTTTCCTTGGACAGGGAAAGCGCGTTAGGGCGTCTCCTTATCTTCCTACCTCCATGTGTTAAAGGGCCTAGCTGGCCTAACCTCTTGTAAGGCCTGATCGCAACTATAAATGCCTTTGCTCATGTCTAAACAAACTGGCTTATGAATAGCGAAATAATAATCTGATTCAAAAATTGGATTTCACGGATTTAATTGTCGATAGTGAATAATTTAAATGCGCAAGCGATAAGTCAGTTTGATAATTGTTAATATATATTGTGTTCAGACTGATTCTTGGTGTTAGGTTAGTTTAGGACCAGGTATCAGACAGTTCTTGCCATCTGGTGGTAGGATGAAAAACTAAATGCAGTGTTTTTCAGACTGCTAGGTTGTTTTACCTCTGAACGACAAAACTTACACTGAGAGAAGTGGCCAGGTCACAAGGGCCCCAAGGGCTCAGATAAAGTTAGGGGAAGGGGACCCACAGGACATGTATTAGGAGATAGATGCTAGCTTTCCGTCAAGGGGGGCGGGGGTGGCTCAGTCGGTATCGTGCCAGGCTCGTAATCTGCAGTTCCTAGGTTCGATTCCCACTTGGAGCAGCGTTGATATTTAACTCCCAAACTCCCCGCCCTGTAAACGGCCAGTAGGGAACACCGATGGGTTGTAAAGGCCGCCCACCTTCATATGGGACGTTAAGCCGTGACCCCGTGTGCGGGAGTATAATACCTTGTGCACGTTAAAGAACACACTGAATGGCCTTGACAGGAGGCTACCACCTATCTCACAACAACTGTTCCAGTGGGTCCCCACCCCCAACCTTCTCTGACCCTTCGGAGTCCATGTGACCTTACCATTTAGACCATTTTGTGCAGAAAAGTGCCGCTCAGAGGTAAAACAACCTTTCCATCAAAGGCATCCAGCGTGTTCTTTAATGTGTTAATGTAATGTTCACCACGGCTTTACGTCCCATCCGACGGACAGAGGCCTTTCTAATTCCTAGATTGGCTCAGCCAGCAGTCTCGACCACCATTACCCACTGACAAGTCTCGACCACCATTACCCACTGACAAGTCTCGACCACCATTACCCACTGACAAGTCTCGACCACCATCACCCACTGACAAGTCTCGACCACCATTACCCACTGACAAGTCTCGACCACCATTACCCACTGACAAGTCTCGACCACCATTACCCACTGACAAGTCTCGACCACCATTACCCACTGACAAGTCTCGACCACCATCACCCACTGACAAGTCTCGATCACTCCATTGACAAATCTCGACCACCATCATACCACTGACAAGTCTCGACCACCATCACCCACTGAGAAGTCTCGATCACTCCATTGACAAATCTCGACCACCATCATACCACTGACAAGTCTCGACCACCATCACCCACTGAGAAGTCTCGACCACCATCACCCACTGACAAGTCTCGATCACTCCACTGACAAGTCTCGACCACCATCATCCCATTGACAAGTCTCGACCACCGTCAACCCCCACTGACAAGTCTCGACCACCGTCACCCCCACTGACAAGTCTCGACCACCGTCACCCACTGACAAGTCTCGACCACCATCATACCACTGACAAGTCTCGACCACCATCATACCACTGACAAGTCTCGACCACCATCACCCACTGACATCACCCCACTAACAATTCTCGACCACCATCACCCACTGACAAGTCTCGACCCTGATTTCGTTGTCATCGAAAGAGTTCAAACCTAAATTCTTCTGACGAAACACGTTCGTAACAATGAATTCTCTCCGTTCGATCGAATCTAACACCTTAATTACAAGAGCCAAAAATCCCTCGTCCTCGCGGATAAGGAACCCAGCATCTGTTTGCCCGTAATTATTGGCATCACTTCTGCAGGCATCAGCACATTGTATAATAAATTATGCCGCTAATTATATAACCCAATGATCGATTATTGAAGCCGAGGTGACAACTAATTAAACGGCCACATGCGACCAGCCGTGAGATTAATAATAAACCATTTTGTAGTCTTCCCCCCCCCCCACAACCCAACCACCCCAACCGCCAATGTCTACTACCCTTTAATGCGGTATCGGCATAATGAAGTATTTCCCCCGATCCCTTTTTGATGAAGGTTTTGAGCTCCTGATGCTATAATTAACCCCTATATGCTAATGGTACTCATAAAACAAAAGCCTGGCACAAGTTAAAAGCAGCGAAAAAAAAAAACCAACTTGCTACTAGGTTGATCTCTTGCATAACGTTATAGAATATTAATTTTTAGTAACTAGTTATTGACATACACTTTTTCTTTGAGAGTTCCTCTTTCACAGACATATATAGACACACACCTAACTTAAAATGTCACTAGTGTGGACGGAATTTACTGATATTGGATGCTTAGCATTGGACACACATATATATCTGTATGTAGACTCGTATATCTAGGGAATGTCACAGTTGTTAAGAGATAAGGTATAACTTTGTAATGAACTGTGCAAGTTCGTCATCCTGTGCGAGTCATAAATATTGGTAAGAGGCGTTTGAGGGGGAAAGTGTTTTGGCGTCGCCAATTCTTGATGTTCGAGCAGTAATTATTTTATAAACAAGTATGCAGAGGAGGAAGATGCCCTGGAGGGATGATAAGAGGATAGAGGAGGATAGGTGAAAGGGAGGAGTCTGAAAAGGATGGGGAGGAGAGAGAGGAAGGGGAGAGTGAGTGTGAAGAGGAATGCGAGAAGATGAAAAAAGGAGAGATTTAGCATATTTTTGAGGTAATTCGTGGGTATGAAATTCTTAAATGAAGTTTTCGGTAATTAAGACTGACAACGTTTAAATTAGATTATGGAGTTAAGGGAAGAAATGGGCGGGGGGGGAGGGGAGGGGGTAGAAAGTATGTCCTGAAGTGTCATTTTTAAAGGGAAAAAATATCTAATAATAACTTTGTGTCATAGTGAAAATTATGAATTTAAATTGATGGTTATAAGAGGAGACAAAATAGGCATTTGATTTTTGTTCTAAAAGAGGAGGAAATGTGAAAAAGAGAGTGTAAACTTTTCTGGAGTAAGTTGAGAAATACTATATCCGAACACTATGGTTGATAACAAAGAAAAAAAAAAATCGTTGCCAGATATTTTTTCTGAATTTTGTAATCAACCATAGTGTTCGGATATTTTTTGAGCGACTATACACGAAGTCTACCAGATCACTAATTTCTAAAAAAAAAACGTTGCCAGATATTTTTTCCTGAATTTTGTAATCAGCCATAGAGTTCCGATGTTTTTTTGAGCGACTATACACGAAGTCTACCAGATCAGTAATTTCTAAATAAAATATCGTTGCCACATATTTTTCCCTGAATTTTGTAAACAACCATATGTTCGGATGGGTTTTTTTTTTTGATCGACTGTACACGAAGGTTGCCAGATCACTAATTTCTTAAAAAAAAAAAAAAAAAAAAAAACATCGTTGCCAGATATTTTTTCCTGAATTTTGTAATTAACCATAGTGTTTGGATATTTTCTGAGCGACTATACACGAAGTCTACCAGATCACTAATTTCTAAAAAAAAACATCAAAATAAATATATATATAAATAAAATAATATATAAAAAAAAAATCGTTGCCAGATATTTTTTCTGAATTTTGTAATCAACCATAGTGTTCGGATATTTTTTGAGCGACTATACACGAAGTCTACCAGATCACTAATTTCTAAAAAAAAAACGTTGCCAGATATTTTTTCCTGAATTTTGTAATCAGCCATAGAGTTCCGATGTTTTTTTGAGCGACTATACACGAAGTCTACCAGATCACTAATTTCTAAATAAAATATCGTTGCCACATATTTTTCCCTGAATTTTGTAAACAACCATATGTTCGGATGGGTTTTTTTTTTTGATCGACTGTACACGAAGGTTGCCAGATCACTAATTTCTTAAAAAAAAAAAAAAAAAAAAACATCGTTGCCAGATATTTTTTCCTGAATTTTGTAATTAACCATAGTGTTTGGATATTTTTTGAGCGACTATACACGAAGTCTACCAGATCACTAATTTCTAAAAAAAAACATAAAAATAAATATATATATAAATAAAATAATATATAAAAAAAAAAATCGTTGCCAGATATTTTTTCTGAATTTTGTAATCAACCATAGTGTTCGGATGTTTTTTTTTTGAGCGACTGTACTCTCCCGGTTATCCAGCACATATGAGGAATTGCTATTGACAGTTAGATTAATCTGCTGGTTGCATGAGAAATGTTTTTTTATAGAAACCAAATACAGTAGGTACAATCTAGTATTCAACCTTTAGTGGAAATAAAACTGCAGTTAAAATCAATGATAATAAAAATAAAGTATGATACCTTTAATAGAAACGTAAATATCTAAAGTATAATTATTTTTAAACGTATTTTCACAATGAATGTCTAAATCCGTGCACTTAACGAGAATGAGAATACCGAATGCTTGGAACACCGAATAACTGTGTTTTGTCGTATGCTAAACCGATGGGCTAGGAAGGCCGCCGTACGTCGGATGTGACGTAAAGCCGTGGTTCCGTGTGCGGGAGAGCCATACCCCGTGCTTTAAAGAAAGAATATGCTGGGTCGACTTGACCGGATACTACCACATGTCTCCCAACAGCTGTTAAGTGGGTCCTTTTCCCAAAAATTTCTTTGAGCCCTTGGGTTCTTGTGGCCTGGTCGTTTAGCCCATTGTGTTCATAAAAGTGTCGCTCGTAGGTAAAACACGCCCGGGGCCCCTAATTATTTAATCTGGCTCTGGGGGAGGGTAGTTGTGCAATGCTTTTTTTAATAAATATGTTGGAAGATGATTAAAATTACAAGTAATAATGTTTTCACTCGATTACCGAAAAAAAAAATGGTTTGAACCAGGTGGCATCTTTTGCAGGCGAGCCATATACTGTGCACATTAAATAACACGCTAAATAACCTTGACGGGACACTACCATGGAGAGCTGTTATAGGAGCCAAACAGCTCTCCAGTATGTCCCACGTTCTCTGACTATCTACACGTGATGTAGCCCAATGTGTGCAAAAAAAGTGCCGCTCAGAACCCAAGGCGAACCATAAAGAGGTTATTGTTGTTATTATTGTTTGTTGTTGTTTTACCTCTGAGCGGCACTTTTTTGCACACCATGGGCTAAATGGCCAGGTCACATGGACCGCGTAGGCTCAGAGAAGGTTGGGGGGAGGGAACCCACTGGAACAGCTGTTGGGAGACAGATGGTAGCCTCTCGTCAAGGCCATCCAGCGTGTTCTTTAAGTGCACAGGGTATGGCTCTCCCGCACACGGGGCCACGGCTTAACGTCCCATCCGACGGACGGCGGCCTTTCCAAGCCCATCGGTGTCCCCTACTGACCGTGGGCAGGGCGGGGAAAATCTCCGCAAAATTCCCCGCCCTGCCCACGGTCAGTAGGGGACACCGATGGGCTTGGAAAGGCCGCCGTCCGTCGGATGGGACGTTAAGCCGTGGCCCCGTGTGCGGGAGAGCCATACCCTGTGCACGTTAAAGAACACGCTGGATGGCCTTGACGGGAGGCTACCATCTGTCTCCCAACAGCTGTTCCAGTGGGTCCCCTCCCCCAACCTTCTCTGAGCCTTCGGGGTCCATGTGACCTGGCCATTTAGCCCATGGTGTGCAAAAAAGTGCCGCTCAGAGGTAAAACAACCCAACCCGCACACGGGGCCACGGCTTAACGTCCCGACGGACGGCTGCCTTTCCAAGCCCATCGGTGTCCCCTACTGACTGTGGGCAGGGCGGGGAATTATTTGCGGAGATAAATCTCAACGCTGACCCAACTGGGACTCGAACCTGGGAACTACAGATTACGAGCCTGGCGCGCTACGGACTGAGCCACCCCCGCCCCCGTTCTCTGAGGCATCTGGTGCCTATGTGACCCGTGATGTAGCCCAATATGTGCAAAAAAAGTGCCGCTCAGAACCCAAGGCGAACCATAAAGAGGCAGCTGACTGGTCTTTAATTAAGATACACAAGCCCTGATCTAGAAAAAAAATAAAGGTGGAGGATGTGGGGTGGGACGGCTGGGAAAATCGGGCGGAAAAAGGTGAAGGTGGTGGTAGAGTGGGTGGGAGGAGACTGGGTCTCCATTACAGTATAACATTTTCCCCTTCGAATAAGAGATTTTTGAAAACGTTCTTGGAAAATGCAAGAAATATGCACGAGTTTAATATCTTTTGGGCTCCATTAGCCTTATTAGCATTCTCAAGTGTTAGTCATGAACCCCCAGATCCGGCCTTGAAGATAACAGACAAAAGAAATGGAGAGTCTCTGAGATTGCGCAGTTGACGTCTTCGACACTACTCAAAGCTCATTGGTTGATTGATAGGTCATTAATCTATGAGAATCGTTGAAGAGTTGAACTGCGCATGTCTCATTATCTCTCCAGCTGATGCTTACGGTTACGCTTACTGAGTCTTTCCTGAGACAAAATTTATCGTCTCTGTTGACAAGGAATTGCTCTCTTATGAACGTAATGTCTGCTTACAATTGCATTTATAATTCGTAGAGATCTGGGTTCGAGCCCCGAGTAAGGCATGGATGTATGGGTTGTTTTTCTGTTTGAGGTCCTGCCATTCTCTCAGATCTACTATAGCATATAAACTGACAGGCTCCTGTCAGACCTCTGTGGCAAGCAGCTGCTTGAAGGGGTATTTATTATTTTTTATTTATATATATGTTTACGGGAAGGATAATTCTTTTGTAAACGTTTCAGGGAAAGTTGGGAATGTTCAACTTCTCTAAAGTTTGAACGGAAGGAAGAAATTATTACTGTATTAGTATTCTTGGCTGTAAGTAAAGATGATGAATTCAGAATTCATCATCCAGGGATGGATGCTTCTTATGTTGGCTTTCTGCCAAAGGAGGGATCGTTTAATCTCTGATTAAAGCACTGATAAAGCATTTAGATTTTGCACTTACTTTAGATTCCTAACGTGCTAAATGGCCAGGTCACAAGGACCCCCAAGGGCTCAGAGAAGTTTGAGGAAGTGGATCCACTAGGCAGCTTTTAGGAGACAGATGGTAGCCACCCATCAAGCTTGTGCTTTAATGTGCACAGTATATGGCTCTGTCCGCACACGGCGTCACGACTTAATGCCACATCTGAAGGACGGCGGCCTTATCTTTCCTCAACGAGGACGGGGGGGGGGGGGGGTTAGCGGAGATAAATCTCAACGCCTATCCACGTCGGCACTCGTACTTCATTTCACATTTCTTTAATCTTTAATTGATACGGCATGTTCTATCAGACTGCAAACCTATTACATTTTGCTAGAGCTCCTGCAAACCATAACATTTTAGGATGGTTTCTTCTCTGAAATCCATCGTATGAGGATCCGCTGGAATCGATTTCGGGACCATCGATTTGCTGGACCATCGATTTCAGGATCCGCTGGAATCTCTGAAATCCATCGGATCTCCTTCTCTGAACCCTCAGGGGTCTTTGTGACCTTGTACTCCGCAAAAGTAAACTGCAAGTGCGCCAGGCTCGTAATCTGTAGTTCCCAGATTCGAGTCCCAGCTGGGTCAGCGTTGAGATTTATCTCCCCTCAAAATTCCCCGCCTTGCCCACGGTCAGTAGGGGACACCGATGGGCTTGGAAAGGCCGCCGTCCGTCGGATGGGACGTTAAGCCGTGGCCCCGTGTGCGGGAGAGCTATACCCTGTGCACGTTAAAGAACACACTGGATGGCCTTGACGGGAGGCTACCATCTGTCTCCCAACAGCTGCTTGTCTCCCAACTCCTCTGCCCCAACATTCTCTGAGCTTTCGGGGTCCTTCTCTGAGCCTCTGAACCCTCAGGGGTCTTTGTGACCTTGTACTCCGCAAAAGTAAACTGCAAGTCCACCAGGCTCGTAATCTGTAGTTCATTTATGAAGAACAATGGCACGAAAATCTTTCACCACCGACACTTTAAAAATCAACTCATCACCTACATTAAGATAGTAATCGGTTAAAGAGGAAACCTCTCCCAGCATCCCGGATCGTCCGCATCTCATCACGACTATACCGTGACCTCCTACGACCAACGGTTTTGAATGACCCTGCCGAGTGTGCGCGTGGGGAGTCGGCTGCAGAAGGAAGGCATCGCAAAGGAGATCATCGGAGCATGCTCGTCAGCGCACGCAGAGGCCGCTCCGCCGGTGATGAGGATATCTTCTCCGCGCGATGAAGCGCGAGAGCTCGCGGTGGCCACACTCTGATGCGGTCGGCCATGATTGGTCTCTGGTAACCGCACGCATCCCCAGAGCTTTAGGATGCTACAGCAGAGGGTCGAAGCTATCGATGCTAATTTTCGTCGGAAAGAGGGATGGTGTCGGGTTGTCCGGATGAGCACTTTCTGCTCCCCTTTCAGACGTTCGACTCTTCAAAGCTCCGCTGATTGTCGTCCTTTGTGATGTGGGGAGAGCGAGTTTCGGCTTCGGGATTACAAGAGACAAGGAACGATAACGAGCGAATGTTTTGCAGGTTTTGGAGACTTTTTTTGGGAGGAAGAATGGAACTAGATTCGGGATTGTTGCAGAGAGTGTTCAGTCGGCAGCATCAAAGTTCGGGAATTCAGTTCTCGACATTTTGATGTTCATATTTTCTAGAATTTTCACCTTCCCTTCTCCCCATCCCTGAAGTCTTTGGAAGAAGAGACGCGCTTTGAGGCAACAGAATCACCTCTCCTTCTAGATAGGAAAGCAGTTCGTATATAAATAAATAAATAAAAAATAAATACCCCCTCAAGCAGCTGCTTGCCACAGAGGTCTGACAGGAGCCTGTCAGTTTATATGCCATAGTAGAAGGTCTGTGAGGATGGCAGGACCTCAGCAGAAAAACAACACATACATCCATGCCTTACCCGGGGCTCGAACCCAGGTCCCTTAGATCAGTAGCCAAGCGCGCTAACCACTTGGACACGGGACGACTTAAATACCTCCTCAAGCAGCTGCTTGCCACAGAGGTCTGACAGGAGCCTGTCAGTTTATATGCCACAGTAGAAGATCTGAGAGGATGGCAGGACCTCAGCAGAAAACAAAACGAACATCCATGCCTTACCCGGGGCTCGAACCCAGCTCCCTTAGATCAGTAGCCAAGCGCGCTAACCACTTGGCCACGGGACGGCTCAAATACCTCCTCAAGCAGCTGCTTGCCACAGAGGTCTGACAGGAGCCTGTCAGTTTATATGCCATAGTAGAAGGTCTGTGAGGATGGCAGGACCTCAACAGAAAACAAACACACATAACCATGCCTTACCTGGGGCTCGAACCCAGGTCCCTTAGATCAGTATCCAAGCGTGCTAACCACTCGGCCATGGGACGGCTGGAAATAAATACCCTCTCAAGCAGCTGCTTGCCACAGAGGTCTGACAGGAGCCTGTCAGTTTATATGCCACAGTAGAAGATCTGAGAGGATGGCAGGACCTCAGCAGAAAACAAAACGAACATCCATGCCTTACCCGGGGCTCGAACCCAGGTCCCGTAGATCAGTAGCCAAGCGCGCTAACCACTCGGCCAATATTTTGTTATTAAGGGGTCGCCCATCTCTCTAGGTGCGGCCCTTGTACAGTCGCTCAAAAAAGTATCCGAACACTATGGTTGACTACAGAATTCAGAAAAAATATCTGGCAACGTTTTTTTAGAAATTAGTGATCTGGCAACCTTCGTGTCACGTGATTACAGATTACAGCAACTTTACACGCTCCAGTTACCGTTCACAGTAAACTGGAGCGTGTGCTGTGAACGGTAACTGCACACGCTCAATATTTCCGTGAGTGAGCCCACACGATCCAGGTCTTTGTGAGCTCACACGATCCAATGTGCTGTGAACATTAACCGCAACCGCTCTAGTTTGCTGTGAACGGTAACTGCACACGCTCAATATTTCCGTGAGTGAGCCCACACGATCCAGGTCTTTGTGAGCTCACACGATCCAATGTGCTGCGAACATTAACCGCAACCGCTCCAGTTTGCTGTGAACGGTAACTGCACACGCTCCATAATCATTGCATTATATAGTCATACGCATTATATATATTAAAAAAAAATATCCGAACACTATGGTTGATTACAGAATTCAGAAAAAATATCTGGCAAAGATTTTCTTTAGAAATGAGTGATCTGGCAACTTTCGTGTCACGTGACACGAAGATTGCCGGATCACTCATTTCCAAAAAAATCGCTGCCAGATATTTTTTCTGAATTCTGTAATCAACCGTAGTGTTCGGATACTTTTTTGAGCTACTGTACCTTTCAAGATACGGCCCTTGTGCCTAAAATAAGAGGTCAGTTACTTTTTTAGATATGGCCCTTGTGACTAAACTAAGGGTCAAGTGCCTTTTAATGTACGGCCTTAATGCCTGAAATAAAGTGTCAGGTATCTTTCTATGTATGGCCTTGTGTTTAATAATAAAAAAATAATAAATACCCCCTCAAGCAGCTGCTTGCCACAGAGGTCTGACAGGAGCCTGTCAGTTTATATGCCACAGTAGAAGGTCTGAGAGGATGGCAGGACCTCAGCAGAAAAACGACACACACATCCATGCCTAATCCGGGGCTCGAACCCAGGTCCCTTAGATCAGTAGCCAAGCGCGCTAACCACTCGGCCACGGGACGGCGAGGTAAAATTAATTTAATAAAAGTACTTCTAGTTACGTCCGCTGTACACAAATAAGAAGAGCAAGCATCTTTCTAGGTACGGCCTTTGTGCTTAAGGGGTCAAGTACCGTTCTAGGGGGGCGGGAAGGAGCTTAGTCGGTAGCGCGCCAGGCTCGTAATCTGTAGTTCCCAGGTTCGAGTCCCCGCTGGGTCAGCGTTGAGATTTATCTCCGCCAAATTCCCCGCCCTGCCCACGGTCAATAGGGGACACCGATGGACTTGGAAAGGCCGTCGTATGACACATCAACCGTGGCCCCGTGTGCGGGAGAGCTGAACATACCCTGTTCACATTAAAGAACACGCTGCATGGTCTTGACGGGAGGCTACCATCTGTCTCCCAACAGCTGTTCCAGTGGGTTCCCTCCTCCAACCTTCTCTGATCCTTCGGGGTCCTTGTGACCTGGCCATTTAGCCCATGGTGTGCAAAAAGTGCCGCACAGAGGTGAAACAACCCAACCGTTCTAGGTATGACTTTTGTATCTAGTTTAAGGGGTCAAGTTCCTTTCTAGTCTAGATAAGCATAAAGGAAAAATTGCCATTAGCTGAGTGGGATCCGAACCCACGACCTCCTAATGACATAAGAGGCCATATGACTCTCTAGGCTTTGGATTGGGTTGTTTTACCTCTGAGCCTGGCGCGCTACCGACTGAGCCACCCCCGCCCCCTCTCTAGGCAGTTGACCCTTATTTCGACGCCATTGTGACTAAAATAAGGGGTCAAGTTTTTAACTGGTTGTGGTTGGAAAGATGGGTGAGAAAAGATGCCCCCCCCCCTAGTAAACACATGCACACTAAAAGGATGTAGAGGAAACTTTCCTTTAGGAGATCAGCCATCGGAAAGGGAGACGCCGTCGCCGTCCATCGGATGGGATGTTAAGCCGTGGTTCCGTGTGCAGGGTTGGACTGTTTTACCTATGAACGGCTTTTTTGCACACAATGGGCTAAATGTCCAGGTCACAAGCACCCAAAGAGTTCAGAGAAGGTTGGGGGAAGGGGACCTACTGGGCAGCTTTTAGGAGACAGAAGGTAGCCTCCCATTAAGACCATCCAGCGTGTTGTTTAACTTGTACAGGGTATGGCCCTTCCCAACGCTGATCATGGCATGACGTCTTATACGACGGACGGAGGCCTTTCCAAAATCATTGGTGTTCCCTACTGACCGAGGGCTGGGGCGAGGAGTTTTGAGGGGTTGGGTTGGGTTGTTTACCTCTGAGCGGCACTTTTTTGCACACCATGGGCTAAATGGCCAGGTCACATGGACCCCGAAGGCTCAGAGAAAGTTGGGGGAGGAGACCCGCTGAAACAAGCTGTTGGGAGACAGATGGTAGCCTCCCGTCAAGGCCATCCAGCGTGTTCTTTAACGTGCATAGGCTACGGCTCTCCAGCACACGGAGCCACGGCTTAACGTCCCATCCGACGGACGGTGGCCTTTCCAAGCCCATCGGTGTCCCCTACTGACCGTGGGTAGGGCGGGGAATTTTGTGGAGATATATCTCAACGCTGACCCAGCTGGGACTCGAACCTGGGAACTACAGATTACGAGCCTGACGCGCTACCGACTGAGCAACTCCCGCCCCTTTTGAGGGGATAAATTTCAACGCTGACCCAGATGGGACTCGAACCTGGACAACCCCCCTCCGCCTCCGTGCGCAGGAGAGCCATACGTTAAAGAACACGGTGGAGGCCTTAACGGTAGAGTTTCATCAGTCTTCTAATAATAGACCAATACTACTACAATATATCTGGGTCCGATTCCCAAGGGGCGGGGGTGGCTCAGTCGGTAGCGCGCCAGGATCGTAATCTGTAGTTCCCAGGTTCGAGTCCCAGCTGGGTCAGTGTTGAGATTTATCTCCACAAAACTCCCTGCCCTGCCCACGGTCAGTAGGGGACACCGATGGGCTTGGAAAGGCCGCCGTCCTTCGGATGGGACGTTAAGCCGTGGACCGTGTATGGGAGAGCCATACCCTGTGCACGTTAAAGAACACACTGGATGGCCTTGACGGGAGCCTACCATCTGTCTCCCAACAGCTGCTCCAGTGGGTCCCCTCCCCCAAACTTCTCTGAGCCTTCGGGGTCCATGTGACCTGGCCATTTAGCCCATGGTGTGCAGAAAAGTGCCGCTCAGAGGTAAAACAACCCAACCCGCTGAAATCTTCAAAAAAAAAATATTTCAAACTTTCTGTACTTTGTCCTAATGCAAAAAAAAAAGTGACGCTTAACTACTTTGCGACATACTGAAAAGCTCACAGAGTGAATAAGTCATCACACGTTAAATGGAAAACAATATTTTTAATTTTCATCGTTATCGCACGCTTCAGGAAAGATAGTCGTCGATAAAAAGATGACGAGAAATTTAAAAGGAATAAGAATAGAAAAATTAAATTCAGTAGTCTGAAAGAGAAGATGATCTAGAAACATGTTATAAAAAAGCAAACTAAAAGGACAACTAATAGCCGAGGAAGGAAAAAAAAAATGATAAAAGCCGTATTAGAGACGCAACAGCAGATGACGGTGAAAAAAAACCGATCAGAAAGCTTAAAATCACGCGAAACAAGTATGTGGTAAGAATAGGGCCAATTACCTGTTGCATGGGCAATCACGTGGACAATGAGTTGCTGTGGCAACAGAAGCAGCCTCCTCTCACTTGTTTTCGGGAGGGAGGGAACACTGCAAGGCATGGTGGAGGGGGAAAAAGTTTTAGAAGACATAAGGGGGGGGAGAGAAAGAGAGTGAAGTAAAGGAGCTGCTAGGGGGGGGGGAGCGATAGAAGAAATAAACTTCCAGTGATCTGTTGTTGTGAAGGCAAAAAGGAAAAAAAAAGCTCTGTAATTATTCGCCAACCGAACGGCAACCTATAATTGCTCGTATAAATTGTCAGCGGCTCTCCATTCTTTGAGAGAGTCGATCGGAAGTCTTGGGTGGGGTGCTCCTCGGGGTTAGATCGGGTGGTTCAGGGGAGGGGCCGTCTCCAAATTGCGGGGTCGCCGTTGGTAGAATGTCTCCAGTCAGTCATGAACGATGTGAGGTATGAAAGAGGATGCGCATGCAGATTTGGTCTTTATGAAGTAGTTAGGGTCATTCAGGTTTAAGACGTTTCATTTCAATGGATGCTGCAGAGAGGTAGTGAAGGGGTACGAATTGTAACAAAGCATTATGGGAAGAAGTCATTCTTTAAGCATCTGCAGCCCCGGGTAAGGCATGGATGTATGTGTCGTTTTTCTGCTGAGGTCCTGCCATCCTCTCAGACCTTCTACTGTGGCATATAAACTGACAGGCTCCTGTCAGACCTCTGTGGCAAGCAGCTGCTTGAGGGGGTATTTATTTTATTATTTTATCAGTGTTTCACAGGCCTTATAGGGTTGGACACAAAATTCAAATTTGCCTCATGTCCCAAATTCAAATACCTATTTGCCTCGTGTCCCAAATTCAAATATCTATTTGCCTCGTGTCCCAAATTCAAATACCTATTTGCCTCGAGATCCAAAATTCAAATACCGACTTGCCTCACCCCGAAAATTCAAATGCCAGTTTTAACTTGAGACCCAAATTTCAAATGCCTGTGACCCTAAATTCAAATAGCTATAAATATTTCTAAAACAAAGTGTATGGTCTTTAAGGACAAGAATAAAAAACTGAATTATAACGAAATAAATATTTTGATGAATGATCAAAAGATTGAAATATGTGAATATATAAAATTTCTTGGACTCTGGGTAGATGCAAATTTAACTTGGAATTATCATATTGACCAGCTAAGAGCTACTATTTCAAAAATATTCGATCGATTGGGAGTAAATTATACACATTACATATTAAAAATATGTAAATCAACAAACTTTGATAAATTTATATTATGCATTAGTGTACCACATTTAATATATGGAATTAGTGTTTGGGGAGAAACTAGTTCAGCAAATTTGAATAGTTTATTTTGTCTGCAAAAGAGAATTATGAGATATATTATAAGATTAAATTACAGAAATCCGGTACAACACTTGATGGCAGAAAATGGAATACTAAATATATATAATATTTACAAGTATGTTATGGGGAATTTTGTATACAGAATGAAGAATAAAATGATAGAGTACTCGGAACTTTACTGCTGCTTAGAAAGAACGAAGACTTTCAGGTATGATACTCGCCTTAAGGACAAGATCATGTTGCCCCTTTATAAGAAATCTATAGGCCAGAGATCAATACGGTACATTGGCATTAAGATTTGGAATGACGAGATACCAGAGGATACTGCTACAATGGAACAATATAGAACTTTTAAATATAAATATAAACTACACTTATTATCAAGTCAATGATAGAGTCAGACCACAAAAATTCTTGTGCTCAAATAAATGTATAAATGTATAAATTAAGGTCACCTGTAACGTTTTAAATTTAAGTGTATTTCAGGAAACATTTATTCAAAAGCTACGGCTTATTATCTTCTCCTTTTTCACCTGTGAACTTGTCTGTGTTTTATCTACCAATATATGTATGTTTGGGTGAAATAAACTTATTCAATTCAATTTGCCTCGCGATTCAAATTTCAAGCGCCTCTTTGCCTCGCGACCCCAAATTCAAATATACATTCGCCTTCCGATCCGAAACTTAAATTTCTATTTACTGCAAAATCCAAATAATAGCAACACCTGTTGGCTAACTAACCTGACCAAAAACATTTTGACACTGATCAAAAGGCCCCTGAAACTCAGTTTCGAGTCGCTACCACATTCCATATGTGTCCATTTTCATTTCGAGGACAGTTGGGTTGGGTTGTTTTACCTCTGAGCGGCACTTTTTTGCACACCATGGGCTAAATGGCCAGGTCACAAGGACCCCGAAGGCTCAGAGAAGGTTGGGGGAGGGGACCCATTGGAACAGCTGTTGGGAGACAGATGGTAGCCTCCCGTCAAGGCCATCCAGCGTGTTCTTTAACGTTGGATTGTTTTACCTCTGAGCGGCACTTTTTTGCACACCATGGGCTAAATGGCCAGGTCACAAGGACCCCGAAGGCTCAGAGAAGGTTGGGGGAGGGGACCCACTGGAACAGCTGTTGGGAGACAGATGGTAGCCTCCCGTCAAGGCCATCCAGCGTGTTCTTTAACGTTGGATTGTTTTACCTCTGAGCGGCACTTTTTTGCACACCATGGGCTAAATGGCCAGGTCACAAGGACCCCGAAGGCTCAGAGAAGGTTGGGGGAGGGGACCCACTGGAACAGCTGTTGGGAGACAGATGGTAGCCCCCGTCAAGGCCATCCAGCGTGTTCTTTAACGTTGGATTGTTTTACCTCTGAGCGGCACTTTTTTGCACACCATGGGCTAAATGGCCAGGTCACAAGGACCCCGAAGGCTCAGAGAAGGTTGGGGGAGGGGACCCATTGGAACAGCTGTTGGGAGACAGATGGTAGCCTCCCGTCAAGGCCATCCAGCGTGTTCTTTAACGTGCACAGGGTATGGCTCTCCCGCACACGGGGGCCACGGCTTAACGTCCCATCCGACGGACGGCGGCCTTTCCAAGCCCATCGGTGTCCCCTACTGACCGTGGGCAGGGCGGGGAATTTTGCGGAGATAAATCTCAACGCTGACCCAGCTGGGACTCGAACCTGGGAACTACAGATTACGAGCCTGGCGCGCTACCGACTGAGCCACCCCCGCCCCTTTCGAGGACAGAGTAAGGTTAGCAGAGAAACTCTAAACTTATATACGGTAGGAAAATTAACTGAGAACATCAGGTTATTGGGTCTTGCGTGCTTCGTCGACTAAAAAACTCCCCTTTTTTATGATAAAACATTTTTCTGTTTAAATTACAATATGAGATAATCGGCCACGACACACAGATCCCACAGTAAACATCTGTAAGCGAAAATTGAAGCAAATGAGACAAAAAATCGATTTACTTTCCGTATTAAAAAGTCGACAAGGATCAAATAAAAATTTTACTCATTTTCCCTCTTTGTCTCCGAAGCTAAATAAAAATGAGTTTCATAACAAACATTAATTTCATATTGCACACTCTTCGCCAATTAAAAAACTTATCCAGAAAGAGCGAGTGGAACTACTGAAACGTGGCATGCAGGAAGAACACACATCTCTATATGCAGATTGCCCCCAGCCCAATGAAATCACTCTTGAAGGAGGTTGTCAGAACCTGTTGGATGCGACGCCCACGAGTGATTGGAGTCCTGTCTCTATTGAACGATAAATTGTGGACACGTAACAGAATGCTTCAGTGACAACAATGTGCAATTCACAGAACACATGCAAGATTCCTCATTCTCATCCTACTCTTCTTAATCTCGTCCTTCTCAATGAAAGACTCCTTCTCATTCTCATCCTACTCTTCTTAATCTCGCCCTTCTCAATGTAAGACTCCTGCTCATTCCCATCTTACTCTTCTTAATATCATCCTTCTCAATGTAAGACTCCTTCTCATCCTGCTCTTCTTAATCTCGTCCTTCTCAATGTAAGACTCCTTCTCATTCTCACCCTACTCTTCTTAATCTCATCCTTCTCAATGTGAGACTCCTGCTCATTCTAATCTTACTCTTCTTAATATCATCCTTCTCAATATAAGACTCCTTCTCATTCTCATCCTACTCTTCTTAATCGCATCCTTCTCAATGTGATCCTTCTTAATCTTCATCCTCTCTTGTTCATTCTTATCCTACTCTTCTTAATCTCATCCTTCTCAATGTCAGACTCTTTCTCATTCTCATCTTACTCTTCTTCTGATATTCGTCTCTTCTCGACAATTTTCTCCACTTAATTTCGAAACATTCTTTATTTATATTTTCATCCACATCTTCAGTTTTAAATCCTCATCTTCAGAATTTCTTTTCAACTTCTGTCTTTGTTTCCTTTTTAAATCTCATTGCCAGACACTTTTTCTAACTATCATACCATTTTCCCATTGACAACCTACTTCCTTTTCAAACAATGTTTCCTTCTATTTGCCATTAAAGATTACTTCCGCTATCTTTCGCAGCTGCTATAAAATGCAATCGCCTTAAAATTCGTCAAGTAGCATCCTTAGCAGCACAAGTTCATTTCTTCTCCTCCTTTATTTCACACACAATAAATGTAAAATTTTCTCTATGCAGCCTCTTACATCTAAAGAGACTCAATTCTCTCTATAGCCCCATTTACTGGCCCAGAACTGTCATTTATGCTACAACTAATGTATGTAAAAAAAATTCAATCTCTTTTTAAACTATCACATAACTAATAAGTCTCATCTCTATGTCTTTAACATCTCACATCCAGTTCAGCATCTCGTATCTAATAAGTTTCATCTCTTTCTCTCTTACCACCTCACATCCATAAGTCTCCAGCTCTAATATTTCACATCCAGTAATTCTCATCAATCTTTTCATCCTTAAACAAATCTCATTCCAATCCTATGAGTATCTCACATCCCATAAGTATCATCTCTATGTTTTTCAGCGTCTCACTCCAGTAAGCCCATCTCTCTACAACATCTCCCATCCCATAAGCCTCACCTTTTCTCTTTTCTGTATATCAAATCAAATCAGTCTTCATCTTTATCTGTTCAAAATCTCATATCCAATTAAAAAAATCCTCTTTCGTTTTAACATCTCTCAAACAATATGTTCGATCTTTCTGTTTCAACATCTGATATCTAATAAATCCCATATCTATGTTTCGAACATCTTTCATCCACAATTCTCATCTGTCTCTTCAGTCTCTCAGCCGATAACTGACATCTCTATCTCCATTATACCACATCTGATAATTCTTCTTTACCTTAAATTACATCTGACAATTCTTATGTCTCTCAAATAAAAAAACTGATAATTCTCGTTTTCTCAAATAACACCTGATCATTCTCCTTTCTCTTAAAATAAACCTGGCAATCTCCTTTTTTTTAAAAAAAAATCGCATCTGACAAATCTCGTTTCTCTCAAATCAAAACTGATAATTCTCATTTCTCTCAAATCAAAACTGATAATTCTCATTTCTCTCAAATCAAAACTGATAATTCTCATTTCTCTCAAATCAAAACTGATAATTCTCATTTCTCTCAAATCAAAACTGATAATTCTCATTTCTCTCAAATCAAAACTGATAATTCTCCTTTCTTTCAAATCAAAACTGATAATTCCCCTTTCTCTCAAATCAAAACTGATAATTCTCCTTCCTCTCAAATCAAAACTGATAATTCTCCTTTCTTTCAAATCAAAACTGATAATTCTCCTTTCTCTCAAATCAAAACTGATAATTCTCCTTTCTCTCAAATCAAAACTGATAATTCTCCTTTCTCTCAAATCAAAACTGATAATTCTCATTCTCTCAAATCAAAACGGATAATTCTCATTCTCTCAAATCAAAACGGATAATTCTCCTTCCTCTCAAATCAAAACTGATAATTCTCCTTTCTCTCAAATCAAAACTGATAATTCTCCATTCTCTCAAATCAAAACTGATAATTCTCATTTCCCTCAAATCAAAACTGATAATTCTCATTTCTCTCAAATCAAAACTGATAATTCTCATTTCCCTCAAATCAAAACTGATAATTCTCCTTTCCCTCAAATCACACCTGACATTTCTCCTTACTTTTGAATCGCATCTGACAATTCTCCTTTCTCTTAAATCACACCTGATAATTCTCATTTCTTTTAAATCGCATCTGCAATTCTCATTTCTCTCAAATCAAAACTGATGATTCTCCTTTCTCTCAAATCAAAACTGATAATTCTCCTTTCTCTCAAATCACACCTGATATTTCTCCTTACCCTTTAAATCGCATCTGACAATTCTCCTTTTAAATCGCATCTCACAATTCTACTTTCTCTTAAATCACACTTGATATTTCTCATTTCTCTTAAATCGCACCTGATAATTCTCCTTTCTCCGAAATCACACCTGATAATTCTCATTTCTCTTAAATCACACCTGATAATTCTCCTTTCTTTTAAATCACACATAATTCTCCTTTCTCTTAAATCACACCTGATAATTCTCATTTCTTTTAAATCGCATCTGACAATTCTCCTTTCTCCGAAATCACACCTGATAATTCTCATTTCTCTTAAATCACACCTGATAATTCTCATTTCTCTTAAATCACACCTGATAATTCTCATTTCTCTTAAATCACACCTGATAATTCCCCTTTCTCTTAAATCACACCTGATAATTCTTTTTTCTCTTAAATCGCACCTGACAATTCTCCTTTCTCTTAAATCACACTTGATAATTCTTATTTCTCTTAAATCACATCTGATAATTCTCATTTCTCTTAAGTCACATCCGGCAATTCCCACCTCTCTCTTTCTCACTCGAAAATGCCCATTACTATAATTCCCATCCCTTTTTTTTCAACATCTCCCATCCAAATCTCAAATCTTTCTATCTTCAACATCTCGCATGTAATAAGGAATCATCACCCATATGCCACACCAGTCGACTACACACAATCATCACCCATATGCCACACCAGTCGACTACACGCAATCATCACCCATATGCCACACCAGTCGACTACACACAATCATCACCCATATGCCACACCAGTCGACTACACACAATCATCACCCATATGCCACACCAGTCGACTACACACAATCATCACCCATATGCCACACCAGTCGACTACACACAATCATCACCCATATGCCACACCAGTCGACTACACACAATCATCACCCATATGCCACACCAGTCCACTACACACAATCATCACCCATATGCCACACCAGTCGACTACACACAATCATCACCCATATGCCACACCAGTCGACTACACACAATCATCACCCATATGCCACACCAGTCGACTACACACAATCATCACCCATATGCCACACCAGTCGACTACACACAATCATCACCCATATGCCACACCAGTCGACTACACACAATCATCACCCATATGCCACACCAGTCGACTACACACAATCATCACCCATATGCCACACCAGTCGACTACACACAATCATCATCCATATGCCACACCAGTCGACTACACACAATCATCACCCATATGCCACACCAGTCGACTACACGCAATCATCACCCATATGCCACACCAGTCGACTACACGCAATCATCAGCCTATACACCATATTGTATTTCACGGACAGTCCCTCAATCGTTATTTCAGCTTGATAGTGGAAGGCATTATTTTATTCTCCTACCTCTAACCCCCCCCCCCCAATCTGTCTTTCCCTACATTCCTTGTCAACACCCAGACAAAACAGACAGATTTGGGCGTTCGTCCATAAAAAAATAATCAGATCACAAACAACAACTCTTTGAAGGCCAGCTGCGATTGTTCCGCCGATTAACTGACACTCGTTGTCAAAATTACGCCATTCACACTACTGACAACTCCGAATTTGCTCTTTAAGTTTCGTGGCCGATCTTTCGAGAACTTTTCCTCCTCTTCCCCCTCCCCCTCCCACCATCCAAAGACACATCTCCAACAGGACTCCCACTTGTTTTACGTAAAATCGTTTCTGACCATTCTGTGTGTCCATCCCTTTCGCGACACAAAGAAAACAAATCACATCATTTTTTTCCTTAAAAGTTAACTCAGGTCAATAACTCGAAGACTTAGTTGCCATAGTGATATAGACGGGTGCATCTGGGTCAATAGTTCCAAACAACGACTCAAGGAGGTGATGTGGACAGGAGGAGAGAGAGGGGGGGGGGGGGGAAGACACAAACCGACCTCGAGGCGTACAGTTCTAGAGTAATATAATTTAATTATTGACTTGGAAATGCCCTCGTTTATACGAAGTGGCATTTGTTGCTTGGATTGTTGCAACAAACAGGTAGCCGACAATGTAAAGGGGAAGGTGGGAAAAAGACGGGGAGGGGGGAGTGAATAACAAGGGTGGTTAAGATAGAGGGGGATATCTTATTTCTCAGCTGTCGCCACCCTGTCTCGAGAATATCAAGTAGGTGGTAAGAAAAGTGGAACCAATGGGGTGAGAAGGAGCCTGTCAACAGAAAGGCAGAAAGTTGTTATTAAGGAGAATGGCAACGGCAAAGAATGAGGCGATTAAAGCAAAAACTGATCGGGAAATAAATTGCTTATAGCGACTTAATGAAGTTCATCAAATTACAAACGAAAAATTGTTAATCCATGCTTTGCATGATAATTAAGAAGTATTGAGTTCGAAGGATTATTATTTCGTACCGAAGAATTATTTCTTCGTAGATTTTTTTTTTGTCTCTCCTTTTCTTTCGGGAAAATGTGTCAAGAGCTTTTTTTCTTCTCTCTCCCGAAGTTCCATTCCAGTAAAGGGAATTGGACACGAAACGGTAGTTCGTGCAGAGATGGAATAATATTGCGCCCATAATAATTTGTTGCCGATTCACGTGTACAAATTAGGTTTGGCAGTTATTGATGGAATGGTATAATCATTGGATCGTTTAATCGTTCAATATTTCAGAGGCCTGATTCGGTTTAAACAAACACATCTCGGTTTAAACAAACACATCACGTTTGTTGAAGAAAAATCGGAGAGAAAGAATTAATCAGTTGATGTAAGAGCCCAATGCAGTTGTGCGATTCGCACGGGGTAAAGTTCTCACATTCGTTGCTGGTATTTTGGGTTGTTTTACCTCTGAGCGACACTTTTTTGCACACCATGGGCTAAATGGCCAAGTCACACGGACCCCGAAGGCTCAGAGAAGGTTGGAGGAGGGGACCCATTGGAACAGCTGTTGGGAGACAGATGGTAGTCTCCCGTCAAGGCCATCCAGTGTGTTCTTTAACGTTGGGTTGCTTTACCTCTGAGCGGCACTTTTTTGCACACCATGGGCTAAATGGCCAGGTCACATGGACCCCGAAGGCTCAGAGAAGGTTGAGGGAGGGGACCCACTGGAACAGCTGTTGGGAGACAGATGGTAGCCTCCCGTCAAGGCCATCCAGCGTGTTCTTTAACGTGCACAGGGTATGGCTCTCCCGCACACGGGGCCACGGCTTAACGTCCCATTCGACGGACGGCGGCCTTTCCAAGCCCATCGGTGTCCCCTACTGACCAGGGCGGGGCCAGGGCGGGGAATTTTGCGGAGATAAATCTCAACGCTGACCCAGCTGGGACTCGAACCTGGGAAGTACAGATTACGAGCCTGGCGCGCTACCGACTGAGCCACCCCCGCCCCCTTGCCACACCGAGCTCTGTCCTATTGGGTTCCTTCTGACCTGTTCATCAATCAGTCAATCAATTTTATTAACCTGATTTTGAACAAATAAGAAACGTTTTCGTTTTTTCGTTTTTGTTTCAAAAAAGAAAAAAAAAAACGCCTATTAGATCCAAATTATCTAAATGGTCCTCATTGGAAATTTCTCTCAGGGAAACCTATATTCGAGATTCGAACCCAGAGCCTACGACTCGCACCATACAAGACATAACTGCTGTAATTCTGGATGATATTATATTACTGAATGATTACCCTCCCCCCACTTCAAATGTACCATTGGATTGGATTGTTTTACCTCTGAGCGGCACTTTTTTGCACACCATGGACTAAATGGCCAGGTCACATGGACCCCGAAGGCTCAGAGAAGGTTGGGGGAGGGGACCCACTGGAACAGCTATTGGGAGACAGATGGTAGCCTCCCGTCAAGGCCATCCAGCGTGTTCTTTAACGTGCACAGGGTATGGCTCTCCCGCACACGGGGCCATGGCTTAACGTCCCATCCGACGGACGGCGGCCTTTCCAAACCCATTGGTGTCCCCTACTGACCGTGGGCAGAGCGGGGAATTTTTCGGAGATAAATCTCAACGTTGACCCAGCTGGGACTCGAACCTGGGAACTACAGATTACGAGCCTGGCGCGCTACCGACTGAGCCACCCCCGCCCCTCAAATGTACCGTTCTCAGCAGGAAGAAATGAGCCCATGTTACAATGTGACGCACTTCCTAATCAGCAAACTTAAGTAGCTTTAAAAAACAAGAAATGAAATCAGTCTATTGAATTTCAACCCCCCAGTCCCCATTGAAAAATCAGTTACACTATAAAAGGGTCAACCGAATTCAATCACTCTTTTGCGCAACGCAGCCTTGGCTCGCTGTTCGATCCAAAAAGCGATCTGCACGAGGCATGGCGCTGCATGTCATATGCTCTGCGTCTGTGTCCTCGCGCAAATCTTACATTCTTTCCTCATCGATCCCTTCAAGGACCTTGTTTCCCTTCTTCGTCCCTTTCACGAGCCAATTTCGATGACAATCACAACCTCTTCTCGAGCCTCCAAGAAAGGCGCCAATTCGACAACAATTACCCGCGCTCCCCTCCTCCGAATCTCGGCCCACCCTTCTCTCTCCCTAACACGTGATAAGGCCTCGGCGATTCGTCCACGGGAGAAAAGGCGCGCGTGCTTTACATTCGAATCAGCCAATAAACCAATTCGAATAACAACGACGTAAGAAGAAAAATAACAACAGACTTGGAGAGATCAAAATTTTAGACTTTCCAGAAAGTCTCTTTTCTCATTCTCTCTTTCTCTCTTTCTCTCCACGTGTGTGTGTGTGCTCATGTGTTAGGTGCTTTGAGAGAAAGTTCCCAACACCTCATAAGCATAATTCATGTCATATCGAGGTTAAGAGATCGCCTTTCGACAACGCCCGATTTACGTCCTGGCCTGTCAAACGACTTCGAACAAAAGCGAAGGACGTGGGGTGGTATGACGAGGGTTTGGTTGACAGTGTGATCGGAATTCATTAGCACGGCTAATTTTGAGCCTTAATCCACACGAAAACAACAAACCAAACGTTGTTTCATTTCCCACTCTAAGGGAGGGAAGTCAATCTCGAGAATCAAAAGGCGATTTTGGAAAACGAATGATACTTTGAAGGATGATAATTTCACCTCTTTGATGTTGCTGATGCTTAAGATTTCTTTTCTGTTTTGACACATTTGTTCTGGCTCAATTGGTGTGAACTAATTTCGTTGGTTCAAAGAAATCGACATTTTGTTTAGGTGCGCGTTCAATTGTCAGGGGTGCCCAAATGAAAAGTGGATGCGGATCAGAATTCTCCCCTTTTAAGGGTGCACAAATGAAAAGTGGATGCAGACCAGAATCCACCTTTAAGAATGCGCAAATAAAAAGTGGATGCGATCCATAATCCACCTCTTTTAGAGTGCACAAACTAAGAGTGGATGCAGACCAGAATTCCCCTTTAAGAATGCGCAAATAAAAAATGGATGCGGATCAGAATCCTATTTAAGGATACATAAATTAAAAGTGGATGTGGATCTGAGTCCCCCCTTACGGGTAAACAAATTAAAAGTGGTTACTGACCAGGGTCCCCTTTTAAGAGTGCAGTAACGAAAAGCGGATGCGGATCAGAATTCCCTTTAAAGGTGTAAAAACGAAAAGTGGATGCGGATCAGAATCCCCTTTAAAAGTGTAGAAACGAAAAGTGGATGCGGATCAGAATCCCCTTTAAAAGTGTAGAAACGAAAAGTGGATGCGGATCAGAATCCCCTTTAAAAGTGTAGAAACGAAAAGTGGATGCGGATCAGAATCCCCTTTAAAAGTGTAGAAACGAAAAGTGGATGCGGATCAGAATCCCCTTTAAAAGTGTAGAAATGAAAAGTGGATGCAGATCAGAATCCCTTTTAAGAATGTACAAATGTAAAGTAGATCTAGAGCAGAATCTCCGCTTAAGAGTACGCAAATAAGAAATGAATTACGACAAGAATCCCTCGTTACGGGTGCCCAAATGAAAATTGGATGCAGGCCAGAATCTCTGTTTAAGAGCGCACAAATGAAGAGTGGACGCGTAACAATTTTCCTTTAAGAGTGCACAAATGAAGAGTGAATGCGTAACAATTTCCCTTTAAGAGTGCACAAATTAAGAGTGGACGCGTAACAATTTCTCTTTAAGAGTGCACAAATGAAGAGTGGACGCGTAACAAAGGGCACAAATGAAGAGTGAACGCGTAACAAAGGGCACAAATGAAGAGTGGACGCGTAACAATTTCTCTTTAAGAGTACACAAATGAAGAGTGGACGCGTAACGATTTCCCTTTAAGAGTGCACAAATGAAGAGTGGACGCGTAACGATTTCCCTTTAAGAGTGCACAAATGAAGAGTGGACGCGTAACGATTTCTCTTTAAGAGTGCACAAATGAAGAGTGGATGCATAACAAAGTGCACAAATGAAGAGTGGATGCGTAACAAAGTGCACAAATGAAGGGTGGATGCGTAACAAAGTGCACAAACGAAGAGTGGACGCGTAACAATTTCTCTTTAAGAGTACACAAATGAAGAGTGGACCATAATGATTTCCCTTGAAGAGTGCACAAATGAAGAGTGGACGCGTAATGATTTCTCTTAAAGAGTGCACAAATTAAGAGTGGACGCGTAACGATTTCCCTTTAAGAGTGCACAAATGAAGAGGGGCTGGAATCTCACTTTAAGGATGCATTTTAATTTCATACGATGATAAAAAAAAAACACCCTCCCCCCTCACCTTTCCTCATCCCTCTCTTTCATCCCTCTCCCCACCTCGTTTTCCCCTCTCCAAAATAATAGACAGCGCCCCTCCTCCTAGTGTTCTGTTTCGGCCATATTCCTTCCCAAGAACCATCAATCGTTCCCGCCTCGACCTCATACATTAAAATGGCGTTGATTGATTATCGAAGATTATCGATTAATTCTTGCCGCAAACTATAGATCATGATTAAAATAAAGCAACAATCAACCAACGAATAATAACCGCAACCAGAAAGGAAAAAAAAATCAAGACAAAAAATAAAACATGAAAGCCAGCCCTTGTTAATGACGTCCAGTTTTATAAGCCACCTTAATGTTTGGAAGAAAGAGATTCAAAACCAATTGGCATATAAATTCTCTTTGAGAGTTTTCCTGGAGAATGTTTTACGTCTTGTGAATACAAATATCTTTCCTCGGTTCGTCATTTATTGAAAGTTCTAAAGACGTTAAATATTAATGAGATACCTGAGGAAGGCTTCATTTGTAATCCAGCATTTCCATCATTGCTGCTGCCGTTGACAGATGGGCACACGTGGGAGCTGAAGGAGAGGCTGCGAGACGTAATCCCTCATCGCTGAGGCTTTGTGTCAAGAGGAATTTAAAAGATCTTTCCAGAAATAATTAGCGTCTTCCCAATCCGACACGAGGTGAGCACGTGGATTCCGATTTCTGAGCAGATTATAATAATGCCCTCTGTCGAGAATCGAAAGGCGATTTGGAAAACGATTTAATACATTAAGAGATCACATTTCTTCTCCTTGATGTGCTGGTGGAGATATCATTTCTGTTTTGCCGCAATTGTTCTGACGCAATTGGTGTGAAGCAATTTCGTCCGCCCAAAGAAATAAATCGAGATTTCGTTTAAGTGGGCATTGAGTTGTCAGGGGTGCCCAATAGAAAAGTGGATCCCCTTTTAAGGCTGCCCAAATGAAAAGTGGATCCCCTTTTAAGGGGCCCAAATGAAAAGTGGATCCCTTTTAAGGGTGCTCAAATGAAAGGTGGTTCCCCCTTTAACGGTGACCAAATGAAAAGTGGATCCCCTTTTAAGGGTGACCAAATGAAAGTGGATCCCCTTTTAAGGGCGCCCAAATAAAAAGTGGATCCCCTTTTAAGGGCGCCCAAATAAAAAGTGGATCCCCTTTTAAGGCTGCCCAAATGAAAAGTGGATCCCCTTTTAAGGCTGCCCAAATGAAAAGTGGATCCTTTTTAAGGGTGTTCAAATAAAAAGTGGATCCTCTTTTAAGGGCGCCCAAATGAAAAGTGGATCCCCTTTTAAGGGTGACCAAATGAAAAGTGGATCCCCTTTTAAGGGTGACCAAATGAAAAGTGGATCCCTTTTAAGGGTGACCAAATGAAAAGTGGATCCCCTTTTAAGGGTGACCAAATGAAAAGTGGATCCCCTCTTAAGGGCGCCCAAATGAAAAGTGGTTCCCCTCTTAAGGGCGCCCAAATGAAAAGTGGATCCCCTTTTAATGGACGCGTAACAATTTCATTTGGGCATTTAAGGGTGATCAAGTGAAAAGTGGATCCCTTTTAAGGGCGTCCAAATGAAAAGGTGGATCCTCTTTTAAGGACGTCCAAATAAAAAGTGGATCCCCTTCTAAGGGTGACCAAATGAAAAGTGGATCCCCTTTTAAGGGTGCCCAAATGAAAAGTGGATCCTTTTTAAGGGTGTTCAAATAAAAAGTGGATTCTCTTTTAAGGGCGCCCAAATGAAAAGTGGATCCCCTTTTAAGGGTGACCAAATGAAAAGTGGTTCCCCTCTTAAGGGCGCCCAAATGAAAAGTGGTTCCCCTCTTAAGGGCGCCCAAATGAAAAGTGGATCCCCTTTTAAGGGTGATCAAGTGAAAAGTGGATCCCTTTTAAGGGTGATCAAGTGAAAAGTGGATCCCTTTTAAGGGTGTTCAAATGAAAAGTGGATCCTTTTAAGGGTGTTCAAATGAAAGGTGGTTCCCCTTTTACTGGTGTGGAAGTAAAAAGTGAAAAGGGATGATTACTGGAAACCCCTCTGAGGAGGATGCACAAATAAAAAGTGTAGGCGAACCAGGATGCACAAATGAAAAGTGGATGGGAACCAGAATCCGTTTTAAGCACCCACAAATGAAAAGAGGATGCTGAACAGAATGCAGCTTTAAGGATGTCAAAATATAAAGAGGAGGTGGATCAGAATACTCCTTTAAGGGTGCACAAATGAGAAGTGAATACTTGCCAGAATGCACCTTTTAAGGGTGCAGAAATAAAAAGTGGATGAGTATCAGAATTCACCTTTTAAGGATATACAAATGAAAAGTGGATGCGGACTAGAATCCATCTTTAAGGGTACGTACAAGAAAAGTGGATGTTATCCAGAGTCACCGTTTAAGGGTGCGCAAATGAAAAGCGGATGCCGACCACAATGCACTTTTTAACAAATGAAAAGAGACGCGGATTAGAATCCCTCTTTTTAAGGGTGCATAAATAAAAAGTGGATGTTATCCAGAATCGCCGTTTAAGGGTGGGTAAATGAAAGTGGATGCGGATCACAATGCACCTTTTAAGGGTGCACAAATAAAAAGAGTTGCGGATTAGAATCCCCCTTTTTAAGGGTGCACATATAAAAAGTGGATGTGTGTATAAAAAGTGGAATATACCTTTTAAGGGTGCACAAATAAAAAGAGATGCGGATATGAATCCCCCTTTACATAAAAGGTGGATTAGAATACCCCTTTACATAAAAGGTGGATTAGAATCCCCCTTTTTAGAGGTGCATAAATAAAAAGTGGATGTTATCCAGAATCACCGTTTAAGGGTGGGTAAATGAAAGTGGATGTGGATCACAATGCACCTTTTAAGGGTGCACAAATAAAAAGAGTTGCGGATTGGAATCCCTCTTTTTAAGGGTGCACATATAAAAGGTGGATGTGTGTATAAAAAGTGGAATATACCTTTTAAGGGTGCACAAATAAAAAGAGATGCGGATAAGAATCCCCTTTACATAAAAGGTGGATTAGAATCCCCCTTTTTAGGGGTGCATGAATAAAAAGTGGATGTGATCCAGAATAACCTTTTAATGGTGCGCAAATGAATGTAGATGCTTCAAGGAATTCACCTATTAAGAGTTCACATTCGAAAAGTGGAAGTGGGCCAGAATTCCCCCCCCCCTTAAAGGTGCACAAATAAAAAGTGGATGTGATCCAGAATAACCGTTTAAGAGTGCACAAATGAAAAATGGTTGGGGGCCAGAATCCCCCCTTTAAGGGTACACAAATGAAAAGTGGATGTGGACCAGAATGCATCTTTTATGGGTACGGGCCAGAATCCACCTTTGTTAGAATTAAATGGGGTGGATATTTCTTATTACAGCTGTTGTTTCAGTTGTTCTTTGATTATGTAAATATGCCCCCCCAACCCCCACCTTTCTACTCACATACTTACTTTTTTTGTTGTCAGAACAATAACAATGTTAGATTTTTCTTAAAAAGACATGCTGAGACGTTCAGACAGAAAATATTGCTGTAAATATCTGTTATGTAGTGAGGTTGGACAGCATAAAGGACTATGTAGTTCCCAGGTTCGAGTCCCAGCTGGGTCAGCGTTGAGATTTATCTCCGCAAAACTCCCCGCCCTGCCCACGGTCAGTAGGGGACACCGATGGGCTTGGAAAGGTCGCCGTCCATCAGATGGGACGTTAAGCCGTGTCCCCTTGTGCGGGAAAGCCATACCCTGTGCACGTTAAAGAACACGCTGGATGGCCTTGACGGGAGGCTACCATCTGTCTCTCAACAGCTGTTCCAGTGGGTCCCCTCCTCCAACAATCTCTGAGCCTTCGTGGTACATGTGACCTGGCCATTTAGCCCATGGTGTGCAAAAAAGTGCCGCTCAGAGTAAAACAACCCAGCCCAACCTTGTAAATGGAAAAAATTACCAGTACCTTGGCTTTACTAAAACCCCCTTCATGAAAATAATAATTATTATTGCTGAAAAAATTTTGGTGTGATTATGGTATCCACCTTGGGTTTGGTCAACCCCTTGCTTAGAAACTGTGACGTCACGGCCATATCGTCTCTATGCATTATGCCCAATCTAGATTTTTGGACTTCGCAAGCCACTGCAACACAATCCCTCTTTTTTTTTACGAGAGAAAAGAGTTTTACGTATTGTACAACACAAATGAGAATGATCTCATTAATCGAGGAGATTTCAATCGACGGGCCTTAACCTCAGCGGCTAGAACATCTGACGTGTTATAAGGAGGTCGTAATCGCATCCCCCCCCCCCCCCTTCACCCGGATCAAGAAACTTTCCTCTAAGTGACATATCGATGTTTCGGATATGACTTCACATTCTTTCACTTGATAATATTTTTCGAAAGATTTACTTGGGAGTCTGACCCATGCTTCTCCTATCCTTTCATTGGGTCGAGGATTCGATCAGTCGGTAGCGAGCCTCCCCAGTGCAGGGTGCGCATCCCCATTGCGCCTGCGTTGAGATTTTCTCCACTAATCCCCATTCTGTCCTCAAAAGAATAGACTCAATGTCCTCATCATCTTTAGCTTATATATTTCTGTTTCATATTGGCAATATTGTTTTTCATCAAAAACTTTCATCCCTTTTCATCATCATCTGTAGCATCATCCCTTTTCATTATCATCTGTAGCATCATCCCTTTTCATTATCATATGTAGTTGCATCATCCCTTTCATCCAAACTTCATCATCATCTTCACTATCACATCATCCTCATTATCCAAACTCCCAGTCATTTTCGCTCTCTTCATCCAGATTACATCGTCGTGTTCATTGTTACATTGT
The DNA here is from genome assembly GCA_038380435.1 of Ryuthela nishihirai. Classification (NCBI taxonomy): domain Eukaryota; kingdom Metazoa; phylum Arthropoda; class Arachnida; order Araneae; family Heptathelidae; genus Ryuthela; species Ryuthela nishihirai. The sequence goes on along the minus strand of JAWZYU010000003.1, from coordinate 21,700,806 downwards.
CCTCATCATCCATCTCTTCCACCTGTCTCATCTCTTTCAAAAAATCTTCCGTCTCTTTTTATCTTCTGTAGTTGCATCATCCCTTTCATTCATACTTCATCATCTTCCCTATCACATCGTCTTCGTCATCAGAACGGCATCGTCCTTACCATCAATCTCTTTCGCCTCTCTCCATCATCATCTACAGCTGCATCATATCCTTCACTCTGACTCTATCTCTCCCTTCATCATCATCATCTTCCGTCTCTTCTCCTGCTCATCATCATCCGCAATTGCATCATCTCTCACATCCTTACTCCATCTGCCTTTTACATCATCACCTTACAGAGCTATTCTCTTCGCTCCGCGTGCCGGCCAGACTCCCATCGTGCAACATCGGACACGACCGTAGGTATATTCGGTCACGGTCTGCTCGCGGCCACCCGAACTCTGACCCCGAAATAACACTTTTCACCTGTTATCTGTTTGGCCAGCCTTTCTGCACGTCGATAACTCAATTAGCCGCTAAGCTGGTGGGATGTGAGCTTTTTGACGCTTGATGGCAACGAAGGGGGTTGGGGGTGGAAGAAAGGAGGGGGGGGGGTTTGGAGAGGGAGGAGAGAAGAAAGAGATGAAGATCGACAGAACGCAGCGAGTTTATCTCCCTTTCACATCTGCTTCAAAATTAAGAAACATTTCTAAGTTCGGGACCAGGTTTCGTTCCTCTGTTGTCACGAACATCAGCAAAAGAGTTCAAACTGGTTAACCGAGCTGTATTGTATCGCTTTCTCTGCACGATAAATCAAACCGTTTTCTCTTAAGATAAAGACCTGCCAAACTCTTTTGCTTTCGCTCCTAATGCTAATTTCGTTTTCCCTTTCATTTTCGTTCTCTCTTTTGAAGAAGACGAAACATTTGTCTCCATTGCACAACACTCGAGGTCTAATGATTCTGTTGGGGATTTTTTTTTTCTTGCAGAGCACGCTTCAAACTGTCGTTGCCATTGCGTTTAATTGGAAAGCACGAAAGAGTATCACAGGATCAAGTACATCCGTTGGAGAGAACATGTAAGTAAAGATGAGTATCAAATTTTACTTTGATGTGGGGAATTGTTTTACTTTTGAGAGGCTGCGCTCTTTCATGCCTTTTCAGGAAAACTTTTATCTTCCCTTTCAAGAAAACCCTTTTCTACCCGTTCAGGAAAACTTTTTTTTCCCTTTCCTTTTAAGAATTTTTTCCTGCTCTTTCAGGAAAACTTTTTTTTTTCTTCCCTTTCAAGAAAACCATTTCTTCACTTTTAGGAAACCGTTTTCTACCCTTTTAACAAAACCTTCTTCTTCACTTTTGGGAAACCCTTTTCTACCCTTTCAGAAAAATCTTTTCTACTCTTTCAGGAAAACCCTTTTCTTCCCTTTTAGGAAACCCTTTTCTGTTCTTTTAGGAAAACCCTTTCATGCCCTTCCAGGAAAACTTTTTTTCCCTCCCTTTCAAGAAAACACTTTTCTTCACTTTTAGGAAACCCTTTTCTATCCCTTCAGGAAAACCCCTTTCTTCCCTTTTAGGAAAACATTTTCTTCACTTTTAGAAAACCCTTTTCTACCCCTTCAGGAAAACATTTTTCTTCACTTTTAGGAAACCCTTTTCTACCCTTTCAGAAAAATATTTTCTGCCCTTTCAGGAAAACCCCTTTCTTCCTTTTTAGGAAAACCGTTTTCTGTTCTTTTAGAAAAACCCTTTTCTGTTGTTTTAGTAAAACCCTTTCATACCCTTTCAGGAAAACCTTTTTCTTCCCTTTCAAGAAAAACCTTTTCTTCACTTTTAGGAAACCCTTTTCTACCTCTTCAGGAAAACCTTTTCTTCCCTTTTAGGAAAACCTTTTTCTTCCCTTTTAGGAAAACCTTTTTCTGTTCTTTTAGGAAACCCCTTTCATGCCCTTTCAGGAAAACTTTTTTTTCCCTCTTAGGAAAACCATTTTCTTCCCTTTCTAAGAAAACTTTTCTGCACTTTTAGGAAAACATTCCATCTTCAGACCCACAATATATATAAAAAATAAAAAGAGAGGGAAGGGGGGGGGGGGTGGAGAAAATAGGCTCATTTGTCAGTGCGCTAAACTTGTAATTTGAATTTTCCCTAGTTTCAAGCACTGAGTCGCGGATCTATTTCAGAATTTGATCTCTTTATAAAGAACTCTAATTTGGATTATCTCTAAATTATGGTCTTATTGTTTCTGTCACCGTGGCAGTCCACAGTAAGCGAGTGTTGAACAAAATATTTAGGAAACAGCAAAAGTATAACAATATATTACACAAAATTCGTTTATTGTTCACTTAGTAAATTTCTCGCCATTTATGTCAAAAGAATGGATGTAGTCACTCTTAGTTTAAAGTCGATATCAGCTTAGAGGAAAAATGATCTTGAGCCAGGTGAGATGAGATCCAAGACCTTCAGACAACAAGTCAGGTGTTCTGGGTCCTTGTGGTCTGGCCGTTTAAACTGTTGTTTAACAGAGTGATGTTATTTACATATTAGAAAACACACTGGATGGATTAGGTTGTTTTACTTCTGGGTGGGCTGGTGGGCTTCTGGTGGGCTTCTGGGTGGGCTTACACTGGACCAGCTGTTAGGAGACAGATGGAAGTTTCCTGTCAAGGTCATCCATAGTGTTCTTTAACGTGCACAGGGTATGTCTCTCCCGCACACGGGGACACGGCATGTCTCTCCCGCACACGGGGACACGGCTTAACGTCTCATCCGACGGACGGTGGCCTTTCCAAAACCATCAGTGGATCCAACAGAGGACAGGGAGAAGAGTTTTTCGGAGATAAATCTCAACGTTGGCCCAGGAGGGACTCGAACCTGGGAGTTACAGATTAGCCAGGTCACAAGGGCCCCAAAGGCTCAGAGAAGGTTGAGGGGAGCAGCCCACTCCATAACTATTAGGAGACAGATAGTAACCTCTCGTCAAGGTCATTCAGCGTGTTCTTTAACTTCACAGGGTATATTTACTGCTCGCAAAGTCACGGCTTTAACGTCCTGACCCACGGACAGTGGCCTCTGACAGCTGAGCTACCATTGATCAAGATCTCTTCTATTGGATGATATGAACCTTCCTGTCTGCAGTATACAATTATCTATGTCTCTTGAACGTAAGTGTCTTCGCTGTTTGCAAACAGCCTCCTGAAGTAGACAGCAATGTATGTCACGAGTATACTAGTTTAATCAGTGAACATTTCGATGTTAGTTTCAACAGGAGATCATGGATTCGCATCCCAACAGGCTGAAGACAATTTTTTCCTCTAAATTGGATATCGCTACGTGAAACTAACAGTGGTTGCACACAGTCGCTCAAAAAAATATCCGAACACTATGGTTGATTACAGAATTCAGAAAAAATATCTGGCAACGATTTTTTTTAGAAATTAGTGATCTGGCAACCTTCGTGTCATGTGATTACAGAATCAGGAAAAATATATAATGGAGCGTGTACAGCAACTGTACACGCTCCAGTTACCGTTCACAGCAAACTGGAGCGTGTGCAGTTACTGCACACGCTCCAGTTTGCTGTGAATGGTAACTGCACACGCTCAATATTTCCGTGAGTGAGCCCACACGATCCAGGTCTTTGTGAGCTCACACGATCCAATGTGCTGTGAACATTAACCGCAACCGCTCCAGTTTGCTGTGAACATTAACCGCAACCGCTCCAGTTTGCTGTGAACGGTAACTGCACACGCTCAATATTTCCGTGAGTGAGCCCACACGATCCAGGTCTTTGTGAGCTCACACGATCCAATGTGCTGTGAACATTAACCGCTCCAGTTTGCTGTGAACGGTAACTGCACACGCTCCATATTCATTGCATTATATATTCATACGCATTATATATATTTAAAAATATCCGAACACTATGGTTAATTACAGAATTCAGTAAAAATATCTGGCAACGATTTTTTTATAAATTAGTGATCTTGCAAACTTTGTGCCACGTGACACGAAGGTTGCCAGATCACTAATTTCTAAAAAAAAAAATCGTTGCTAGATATTTTTTCTGAATTATGTAATCAACCATAGTGTTCGGATATTTTTTTGAGCGACTGTACAAGATGAAGTACCATCTATATCTTATCAAATAATTCAGTAGCAAAGGTAATTGTGATCAGAATTCTCTCATGTTAGTGTTACAAAATGTTACGAATCCCTCGAAGTTGGTGGCGTGACCTCCGTAAATATTCTGCTCAGCGGGAATCGCGTGACATTTGAAACAGTTGCAATGATTCTTTCCTTTAAATGCAGGAAAAATTGCGATTTTTTTTCAGATAATCGATGCTTTTAAAATATCCCCCCACCCCAACCCCCCCAAAAAGGTCCAAATGCTGTGAAACCGGGATTACTCGGGGGCAACAAGATCAATTCATCTCTATAATCAATCCAGCAATCTGTAAATTTGGCGTTTAAGACTTTATTACTTGTTATACTTTGTTAAGTTTTTATACTTTGTTACTTGGATTATTAACTCATAATACGAGGAAGGTTCATATTTTCTTGACATTTTGGAGGCGCAATTATACTTAACTATTTAACACAATTTAACTTTGAAATATTAGTATTCCTTTAAAGTATTAAATACAATACTTGTGTATAGTACGTTAAAGCTTTAGGGGAGCCCCATGCACGGCATTTTGGCCCAGGCCCCGAACCACATTAGGACCCATTTGCATCTGAAACCTCCTCAGTGGATTATCTTTCGTTACACTGCCCTGATCTTCTGGGTCCTTGTGACCTGGCCGTTTAAATCGTTGTGGAACACAGTGATGTTATTTACATATTAGAAAACACACTGATTAGGTTGTTTTACTTCTGGGCGGGACTCACTGGACCAGCTGTTTGGAGACAGATGGAAGTCTCTTGTCAAGGTCATCCATAGTGTTCTTTAACGTGCACAGGGTATGTCTCTCCCGCACACGTGGACACGGCTTAACGTCTCATTCGACGGACGGTGGCCTTTCCAAAACCATCAGTGGATCCAACAGAGGACAGGAAGAAGAGTTTTTCGGAGATAAATCTCAACGTTGGCCCAGGAGGGACCCTGGGAGCTACAGATTAGCCAGGTCACAAGGGCCCCAAAGGCTGAAAGAAGGTTGAGGGGAGCGGCCCACTCGATAACTATTAGGAGACAGATAGTAACCTCCCGTTAAGGTCATTCAGCGTGTTCTTTAACTTCACAGGGTATATTTACTGCTCGCAAAGTCACGACTTTAACGTCCTGACCCTCGGACAGTGGCCTCGTTCAGCTTAACGGCTTTGTCTCGGCTTTTTAATGTCCTGACCCATCAGACAGCGGCCTCGTTCAGACCCAACGGTGTCCCCGTTCCCATCGACGACAGGGTGGGGGTTTAGTAGAGATACCTCTCAATGCTGGCACAGATGGGACTCGAACCTGGGTACATCAGATACGAGCTTGGCGTGACACTAAACGTCCTTCACCAGGAACTCTAATTTGTTTCCAAAAGCTGTTCATGAGTCTCTTACTCCAATACTACCTTAAACCTTAGGGTTGGGACGGGGGTGGCTCAGTCGGTAGCGCGCCAGTCTCGTAATCTGTAGTTCCCAGGTTCGAGTCCCAGCTGGGTCAGCGTTGAAATTTATCTCCGCAAAATTCCCCGCCCTGCCCACGGTCACTAGGGGACACCGATGGGCTTGGAAAGGCCGCCGTCCGTCGGATGGGACGTTAAGCCGTGGCCCCGTGTGTGGGAGAGCCATACCCTGTGCACGTTAAAGAACACGCTGGATGGCCTTGACGGGTGACTACCATCTGTCTCCCAACAGCTGTTCCAGTGGGTCCCCTCCCCCAACCTTCTCTGAGGCTTCGGGGTCCTTGTGACCTAGCCATTTAGCCCATGGTATGCAAAAAAGTGCCACTCAGAGATAAAACAATCCAACCCAACCTTAGGGTTCCTTGCAACCTGGCCAATTAATTAATTGTACAACGACAAAATGCCAGTCACAAATAAAGCAACTTGAACTCATCTCTAGACAATCTCTTCGAGAAAGTGAATCAAGTCATCCCAAAACGACATTTCAGATTCCCTGTCTCTACCTCTTTCATCTGGAAGATCACGATCCCTTGTAGAGCATCACTCTCTTTACAACATCCTTATGTGGATGATGGAACTGTCTCGAGGTCAGACCTATCGCAACCAAAAAAAAAAAGGTTTAATATTAAGAGCAACTTAATTTCATTGGGTATCAGACTCAGAGAACCACGTGAAAATTCTGTATACCTTTATGACAGTGGCAACAACGTTTGAGACCCAGGGGAGGAGGGGACTTACGGAGGGGGGAAAGAAGGGCAGAGACAACAAGACATTCCTGAAGTGCGAACGCCTCCCCTCTGCCCCCCCCCCCTTCTCTGGAAGATAATGAGGATTAATGGGAAAGTGTCGGCACACATGAGCAACCGGTGCGGCTTCTGAACCCCGCCATCATTGCCCTGCTCGGCACGGCGCCTGCTTATCAAGGCTTTTAATCAAGAACAAGTTCTGAGACCGAGTCCACCATTATTCAGACACCACAGAACAGGGTTCTGCTGTTGATGGCTGAGCCTACTGGTGACAATATTCATCACAGCAGCCAGCGCTAGAGACAGCAGAACCTATCCACCTCCCTTCTTGCATAACCTCAACTCGTACAGATTCGTCTCCTCACCCTCTTTATTCGCGATGATCACTCTCTGCTCGTGTCATCCCTCGAAGAAGATGATGAGCAAGATCACGAGGAAGTTTTGAAAAGAAGATATCTATTACAGGACGCTTTTGGGGAAGTTGTAAGGAAAAAAAAACTCTCGCAAAAATTAGCTCTCTGAAATTCCAAAATGTCTTAGTTACCGGTTCCTGGGTAGAAAAAAAAAACTCTACTCTTTAAAATAAAAATGTCTTAGTTACCGGTTCCTGGGTAGGAAAAAAAAACTCTACTCTTTAAAATAGCAGTTTCCAAACTTTTTGAGTTTTTTTAGTTCTATTTATTCTTTCTAAACTCACTTTACTCTTTTTAAACGCTCCCTTTAATTTTCCTAACGCTCACTTTATCCTTTCCAACGCTCACTTGTTCTAACTCTCCAACTCTTTCTAACTTTTGGGACTCGAACCTGGGTACATCAGATACGAGCTTGGCGTAGTCTTTTCCAACTCTTTCTAACTCTCCTTTGATATTTCTAACGATCTCTTTTGTCTTTCCAACGATCACTTTACTCTTTCTAACTCTCCTTTGATATTTCTAACGATCTCTTTTGTCTTTCCAACGATCACTTTACTCTTTCTAACTCTCCCTTTTGATATTTCTAACGATCTCTTTTGTCTTTCCAACGATCACTTTACTCTTTCTAACTCTCCCTTTGACATTTCTAACGATCTCTTTTGTCTTTCCAACGATCACTTTACTCTTTCTAACTCTCCCTTTGACATTTCTAACGATCTCTTTTGTCTTTCCAACGATCACTTTACTCTTTCTAACTCTCCCTTTGACATTTCTAACGATCTCTTTTGTCTTTCCAACGATCACTTTACTCTTTCTAACTCTCCCTTTGATATTTCTAACGATCTCTTTTGTCTTTCCAACGATCACTTTACTCTTTCTAACTCTCCCTTTGATATTTCTAACGATCTCTTTTGTCTTTCCAACGATCACTTTACTCTTTCTAACTCTCCCTTTGATATTTCTAACGATCTCTTTTGTCTTTCCAACGATCACTCTACTCTTTCTAACTCTCCCTTTGATATTTCTAACGATCTCTTTTGTCTTTCCAACGATCACTTTACTCTTTCTAACTCTCCCTTTGATATTTCTAACGATCTCTTTTGTCTTTCCAACGATCACTTTACTCTTTCTAACTCTCCCTTTGACATTTCTAACGATCTCTTTTGTCTTTCCAACGATCACTTTACTCTTTCTAACTCTCCCTTTGACATTTCTAACGATCTCTTTTGTCTTTCCAACGATCACTTTACTCTTTCTAACTCTCCCTTTGACATTTCTAACGATCTCTTTTGTCTTTCCAACGATCACTTTACTCTTTCTAACTCTCCCTTTGATATTTCTAACGATCTCTTTTGTCTTTCCAACGATCACTTTACTCTTTCTAACTCTCCCTTTGACATTTCTAACGATCTCTTTTGTCTTTCCAACGATCACTTTACTCTTTCTAACTCTCCCTTTGATATTTCTAACGATCTCTTTTGTCTTTCCAACGATCACTTTACTCTTTCTAACTCTCCCTTTGACATTTCTAACGATCTCTTTTGTCTTTCCAACGATCACTTTACTCTTTCTAACTCTCCCTTTGATATTTCTAACGATCTCTTTTGTCTTTCCAACGATCACTTTACTCTTTCTAACTCTCCCTTTGATATTTCTAACGATCTCTTTTGTCTTTCCAACGATCACTTTACTCTTTCTAACTCTCCCTTTGACATTTCTAACGATCTCTTTTGTCTTTCCAACGATCACTTTACTCTTTCTAACTCTCCCTTTGATATTTCTAACGATCTCTTTTGTCTTTCCAACGATCACTTTACTCTTTCTAACTCTCCCTTTGACATTTCTAACGATCTCTTTTGTCTTTCCAACGATCACTTTACTCTTTCTAACTCTCCCTTTGACATTTCTAACGATCTCTTTTGTCTTTCCAACGATCACTTTACTCTTTCTAACTCTCCCTTTGATATTTCTAACGATCTCTTTTGTCTTTCCAACGATCACTTTACTCTTTCTAACTCTCCCTTTGATATTTCTAACGATCTCTTTTGTCTTTCCAACGATCACTTTACTCTTTCTAACTCTCCCTTTTGATATTTCTAACGATCTCTTTTGTCTTTCCAACGATCACTTTACTCTTTCTAACTCTCCCTTTGATATTTCTAACGATCTCTTTTGTCTTTCCAACGATCACTTTACTCTTTCTAACTCTCCCTTTGATATTTCTAACGATCTCTTTTGTCTTTCCAACGATCACTTTACTCTTTCTAACTCTTCCTTTGATATTTCTAACGATCTCTTTTGTCTTTCCAACGATCACTTTACTCTTTCTAACTCTCCCTTTGATATTTCTAACGATCTCTTTTGTCTTTCTAACGCTCTTTTATCATTTCAAACGCTCCCTTTACTCTTTTTATAATAATAATAATCTTCCTTCCTATACTTATTGTGTCAGGCCTCCCTGCCTTTCAATATTAACTGATAGAGTTAAACATTCCTGTCTTCCGAACTCACTGATTGGTGCAAGCCTTCTAGTTTTCTTTCAAAATGACCCACACATTCAGATATCTTTAACCTTCTCGTACAAAGTACATAGAAAGCATTGAGATCACGATACAAAGAATTCGGCATGGAGTGTTTCGTTCAGGAACACTCTTTAGGAATTCCTGAACCAGAAAACGCGCTTTTTTGTTTACGCTTTTTTTTTTGGAACGCTTTCTGTCTATCTGTAGCAGCTGAACGATTCAAAACGTTGAACTGAAACTTTTATATATGAGCAAAATTTTACGAGGTTGGGTTGTTTTACCTCTGAGCGGCACTTTTTTGCACACCATGGGCTAAATGGCCAGGTCACATATACCCGAAAGGCTCAGAGAAGGTTGGGGGAGGGGACCCACTGGAACAGCTGTTGGGAGACAGATGGTAACCTCCCGTCAAGGCCATCCAGCGTGTTCTTTAACGTGCACAGGGTATGTCTCTCCCGCACACGGGGCCACGTCTTAACGTCCCATCCGACGGACGGCAGCCTTTCCAAGCCCATCGGTGTCCCCTACTGATCGTGGGTAGAGAGTGGGAAGTTGTACGAAGATAAATCTCAACACTGACCCATCTGGGACTCGAACCTAGGAACTACAGATTACGAGCCTGGCGAGCTACCGACTGAGGCCACCCCCGCCCCCATTTCTACGAGGACTAGAAACTTTGAAATTAGGTCGTATTGGTCTAAAAACAATTATGCACGCCCACTAAAACGAATCCTTTCTTCTTGATGATCCTGCCCGTTAGGAACAATGTTACTGCTATTGCACATTATCATCAATCTGCAGTAGAATGGACGGTGGGGTGGAAGGGGGTAAATAGGTAATACGCTAGATTCGTCATTTGATGATCCCAGCTGTTCGAGCCTTAACTATGGCTGCAGCGAGATTTTCTCCGTTAACTCCCTTTCTGTGTTGTTGGATTGTTTTACCTCTGAGTGGCACTTTTTTTGCACACAATGAGCTAAATAGACAGCAGGTCACAGGCCACCAGCACTCCAAGATCTTTGTGGTCACAAAGACCCCCCAACAATCAGAGAACTTTGTGGTCACAAAGACCCCCCAACAATCAGAGAACTTTGTGGTCACAAAGACCCCCAAACAATCAGAGAACTTTGTGGTCACAAAGACCTCCAGCACTAAGAGAACTTTGTGGTCACAAAGACCTCCCAGCACTAAGAGAACTTTGTGGTCACAAAGACCCCAACACTCAAAGAACTTTGTGGTCACAAAGACCCCCAGCTCTAAGAGAATTTTGTGGTCATAAAGACCCCACAGCACTCAGAGAACTTTGTGGTCACAAAGACCCCCCAGAACTCAGAGAACTTTGTGGTCACAAAGACCCCCAGCACTCAGAGAACTTTGTGGTCACAAAGACCCCCCAGCACTCAGAGAACTTTGTGGTCACAAAGACCCCAACACTCAGAGAACTTTGTAGTCACAAAGACCCCCCAGCACTCAGAGAACTTTGCGAGACGAGTACACACCGGATAGCTGCTGTTAGGAGACATATGGTAGCCTCTTGTTTTTAAGGCATTTCTCATCCAGCACGTTCTTTAACGTGTTTAACTGCCCTTGGACAAAAAAGATATATCGCTACGTTGGAATAGAGTGTCATCCGTCGGATGGGACGTTAAGTCGTGGTTCCGTGTGCGGGAAAAATGCCTACTGATAGGTGCGAGCCTTCCTGTCTGCCACAAAAGAATCCTCAGATTTGTCTTCACCCAAACTTTCATCTGTAGTCACAAAGGACTGGAAGTCCTTCCTTTACCCAGACCTCAGACCTTGGGGTGCTTGTGACCTTGCCCTTCAGCCCCTTTCCTTCTGCGCAAAAAAAAAAGTTCCGGTTAACATCATCCGAACGAAGGATGGGTAAATCTTTCTTTGTATTAATTTCACCACCAGTTTATTTGTACACATGTCCAAAACTTAAAATTTAAGTGCATCTAAGTTTTCACATTTAAAAAATGTTGCGAATTTTTCTTATAAATTTTTTCACTTTATTTTTGTAATTACACAAAATTTAATTAGTTCATTTTTTTTGTTGTAATACTTTCTTTAATGCACAAAAGTTTTTTTAATATACACTGGTGCACCTAGGGCCAAAAATTAAAGGAAATCCCTAAGTTAAGTCAATGGGAAGCTAACGTCAAAGCTCTATGACTTTTAAGATAAGGTTTTTTCTTTTGAAAAATGGGATTGCAGATAAAGATCTCAATCAAATAAATCAATATCTCGATTTTCTCAATATTCGTTCAGTATTTAACGAGTTATGGAAGTTTGAATATTTAACAACAGCAATACCAGTCTTAAGAAACTTATACAAAACTGAAGAATAGCGAAAGAATTCTTTACACAAAGTTCTAAAATACAAACTTATTTTATTAAACACTTTGATACAATACTTTTACTAAGTTTTAATTAACTTCTGAAGGGGGCGGGGATGGCTCAGTCGGTAGCGCGCCAGGCTCGTAATCTGTAGTTCCCAGGTTCGAGTCCCAGATGGGTCAGCGTTGAGATTTATCTCCGCAAAAATTCCCCGCCCTGCCCACAGTCAGTAGGGGACACCGATGGGCTTGGAAAGGCTGCCGTCCGTCGGATGGGACGTTAAGCCGTGGCCCCGTGTGCGGGACAGCCATACCCTGCACGTTAAAGAACACGCTGGATGGCCTTGATGGGAGGTTACCATCTGTCTTCCAACAGCTGTTCCAGTGGGTCCCCTCCCCCAACCTTCTCTGAGCTTCGGGGTCCTTGTGACCTGACCTTTTAGCCCATGGTGTGTAAAAAAGTGCCGCTCAGAGGTAAAACAACCCAACCCAACCTGGAGTAATTGAAGATTTTCTCGTGCACGAAAATAAAAGGCAGCAAAAAGGCCAGTGTAGAAACTTCGAATAAAATTCATTCATTTCTTTTTCGCTTATCAGTGATTGATTCTCTCTTATGAATCACAATGTCAGGCGTTCAGTCTTGAAATGGATGTTTCACTAAACCAAGCAAATGTTGATCCTACGATTTAACCATCCTCTTGTCACGAAATAAATAAATACCTTTAAACAAATTACCTCCCACATTTCTCTGCTCCCTCTCTTCAACGCCCCCCCCCCCTTCTCTATGCCCTCCTAAGCCCCTTCGAAGTTAACGAGGCAGGGGGAGAAACGACGCTGATAGGACGAAAAGTTGAAGGGCGGGGGGGGAGAAAACGAATAAAAAGATCGAGTGGGATTCCCAGAGAGAGAGAGATGCTGATGATGGGGTCGTTTCCATGGAGACAGCGATGGATAAAGCGGAGGGACCTGTTGAATGGCTTCTATTGTGCGCCGTTTACAAACGGGGCACGGACGCAGGCGAGAAATTGTCGGACGCGCGAGATATTTCGTAGCGGGAATCTCTGGCGAGGGAGAAGACGGGGATGAGGTTGTTTGATGGGGGGGAGAGGGAGAGAATCATTTGCAGTGATGCTGAGATCATCGTTTAAGAGAGGAGCAATAGAAATGAGACGAGTTCTTTCGTGTGTGGTACACGAAAGAACTCGTCTCATTTTGTCTTACGACAAAAAGGAGTAACCGATGGGCACAAAAGGAGGCCCATCGGTTACTCCTTTTTGTGTGTGTGTTTTTTCTTTGCATCGTCTGTTGGGCTACTTCGAAACGAACGAATCGAAAACGATCAGATCGATCGACGATAGCAAACGATCGTGCTGAGAAAGAGACAGCAGACGATCTTGCGACACCAAAAGATGACGAGATACTGCTGAGAATCGGATCTGACTAGAAATGAGAGGAGGAGAGAGTTAAGATAGATGCTTCACTCTCTCCATGCAATGACATCTTTTAGATCAATATCTGTCAACCACTAAAGGGAATGGGAAACATCAAAAGGTATCAATTGTTTCACCAGAGACATTTTTTTTGCAAAAAAATTGGTACAGTCTCTGAAAAAAGCATCCGAACGCTATGGTTGATTACAGAATTCAGAAAAAATATCTGGAGCGTGTACAGCAACTGTACACGCTCCAGTTACCGTTCACAGCAAACTGGAGCGTGTGCAGTTACTGTACTGTGTGCAGTTTGCTGTGAACGGTAACTGCACACGCTCAATATTTCCGTGAGTGAGCCCACACGATCCAGGTCTTTATGAGCTCACACGATCCAATGTGCTGTGAACATTAACCGCAACCGCTCCAGTTTGCTGTGAATGGTAACTGCACACGCTCAATATTTCCGTGAGTGGGCCCACACGATCCAGGTTTTTGTGAGCTCACACGATCCAATGTGCTGTGAACATTAACCGCAACCGCTCCAGTTTGCTGTGAACGGTAACTGCACACGCTCAATATTTCCGTGAGTGGGCCCACACGATCCAGGTTTTTGTGAGCTCACACGATCCAATGTGCTGTGAACATTAACCGCAACCGCTCTAGTTTGCTGTGAACGGTAACTGCACACGCTCCATATTCATTGCATTATATATTCATACGCATTATATATATTAAAAAATATCCGAACACTATGGTTGATTACAGAATTCAGAAAAAATATCTGGCAACGATTATTTTAGAAATTAGTTATCTGGCAAACTTCGTGTCATGTGACACGAAGTTATTTTATTAAACACTTTGATACAATACTTGTTACTAAGTTTTAACGTCAGAAGCCAATTTTTGTGACTGGCATTGCTGTTGTTTAATATTCAAGCTTTCCCAATTTATTAAATACTGAACGAATATTGTTGAAAATCGAGATATTAATACATTCCATTGATATATTTATCTGCTATTACATCATTTTTTAAAACGAAAAAAAATTGTTTTAGAAGTTAAAAGTTTCGACGCTAGTTGACCATTTACATAATTCCTTAATTTATCGAAACCATTGTATAATAATAATACATAAAGGCGGTTGATTTCTCCATAGAACTTCGCCATTATTTACATAATGAAAGCGGGGCGTTGGTGGCTCAGTCGGTAGCGCGCCAGGCTCGTAATCTGTAGTTCCCAAGTTCGAGTCCCAGCTGGGTAAGCGTTGAGATTTATCTCCGCAAAATTCCCCGCCCTGCCCACGGTCAATAGGGGCACCGATGGGCTTGGAAAGGCCTGGATCGTGTGGGCTCACTCACGGAAATATTGAGCGTGTGCAGTTACCGTTCACAGCAAACTGGAGCGTGTGCAGTAACTGCACACGCTCCAGTTTGCTGTGAACGGTAACTGGAGCGTGTACAGTTGCTGTACACGCTCCAGATATTTTTCCTGAATTCTGTAATCACGTGACACGAAGGTTGCCAGATCACTAATTTCTAAAAAAAAATCGTTGCCAGATATTTTTTCTGAATTCTGTAATCAACCATGGTGTTCGGATATTTTTTTGAGCGACTGCCACGGTCAGTAGGGGACACCGATGGGCTTGGAAAGGCAGCCGTCCGTCGGATAGAACGTTAAGCCGTGGCCCCGTTTGCGGGAGAGCCATACCCTGTGCACGTTAAAGAACACGCTGGATGGCCTTGACGGGAGGCTATCATCTGTGTCCCAACAGTTGTTCCAGTGGGTCCTCTCCCCCAACCTTCTCTGAGCCTTCGGGGGCCATGTGACCTGGCTATTTAGCCCATGGTGTGCAAAAAAGTGCCGCTCAGAGGTAAAACAACCCAAACAAAATAATGAAAGCACCTTAATACCGGAGAAGTCGCATAAACATCTGATTCAAAAGCTTCAGACTTCCTTCAAACGGCTCTCCTTCTAGTATATGCCTAGATATCATTTACGAACCAGTTATTTACATGATATCAAAGTATTAAGTTACTCTTTAATGATAGGCATCAATTTCCTTATACGTTTCAACAACGCCGGGGAAATCTATTGCAACTCCGAGTCGATATTATTCTTGTAATTGAAATGTCTCAAATATCTTCTGCTGTCCTTCTTGACACTCAGAAGTACAGTCGCTCAAAAAAGTATCCGAACACTATGGTTGATTACAGAATTCAGAAAAAATATCTGGCAACGATTTTTTTTTTTGAAATTAGTGACCTGGCAACAACTTTCGTGTCACGTGACACGAAGGTTGCCAGATCACTGATTTCTAAAAAAAATCGTTGCCAGATATTTTTTCTGAATTCTGTAATCAACCATAGTGTTCGGATACTTAATTGAGCGACTGTACATAGAGTAGAACCTTGATTGATCCGATTAACCGCGAATTAAAAAATAAATTGCGTTTGCTTTTTATTCTCTGCAAACTTTTAAAGGTATGCGCGAGCAAACGCTTTTGTCTTGAGCGTCACGAGCATTAGTAAATTTTGCGGGCCCCCACATTTAATGGGTTGGGTTGTTTTACCTCTGAGCGGCACTTTTTTGCACACCATGGGCTAAATGGCCAGGTCACATGGACCCCGAAGGCTCAGAGAAGGTTGGGGGAGGGGACCCATTGGAACAGCTGTTGGGAGACAGATGGTAGCCTCCCGTCAAGGTCATCCAGTGTGTTCTTTAACGTGCACAGGGTATGGCTCTCCCGCACACGGGGCCACGGCTTAACGTCCCATCCTACGGACGGCGGCCTTTCCAAGCCCGTCGGTGTCCCCTACTGACCGTGGGCAGGGTGGGGAATTTTTGCGGAGATAAATCTCAACGCTGACCCAGCTGGGACTCGAACCTGGGAACTACAGATTACGAGCCTGGCACGCTACCGACTGAGCCCCCCCCCCCGCCCCCCACATTTAATATAAATACAAATGTAATATGCTAAAACACTGGTTCTCAACCTTTTATGCTTCACGTACAGTCGCTCAAAAAAAATATGCGAACACTATGGTCGATTAGAGAATTCAGGAAAAATATCTGGCAACGAATTTTTTTAGAAATTAGTGATCTGGCAACCTTCGTGTCACGTGACACGAAGGTTGCCAGATCACTAATCGTTCCCAGATATTTTTTCTGAATTCTGTTCTCAACCATAGTGTTCGGATATTTTTTTTGAGCGACTGTACATTCATAAAATGCACCTTAAAGGAGAATCATCGTCACATTGATGTTGGAAATTGCGGAGGTGTGTTGTGTTGGAAAATGCGAAGGTGCGGAGGTGTGCTCTCTTTTACAATTAATATATTCAAAAAATAGAGAAGGTATAATTGGCCGATTAACTGTGCAATTATATCTGCAATTTTTGTTCTTGGTCCGATTTCCTCTCAGAACTTCTCTATGGCGTGTTATACTGACAGGCTCCTGTCGGAACTCTGTTGTAAATAGATGATTAACAGAATTTTTTTAAATTTTTACAAAAAATAGGTAAAATGAAAAATAAATTGCAGAAATTTGTTTGATGTATATATACACGCTCGATGTCCTTGATGGGTTGGGTTGTTTTACCTCTGAGCGGCACTTTTTTGCACACCATGGGCTAAATGGCCAGGTCACAAGGACCCCGAAGGCTCAGAGAAGTTTGGGGGAGGGGACCCACTGGAACAGCTGTTGGGAGACAGATGGTAGCCTCCCGTCAAGGCCATCCAGCGTGTTCTTTAACGTGCACAGGGTATGTCTCTCCCCACACGGGGCCACGGCTTAACGTCCCATCCGACGGACGGCTGCCTTTCCAAGCCCATCGGTGTCCCCTACTGACCGTGGGCAGGGCGGGGAATTTTGCAGAGATAAATCTCAACGCTGACCCAGCTGGGACTCGAATCTGGGAACTACAGATTACGAGCCTGGTGAGCTACCGACTGAGCCATCCCCGCCCCTTGTCCTTGATGGGAGGCTACCATCTGTTTCCTACCCAGCTATCCAATTGGTCTCCTTCACTCAACCTTCTCTGAGCCTTTTGGGTCCTTGTGACCTGGCCATTTAGACCATTGAGTGCGAAAAAAAAAGTCAGGCTCAGAGAAAATACAATCTAACCCAACTATGAGGAGAGGTTTTATGCACACAATGGGTAGGTCAAAAGACCTCGAGGATTTAGAGCAGGTTGGGCGAAGTGGACCTCATTGGGCTGCTGTTAGGATACAGATGGTAGCCTCCGGTTAAGGCTCCTCCAGCGTATTCTTTAACGTGCACTGGGTATGGCTCTCCCACACACGGGATCACGGCTTAACGGCAGCCTTTCCAAAACCATCGGTGTTGCCTGTTGACCCAGGGCAAAGTAAGGGGTAGGAGAGATAAATCTCAATGCAGGCACAGTTGGGATTCGAACCTGGAAGCTACAGATTATGAACCTGGTGCGCTACTGACTGAGCCAACTTCCGTCCTATCATGGAAAAACTGTTTCCCGTCTAGGCAGAACACGTTTCTAATTGGGCGAATGAAAGTCATTTACTTCTTAGGCTTTCGCTAAACACGGACGCAGCGATAGGTAAATGGAAAGAGAACACATAGACAGGGACAGGTAAATGGAAAGAGAACACATAGACAGGGACAGGTAAATGGACAGAGAACACATAGACAGGGACAGGTAAATGGACAGCGAACACATAGACAGGGACAGGTAAATGGACAGAGAACACATACACAGGGACAGGTAAATGGAAAGAGAACACATACACAGGGACAGGTAAATGGAAAGAGAACACATACACAGGGACAGGTAAATGGAAAGAGAACACATAGACAGGGACAGGTAAATGGACAGAGAACACATAGAGAGGGACAGGTAAATGGAAAGAGAACACATAGACAGGGACAGGTAAATGGACAGAGAACACATAGACAGGGACAGGTAAAGGGACAGAGAACACATACACAGGGACAGGTAAATGGACAGCAAGCACATAGACAGGGACAGGTAAATGGACAGAGAACACATACACAGGGACAGGTAAATGGACAGAGAACACATACACAGGTACAGGTAAATGGACAGATAACACATAGATAGGGACAGGTAAATGGACAGAGAACACATGGACAGTGACAGGTAAATGGACAGAGAACACATAAACAGGGACAGGTAAATGGACAGAGAACACATAGACAGGAACAGGTAAATGGACAGAGAACACATAGACAGGGACAGGTAAATGGACAGAGAACACATAGACAGGGAGAGGTAAATGGACAGAGAACACATAGACAGGGCCAGGTAAATGGACAGAGAACACATAGACAGGGACAGGTAAATGGAAAGAGAACACATAGACAGGGACAGGTAAATGGACAGAGAACACATACACAGGGACAGGTAAATGGACAGAGAACACATACACAGGGACAGGTAAATGGAAAGAGAACACATAGACAGGGACAGGTAAATGGACAGAGAACACATACACAGGGATAGGTAAATGGAAAGAGAACACATAGACAGGGACAGGTAAATGGACAGAGAACACATAGACAGGGACAGGTAAATGGACAGAGAACACATAGACAGGGACAGGTAAATGGACAGAGAACACGTACACAGGGACAGGTAAATGGAAAGAGAACACATAGACAGGGACAGGTAAATGGACAGAGAACACATACACAGTGACAGGTAAATGGACAGAGAACACATAGATAGGGACAGGTAAATGGACAGAGAACACATACACAGGGACAGGTAAATGGACAGAGAACACATAGACAGGGACAGGTAAATGGACAGAGAACACATACACAGGGACAGGAAAATGGACAGAGAACACATACACAGGGACAGGTAAATGGAAAGAGAACACATAGACAGGGACAGGTAAATGGAGAGAGAACAGATTGACTCTAGAGAATAGACAGAGAGCGACTGGTAAACGAACAGTTGGGATGAGTTCTGTTCTGTACATATGCAACCACCAAAATTTTCCCATATTTTTAGAATCGTATATTTGAATGCAAAATTTTTACGGCTATCTCTACAATATCAGAACAACTCCATAAAGAAAGTGAAAAAAACAACAACATAATAATCTAACAAATAAAACAAGGAAACATTAGCATTAAAGAATTAAGGAAACATTAGTATTAAACATTTCATCGTTCAGCCTCTCGAAAAACTAAAATCTGCGCACTTCTCTCACATCCAGTCCGAATGAGAAAGAAGATGCTGCGACGATGCAACAGAGCGAGCGGGAGATCTCCCATTGTTTCGTCACTATTCTCGAGGCGAATGTGCAGTCTCCAACAGTAGCAAGGGCGGAAGTCAACAGGTGGGTGTGTCGGAGCGTGTAGATCTTGCTTCACCTCATTTATCGCACGCGGGGTGGGGTAGAGAGAGGAGGGGAGGGGGTAGGTACAACAGAGGGTTGCATTCTTAATCCCCTCCTCCGTGCACGAACCGTTTATGCTGAACAGTTTATGGGAGACGGAGAGAGCGAGATGAAAGGGAGGGGGGAAGTAACCATGGTTACAGGATGAAGCTCGTCGACGTGGGCAAATGAGCACGTTTTGATGAATATATAGACCGCTTCTATCTGGAGTTCACGACATCGCCGTTTCGCTACTGTAAGAGTGTGTTTAGCCTTCGTTGACTTTAACGTATCAACACGAAGAACAAGAGAAAAAAAAAAGTTTACAATGAGGAAGGACTTGAAGAAGGAAGGCGACTAGAGTCGAAACACTTTTTCTTGGAGATAGGTGAATTAATTTGGCGGGAGTTGGCCGAGGCGTGATTGATTTTTATTTGGCGAGTAAAAAGTGACGAAAGGCGAGGAGTGTTGGAAATGGAAGTTTTAGTTGTTTGGCGAGAAGAGAGGAGAGGTATCTGGCATTTCGTGACTGATAAAAAAGTGGTTTGTTAGCCAAGGAGCAACACTTCCACTTATCGGCACAAACGGGGCTGGTAATTAGTAATTGCTCGGACACGAGGGCCAACTCTTTCTCTCTGTTGGAGGAAAAGGCGAAAGGAAGTCAGTCAAAGAGATCGGTTTTTTTTTTTTATTTTTGTATTTCAAGTTTTTCATCTCTCTCTCTCACTCTTTGAGGTCGGCACGGCGTGAACAGGAATTCAGAAATTGTCTCGACTTGGATTGCTGCGAGCTGATTTTACAGAAACCCAACCTCGTTTCTGTCTCTTCGAGTTGTTGTTTCCTTTATCTGATCTTTCCGATTGTTGTTATTGTTTGCCGCGATTGAATTGTTGCTGTTGCAGCCTTGCGCAATCGATTAATCTTTGTCCCGTTAATAATCTAAGTTGGGTTGTTTTACCTCTGAGCGGCACTTTTTTGCACACCATGGGCTAAATGGACAGGTCACATGGACCCCGAAGGCTCAGAGAAGGTTGGGGGAGGGGACCCACTGGAACAGCTGTTGGGAGACAGATGGTAGCCCCCCGTCAAGGCCATCCAGCGTGTTCTTTAACGTTGAGTTGTTTTACCTCTGAGCGGCACTTTTTTGCACACCATGGGCTAAATGGCCAGGTCACATGGACCCCGAAGGCTCAGAGAAGGTTGGGGGAGGGGACCCACTGGAACAGCTGTTGGGAGACAGATGGTAGCCCCCCGTCAAGGCCATCCAGCGTGTTCTTTAACGTTGGGTTGTTTTACCTCTGAGCGGCACTTTTTTGCACACCATGGGCTAAAATGGCCAGGTCACATGGACCCCGAAGGCTCAGAGAAGGTTGGGGAAGGGACCCACTGGAATAGCTGTTGGGAGACAGATGGTAGCCTCCCGTCAAGGCCATCCAGCGTGTTCTTTAACGTGCACAAGTTATGGCTCTCCCGAACACGGGGCCACGGCTTAACGTCCCATCTGACGGACGGCGGCCTTTCCAAGCCCATCGGTGTTCCCTACTGAACGTGGGCAGGGCGGGGAATTTTGCGGAGATAAATCTCAACGCTGACCCAGCTGAGACTTGAACCTAGGAGCTACAGATTACGAGCCTGGCGCGCTACCGACTGAGCCACCAACGCCCCAATGGAGATGGGCAAACCTAATTGAATATTGACTTTCGTATTCGAAACTAAACTTTTCAATTTGACATAGATTTTATTTTTAATATCCGGAAGGAGGGAGCAAACTTTCTAAGTGTATAAAGATTTCAAATTATCGGGATGTGTGTGTGTAAAAATAATAAAAATAAAAATAAGGGGTCTTTAAAAGCAATTTTAAATATTCAGGGAATAAAGGCCACACCTTCGCCCCCTGTTGACGCTCATTTTCTATGACCGCAAAAGTGAAATGACAACCCACCCACCCCCCGTAAAAAGGCGGGGAAAAAAATGTAAAAGTGAAAAGGCGGAAAAAATGGCAAAGTGAAAAAAGGGAAAAAAAAACAAAATAAAAAAAAACATTCAAAAGTAAAAAAAATGCGGCGAAAAAGCGGGAAAAAGAAACGCTAAAGTAAAAAAGATGAAATAAAAGAAAGAAAGAAACGCAGAAAATGAAATGGTGGAGAAAAAAAAAACTCAGAAGTAGCGTCAAAAGTCATGCGGACAAAAAAAACGCCAAAGTGAAAAAAAAGAAGTGGGAACAAACGAATCCCAAAAGTAAAATGTCGAACCCCCCCGTAAAAATACGGGAGAAAAATATAAAAGTGCAAATGCGGGAAAAAAATGCTAAAGTAAAAGAGGAGGAAGAAAAGAAACGCTAAAGTACAAAAGCGGGAAAATGCAGGAAAAAAAAAACACTCAAATCTAAAGTTGATTTATAAATAGAATTATATTAATATTGTAACAGATTTCAGAAGTTCAAAACTTAATATTTTTTGTTTGACTTTGCAGCTTCTATTAATTTTTTCTGTTGCGTTCAGACAAAGTTTACAAGTTCGGAATAAGATTTATTAAAACCAATTTTATTTCATAGTTTTGCGCTTTATACGTTTAGTCTCCTTCTTCCATCAGTTCACAGGTTTCTCGTTTCTCGTAACCGAAATCCACTTATCCTCACTGGCATTGCTAATAAAGGGATGACTGAGAAGACGAATTCTACAGCGCTCATAAATTACGTTAAAATAGAACTAAGTGAGTCGCGTGCACTCGTGTGGTACAAGTCGTGCACATTGCACAAGAGCGTCAACAAATAGGCAGGCTGATTATCGGGACTTGCAGCTGATAAAACTGGGAAACGAATATAGTAACAGAAGATTGACTTAAAAAGACAACGGAGGTCAGGTTCTATTGTCGCGTCCGTTTTCCAGAGTTTCATACTAGAGAGGGGGCGGGGGTGGCTCAGTCGGTAGCGCGCCAGGCTCGTAATGTGCAGTTCCCAGGTTCGAGTCCCAGCTGGGTCAGCGTTTAGATTTATCTCCGCAAGACTCCCCGCCCTGCCCACGGTCAGTAGGGGACACCGATGGCTTGAAAAGGCCGCCGTCCGTCGGATGGGACGGTAAGCCGTGGTTCCGTGTACGGGAGAGCCATACCCTGCGCACGTTAAAGAACACGCTGGATGGCCTTGACGGGATTTTACCATCTGTCTCCCAACAGCTGTTTCAGTGGGTCCCCTCCTCCAACCTTCTCTGAGCCTTCGGGGTCCTTGTGACCTGGCCATTTAGCCCATGGTGTGCAAAAAAGTGCCGCTCAGAGGTAAAACAACTCAACGTTAAAGAACACGCTGGATGGCCTTGACGGGAGGTTACCATCTGTCTCCCAACAGCTGTTTCAGTGGGTCCCCTCCCCCAACCTTTTCTGAGCCTTCGGGGTCCTTGTGGCCTGGCCATTTAACCCATGGTATGCAAAAAAGTGCCGCTCAGAGGTAAAACAACTCAACGTTAAAGAACACGCTGGATGGCCTTGACGGGAGGTTACCATCTGTCTCCCAACAGCTGTTTCAGTGGATCCCCTCCTCCAACCTTCTCTGAACCTTCGGGGTCCTTGTGACCTGGCCATTTAGCCCATGGTGTGCAAAAAAAGTGCCGCTCAGAGGTAAAACAACCCAACCCATACTAGAGAGAATACAGAATCTGGTTGAAAAGGAAACATTTTGTGATCAAAGCGAGATATAAGACACAAATTTCAAAACAGGACGATCCCTCTAATAGCAGGACGGGATGCTTCATCCGTACCCTATCTGTGGCTGAAACCCAGATCCCTTTAATCAGGCCGTTACAAACAGTCCCAATCGACCCAGACACTTCTTCCCCCATCCCTTATATAGTTTTTTTTTTCTAGTAGATTCGGATCAGGCATAGAATATTTTTTATTTAAATAAATGCTTTTTTTATGCAAAAATGCGCCTCTCTTCGAAGGTGAAAAAACCGGACTTTTAGACAAAAAATGGCAGCATCAATCGGCAGACTGATGCAACAACCAACTATGTATCTTAAATAACAACGGACAACTTGCTTAAGCAACAATAGACAACTTTCTTAAACAACAACGAACAACTTTCCTAAGCAACGATGAACAAGTTTCTTAAACAACAATGAACAACCTTCCTAAGCAACAATGAACAAGTTTCTTAAACAACAAAGAGGAGCTTTCTTAAACAACAATGGACAACTTTTTAAACAACAATGTACAACTTTCTTAAATAACAATGAACAACTTTCTTAAACAACAATGAACAACTTTCCTAAACAACAATGAAGAGCTTTCTTAAACAACAATGGGCAACTTTCCGTAAACGCCAATGGAGAACTTTTTAAAAACAATGGGCAACTTTTCAAAGCAACAATGGACAATTTCCTTAAAGAGCAATGGGCAAATTTCTTAAAGAAAAATGAAGAACTTTTTTTACAACAACAATGGGTAACTTTCTAAAAGATGTTTTCTTAATTTCTCTTACACACCAACGGACCCCTCTCCCAACCAAAACGTAACGCCAATGAACAATTTTCTTAAACAGCCGTGGAGAACTTTCTTGTATAATGGACAACACTCATAAACGACAATGGACAACTGTCTTAAGCAACAATGGACAACTATCTTAAGCAACAATGGACAACTTTCTTAAATAGCAATGTACAACTTTCTTGTATAGCAATGGACAACTGCCTTGAAAATAAAGTTGTCCATTTTCAACAATGGACAACTTTCTTTTAAAGGCAGTTGTCAACACCAATGGACAACTTTCTGAAACAACTTTGGGCGACTTTCTCAAATAGCGGTGGGCAACTTTTTTAAGAAACGAAACGATATATTTATGTTTCATTTTTGTTTTTCTTCGATATTGTGTTGTTGGCCCTTACGTATTTCGCGGTATTTTGTTCAGCCATAATATGTAGGCTTCGTAAGGCATTAGTACAGTCGCTCAAAAAAGTATCCGAACACTATGATTGATTACAGAATTCAGAAAAAATATCTGGCAACGATTTTTCTTTTAGAAATTAGTGATCTGGCAACCTTCGTGTCACGTGATTACAGAATTCAGGAAAAATATCTGGAGCGTGTACAGCAACTGTACACGCTCCAGTTTGCTGTGAACGGTAACTGCACACGCTCAATATTTCCATGAGTGAGCCCACACGATCTAGTATCAAAATAATATGACCACCTACAGTCGCTCAAAAAAGTATCCGAACACTATGGTTGATTACAGAATTCAGAAAAAAATATCTAGCAACGATTTTTTTTTTAGAAATTAGTGATCTGGCAACCTTCGTATCACGTGACACGAAGGTTGCCAAATCACTAATTTCTAAAAAAAATCGTTGCCAGCTATTTTTTCTTGATTCTGTAATCAGTCATAGTGTTCGGATACTTTTTTGAGCGACTGTACCAGGCCAAGAGTTAAAATCTCAGAACGAGGATGATTAAGGGAAATCTAATGGACTAAGTTGCTTTATTTCGCTTCTCAGCAACAGAAGGGTCGAAATAGCTCAGAAGAGGTTGTTGGGAGAAGAGAATCCAACAGACAGCTCTTAGGAGACAGATAGCAGCCTCTCTTCGAGGGGGGGGGGGGGTCAGTTGGTAGCGCGCCAGGCTCGTAATCTGTAGTTCACAGGTTCGAGTCCCAGCTGGGTCAGCGTTGAGATTTATCTCCGCAAAATTTCCCGCCCTGCCCACGGTCAGTAGGGGACACCGATGGGCTTGGAAAGGCCGCCGTCCGTCTCACAGGACGTTAAGCCGTGGCCCCGTATGCGGGAGAGCCATACCCTGTGCACGTTAACGAACACGCTGGATGGCCTTGACGGGAGGCTACCATCTGTCTCCCAACAGCTGTTCCAGTGGGTCCCCTCCCCCAACCTTCTCTGAGCCTTCGGGGTCCATGTGACCTGGCCATTTAGCCCATTGTGTGCAAAAAAGTGCCGCTCAGAGGTAAAACAACCCAACAACCCAACTGTCTTCGAGGCCATACGACATGCTCTTTAACCCATCCGATGCACTGCAGTCTTTCCAAGCCCATTGATTTTCCTTTTTAAAACAGGGTGGGGATTAGCTGAGATATATCTTAACGCTGGCATAGGTGGGACTCGAACCTGAGTACATTAGGTTTAAGAGTGCGTTTTCTATTGATTAAAATTCTGTGACAGTGATAGTGAACTACATTTGCGAATTTCCAATTTTTTTTAAATTTTAGACTTTATCGCTGGTCATAGATGAAGATAACATACAGTAGTCAGAAAAAAATCCGTTAGAACTGTACCCAAATTAAAAATTTATTCGAAAAAGTTTCTTTTAAATATATTTCGTGTCAATTCAATCACAAAATATTAATTTATAACTGAATTGTATTTAATTTTACTACCGCTATAGTTTTGATTTCTTTAAATATAATAAAAAAAGTGTTATTCGATCTTTGTCGGAAATTTTTTTTAAAATCCGTTTCGAGGAAGTGTCATTCGTGATACGAATATATTATGGAATGTTTTGGAAGCATCTCTAGGAAAGAAAGGGGATGGGCTCGATATCTGTAGTTCCCAGGTTCGAGTCCCACTTGGGCCAGCGTTGAGATTTATCTCCGCAAAATTCCCCGTCCTGCCTGTAGTGACCTGTGGTTCGGATCCTATCAGACTGGGCCAGATGTGATGTCACAGTCCACACAGGAGAGAGGGAGGATGATGAAATTACTGAATTCACTTCGGTGAATTCACAGATTCGCGGGTTTTTACGCCCCGTGCCACTGTATGCCTCAACTTCGCTGCGTTGAGTGAAGAATAACAATGGTACATCAATTACTGCACGAGAGTTATATAGGGACGACACGATTTTATTCATACTATATACAGCTACGTGCTGGGAATGAACTCCACTCCGTGGGCCTTTGCTGCTTCACACTGTGGTTCTTTCTGAATCCACAAAACTACTATCAAATTCACCGCTCAACTCCGTGAGCCTTTGCTGCTTTGCTACTGCAAATATTATTAAAGTGAGGTGGAGAATTGCACACTCTGCAATTTCTCACTTTACAGACTCAAAACTCGGCGAAAGGATTTTTCTTTGCCTACACTGTGGCTCCTCCTGAACCACAAGAATAAAAGACAAAAAGACCGTGGCCCCGTGTGCGGGAGAGCCATACCCTGTGCACGTTAAAGAACACGCTGGATGGTCTTGACGGGAGGCTACCATCTGTCTCCCAACAGCTGTTCCAGTGGGTCCCCTCCCCCAACTTTCTCTGAACCTTCGGGGTCCATATGACTTGGCCATTTAGCCCATGGTGTGCAAAAAAGTGCCGCTCAGAGGTAAAACAACTAAACATTAAAGAACACACTGGATGGCCTTGACGGGAAGCTACCATCTGTCTCCCAATAGCTGTTCCAGTGGGTCCCCTCCCCCAACCTTCTTTGAGCCTTCGGGGTCCATGTGACCTGGCCATTTAGCCCATGGTGTGCAAAAAAGTGCCGCTCAGAGGTAAAACAACCCAACCCAACCCAAGAATCTGGATTCCCTCGTGGAATCGCACCCTGACTTCAAGGGTTAATTTGAGAAAGACGGCGTCCTTTTGACGCGTGTCAACACGACCTCTTCGCTTGACAGCTCATGCACAGACTAAAGCTTTCAAATCTCCCGCCTAGCCTTGTCGCTGCACTAGCGCCCCCTAGGCTAGTCATTTACGGCGATACACAACTTCTGCCATTGATTCTTATAACAAGCAGCAAGCTTCAGACCCGAAAACAATAACAGTGAGTCATCCCAGCACAAACATTTCAAAGAACAAATAAAAATAATACAATATAATACAACAAAAATATACAACAAATGAATAAATATAAATTCGAGGAACATGACACTGCTCTCTGTCAGTAGGGGACACCGATGGGCTTAGAAAGACCTCCGTTCGTCGGATGGGACATTGAGCCGTGGCTCCTTGTACACATTAAAGAACACACTGGATGGCCCTGAAGAGAGACTACCACCTGTCTCCCAACAGCTGTAGGGGCGGGGGTGGCTCAGTCGGTAGCGCGCTAGGCTCGTAATCTGTAGTTCCCAGGTTCGAGTCCCAGCTGGGTCAGCGTTGAGATTTATCTCCGCAAAAATCCCCGCCCTGCCCACGGTCAGTAGGGGACACCGATGGGCTTGGAAAGGCCGCCATCCGTCGGATGGGACGTTAAACCGTGGCCCCGTGTGCGGGAGAGCCATACCCTGTGCACGTTAAAGAACACGCTGGATGGCCTTGACGGGAGGCTACCATCTGTCTCCCAACAGCTGTTCCAGTGGGTCCCCTCCCCCAACCTTCTCTGAGCCTTCGAGGTCTTTGTGACCTGGTCATTTAGACCATGGTGTGCAAAAAAGTGCCGCTCAGAGGTAAAACAACCCAACGTTAAAGAACACGCTGGATGGCCTTGACGGGAGGCTACCATCTGTTTCCTAACAGCTGTTCTAGTGGGTCCCCTCCCCCAACCTTCTCTGAGCTTTCGGGGTCCATGTGACCTGACCATTTAGTCCATGGTGTGCAATAAAGTGCCGCTCAGAGGTAAAACAACCCAACCCAACTCATTAAGAGAGACATAACACAATCCAGTTTTACGGAATCGTGATGGGGGTGAAACCTTAATATCCTCTCTTCCACAGCAATGAATCAAAATCTCTTTCTGTATTGTGAAGAACATCGCATTGAGATTAACAGCCCTTGAGCGTTACTAAACCATTAATCGAAACGCCATCAGAAAATGTTAGCCATTACTTCTTCAACCCAGACGACAAAAATGGCCCCTTTAGCTTTCAGAGTAGTTCATCTTCTAGATAACATAGATGGCGTCCTCTGTCTCCTATCTGTTTTGTCTTCCCTTCGTGGGAGGGCCCTGAAGAAAATGTCTCCCCTCTGGCAAAAAATGCTCCATTCCTCCTCCTCCACCCTCACTGCACACGGTTGCCATGGAGAAAGACAACTTCATCCTGCTCCAGTGTTACTTGATACTGATGCTAATTCCGCGATGTCCAAGGTGCCGGGGTTGTGGGTTGTTTTACCTCTGAGCGGCACTTTTTTGCACACCATGGGCTAAATGGCCAGGTCACATGGACCCCGAAGGCTCAGAGAAAGTTGGGAGAGGGGACCCACTGGAACAGCTGTTGGGAGACAGATGGTAGCCTCCCGTCAAGGCCATCCAATGTGTTCTTTAACGTGCACAGGGTGTGGCTCTCCCGCACACGGGGCCACGGCTTGACGTCCCATGCGTAGGACGGAGGCCTTTCCAAGACCCATCGGTGTCCCCTACTGATCGTGGGTAGAGAGTAGGGAGTTGTACGAAGATAAATCTCAACATTGACCCAGCTGGGACTCGAACCTGGGAACTACAGATTACGAGCCTGGCGCGCTACCGACTGAGCCACCCCCGCCCCAAGGTGCCGGGGAGAATAAAAACTGCATTATTTACACCCATCGCAGCAAAATATTCCGTTCATATTTTGATATGGAGCTGAAACAAATGTGGAAAAAAAAATTAAACAATAAGCTGCCAAAAGCAAAGCTGTTTGTTCTTGGAGAAGCGGCGAGTCTCAACGTTTGTTGACAGTCGAACCTAGAATGCATCCAGACCATCCAATAGATAGTAGTCAGTAAAATACATAGTATGTTTAGTGCTTTCACCCAGGAAGCCCGGGTTCGATTCCCGGCATGGGATGTGTTAGCCGTACCGTGGTCGAGTGGTTAGCGTGCTTGGCTTCTGATCAAAAGGACCTGGCTTCGAGTCCCGGGAAAGGCATGGATGCTTGTGTTATCCTTCTGCTGGGGTCCCGCCTTCCTCACAGACCTTCTTCTATGGAGTATTAAACTGATCGACTCCTGTCAGACATCTGTGGCAAGCAGTTGCTTGAGGGGGTGTTTAATTTTTTGTAGCCCTTGGTGTAAGATGGCCCAATCCTACCAAAAGCCCACGCTTTTCAATAGGTATTAGCATCGTATTTGAACCTAGAGCAATAACAACATCTTTGAGTTGGGTTGTTTTACCTCTGAGCGGAACTTTTTTGCACATCATGGGCTAAATGGCCAGGAAACAAGGACCCCGAAGGCTCAGAGAAGGTTGGGGGAGGGGACCCACTGGAACAGCTGTTGGGAGACAGATGGTAGCCTCCCGTCAAGGCCATCCAGCGTGTTCTTTAACGTGCACAGGATATGGCTCTCCCGCACACGGGGTCACGGCTTAACGTCCCATCCGACGGACGGCGGCCTTTTCAAGCCCATCGGTGTCCCCTACTGACCGTGGGCAGGGCGGGGAAATTTTGCGGAGATAAATCTCAACGCTGATCCAGCTGGGACTCGAACCTGGAACTACAGATTACGAACCTCGCGCGCTACCGACTGAGCCACCCCCGTCCCCAACATCTTTGAATTTAATATTTTAAGAAAGTTGTTTTTCTGTGTGTCTGTCTGTGGGGATGGGGTGGCTTAGTCGGTAGCGCGTCGGACTCGTAATCTGCAGTTCCTAGGTTCGAATCCCAATCCTCAGTCAGTAGCGGATACCGATGGGCATGGAAAGGCCGCCGTCCGTCGGATGGGACGTTAAGCCGTGCCCCGTGTGCGGGAGAGCCATACCCTGTGCACGTTAAAGAACACGCTGGATGGCCTTGACGGGAGGCTACCATCTGTCTCCCAACAGCTGTTCCAGTGGGTCCCCTCTCCCAACCTTCTCTGAGCCTTTGGGGTCCTTGTGGCCTGGCCATTTAGCCCATGGTGTGCAAAAAAGTGCCGCTCAGAGGTAAAACAACCCAACCCAAATCCTTTCACGACCTTTTGGGAGGGGGAAGATAGTAAAATCTTATGCATCCACAGTAGCAAACGCTAATAAAACCTCTGGTGGAATTAATTTCAGGCGAGCCTCATTATGAGGAAGACTTTAATTAGCATCTCTGTTGCGTAAGACTCCTACGAAATCGCTCTGCATCTGACGGCTGCCCACATAATCTTGCAAATAAACAGAAGATGTAACAACTATCATCTTCAGTGAATCCAGAAACAGAAAAAAAAAAAATCCCAACCCGCCTTTACATACGAATGAGCAGCGGTTAATGTAAACATTGGATGGACGTTTAATAGGATCGTACTGCAAATCATTATGAAGGGACATTCATGAAGCAACCAGACCGCCATTTTTCTGATGGTACCTGATATCGCTGTGATTATTTGCTTCGGGGATATTGGCATGGTGGGCGTGTAAATTATTGGAGGAGGAGCACGAGTAAGATGGGGAGGATGGAGACGAAGGAGTGTGTGTGGAGGGGAGAGACTTGGACCTCCTTGTATTGTTTGCCCGAGGTTGTTATTTGCTTTCCAAGCGTCGTATATTGACCTCATTGTGTCGGATGTGTGCGCGTGGTTGGGCAGACGAACTGCTTGATTATAGGAGTCTGGAGAGTCTGGTGATGTTCACAGTTGGTGGAATCAAGGAGATAGTTTTGCTTGTCATTTTTATGGCTCTTTGGGAAAATATCGATGGCTTTTAAGAAAACGAGAGAGGGAGTTGGGGGGAGGAGTGGATGAAGTATAAAACCGAACAGGTTTTGTTCGACTGATGAATTGCCTTCTGGTTATTTCTGCTTTGATGTCATCCGCTTAAGGAAATAATCCGCGAAGCTAGGTTGTCAAAATGTTGTTTTATTTCTTTCTTTGTTTGGAAATGTGGATAAAAAATAAATATATAAATAAATATCTCCCCAAGCAGCTGCTTGCTACAGAGGTCTGACAGGAATATCTCATCAAGCAGCTGCTTGCCACAGGTCTGACAGGAATATCCTTTCAAGCAGCTGCTTGCCACAGAGGTCTGAGAAGAATATCTCCTCAAGCAGCTGCTTGCCACAGAGGTCTGACAGGAATATCATTTCAAGCAGCTGCTTGCCATAGATGCCTGACATGAATATTCCTTCAAGCAGCTGCTTGCCACAGAGGGTTGGGTTGGGTTGTTTTACCTCTGAGCGGCACTTTTTTGCACACCATGGGCTAAATGGCCAGGTCACAAGGACCCCGAAGGCTCAGAGAAGGTTTGGAGAGGGGACCCACTGGAACAGCTGTTGGGAGACAGATGGTAGCCTCCCGTCAAGGCCATCCAGCGTGTTCTTTAACGTGCACAGGGTATGGCTCTCCCGCACACGGGGCCACGGCTTAACGTCCCATCCGACGGACGGCGGCCTTTCCAAGCCCATCGGTGTCCCCTACTGACCGTGGGCAGAGCGGGGAATTTTGCGGAGATAAATCTCAACGCTGACCCAGCTGGGACTCGAACCTGGGAACTACAGATTACGAGCCTGGCGCGCTACCGACTGAGCCACCCCCGCCCCTTGCCACAGAGGTCTGACAGGAATATCTCTTCAAGCAGCTGCTTGCCACAGGGATCTGACAGGAATATCCCCTCAAGCAACTGCTTGCCACAGGTCTGACATTAATATCCTTTCAAGCAGCTGCTTGCCACAGAGGTCTGACAGGAATATCTCTTCAAGCAGCTGCTTGCCACAGAGGTCTGACAGGAATATCTCTTCAAGCAGCTGCTTGCCACAGAGATCTGACAGGAATATCCCCTCAAGCAACTGCTTGCCACAGAGGTCTGACAGGAATATCCCTTCAAGCAGCTGCTAGCCACAGAGGTCTGACAGGAATATCCCCTCAACTTGGACCTCCTTGTTGGAAATGTGGATAAAAAAATAAATATATAAATAAATATCTGCCCAAGCAGCTGCTTGCTACAGAGGTTTGACAGGAATATCCCTTCAAGCAGCTGCTTGACACAGAGGTCTGTCAAGAATATCCCTTCAAGCAGCTGCTTGCCACAGAGGTCTGACAAGAATATCCCCTCAAGCAACTGTTTGCCACAGAGGTCTGACAGGAATATCCCCTCAAGCAACTGCTGGCCACAGAGGTCTGACAGGAGCCTGTCAGTTTAATACTGCCGTATACAAGATCTGTGAGGAAGGTGAGACCTCGAGTGGTTAGCAGAAAGACAACGCGAACATCCATGCTTTACCCAGGACTCGAACCCAGGTCCCTTTGATTAGTAGTCAAGCGCTAAGCACTCGGCTACAGGACAGCATATTTTTACTATTCGGATAACAAAAAACAATTCATGGAAAGGAAGAAAAAACATTTTTAGGTTAAAGCGGATGAAGCATTTTTTTTTAAATTTCTGATATTAATTGAATAGAATTCGTTGCGGCAACAAAAAAAAAATCGTTGCGAATTCTTAAATCCCACACCAGACCCACAGGTGGTGATGCTATGCAGCAAACAATGGTTGCTATCTGAAATACCAAAGAAGGTAGAAAATTTCTGGGGGTGTTAAACGCAGGAGGGGGGAGGGGGGTAAGAAGAGGTGTGTTCGGGGTACGGGGTTCAATGAGGAAGAGTGGGGGGAAGGCAGGCAGACTGTGCACATATAACAGACGTGACGACATAGCTCGAGGCAGGTCGTCATAGTGACAGCTTAAAAGAAATGTTCGATGTGTGTGTGCGCGTGTCCTTAGGCTTAGGTGTGGTTTCGGGACTGTCTGCAGAACTGGATAGTTGGTTCCCCGAGGCATGGCGTTTCTGTTGCATTCAACAATGCTTGTTTGAAGAATGCGTCCGAAACCCATGGCGTCTGGTTTCTATCTACCTGGAAGTCGGCCCCGTATTATTGCGTCTTTAGTTCTGTTAGGGAAGGTAAAATGTGACGGTTTGCGGGTTTTTTTGTTGCGGATAGAGTATTGATTTAAGGGTTTGTCGGGAGGGAAAAAGTGGATGAGGGGGGGGGGTATTAAGCGATTTTTGGTGATGGAGAATCTGATTGTGGTGTGGGGAATTGCGTAAGTGTGTGCGGAGAATGCTGCGGGTGTTTGTATATACGTTTTTTTTTTCTCTTTCGTTTAATGATCCAGCGAAAAAACAATTTCATAAATAAAATCTATAAGAAAGGGCCTGGTGTATTTAGTTGTGTCGTAATGAGGGTTTGATGAACAGACATCTCCTTTGCCTGTTGCGAGATTTTTTCTCTTTGGACAAAGTTGGGTTGGGTTGTTTTACCTCTGAGCGGCACTTTTTTGCACACTATGGGCTAAATGGCTAGGTCACATGGACCCCGAAGGCTCAGAGAAGGTTGGGGGTGGGGACCCACTGGAACAGCTGTTGGGAGACAGATGGTAGCCTCCCGTCAAGGCCATCCAGCGTGTTCTTTAACGTGCACAGGGTATGGCTCTCCCGTACACGGAGCCACGGCTTAACGTCCCATCCGACGAACGGCGGCCTTTCCAAGCCCATCGGTATCCCCTACTGACCGTGGGCAGGGCGGGAATTTTTGCGGAGATAAATCTCAACGTTGATCCAGCTGGGACTCGAACCTGGGCTTGGACAAAGTGAAGTGAGCTTGGGAAAGACGTTGGCCATCAGATGAGAGGTTAAGACTGTTGTTCAGGATTAAATATTTGATTTTCCATTCAAATTTTCCCTTTTTTTGCGGTTTGAAATGTTTTACCTCTGAGTGGCATATTTTTTTAACACCATGGACAGGTCACCAGAACCCCAAGGACTCAGAGAAGATTGGGGAAGGGAATTCACTAGATAGCTGTTAGGAGACAGATGGTGACCTCTGTCAAAGTCATCCAGCATGTGCTTTAATGTGTACAGGATGTGGCTCTCCCGCACACTGAGCAACAGTTTTATGTTTTATGCGACGGACGGCTTACTTTCCAAGCCCATCGGTGTTGCCTACTGACCGCGGGGGTGGCTAGCTCGGTAGCGCGCCAGACTCATAATCTGCAGTTCCCAGGTTCGAGTTCCAGCTGGGTTAGCGTTGAGATTTATCTTCGCAAAATTCCCCGCTCTGTTCACGGTCAGTAGAGGACACCGATGGGCTTGGAAAGGCCGCCGTCTATCGGATGGGACGTTAAGCCGTGGCTCCGTGTGCGGGAGAGCCATACCTTTTAACCTCTGCAGGTTAAAGAACACGCTAGACGGCCTTGACTGGAGGCTACCATCTGTCTTCCAACAGCTGGGGCGGGGGTGGCTCAGTCGGTAGCGTGCCAGGCTCGTAATCTGTAGTTCCCAGGTTCGAGTCCCAGCTGGGTCAGCGTTGAGATTCATCTCCGCAAAACTCCCCGCCCTGCCCACGGTCAGTAGGGGACACCGATGGGCTTGGAAAGGCTGCCGTCCTTCGGATGGGACGTTAAGCCGTGGCCCGTGTGCGGGAGAGCCATACCCTGTGCACGTTAAAGAACACGCTAGATGGCCTTGACGGGAGGCTACCATCTGTCTGCCAACAGCTGTTCCAGTGGGTCCCCTCTCCCAACCTTCTCTGAGCCTTCGGGGTCCATGTGACCTGGCCATTTAGCCCATGGTGTGCAAAAAAGTGCCGCTCAGAGGTAAAACAACCCAACCCGTCTATATAAAACTGAAGATCAGAGCAGCAGTTCAGTTTCAGTGGTCACAGAAGACGAAGATGGAAATGCAATGAGAGGTTGTGATCGTGTACCACTCAAATATACTGTCAGGGCACCACGTAAGGAAATGCTGCCATGAGTCCAAAAGTGGTTGTGTAACTTCAGGACTGTCTCAAATTATGTTTGCACCTGATGAGACCCTTTTCAAACATTTTAAAAAGTGATGCACTTTCACAAGTACCTTGATGTGGCACTTACCACGTGACTGTGGGAAATGAGTGTGCTTGGATATGGGCAACTGCTTATTACCTAACATACAGATCTGGGAGCTGTCAGATATTCCATTTGTTTGACGTCGATCCGTCGGATTTTCACTTATTTAGGAATCTGAAAAAGATATCCGAGGAACGATGGTTCCAATCAGATGAGGAATTATAAAAGAAGTCACGGAATATCTTCAGGAGTAGGATGAGTCCATCAAGAGGACTTGGACAAGTTAATCGACCGTTGCGACGCATCTCTAAAGAAGGCTGACGACTGTGTAGAAAAATAACAAACCTATATGGGGACATTTCCCGTATATTGTCAGTGTAGTGTAATCCCTCCCCTTCCACAGAAACTAAATACGGAAACTTATTTTCTGACCTACCCTCGTATAACTTTAATATTTAATCACTATCCATATTATACAGGGTGATTCAAAACTTATCGTTCAAATTTCGTGGGGAGGTAGGGAATACGTCAGGAAACCAATTTCACATAGGAAAGTATGTCCGCAAATGTACGCATGCGTATGTAGAGGGCGCTGTGTGTACCCAACCAGTGTACAGCTCGCCCGATCGCTTGGCCACCCAGGTCACCTGATTTATCGCCCATGGATTTCTTTTTGTGGAGGGCCATAAAAGACCATGTATACGAGACCCCCGTCGACAGTGAAATGGACCTTGTTGCACGAATAGTGGCCGCCGCAGGCATTGTCCGTGATATGCCAGGCGTTTTTGAAAATGTTCGGCGGTCAATGCAACGGCGCTGTGAATCCTGTGTCTGTGTAAATGGTCGCAATTTTGAGCACCTACTGAGAACCTGTACTTTACCTTGTTGGAATAAAAGTCACATTCGTTACCACTTAACTGTACTGTTTCCTTGTGTTCACTTTACTTGTCCATTTTGTTCATGTAGATGACGTTTGCGGACATACTTTCCTATGTGAAATCGGTTTCCTGACGTATTCCCCACCTCCCCACGAAATTTGAACGATAAGTTTTGAATCACCCTGTATATGCTTGTCTACTGATCAAAGGGACCCGTCTCCAGATAAGGCATGGAAAGTTTCCTTTCTTCTCTTGTCTTCCTGGTGAGTCTTGCTACCGATCAAAGGGACCCGTCTCCAGATAAGGCATGGAAAGTTTCCTTTTTTCTCTTGTCTTCCTGGTGAGTCTTGCTACCGATCAAAGAGACCCGTCTCCAGATAGGGCATGGAAAGTTTCCTTTCTTCTCTTGTCTTCCTGGTGAGTCTTGCTACCGATCAAAGGGACCCGTCTCCAGATAAGGCATGGAAAGTTTCCTTTCTTCTCTTGTCTTCCTGGTGAGTCTTGCTACCGATCAAAGGGACCCGTCTCCAGATGAGGCATGGAAAGTTTCCTTTTTTCTCTTGTCTTCCTAGTGAGTCTCGCTACCGATCAAAGAGACCCGTCTCCAGATAGGGCATGGAAAGTTTCCTTTCTTCTCTTGTCTTCCTGGTGAGTCTTGCTACCGATCAAAGGGACCCGTCTCCAGATAAGGCATGGAAAGTTTCCTTTCTTCTCTTGTCTTCCTGGTGAGTCTTGCTACCGATCAAAGGGACCCGTCTCCAGATAAGGCATGGAAAGTTTCCTTTTTTCTCTTGTCTTCCTGGTGAGTCTTGCTACCGATCAAAGAGACCCGTCTCCAGATAGGGCATGGAAAGTTTCCTTTCTTCTCTTGTCTTCCTGGTGAGTCTTGCTACCGATCAAAGGGACCCGTCTCCAGATAAGGCATGGAAAGTTTCCTTTCTTCTCTTGTCTTCCTGGTGAGTCTTGCTACCGATCAAAGGGACTCGTCTCCAGATAAGGCATGGGAAGTTTCCTTTTTTGTCTTGTCTTCCTGGTGAGTCTTGCTACCAATCAAAGAGACCCGTCTCCAGATAGGGCATGGAAAGTTTCCTTTCTTCTCTTGTCTTCCTGGTGAGTCTTGCTACCGATCAAAGGGACCCGTCTCCAGATAAGGCATGGAAAGTTTCCTTTCTTCTCTTGTCTTCCTGGTGAGTCTTGCTACCGATCAAAGGGACCCGTCTCCAGATAAGGCATGGAAAGTTTCCTTTTTTCTCTTGTCTTCCTGGTGAGTCTTGCTACCGATCAAAGAGACCCGTCTCCAGATAGGGCATGGAAAGTTTCCTTTCTTCTCTTGTCTTCCTGGTGAGTCTTGCTACCGATCAAAGGGACCCGTCTCCAGATAAGGCATGGAAAGTTTCCTTTCTTCTCTTGTCTTCCTGGTGAGTCTTGCTATCGATCAAAGGGACCCGTCTCCAGATAAGGCATGGAAAGTTTCCTTTTTTCTCTTGTCTTCCTGGTGAGTCTTGCTACCGATCAAAGAGACCCGTCTCCAGATAGGGCATGGAAAGTTTCCTTTCTTCTCTTGTCTTCCTGGTGAGTCTTGCTACCGATCAAAGGGACCCGTCTCCAGATAAGGCATGGAAAGTTTCCTTTCTTCTCTTGTCTTCCTGGTGAGTCTTGCTACCGATCAAAGGGACCCGTCTCCAGATAAGGCATGGAAAGTTTCATTTCTTCTCTTGTCTTCCTGGTGAGTCTTGCTACTGATCAAAGGGACCCGTCTCCAGATAAGGCATGGAAAGTTTCCTTTCTTTTCTTGTCTTCCTGGTGAGTCTTCCTACCGATCAAAGAGACCCGTCTCCAGATAAGGCATGGAAAGTTTCATTTCTCCTCTTGTCTTCCTGGTGAGTTTTGCTACCGATCAAAGTGACCCATCTCTATCCTTCCGTCGGATGAACTATTGAGACATAGTCCCGTGTATATGAGAGAGTCATACGGTGTGCACGTTAAAGAACACTGGACGGCTTTGACGGGAGGTTTCCATCTTTCTCCTAACAGCTATCTAGTGGGTTCTTTTTTCCCAACAACCTCTGAGCGTTTGGGGTCCTTGTCCATCTGTCTCCCAACAACCTTTCCAGTGGGTCCCCTCCTCCAACCTTCTCTGAACCTTCGGGGTCCTTGTGACCTGGCCATTTAGCCCATTGTGTGCAAAAAAGTGCCGCTCAGAGGTAAAACAACCCAACAACCCAACTTACTAAACCTCCGAATTACATGAGCTATCAGAGAGATTTATTATCATTATTTTAATATCCTTCCACCCCCCCCCCCCCAAGAAAAAAGACACCAACAAGGCCACTGCGTTTGTAAATAAACATTTCCACAAATCCACACTGAAACGGGGCGGGGGTGGTTCAGTCGGTAGCGCGCCAGTCTCGTAATCTGTAGTTCCCAGGTTCGAGTCCCTGCTGGGTCAGCGTTGAGATTTATCTCCGCATATTCCCCCGCCCTGCCCACGGTCAGTAGGGGACACCGATGGGCTTGGAAAGACCGCCGTCCGTCCGATGGGACGTTAAGCCGTGGCCCCGTGTGCGGGAGAGCCCTACCCTGTGCACGTTAAAGAACACGTTGGATGGCCTTGACGGGAAGCTACCATCTGTCTCCCAACAGCTGTTCCAGTAGGTCCCCTCCCCCAACCTTCTCTGAGCCTTCGGAGTCCTTGTGACCTGGTCATTTGGCCCATTTTGTGCAAAAAAAGTGCCGCTCAGAGGTAAAACAACCCAACAACCCAACTTACTAAACCTCCGAATTCCATGAGCTATCTGACAGATTTATTATCATTATTTTAATATCCTTCCCACCCCCCATCCCCCACCCCCCCAAAAAAAAAGACACCAACAAGGCCACTGCGTTTGTAAATAAACATTTACACAAATCCCCACTGAAACAACATTATCAACAGATTGTTAAAAAACGCGGAAGTTTCAATTAGTTTTAAATTAAGAGTAGTTAAACAGAATTGTCGAAAAATAAAAAAAACAAGAAAAACCGATTATCTCTTTACCTCCCTAAACTGTTTTCCTGAAATGCCAAGCGGAGAGCTGCTTTTGGCTCGGGGACCACGCCTTAACCTATTCATTCCCTTTTCAAGCCGATTCTGAGTGCGACGACGACATTCCAGCCAACAACGACAGATAAATGAAAACAATTCAAGTCAAACAAGTTATTCAACCTTGTCAATGTCAATGTCTTCATTCCCCGACTTCTCTATCTATCCTATTATCAGTAATAAATTTTAACGCCCCGAAAAAAACCGCCACATCAGCTTAATACACTCGTGCCGACCGGTAAACTAGCTCAACATTAATAATATTAATAATAATAATAACATTGACAACAATAAAAACAATGATCGTAATTAATATCTAAAATTATTATGCAGTTGTAGCTTCTCCCGAATTAATCATCTTTTTGAACACTTTTTTTTTTAACAATCCGTTAAACTTCCTCATTGAGAAATTTTCTGCATCTTTCAAAAACATCATGCTCAAACATTAAATAACACAAACATCAAAACCAGCAAAAGCAGTTTAAACTAGTTGAGGTAATCTCGAATTTCGTGACTACTCTTCAACTTCTGACATTCAATTCCTCCCCCCCCCCGCCTTAACATTTTAATTATTCAATCCCCCTCCCCCTATAGGTTTATCAGATAGCCATCTTCACCTTAACTGAAACGTTTAAAAAAAAAAAGGAAATAATTTTCTATAAATGCCCGTGTTCTGACTCGTTCCTGCAAAATGCCACCAATTTCGTCTCAAAAAAGGAACATGGCTACTTTGGAGCCATTACAGAATCTGCGCCGAATTGTTGAATGCGATCTCGCGCGACCTTCTCGGGGCACGAAAAAAGGTAAAAAAAAAACCACGTTCCACGAGACAGTGTATACTGTAATTGTTGGCGAACTGACAAATGGCCGGCGTACACGCGACCAGCCAGCCAATAGGCAGCTAAGCCTTTTGTCTTTTCCCAAACAAAAAGGCCGGCCAGCTCGTTTTCAAAGCTGATATAATTTTCTTTCTCGTTTTCTTCATTTCGTCCAAAGCCATTGTATCTTTTAATGAATCGATACAAACGCAGTTTATTACACGCTCCGGGCATTTTTGCTTTATTCTCGAAAACAATCTGTTTCTTTGTTTTAACTTTTTTCCCCTTCGTTCTTGCTGCCCTTCCTTTCTTCCTTGGGGTCTTTTTTTTTCTCTCTCTCTATCTTAATCCCCCCCTCCCCCCTCTTTTATTCCCCATTTTGTCACTCTCGACTTTTGAACAATGAAATGATATCCACTTCGAGTTCTAATGAACAATTACAAGCGCAGTTTATCTTAGACGCTGCTTTTGGAAAAAAAAAACTTTCGCCTACAGGTTGGGTTGGGTTGTTTTACCTCTGAACGGCACTTTTTTGCACACCATGGGCTAAATAGCCAGGTCACATGGACCCCAAAGGCTCAGAGCAGGTTGGGGGAGGCGACCCACTGGAACAGCTGTTGGGAGACAGATGGTAGCCTCCCATCAAGGCCATCCAGCGTGTTCTTTAACGTAGGGTTGTTTTACCTCTCAACGGCACTTTTTTGCACACCATGGGCTAAATAGCCAGGTCACATGGACCCCGAAGGCTCAGAACAGGTTGGGGGAGGCGACCCACTGGAACAGCTGTTGGGAAACAGATGGTAGTCTCCCGTCAAGGCCATCCAGCGTGTTCTTTAACGTTGAGTTGTTTTACCTCTTAATGGCACTTTTTTTGCACACCACGGGCTAAATGGCCAGGTCACATGGACCCCGAAGGCTCAGAGAAGGTTGGGGGAGGCGACCCACTGGAACAGCTGTTGGGAGACAGATGGTAGTCTCCCGTCAAGGCCATCCAGCGTGTTCTTTAACGTGCACAAGGTATGGCTCTCCCGCACACGGGGCCACGGCTTAACGTCCCATCCGACGGACGGCGGCCATTCCAAGCCCATCGGTGTCCCCTACTGACCGTGGGCAGGGCGGGGAATTTTGCGGAGATAAATCTCAACGCTGACCCAGCTTGGACTCGAACCTGGGAACTTCAACTACAGGATGAATGTAGGTAATAATATAATATAGTATAATACGTATTATTGTGATTATTCTTTCATCAGGGCAAAGAGGGTTTCTATTTCTTTTTTTGTAATACAAATATTTTTCAGCTCCCACTGCCTCATCCCCCATTTGTTCTCTTTTGAGTAAAAAAATACTACCATATCACACCCAATATATTAAAGCGAGTTTTTTTGGGGGGGGGAAGGGGGAGGGAGTTAACGTCAGCACTCTTTACAAGTTGATAGTTTAAAATGATGAATTTTGGACACTTGTGATAGAAAAGGCCTAACAATTACCATTCTAACTGTTATGGGATAATATGTAATACAGTCGCCCAAAAAAGTATCCGAATACTACGGTTGATTACAGAATTCAGAAAAAATATCTGGCAACGATTTTTTTTTTAGAAATTAGTGATAAGCAACCTTCGTGTCACAAAGGTTGCCAGATCACTAATTTCTAAAAAAAAAATCGTTGCCAGATATTTTTTCTGAATTCTGTAATCAACCGTAGTGTTCGGATACTTTTTTGAGCGACTCTACATACTCTGTTCAAACCATGATGGTTTTACCAAAGACTTGGCTTTGGGGTTCTTGGATAATATAGAGTATAGAGACTCAATAGTCAATACGGCCATTTAATTTAAAACCAAACTTTATAAATGTATATAAAAATCACATTATATCGATCAACAGGGCAATCTTACTGTAGTAATCATGCATGAGAATCAGATTAAAGTAATCACACAAGAGAATCATATAGTAATCACACAAGAGAATCATATAGTAATCACACAAGAGAATCATATAGTAATCACACAAGAGAATCATATAGTAATCACACAAGAGAATCATATAGTAATCACACAAGAGAATCATATAGTAATCACACAAGAGAATCATATAGTAATCACACAAGAGAATCATATAATAATCGCACATAAGAATCACATTATAGTAGTCATACTAAAGGATCACTTTACGTAATCACACAAGAGAATCACATTATAACAATGAGGCTAGTGAATCACACAAGAGAAAAACATTTGTAACAATCACAGGAGAGAATCGCGTAGTAATCACGCATGAGACTCATAGCAATCCCACAAAAGGATTCAAATTCAAATTTATTTTCCAACGTATCATCTATATAATTAATCACATTATAATATTCACACAAGACAATCGCATTTTAATAATTGCACAAAAGGATCCCGTTATAGTGATCACCAAGAGACTCACATTATAGCAATTACACAAGAGAATCACAAAGTAATCACAAATGGAGAATCACATTAAACATACAAACGAATCACAAGTGATCCGTCACTGTACAGTAGCTCAAAAAAGTATCCGAACGCTATGGTATATTACAGAATTCAGAAAAAAATATCTGGCAACGATTTTTTTAGAAATTAGTGATCTAGCAACCTTCGTGTTACATGACACGTAATCAAGCAATCTTCGTGTCACGTAATCAACCATAGCGTTCGGATACTTTTTTTGAGCGACTGTACTCAAAGGACGAATTGTAATCCTAAAACCCTTCTGTCCTCAGATATAAAACAATCCGAAGATCAACAAAGAAATCATTATTTGCTTCAAAGAGATTATTGCACTAAGCCTTGAGAAATAATATTGTTACACCGACAATGCTCAAAGCATTGTTACATACAAAGCAACAGTGTTATTTTTCAACCAATAATAATGCCAAAAAAAGACCTATTTGTATGCAACCTAGAGGAATCACGGACTAACTTGCCTCAATAATTTTAATTTTCCAAATTAGCCATCTGTACGAAAATTAAAGATAGGAAGATAAATAAAAACTAGATTAAAAAACAGAAAAAAGAGAATAATCATTCGGACTTATTTAAAGATCGTATTATTGGATGAATATCTTCACTGATTACCACCAAAGCCGGGACGGGGGTGGCTCAGTCGGTAGCGCGCCAGGCTCGTAATCTGTAGTACCCAGGTTCGAGTTCCAGCTGGGTCAGCGTTGAGATTTATCTCCGCAAAATTCCCGCCCTGCCCACGGTCAGTAGGGGACACCGATGGGCTTGGAAAGGCCGCCGTCCGTCGGATGGGACGTTAAGCCGTGGCTCCGTGTGCGGGAGAGCCATACCCTGTGCACGTTAAAGAACATGCTGGATTGCCTTGACGAGAGGCTACCATCTGTCTCCCAACAGCTGTTCCAGTGGGTCCCCTCCCCCAACCTTCTCTGAGCCTTCGGGGTCCATGTGACCTAGCCATTTAGCCCATGGTGTGCAAAAAAGTGCCGCTCAGAGGTAAAACAACCCAACGTTAAAGAACACGCTGGATGGCCTTGACGGGAGGCTACCATCTGTCTCCCAACAGCTGTTCCAGTGGGTCCCCTCCCCCAACCTTCTCTGAGCCTTCGGGGTCCATGTGACCTGGCCATTTAGCCCATGGTGTGCAAAAAAGTGCCGCTCAGAGGTAAAACAACCCAACCACCAAAGCCTTAAGCATTTGCAGCGATAATTGAAGAGCAGAGGAGGAAAAAATAATCACCTCCGCGCGAAAATTCTCCTTCAGAATTTCTTCTCTCCTTGCAAAAGGTAAAGAATAATTCATTGGGCTACTGAGGAATGCACCCTGGAGACCAAAATTACAGGTTGTGTCTGCAATGATTACATTTCCTTTCGTATGGGCCATTTT
The DNA here is from genome assembly GCA_038380435.1 of Ryuthela nishihirai. Taxonomy (NCBI): domain Eukaryota; kingdom Metazoa; phylum Arthropoda; class Arachnida; order Araneae; family Heptathelidae; genus Ryuthela; species Ryuthela nishihirai. The sequence goes on along the minus strand of JAWZYU010000003.1, from coordinate 21,657,132 downwards.
GTCACAAGTGGTATAATACTCTTCATAGACAACGAACCTCTGTTGTCTGCAGCTCTTCGTATTCAGACATTGAGACTGTTAATAAAAACATTCCTTACAGCAGAGATGAAAGCGAAAAAGTTGACGGTCTCTTAGAAGGGGGAAGTCTGGGATTCTTACCTTTGCAGGGCAATCAACGTCCTCCATTAATAACCGAATAGGAGCAGTGCGTAATCTGGCGGCTCTGGCCGCACCCATGATGGTGTGGGGAGAGGTAGGTGCCTCGGCTGGCAGAGATCGCTCCAGGCGATGGGTCACGGCACCCGATAATAAGCGACTCTCTGTTTCTCACTGTGTGTTCTTCATTGTAGACAGAGATCACCTGCACTTCAGAGCAATAAAGTTTTTTTTTTTCATTTTGAATGTGGAGATTTTATCATAAAGTACTTCACGTAGATTTTGTAGTCGTTTATGGCGATGGCGATATTTTTGGGAAGAATGTCAACTGTTATTGTTCCTGGCACGATACTTGTTTTTTTTTTAGTTTTGTCCTAGTGTTTTTTAAGCTTCTTTTTTTTGAAAAGTTTGTAGGTATTCAATTTTTTTTTAATGAATTCGACGAGTTGTTGGGTTGTTTTATCTCTGAGCGGCACCTTTTTGCACACAATGGGCTAAATGGCCAGGTCACAAGAACCACGAAGGCTCGGAGATGGTTGGGGGCGGGGACCCACTGGAACAACTGTTGGGAGACAGATGGGGTAGCCTCCTGTCAAGGCCATCCAGCGTGTTCTTTAACGTTGGATTGTTTTACCTCTGAGCGGCAGTTTTTTTGAATACAATGGACTAAATTGCCAGGTCTCAAGGACCCCAAAGGCTCAGAGAGAGTTGGAGAAGGGGACCCACTGGAACAGCTGTTGGGAAACATAGATAGCCTTCCGTCAATGCCATCCAGCGTGTTCTTTACCGTTTGGATTGTTTTACCTCTGAGCGGCATTTTTTGCACACAATGGGCTAAATGGCCAGGGCACATGGACCACGAAGGCTCAGAAGTGGTTGGAGGAGGGGACCCACTGAAACTGCTGTTGAGAAATATATGATAGCCTCCCGTCAATGCCATCCAGCGTGTTCTTTACCGTTTGGATTGTTTTACTTCTGAGTGGCATGTTTTTGCACACCATGGACTAAATGGCCAGGTCACAAGGACCCCAAAGGCTCAGAGAAAGTTGAGAGATGGGGACCCACTGGAACAGCTGTTAGGAGACAGATTGTAGCCTCCCATCAAGACCATCCAGTGTGTTCTTTACTGTGCACAGGATATGGCTCTTCCGCACACGGGGCCACGGCTTAACGTCCCATTTTACGGACGGCTGCTTTCCCAAGACCATCGGTGTCCCCTACTGACCTGGGCAGGGTGAGGAGTTTTGTGGAGATAAATCTCAACGATGACCCAGCTGAGACTCGAACTTGGGAACTGCAGATTACGAGCCTGGCGCAGTACCGACTGAGCCACCCCCTCCCCAATATATCAATGAAAAAGTGTTTTAGACTGAACAGTTATTATTAAGTTATTAAAATTTATTCGATAGTATAATAGTACAGAAGATATCTTCTAAAAAATGTGATAAACGAATACTTAGCTGAAAGAAATTGAGTGTTTCCCTGAGTGGTACTCGAACCCGCGTCTCCTGAATATATGTCAAATGTTTTAACCACTTAACTATCAGCGGCTACCTCATATTTCAGCTAATTGTGACTATATTATTATAAGGTAATTGTGACTATATTATTATAAGGTAATTGTGACTACATTTTATAAGATAATTGTGACTGTATTATTATAAGGTAATTGTGACTCTATTGTTATAAGGTAATTGTGACTATATTATTAAAAGGTAATTGTGACTATATTATTAAAAGATAATTGTGATTATATTATTATAAGGTAATTGTGACTACATTTTATAAGATAATTGTGACTATATTATTATAAGGTAATTGTGACTATATTATTATAAGGTAATATTGACTATATTATTATAAGGTAATTGTAACTATATTATTATAAGATAATTGTGACTACATTTTATAAGATAATTGTGACTATATTATTATAAGGTAATTGTGACTATATTATTATAAGATAATTGTGACTATATTATTATAAGATAATTGTGACTATATTATTATAATGCAATTGTGACTATATTATTATAAGGTAATTGTGACTATATTATTATAAGATAATTGTGACTATATTATTATAAGGTAATTGTGACTATATTATTAAAAGATAATTGTGATTATATTATTATAAGGTAATTGTGACTACATTTTATAAGATAATTGTGACTATATTATTATAAGGTAATTGTGACTACATTATTATAAGGTAATTGTGACTACATTTTATAAGATAATTGTGACTATATTATTATAAGGTAATTGTGACTATATTATTATAAGATAATTGTGACTACATTATTAAAAGATAATTGTGACTATATTATTATAAGATAATTGTGACTACATATATAAAATGTAGTCACAATTATCTTATAATAATATAGTCACAATTACCTTATAATAATATAGTCACAATAATAATTGCAAAGAGAATGAGAAAGTTGAAGATTGCATATCAAGTAAAGTAACATAAGCAGATAAAAAATTATGAAGTGGATTACAGATATTTATTTAAAATTTCAAGTAAAAACTTGATATTGTTCGCGGGTCATAAAAATCCTTGTCTTGGCGGACCGCTAGATGGACAGCACTGATCGAGAACAAAGCTAAAATAGCATTAGTGAAATTGAAAGTATTATTTGGATGCTTCAATTTTGTGAAAATCACATTCTTAGGATAATAAAAAAAAATAAAATAAATAAATACCCCCTCAAGCAGCTGCTTGTCACAGAGGCCTGACAGGAGCCTGTCAGTTTATATGCCATAGTAGAAGGTCTGAGAGGATGGCAGGACCTCAGCAGAAAAACGACACATACATCCATAGCCGAAATCCGGGGCTCGAACCCAGGTTCCTTAGATCAGTAGCCAAGCACGCTATAATAATAGTTCGAAAAATCTACTGGCAAGTGACTTATCACTCGTATAAGCAGTCAGTTAAAAAAAAAGTTTCATCAAATGGCTTATCACTCTTATAAGTAACCAGTTAAAAAGTTTCATCAAGTGTCTTATCACTCTTATAAGTAACCAGTTAAAAAGTTTCATCAAGTGTCTTATCACTCATATAAGTAACCAGTTAAAAAGTTTCATCAAGTGTCTTATCACTCTTATAAGTAACCAGTTAAAAAGTTTCATCAAGTGTCTTATCACTCTTATAAGTAACCAGTTAAAAAGTTTCATCAAGTGTCTTATCACTCTTATAAGTAACCAGTTAAAAAGTTTCATCAAGTGTCTTATCACTCTTATAAGTAACCAGTTAAAAAGTTTCATCAAGTGTCTTATCACTCTTATAAGTAACCAGTTAAAAAGTTTCATCAAGTGTCTTATCACTCTTATAAGTAACCAGTTAAAAAGTTTCATCAAGTGTCTTATCACTCTTATAAGTAACCAGTTAAAAAGTTTCATCAAGTGTCTTATCACTCTTATAAGTAACCAGTTAAAAAGTTTCATCAAGTGTCTTATCACTCTTATAAGTAACCAGTTAAAAAGTTTCATCAAGTGTCTTATCACTCTTATAAGTAACCAGTTAAAAAGTTTCATCAAGTGTCTTATCACTCTTATAAGTAACCAGTTAAAAAGTTTCATCAAGTGTCTTATCACTCTTATAAGTAACCAGTTGAAAAGTTTCAGGTGGCTTATCATTCATATAAGTAGTCACTAAAAATTCCAACAAGGGACTTATCACTCGTATAAGTAGCCACTAAAACGTCTTCAAACCTCTAAATAACCAGCAAAACTGAACGTACCATAAAGTGTCTTATCATTCATATAAATAAATAAATAAAAAAATAAATACCCCCTCAAGCAGCTGCTTGCCACAGAGGTCTGACAGGAGCCTGTCAGTTTATATGCCATAGTAGAAGGTCTGAGAGGATGGCAGGACCTCAGCAGAAAAACGACACATACATCCATGCCTTACCCGGGGCTCGAACCCAGGTCCCTTAGGGTTCGAGCCCCGTCCAGCAAAACTAAACGCGTCATCAAGTGGCTTATCATTCATTTAAACAGCCAGTAATAAACAGTCTAATAATTGATATCACTCCAGAATTATCAACTTACATCTCATTCTGACTCATGACAATACGGAGAAAATATTGAAAGCAAAATAACAATGATATAAAAGCATTATCAATGCGCTTTTCACACCATAACAACAGGAATACTCTAAAGCAATAATAACAACTCAGTGAATTAGTTATGAATTAAATTTTCGAGACTGTGATACAGAACTCCACAACAACGATGCCATAAAGAATTATCAGCGCAGTTCGAATTGTGATTAGTACGGTTGTCAACTTCGTAATAGTGACACGAAGTCATTACGAATGCAATACATCGTCGTAACAATTAAACGAAAATGTTAGAATAAAAATGGGCCCTCAAATTAGAACTAAGAGAACCTACTTTGATATGACATATATGTTATATTAAAGTAGATTTTCTTAGTTGTACTCTGAGGATCCATTATTATTTTAATATGGACGTGTAATTTGCATTCGCGAAACTGAATCAACTGAAAACTGTTTCTAGATTTATCTATCCTACGTATAAGTTAAAGATAATAAATAAATTAATGCAACTAATTAATGGCAACAATGAGAACAAAAACAAATTTCAGTGTAAAAATAGCGTCACGAATACGTTATAGAGGTGGAGGTTTGCTCAGTCAGTGGCGCTCCAGGCTCGTAATTTGCAGTTCACAGTTCGAGTCCAAATTGTACGAGAGCTGAGATTTATTTCCAAATTTCAGTGAAAAAGGGGGAAGCGGTGGACTCGGAAAGGCCGCCGTACGTCACACACAATGTGAAGGTATATACACAATGGGATAATAGCCAGGTAACGTGGAGTCTAGCATTCAGAAATATTTGGGAAAGGGCCACTAGACAGCTATTAAGAGACAGTTGGTAACCACGTCAAGGGGGGCGGGGGGGGGGGGGGGCTCAGTCGGTAGCGCGCCAGGCTCGTAATCTGTAGTTCCCAGGTTCGAGTCCCAGCTGGGTCAGCGTTGAGATTTATCTCCGCAAAATTCCCCGCCCTGCCCACGGTCAGTAGGGGACACCGATGGGCTTCTAAAGGCCGCCATCCGTCGGATGGGACGTTAAGCCGCGGCCCCGTATGCGGGAGAGCCATACCCTGTGCACGTTAAAGAACACGATGAATGGCCTTGACAGGAGACTAGCATTTGTCTCCCAACAGCTGTTCCAGTGGGTCCTCCCTCCCCCAACCTTCTCTGAGCCTTCGGGGTCTATGTGACCTGGCCATTTAGCCCATGGTGTGCAAAAAAGTGCCGCTCAGAGGTAAAACAACCCAACCCACGTCAAGGTCATCCAGCGTGTTCTTTAATGGGCACAGGGTATAACCGTTCTGTATATGGGACCACGGCTTAACAACGTGCTTTCCAAGACTATCGGTGTCCCCTTTCTGAACGAGGGCAAGGCAGGAGTTTAGCGAAAATAAATCTTAATGCTGGCAAAAGTGGACTCGAATCTGGGAAATGCAGGTTACGAACCTGGCGTGATACCGACTGAGCCAACACCGTCCCTTTTAACCTGTGCACATTAAAGAACACGCTGGATGACCTTAACAAGAGTCTACCATCTGTGTCCTAACAACAGCTATCGAGTGACTCCTCTTCACCCACTTTCTCTGAACTTTTGGGGGGTCATTGTGACTTGCCAACTTAGTTCCACTGTGTGCTAGAAAAAATGCCGCTCAGAGGTAAAACAATCCAATCATTGTTAAATTTTAATATTAAATACCCCCTCAAGCAGCTGCTTGCCACAGAGGTCTGACAGGAACCTGTCAGTTTATATGCCATAGTAGAAGGTCTGAGAGGATGGCAGGACCTCAGCAGAAAAACGATACAAACAGCCATGTCTTACCCGGGGCTCGAACCCAGGTCCCTTAGATCAGTAACCAAGAGCGCTAACCTCTCGGCCATGGGACGGCATGGTTGATTACAGAATTCAGAAAAAACATCTGGAGCGTGTACAGCAACGGTACACGCTCCAGTTACCGTTCACAGCAAACTGGAGTTTGCTGTGAACGATAACTGCACACGCTCAGTATTTCTGTGAGTGGGCCCACACGATCCAGGTTTTTGTGAGCTCACACGATCTAATGTAAATAAAATAAAAATAAATACCCCCTCAAGCAGCTGCTTGCCACAGAGGTCTGACAGGAGCCTGTCAGTTTATATGCCACAGTAGAAGTTCTGAGAGGATGGCAGGACCTCAGCAGAAAAACGACACACATCCATGCCTTACCCGGGACTCGAACCCGGTCCCATTAGATCAATGGCCAAGCGTGCTAACCACTCGGCCACGGGACGGCTATAATCATTGTTATATATAAAAAAAAATAAATACCCCCTCAAGCAGCTGCTTGCCACAGAGGTCTGACAGGAGCCTGTCAGTTTATATGCCATAGTAGAAGATCTGAGAGGATGGCAGGACTTCAGCAGAAAAACGACACACATCCATGCCTTACCAGGGGCTCGAACCCGATCCCATTAGATCAATAGCCAAGCGTTCTAACCACTCGGCCACGGGACGGCTATAATCATTGTTAGGGTAACAATATTTAAATGAGCATTATCAGGGCACTAAAATTTTTTTGTACACGTTTTTTTCTATCAGAAATAGAATTCTTCGTGTAACAATGTCAAGTCGACACTTGCATCATGATTAATAACACTGTACTCCACGTCGATAACTGCCCAGAATATACTTGAAGACAATCCTCTAAATTACACTCTGCTCGTAGTGTAATGACTTCTGGCGTTGGGTAGGCGGCCATTTCCAATTTACCGTCTGAACACTAACCCGCTTACCCCCTTAATTCCTAAACACTACCTTCCTGGGTGGCAACAGCGGCCATTTGTATTCCGCATAATTAAACCTTCGTGCCCTTAGGGGTCGAGCTGCGAGACATGCTGTCTTGTCTGCAGAATTATTGATTTATTTTGTCGTCCTATCGTTACAGGTCCGACCAAGTGAGGTGAAAGAACCCTTACTCCACCATCTTCCTCTTCGCTGGATGAAGTCCTTCCTGAACTTCCCGACAGCCTCTTTTGCGTCACTGTCTGTCTTCCCGACACTTTCATATTCCGACAGTGTCTTTTTACAACAACGAATAATTTCCATTTCGCTTTATTTTTTTCTTTTTCTCACTCTTCCTCTTTAATCGAGCCCACCTTAAAGACAAAAAAGACGGCTGTTAGCTAGAGCTATCTACGAGAAAACAGCTGCATTCTAAATCTCGTCTAATTATGGTTGGAAGCAGCACCCTTGCGTACTGGAATTTCTACGAAAGGTTAAGAGTGAAAAAAAAATAATGAGTGAAAAAAAAAACGATGGACAGCGTTTCGTATAAGAGAGAGAGCAACCCCTTATTATACGTACAGCTCTCAAGTGGCGTTCGGCATGGCAATTAGGATGAATGTGTTAAGAGCAGTAGCAGGTTTGGAGTTCAGTTTCTTCGTTGGCAGAGGCATAAGCGAGAAAGAAGTAGAGAAGGGTTCTTTTGATGAATGAAGCAGAGGATGGGGATAAAGGGGATGGTGGAGGGGAGAGTTACAAAAAAAAAACTCTCTCTAAAGCCTGTGATGTATAATGTTAATCACTGCTTTTTAGAGAGATTAAATATGATGGAGACTTGAACCTTGCTTTGTGATGAAAATAACATAATGGCAGTTGTAATAAGGATGGCAATTTGTTATCAGCAAGACAGTGAATGGTCTGGAGGGTTGGAGAGGAGGCCGAGTTCAAGTTACATCGGGGTTCGAGACGTGGATTAAGTGTGGGTGACTTGAAACAGAATCTTCCTTGTAAGGTCAGCGATTTTTGTTCCTGGACAAATGAGATTTGAAAGTAATGTTTGCCACCATTGCTGCCTCCTGTCACCTGGGAAGAAGAGAGTTAAAATAAAGATGAATTAATAAAATCTGAGAAGGGGCGGGGAAGAGAGATGCGGGAGAAGAAAAAAAGTAGAAAGAGCGTCTTCCGTGGTGTTCGTTAGATTGGCTTGGAATCATAAAATTTCCTCTTATTTTCGTCATAATATCAATGGGACCATAATCTGAAATGCGATTTTGATAAATTGCTATTGATGTTATATTGTTATTGAGGAACGTGTTGGGAGTGAGGGTTGCGTCCTAATCTACCTCTGAATTTCGTTTCAAAGATGCTAAACAATGTTATAATATATCGCTGACAATAGATAATAACAATAATAATAAAAAAAAACCTTCCCTCCCACAAATGGGGCGGGTGTAGCTCAGTCGGTAGCGCGTCAGGCTCATAATCTGTTGTTCCCAGGTTCGACCACCCTGCCCACGGTCAGTAGGGGACTTGACCGTGGACAGACTTGACCGTACTTGATGGGTTTGGGAAAGCCACCGACCGTCTTACAGGACGTTAAGGCCGTGACTCCGTGTGTGGGAGAGTCATACCCTGTGCACGTTAAAGAACATGCTGGATGATCTTGACGAGAGGCTACCATCTGTCTCCCAACAGCTGTTCCAGTGGATCCCCTCCCCCAACCTTCTCTGAGCCTTCGGGGTCCATGTGACCTGGCCATTTAACCCATGGTGTGCAAAAAAGTGCCGCTCAGAGGTAAAACAACCCAACGTTAAAGAACACGCTGGATGGCCTTGACGGGAGGCTACCATCTGTCGTCCCCCAACAGCTGTTCCAGTGGGTCCCCTCCCCCAACCTTCTCTGAGCCTTCGGGGTCCATGTGACCTGGCCATTTAACCCATGGTGTGCAAAAAAGTGCAGCTCAGAAGTAAAACAACCCAACACAACTCTCTCGCACACGGAATCACGGCTTAACGTCTCACCCGACGGACGATGGCCTTTCTAAGCTCATTGGCGTCTTCTTTCTGACACTGGCCCAAGCGAGACTCGAATCTGGGAACTAGAGACTGAGACTCCCCCCCCCCCCCCCCCGCACCATATTTAGGAAGAATGTAAGCAAAACCGGCGTCTGTTGTTAAAAGTACCCAGCTTGATCAACTCTTTACATATTAAGCGAATAATGTCGAAAATTGAGATTTAAAGAGATCTCTCTCAAATTTATCTCCAGTAGCATTTCTCCGTGAAAAGTTTATTTTTAAAATTAACGAGTTTAAATGGGGCTTTTCATTCCCATAACATGGAAGTCTCTGGATACTTTTCATACATAATGTACAGTCGCTCAAAAAAGTATCCGAACACTATGGTTGATTACAGAATTCAGAAAAAATATCTGGCGACGATTTTTTTAGAAATTAGTGATCTGTAGTGTTCGGATACTTTTTTGAGCGACTGTAGGTGGTCATATTATTTTGATACTAGATCGTGTGGGCTCACTCACGGAAATATTGAGCGTGTGCAGTTACCGTTCACAGCAAACTGGAGCGTGTGCAGTAACTGCACACGCTCCAGTTTGCTGTGAACGGTAACTGGAGCGTGTACAGTTGCTGTACACGCTTCAGATATTTTTCCTGAATTCTGTAATCACGTGACACGAAGGTTGCCAAATCACTAATTTCTAAAAAAAAAATCGTTGTCAGATATTTTTTCTGAATTCTGTAATCAACCATAGTGTTCGGATACTTTTTTGAGCGACTGTAGGTGGTCATATTATTTTGATACTAGATCGTGTGGGCTCACTCACGGAAATATTGAGCGTGTGCAGTTACCGTTCACAGCAAACTGGAGCGTGTGCAGTAACTGCACACGCTCCAGTTTGCTGTGAATGGTAACTGGAGCGTGTACAGTTGCTGTACACGCTCCAGATATTTTTGCTGAATTCTGTAATCACGTGACACGAAGGTTGCCAGATCACTCATTTCTAAAAATATCGTTGCCAGATATTTTTTCTGAATTTTGTAATCAACCATAGTGTTCGGATACTTTTTTGAGCGACTGTACTTCTCACATACTCTGAACAACAGCTCATAAAGCTATCAACAATAATTCATATACTACCGACAATGATTCATGTGTTTGTGGATAACAGCTGAAAGAAAAAAAGCAAAAGACCAAACAAAATAAGCAAACAGACGTGAATAAATAACAACCACAAGAGATCACGTAACGAAAAGAACCTCTCTTTAATGAATTGCGAAATACAACACAGCAAAAAAAAAGTACGTTGGTGTAGAGAAAAAAAAAGAATGAAAGAATAAAAAGAGCTTTGAAGGTCAATGGGATGAAGAGCGCTCTTCTTCTTCTGCGAGCGCAATAATAGAACAAGGAAGAAGAAGAAGCAACGGAGTAGCCGAAAGGTCAACAGAGATATGACTTATCAGGAGACGGAAGGACGGACAGGCGGGCAATCCTCTGCCAGCAGCGGACTGTAGTGAAGTTCTTGCCAGGTAAACACTACCACGCCTAAGGGGGTTCTGCAGTCCAAGATACTGGTCCATTATCAGGCGTTGTTTTCTGCTTTTGTTTCGGTCTGTCCTCTCCCTTCCATTCACCCTCCCCTCCCCCCTTCCATACACCTCCCCCCTTTTTCTTTGTTCTTATCGAGGCATTTCAAAAATTATTGTTATTAGAAATTTTCTCCAATACAGTCGCTCAAAAAAAAGTATCCGAACACTATGGTCGATTACAGAATTCAGAAAAAATATCTGGCAACGATTTTTTTTTAGAAATTAGTGATCTGGCAACCTTCGTGTCACGTGATTACAGAATTCAGGAAAAATATCTGGAGCTGTACAGCAACTGTACACGCTCCAGTTACCGTTCACAGCAAACTGGAGCGTGTGCAGTTACTGCACACGCTCCAGTTTGCTGTGAACGGTAACTGCACACGCTCAATATTTCCGTGAGTGAGAACACACGATCTAGTATCAAAATAATATGACCACCTACAGTCGCTCAAAAAAGTATCCGAACACTATGGTTGATTACAGAATTTAGAAAAAATATCTGGTAACGATTTTTTTAGAAATTAGTGATCTGGCAACCTTCGTGGCACGTGACACGAAGGTTGCCAGATCACTAATTTCTAATTAATAATAAAATTAATAAATAATAATTCCGTAAATAATAATTATTAAATAATAATTCCGTTCACAGCAAACTGGAGCGTGTGCAGTTACTGCACACGTTCCAGTCACGTGACACAAAGGTTGCGAGATCACTGATTTGTAAAAAAAATCGTTGCCAGATATTTTTTCTGAATTCTGTAATCAACCATAGTGTTCGGATACTTTTTTGGGCGACTGTACACAAAACAACCAGACAAATTTGAAAAAAAAAAATTGTTTTAAACAATAAGTTATTTTATAATAATTTTATATAATTTTTTATAAATACGTCAGTTATGATTTTAAACTAATAATGATGTTTCTGTTATGTTGTGCATCTGGCATACTTTTAGATTGGTTGGGTGATGTTAATTTTTGGATGCTGCCACTAATTTGATTGATAAAGCAAAAAATAGTAATAATACACAAAGACACTAAAATTACACTGGTTTCGGTATATTAAGGAAAATTCCCATGTTAAGTCAGTGGGAAGCTAACGTCATAGCTCTATAACTTCCGAAATAAGTTTTTTTGTTTTGAAAAATCTGATAGCAGATAAAGATCTCAATCAAATAAATCAATCTGCTGATTTTTAATAATATTCGTTCAGTATTTAACGAGTTATGGAAGTTTGAATATTTAACAACAGCAATGCCAGTCTCAAGAAACATATACAAAACTGAAGAATAGTGAAAGAATTCTTTACACAAAGTTCTAAAATACAAACTTATTTTATTAAACACTTTGATACAATACTTATTACTAAGTTTTAATTAACTTCTGAAGTCAATTTTTGTGGCTGGCATTATTATTGTTAATATTCAAACTTCCATATATTGAACGAATATTATTGAAAATCAAGATATTGATATATTTAAATGAGATCTTTATCCGCTATCACATTAAAAAAAAAGTGTATTTACGCAAAAAATCGTTATAAGAGGTATTACTATTTGTTGTCGTTATTACTATTATTCGTCTGCAACAATCCACAAACGGACCAGGCCCTGTAAAAAAATTCAGGTGGGGGGGAATTTTTTTACCAAAAATTACCAGAACGCAGCTCCGATATATTTTTCTTTTAAATCATTCTTCCTAAATAGCGCAATATAATATACATCTTCACATAGTTCTGTGTTCTTTCAAAATTTCTTTTCCACGGGCGGGGGTGGCTCAGTCGGTAGCGCGCCAGGCTCGTAATCTGTAGTTCCCAGGTTCGAGTCCCAGCTGGGTCAGCGTTGAGATTTATCTCCGCAAAATTCCCCGCCCTGCCCACGGTCAGTAGGGGACACCGATGGGCTTGGAAAGGCCGCCGTCCGTCGGATGGGACATTAAGCCGTGGCCCCGTGTGTGGCAGAGAGCCATACCCTGTGCACGTTAAAGAACACGCTGGATGGCCTTGACGGGAGGCTACCATCTGTCTCCCAACAGCTGTTCCAGTGGGTCCCCTCCCCCAACCTTCTCTGAGCCTTCGGGGTCCATATGACCTGGTCATTTAGCCCATGGTGTGCAAAAAAGTGCCGCTCAGAGGTAAAACAACCCAACTTCTTTTCCAAAACTTATGTAATATATCTATACTGGCAAATAAACACTGAACAAGATCACGAAATGACTTAATAACCTTTCAGAATTACCCAACGAATTGGTTTCATTATTACCATTATTAGCTCTGTGACGAATCAACAATCTTGTCACGATCCGTGTATTGTTGACTCGCTGACAGGTCCTTCGTGACTGGGACATCAGCGCTATTGTTAGTCACTAATATGGTCACCAAAGTGTTAACGATGGTGCCAGGAGATATGAGGTGCACTTTCCACTACTCTTTTTCAACAGGACAGGTTTGCATGTTTGCTGTTTAAAATAGGTAAATATTGGAGATAACTGTCTGCCTGCAATGCATTTTATTTTCTTTATTTCTATCTCTAAACACCTCGATAGAGTGTATATTCGATATATTATTTATAATCAAAGCTGGGAAAGTCCATTAGCCGTTGACGAGTGATTTTTTCTAGCTACAGAGTAAATTTTTCGAACTACAGAGTGAATTTTTCGAACTACAGAGTGAATTTTTCGAACTACAGAGTGAATTTTTCGAACTACAGAGTGAATTTTTCGAACTACAGAGTGAATTTTTCGAACCACAGAGTGAATTTTTCGAACCACCGAGTCAATTTTTCGAACCACAGAGTCAATTTTTCGAACCACAGAGTGAATTTTTCGAACCACCGAGTCAATTTTTCGAACCACAGAGTGAATTTTTCGAAATACAGAGTGAATTTTCGAGCTAGAGAATGAATTTTCCACCTAGAGAGTGAATTTTTCTAGATAGAGAATGAATTTTCTAGATAGAGAGTGAATTTTTTTTATATAGAGAGTGAATTTTTCTAGATAGAGAGTGAACTTTTCAAGCTAGATAATGAATTTTCAAGCTAGAAAGTGAATTTTCTAGCTAGATAGTGAATTTTTCTAGCTAGAGAATGAATTTTCTAGCTAGATAGTGAATTTTTCTAGCTAGATAATGAATTTTCTAGCTAGAAAGTGAATTTTTCTAGCTAGAGAATGAATTTTCCAACTAGAGAGTGAATTTTTCTACTACAGATGGAATTTTTTTAGCTAGAGAGTAAATTTTTCTAGATAGATAGTGAACTTTTCTTGCTAGAGAGTGAATATTTTCAACTAGAGAGTGAATATTTCTAGCTAGAGAATAAATTTTCTAGCTAGAGAGCTTTTTTTTTTATGTGTTTTGTTACTTTCGAAGTTGGAACAACTACAACAGTAAAATATTTCCAGATAAAAAGTATAAAAAAAACAAATACCCCCTCAAGCAGCTGCTTGCCACGAGGTCTGACAGGAGCCTGTCAGTTTATATGCCACAGTAGGAGATCTGAGAGGATGGCAGGACCTCAGCAGAAAAACGACACACACATCCATGCCTAATTCCGGGGCTCGAACCCAGGTCCCTTAGATCAGTAGCCAAGCGTGCTAACCACTCGGCCATGGGACGGCAAAAAAAAGAAAAAAAATCTCGCCCCCGGGTGGGCTCGAACCACCAACCTTTCGGTTAACAGCCGAACGCGCTAGCCGATTGCGCCACGGAGGCGGTGTATATTTATGTAATTTCACCATTGGATATTGTGAATTTCGATAATTTCGTTAAATGCACTTTTTTTTCAACATGTATATATTAAAGCATAAAAAAATTTTGTCTCTTCCTTCCACGTTCGTATTTGCATTTGCTCTGGCTTGTGGTAAAAAAACTAGCTGCTCAGATTTTCCCGAATTTTCCCACCTCTGTTTGTAACCAACTTCAGATATAGTAAAAAGCTATAAATATTCTAAAATAAATAAGTTATGAAGCTAAAATAATAAACATATAATATATATAATTTCCGTAGTTTTGCACTTCGAAACAAACAAACAAATAACTAAATTTTCGGATTGATTTAAAGAAACAAACAAATAACTAAATTTTCGGATTGATTTAAAGAAACAAACAAATAACTAAATTTTCGGATTGATTTAAAGAAACAAACAAATAATAAATAAATGAATGAAAAATAAATTATCGATCTACAGTAATAAACAAATAATAAACTACGGATTGGATGTGACGTTGGAAATAATCATAAAATATTTGTTTAGATGGAATCATTCTCATTAAATAGTGAAATATAAAGTATTTTCTTTCTACGTTCTAGTGAGTTTTAATAATCCTTTTCAGTTATTAAAATCCTTTGGTACAGTATTTCTATTGTAATAAATTTTCATTTTTGAGAAATAATTATTCTTTACTTTAAATTATTTTTTTTGAGAAAAAATTTACAAGTTTAGGAAGTAAGGAATCTCACTACAGTAGGGTTCCAAACATTTTGTACCAAGCTAGGAGCCAGAATATTTTTCTCAAGGGCCAAAGCAATTTAGGAGCCAGAATATTTTTCTCAAGGGCCCAAGCAATTTAGGAGCCAGAAATTCTCAAGAGCCCAAGCAATTTAGGAACCAGATAAATTTTTCTCAAGGGCCCAAGCAATTTAGGAGCCAGAAAATTTTTCTCAAGGGTCCAAGCAGTTTAGGAACCAGAAAATTTTTCTCAAGGGCCCAAGCAATTTAGGAGCCAGAAATTTTTTCTCAAGGGCTCAAGCAATTTAGGAGCCAGATAAATTTTCTCAAGAGCCCAAGCAATTTAGGAACCAGATAAATTTTTCTCAAGGGCCCAAGCAATTTAGGAGCCAGATAAATTTTCTCAAGGGCCCAAGCAATTTAGGAACCAGATAAATTTTTCTCAAGAGCCCAAGCAATTTAGGAGCCAGATAATTTTTCTCAAAGGGCCAAGAAATTTAGGAGCCAGATAATTTTTCTCCAAAGGGCCAAGAAATTTAGGAGCCAGATAATTTTTCTCAAGGGGCCAAGAAATTTAGGAGCCAGATAATTTTTCTCAAAGGGCCAAGAAATTTAGGAGCCAGATAATTTTTCTCAAGGGGCCAAGAAATTTAGGAGCCAGATAATTTTTCTCCAAAGGGCCAAGAAATTTAGGAGCCAGATAATTTTTCTCAAGGGGCCAAGAAATTTAGGAGCCAGATAATTTTTCTCAAAGGGCCAAGAAATTTAGGGGCCAGATAATTTTTTCAAGGGGCCAAGCAATTTAGGAGCCAGACAATTTTCCTCAAGAGGCCAAGCAATTTCTTCTCAAGCGGTCAAGAAATTTTGACGCCAATTTTCCTCAAGGAGACAAGAAATTTAGGAGCCAGACTTTTTTTTCTCAGAGGGCCAGGAAATTTTCCTCAAGGGGTCAAGCGATCTAGAAGCCAGACAGTTTTCTTCAAGGAGCCAAGCATTTTAGGAGTCAAATAATTTTCTTCAAGAGGCCAAGTAATTTAGGAGTCAGATATTTCTTCTCAAAGGACCAAGCAATTTTGGTGCCAGAGAATTTTCTTCAAGGGACCAGGCAACTGTTCCCTTGAAGAAAAAATTGTGAAAGCAAAAACAAAAACCTCTATATGTTTTTTTTTTAATTGCCTAATTATTAAAAACAGTTAATAATTTAAAGCGGAAGCCTTTACCCTCGATTAACATTTCCCGAACTCAAAAATCCTCTTTTTGCTTGATTATAAACTGCAAACAAAAAAAAAACACCTTTCGTTTTAAATCATTAGTTATGGGAGCTGGGTTTTTAAGGACTTAAAATATTCACAACACCAAATGAACAATAGTGTAAGGTAGGGGTTCTCAACGTGGGGTACGCGGTAAAATTTTTTGGGGTACGTGGGAGCTCAAAAGTCGCTAGATCTAGTAACAAAGTAAAAATAACCATTGTTATACTATAACTATAGTTTTATCTATCTATACAAGGGGTACGCCAGTTACATACACATTTCCAGGGGGTACGTGAAGCATAAAAGGTTGAGAACCACTGATATATATGTTTTATTTTATTCCCATTTTTATACTATAACTATAGTTTTATCTATCTATACAAGGGGTACGCCAGTTACATACACATTTCCAGGGGGTACGTGAAGCATAAAAGGTTGAGAACCACTGATATATATGTTTTATTTTATTCCCATTGTTATACTATAACTATAGTTTTATCTATCTATACAAGGGGTACGCCAGTTACATACACATTTCCAGGGGGTACGTGAAGCATAAAAGATTGAGAACCACTGATATATATGTTTTATTTTATTCCCATTGTTATACTATAACTATAGTTTTATCTATCTATACAAGGGGTACGCCAGTTACATACACATTTCCAGGGGGTACGTGAAGCATAAAAGGTTGAGAACCACTGATATATATGTTTTATTTTATTCCCATTTTTATACTATAACTATAGTTTTATCTATCTATACAAGGGGTACGCCAGTTACATACACATTTCCAGGGGGTACGTGAAGCATAAAAGGTTGAGAACCACTGATATATATGTTTTATTTTATTCCCATTGTTATACTATAACTATAGTTTTATCTATCTATACAAGGGGTACGCCAGTTACATACACATTTCCAGGGGGTACGTGAAGCATAAAAGGTTGAGAACCACTGATATATATGTTTTATTTTATTCCCATTTTTATACTATAACTATAGTTTTATCTATCTATACAAGGGGTACGCCAGTTACATACACATTTCCAGGGGGTACGTGAAGCATAAAAGGTTGAGAACCACTGATATATATGTTTTATTTTATTCCCATTGTTATACTATAACTATAGTTTTATCTATCTATACAAGGGGTACGCCAGTTACATACACATTTCCAGGGGGTACGTGAAGCATAAAAGATTGAGAACCATTGATATATATGTTTTATTTTATTCCCATTGTTATACTATAACTATAGTTTTATCTATCTATACAAGGGGTACGCCAGTTACATACACATTTCCAGGGGGTACGTGAAGCATAAAAGGTTGAGAACCACTGATATATATGTTTTATTTTATTCCCATTGTTATACTATAACTATAGTTTTATCTATCTACACAAGGGGTACGCCAGTTACATACACATTTCCAGGGGGTACGTGAAGCATAAAAGATTGAGAACCACTGATATATATGTTTTATTTTATTCCCATTGTTATACTATAACTATAGTTTTATCTATCTACACAAGGGGTACGCCAGTTACATACACATTTCCAGCGGGTACGTGAAGCATAAAAGGTTGAGAACCACTGATATATATGTTTTATTTTATTCCCATTGTTATACTATAACTATAGTTTTATCTATCTACACAAGGGGTACGCCAGTTACATACACATTTCCAGGGGGTACGTGAAGCATAAAAGGTTGAGAACCACTGATATATATGTTTTATTTTATTCCCATTGTTATACTATAACTATAGTTTTATCTATCTACACAAGGGGTACGCCAGTTACATACACATTTCCAGGGAGTACGTGAAGCATAAAAGATTGAGAACCACTGATATATATGTTTTATTTTATTCCCATTGTTATACTATAACTATAGTTTTATCTATCTACACAAGGGGTACGCCAGTTACATACACATTTCCAGGGGGTACGTGAAGCATAAAAGGTTGAGAACCACTGATATATATGTTTTATTTTATTCCCATTGTTATACTATAATTATAGTTTTATCTATCTATACAAGGGGTACGCCAGTTACATACACATTTCCAGGGGGTACGTAAAGCATAAAAGGTTGAGAACCACTGATACATATATTTTATTTTATTCCCATTGTTATACTATAACTATAGTTTTATCTATCTATACAAGGGGTACGCCAGTTACATACACATTTCCAGGGGGTACGTGAAGCATAAAAGATTGAGAACCACTGATATATATGTTTTATTTTATTCCCATTGTTATACTATAACTATAGTTTTATCTATCTACACAAGGGGTACGCCAGTTACATACACATTTCCAGGGGGTACGTGAAGCATAAAAGGTTGAGAACCACTGATATATATGTTTTATTTTATTCCCATTGTTATACTATAATTATAGTTTTATCTATCTATACAAGGGGTACGCCAGTTACATACACATTTCCAGGGGGTACGTGAAGCATAAAAGGTTGAGAACCACTGATATATATGTTTTATTTGATTCCCATTGTTATACTATAACTATAGTTTTATCTATCTATACAAGGGGTACGCCAGTTACATACACATTTCCAGGGGGTACGTGAAGCATAAAAGATTGAGAACCACTGATATATATGTTTTATTTTATTCCCATTGTTATACTATAATTATAGTTTTATCTATCTATACAAGGAGTACGCCAGTTACATACACATTTCCAAGGGGTACGTGAAGCATAAAAGGTTGAGAACCACTGATATATATGTTTTATTTGATACCCATTGTTATACTATAACTATAGTTTTATCTATCTACACAAGGGGTACGCCAGTTACATACACATTTCCAGGGGGTACGTGAAGCATAAAGGGTTGAGAACCACTGATATATATGTTTTATTTTATTCCCATTGTTATACTATAACTATAGTTTTATCTATCTACACAAGGGGTACGCCAGTTACATACACATTTCCAGGGGGTACGTGAAGCATAAAGGGTTGAGAACCACTGATATATATATGTTTTATTTTATTCCCATTGTTATACTATAACTATAGTTTTATCTATCTATACAAGGGGTACGCCAGTTGCATACACATTTCCAGGGGGTACGTGAAGCATAAAAGGTTGAGAACCACTGATATATATGTTTTATTTTATTCCCATTGTTATACTATAATTATAGTTTTATCTATCTATACAAGGGGTACGTCAGTTACACATTTCCAGGGGGTACGTGAAGCATAAAAGGTTGAGAACCACTGGTCTTGGGGAAAGTGGGTGGACAAAAAACTATTAAAAATCATTTTTATAATAATATATTTCAATGGTTCCTGCAACCAATTCCAGAAGAGAGAGGGGGGGAAAGGTGGGGATAGAAAAGGAAAATCAAATGTTTCTAATCATTAGTGACTAAATCTTACTACAGATGCGAAAATCGTGAATGGTACTTAAGTGATTGGGAATTTCTATTTTGCCTGAAGCGATAATTTCTACCTGCTATAGAGCGAGCTGGATGGATTTTATTTCGGAGGATGTATCTTTTCTCCCTCTAAAGTCAGTTGCTCTTTCTTGCTGCGGCATTTATTACGCGCGTTGGCACGTAATTGGAAACCGACGCGAAAATCCACCTCGCACGCAGGTGCTGCGTTCGAAGCTCGCACTGCACGCGACGCTTTCTTCGTCCCGGTTGGAAGATGGGAATCCTCTGCCGTGTTCCATTCTTTTAGAGGTGCGCGCCACACGCGCAATGAATTATGGGAATAATCTTTTGGTTTATAGGCTCTCACGCACGGAAGGAAGAACGATGGCCAAAGCCACCATTAGTCGGAAGATTAAGTTATAGAGAATCAGAAAATGTGGCTTCATGGGTAGTGGACATTCGGTAGCTGTGATTGAAATTCGACATTGGTTTTCGACATTTGGGACTAATTATTTCAATATCTGAGACTGATTTTTCCGACATTTGGGACTAATTTTTCTGCATTTGAGACTAATATTCGACATTTTGGATTAATTTTCGGCATTTGATACTAATTTTCCATATATGAAATTAATTTTCGACAGTTGAGACTAATTTACAACATTCGAGACTAATTTTCGACTTTTGAAACTAATTTTCGACATCTGGGTTGGATTGTTTTACCTGTGAGCGGCACTTTTTTGCACACAATGGGCTAAACGACCAGGTCACAAGGATCCTGAAGGGTCAGAGAAGGTTGAGGGAGGGGACCCACTGGAACAGCTGTTGGGGGACAGATGGTAACCTCCCGCATAGGCCATCAGCGTGTTCTTTAACGGGCACAGGGTATGATGGCTCTCCAGAACACGGGGATTATTACTTAGATACTGAGATGAGCATTCACTGCTGGGAAGATATTTGGCACCTGGGGTGGCATTCGATACATTAGATGGCATTTGACAAGCTAGATGGACTTTTGACAGGCTAGATGGACATTCAGAAAGCTAGATGGACTTTCGACAATTTAGACGGGCATTCGACAAGCGAGACGGACATTCAATAAGTCAGACGGGCATTCGACAAGCGAGACGGACATTCCATAAGTCAGACGGACTTTCAATAAGTCAAACGGACATTCAATAAGTCAGACGGACATTCAATAAGTCAGACGGACTTTCAATAAGTCAGACGGACATTCAATAAGTCAGACGGACATTCGATAAGTCAGACGGACATTCCATAAGTCAGACGGACTTTCAATAAGTTAGACGGACATTCAGTAAGTTAGACAGACATTCCATAAGTCAGACGACATTCAATAAGTCAGACGGACATTCCATAAGTCAGACGGACTTTCAATGAGTCATACGGACATTCAATAAGTTAGACGGACATTCCATAAGTCAGACGGACATTCAATAAGTCAGACGGACATTCAATAAGTCAGACGGACATTCCATAAGTCAGACGGACTTTCAATAAGTCAGACGGACATTCAATAAGTCAGACGGACATTCAATAAATCAGACGGACATTCGACAAGTCAGACGGACATTCAATAAGTCAGACGGACATTCAATAAGTTAGACGGACATTCCATAAGTCAGACGGACATTCAATAAGTCAGACGGACATTCAATAAGTCAGACGGACATTCAATAAGTTAGACGGACATTCCATAAGTCAGACGGACATTCAATAAGTCAGACGGACATTCAATAAGTCAGACGGACATTCCATAAGTCAGACGGACTTTCAATAAGTCAGACGGACATTCAATAAGTCAGACGGACATTCGACAAGTCAGACGGACATTCAATAAGTCAGACGGACATTCCATAAGTCAGACGGACTTTCAATAAGTCAGACGGACATTCAATAAGTCAGACGGACATTCAATAAGTCAGACGGACATTCCATAAGTCAGACGGACTTTCAATAAGTCAGACGGACATTCCATAAGTCAGACAGACATTCAATAAGTCAGACGGACATTCCATAAGTCAGACGGACTTTCAATAAGTCAGACGGACATTCGACAAGTCAGACGGACATACAATAAGTCAGACGGACATTCCATAAGTCAGACGGACATTCCATAAGTCAGACGGACATTCAATAAGTCAGACGGACATTCAATAAATCAGACGGACATTCGACAAGTCAGACGGACATTCAATAAGTCAGACGGGCATTCGACAAGCGAGATGGACATTCAATAAGTCAGACGGACATTCCATAAGTCAGACGGACTTTCAATAAGTCAGACGGACATTCAATAAGTCAGACGGACATTCGACAAGTCAGACGGACATTCAATAAGTCAGACGGACATTCAATAAGTTAGACGGACATTCCATAAGTCAGACGGACATTCAATAAGTCAGACGGACATTCCATAAGTCAGACGGACTTTCAATAAGTCAGACGGACATTCAATAAGTTAGACGGACATTCCATAAGTTAGACGGACATTCCATAAGTCAGACGGACATTCCATAAGTCAGACGGACTTTCAATAAGTCAGACGGACATTCAATAAGTCAGACGGACATTCGACAAGTCAGACGGACATTCAATAAGTCAGACGGACATTCCATAAGTCAGACGGACTTTCAATAAGTCAGACGGACATTCAATAAGTTAGACGGACATTCCATAAGTCAGACGGACATTCAATAAGTCAGACGGACATTCAATAAGTCAGACGGACATTCCATAAGTCAGACGGACTTTCAATAAGTCAGACGGACATTCAATAAGTTAGACGGACATTCCATAAGTCAGACGGACATTCAATAAGTCAGACGGACATTCAATAAGTCAGACGGACATTCCATAAGTCAGACGGACATTCAATAAGTCAGACGGACATTCAATAAGTCAGACGGACATTCGACAAGTCAGATGGACATGGTCTAAAGATTATCGAAATCTGTTCTGGCGATAAACAGATGCACTGAAACAAAAAGCGAAGAATTAAATTTCTATCAGATATAATTTTCGCTCATTTACCATAAACCGTACCAGCAAAATTAACGTTCGGAGACACATAGACCTCGATTTTTAAATGCATCGTATACGAAAGTTAATTGAAATTACGATTTGTTAATAAGACAGACACATTGTTTCGAAAGGGGGAAAACAATTCTCAGCTTCTTAATTTAGCAACGCAGTCCGCTTCGAAACAATACCTGCCAACAATCGGCCCAACTACTATGGATGCCGCCATCAGTAACAGGCAGATGGAAACCGCAACAATTTCTCAGAACAATGCTACCACTTTCGTGTCTGTGGCAATGCGTCATGGAGGTGACACCGGGTACGACAGTCTATGTAATCAAGAGTTGCTTGAAAAGCGTGAACGTAATTACGAGTTATTACGTACATCTCGGCTGCAGGGAAAAAGAGATTTCTGCTGCAAAACCGCCCTGGGGATGTTGTACGTAGGTAGATGCTGTGCAGAGTTTGAGGTTTGCGTGCATTCTGCTCTGCGCGACGGTTGACGATCATAATTCGCGTAATCAACATCCACTTTGCTATTTGGGGGGGGGGGGATGTGTCTCGGTGCAACTCGAGAAGACACTGAAAAATGTCTTAAGAGAGTGTGTGGTCCAAAAACATTAACGGGTACGGTATGGAATCATAATTTAATGTTTTGAATAATGATCGAGTGCATCCAGTTTCGCTTGTAATACAGGCGCTTAAATGAATTAAAAAATAAATGAATAAATACCCCCTCAAGCAGCTGCTTGCGACAGAGGTCTGACAAGTTGTTGGGTTGTTTTACCTCTGAGCGGCACTTTTTGCACACCATGGGCTAAATGGCCAGGTCACATGGACCCCGAAGGCTCAGAGAAGGTTGGGGGAGGGGACCCACTGGAACAGCTGTTGGGAGACAGATGGTAGCCTCCCGTCAAGGCCATCCAGAGTGTTCTTTAATGTGCACAGGGTATGGCTCTCCTGCACACGGGGCCACGGCTTAACGTCCCATCCGACGGACGGCGGCCTTATCCAAGCTCATCGGTGTCCCCTACTGACCGTGGGCAGGGCGGGGAATTTTGCGGAGATAAATCTCAACGCTGACCCAGCTGGGACTCGAACCTGGGAAGGTCTGACAAGAGCCTGTCAGTTAAATTCGCATAGTAGAAGGTCTGTGAAGATGGCGGGACCTCAGCAGAAGGATAACACGAACATCCATGCCTTACCCGAGGCTCGAACCCAGGTCCATTAGATCAGTAGCCAAGCACGCTAACCACTCAGCTATAATAACAGTAAAAAAAAGGAAACTTTTAAATGAGACGTGAAGCAAAAAGTGTCTACGACGACTTAACTAATGATGATGATGGTGAGGAGGGGGAGGGGGGAAGTAATTGACGTTTGACTCGGCCTCAACTCAATTACGAAAAAAAAAATTGTCACGTAGGGAAATTATGTTTCAATCCAACGCAATATAGCGAGTGGCAGATTCGTAGACAGTCGTAATAGATGCAGACGGAAAGTAAAGCAAAAAAAAATGAGGGAAAGTCACGTGATGTGGGGGGAAGTTTCAAGGTTGCCCCATGTCATGTGACTCAATGTGAGCTTTGCTTCTTTGTATGATACTGTGCAGACCAATAAAATTTAGAGAGTTTCCATTTGCTAATTATTTCACTCAATTATTGAGACTGTTGATCATGCTATTGATGCTTTCCCAACCACACTGAAGACAACAGAAAGGGATCTACGAAAAAATAAAGGGGGAGGGTGGGTTGTTTTACCTCTGAGAGGCACTTTTTTACCCACCATAGGCTAAATGGCCAGGCTGCAAGGACCCCGAAGGCTCGGAGAAGGTTGGGGGAGGGGACCCACTGGAACAGCTGGAGGCCTCCCGTCAAGGCCATCCAGTGTGTTCTTTAACGTGCACAGCGTATGGCTCTCCCGCACACGGGACCATGGCTTTACGTCCCATCCGACGGACGGCGGCCTTTCCAAGCCCATCGGTGTCCCCTACTGACCGTGGGCAGGGCGGGGAATTTTTGCGGAGATAAATCTCAACGCTGACTCAGCTGGGACTCGAACCTGGGAACTACAGATTACGAGCCTGGCGCGCTACCGACTGAGCCATCCCCGCCCCCTGATTGGGGAGGGGTTGGTTCTTGTTCCCCTCCCTTGTCTATCTGGGAGTAAGTCTTTTGCATTCGATCTCAATGCCAAGGCCGTATCATCATCAAATGCAATATTTTATTTCAAAGTTATTAATCTCAGTTAAATATGATATTATCTGATAAGTTAAATATGATATAGGTCCAATTAATGGACCCTGTGGGATTTCCTTTTTCTCAAGTCTTTCGCTACTTACTTCCGTAGAAAATAAATTTCAACAAATCATTTTATCATTAAGAAAATTATCCTCGTTTCATCTGTGAACATAAAACAACTAGAAAATATTTCCATTTCAAATATTTTTATACAAGTCGGCTTATTAGGCTATTGGTTTTGTACAAAAATAAATGTTTGTAAATTCCAAGAACCAGACTTCAATAATACGAGAGGCTCATAATCTGCAGTTCCCATGTTCGGAATTATCTCCGCTAAATCTCAAAACCCTGTCCTCGGTGAAAAAGTGGACCCCTTTGGGCATGGAAAGGCCGTCGTCCGTCGGACGCGTCGTTAAGCCGTGGCATCGTTTTCAGAACAGCCATACCTGCAGACAAAGTTAAGAAGTTAAAGAACACGCTGGTAATGATAGGTTTTTCCCACGTGTCTCCTAAAACATCTGTCCAAATCGATCCCTTTCTCCAACCCAGCACTGAGCCCTTGGGGTCCTTGTGACCTGGCCATTTTGCTCATTAAGTGCAAAAAAAAGTGCTGTTCAGAGAAACAACAATTCATCCCCCGCCCCGTTGCACTGTGACCTGGCCATTTAGTTCACTGTTAATAAGAAAGCTAAAGAAATCCAGCTTACAAATCATTTCATCGATCATTCATCACAATTCGATTCATTATCGATTCCGGAGTCGATGTATCGATTGCTGCTGGCGTAATAGACGAAAATCAACAAAGAAACTGACGCACGTGCTCGGCGATGTGACTAATTACATCCACTCAAACCTTGACAACACCGTCCAGGAACAACAATGACGAACGATAACCTGATATTAAATTTTTACCTCTTTTTTTTTTCATCTTGTTCTTTGAACTTCCTCTTGGATCCAGTAAGTCCTACCCAACACAAACTCTCCCCACGAGGAGTCATTAATCCGCCCCCCCCCCCCTCTCTTCCTGACACGGACCCTCTTCCATTTACTTTTTTTCGTCTCCATCAAAATATTTTAACATCGTAGTGTAATAATAAATCGATAACCATCTAAATATATAATAAAATACAATTTTCCCTCTACATTATCAATCTCTATATAAACGCGAGTTTATAACAATCATAATTATTCCCCCCGGAGTATAAATAATCGACGCATATATTATTTTATCTTCCCGAAAGAGTTTTTTATACCAAGCCAGTTCTACGTACAATATAAAGAAATATAATAATACTTAAGTAAAAACGTTTATATGTACATATGCAAAGGACAATATTTCTGTATCAACAACTTACATTTAGTTTTGGAAGATTGCCGCCCTGTCATTATACGAGGAATATGCATGTGAGTAAAGGGAGATGCTAAAAAAAAAGAGGTGGAATGGAAAAGAGAGAGATTGAACTTCATCAAATAACGTCATCTGATCATATGTTGGCGAAGAAGTAGGTAGAAGAGGGGGATAAGGTAGGGAGGAGTCAAAAGGTGCATCTGTATGCATGGCGCAGCATCATCTGGAATTTTCCATTCTCCATCCCTCTAAGGCATTCTTTTCAAAGTGTCGTTTCACAAGATCGGAAGTGACGTATTAGACGAAGAAGATCTGCACTTACCTGCAAGGAAAAACACAAAAATAAAAAAATTGGTACGAGTGTTAAATAAACAATTAGTGGCTATTCATCATTTACAGAAATTTTTTTTCTTCATTGTTATTATCTTTATTAATGAGTTGATCTGTTTCTTATCTAAAACCTCTTTTATTATTTTTTTTTAGTTTCGTAAAAGTTTTTCGTAATCATCGTTTTTTTACTGGGCCGTGTTCTTTTTATTTATTTATCACCCGTTTCATAAAATTCCCCGCCCTGCCCACGGTCAGTAGGGGACACCGATGGGCTTGGAAAGGCCACCGTCCGTCGGATGGGACGTTAAGCCGTGGCCCCGTGTGCGGGAGAGCCATCTCATTGATCAAAGCTGGGTCAGCGTTGGGTCAGCGTTGAGATTTATCTCCGCAAAAATTCCCCACCTTGCCCACGGTCAGTAGGGGACACCGATGGGGCTTGGAAAGGCCGCCGTCCGTCGGATGGGACGTTAAGCCGTGGCCCCGTGTGCGAGAGAGCCATACCCTGTGCACGTTAAAGAACACGCTGGATGGCCTTGACGGGAGGCTACCATCTGTCTCCCAACAGCTGTTCCAGTGGGTCCCCTCCCCCAACCTTCTCTGAGCCTTCGGGGTCCATGTGACCTGGCCATTTAGCCCACAGTGTGCAAAAAAGTGCCGCTCAGAGGCAAAACAACCCAACCCAACCCGTTTCATAATCAATAACGTCGTTAAATAAATCAGTATTAGAAACAATAATAGTCCTATTGTTAGCGGTTTGTAATAATTGTTATCTAACAATAGGCATAAATTTGAAATCGGTTTTAAGGTAACCCACAAGGGAAAAAATGGCGTTTCGGAAAACACCAAGTTTTTTGCGCAATACCGAACATTTTGTGCAACACCAAATCCCTTCGGTAATAGCTAGTGTTGCACAACAATTGATTTTTCTTTTATGTGTAGTGTTGCGTTAAAACGATTTCATCAATGCTTATAGTTGCCGTATAATCTATTTCAAAGGAGATATAATTTCACAAAATGTGTTTCGGCTAAGTGTGAATTTCCGCAAAACGTACATTTCATGCGTAGAGTCGCTCAAAAAAATATCCGAACACTACGGTTGATTACAGAATTCAGAAAAAATATCTGGCGACGATTTTTTTTAGAAATTAGTGATCTGGCAACTTTGTGTCACGTGATTACAGAATTCAGGAAAAATATCTGGAGCGTGTACAACAACTGTACACGCTCCAGTTACCGTTCGCAGCAAACTGGAGCGTGTGCAGTTACTGCACACGCTCCAGTTTGCTGTGAACGGTAACTGCACACGCTCAATATTTCCGTGAGTGAGCCCACACGATCTAGTATTAAAATAATATGACCACCTACAGTCGCTCAAAAAAGTATCCGAACACTATGGTTGATTACAGAATTCAGAAAAAATATCTGGCAGCGATTTTTTTAGAAATTAGTGATCTGGCAACCTTCGTGTCACGTGACACGAAGGTTGCCAGATCACTAATTTGTAAAAAAAATCGTTGCCAGATATTTTTTTCAATTCTGTAATCAACCACAGTGTTCGGATATTTTTAAAGTGAACTTTAGTATGTATTTTGGCACTGTAAAGTAACCTATTTCGGGCAAAATCATTTCATTTGGTTAAAATGTGTTTTTTTTCAGTACGTGCTTCATGCTATAATTAACATAAAAACCATGAAGAGTAATTTTTTTTTTTATTTATATTTCGACAAATAATGCTTAATAAGAGTTCATAATCGCATAAAAATAGTTTCATGCAATTATGCACTCGGATAAATCATATTTTGCTGCATTCGTATAATTTTTTATGCCAAATATATCATATTTTGCATAATTATAGTAATTTATATATTAAGATTATAGTATTTTAAAATTATAAATTATAATAATATAATATTATTAATTAAAATTATAGTATTTTGCATAATTATTGTATAATTATAGTACCAAATATATCATATTTTGCCAAAATGTGTACTTTATACGTATCACGTGTGTACTGAGGTAAAATACATTTTGCTCAAATATATAATATGCTGTTATAAAGTACATTTGTCCCAAATATGAGTCCAAATAAAGCAGATTTTCTCCAAATATATACTTTTATGTATATTTTCCCCAAATATATGCTCTTACAAAAATATATTTGTTTCAAATATGTGCTCTTACAAAGCACTGTGTCTCTCAGAGTATATTTGCTCCAAACATCTGTTGTTATAAAGTACATTTGTCCGAATTATGAATCCAAAGAGAACAAATTTTGTCCAAAAATGCGCTCTTATAAAGTCTTATAAAGTACATTTGTTCGAAATATGAATTCAAATAAAGTACGTTTTGCCCGAATAATAAAAATAAATAAATACCCCCTCAAGCAGCTGCTTGACCACAGAGGTCTGACAGGAGCCTGTCAGTTTATATGCCACAGTAGAAGGTCTGAGAGGATGGCAGGACCTCAGCAGAAAAATGACACAAACAGCCATGCCTTAACCCGGGGCTCGAACCCGGGTCCTGTAGATCAGTAGCCAAGCGCGCTAACCACTCGGCCACGGGACGGCTAAAGGTGCTTTATAATACCAAAATATGGACTAAGATAAAGTTCACTTTAGGCAATTATGTAGTCATGTACTCTATATTTCGTACATGTAAGTACACTTTGGGCAGTTATGTAGTCATCTACTGTACATTTCATACATGTACGTACACTTTACATTTCGTACATGCAAGTGCACTTTGGACAATGATATAGTCATGTACTGTACTTTTCGCGCATATAAGTACGCTTTGGACCATAATGTAGTCATGTACTGTACATTTCGACATGTAAGTACACTTTGGACCATAATGTAGTCATGAACTGCACATTTCGTACTTGTAAGTGCACTTTGGACAATAACGCAGTCATGTACTGTACATTTCGTACCTGTAAGTACACTTTGGATCATAATGTAGTCGTGTACTGTACATTTCGCACATGTAAGTACACTTTGGACCATAATGTAGTCATGAACTGCACATTTCGTACTTGTAAGTGCACTTTGGACAATAACGCAGTCATGTATTGTACATTTCGTACCTGTAAGTACACTTTGGACCATAATGTAGTCATGTACTGCACATTTCGTACCTGTAAGTACTCTTTGGACCATAATATAGTCACGTACTGTACATTTCGCGCAAACAGGTACAACTCTAAAGTACATTTTGCGCAAATAGGTGCGAAGCTGAAGTACATTTTGCGCATTTATATCTCAAAGTGCAATAAGCGAAAACTACACAAATTGATGAAATCGGTTTAGCGCAACACTAGACATAAAGTAAACGAAACCGAGATTGTTGCGCAACAGAAGCCATTAACGAATGCCATTTTTTGCGCAGTTTTGGATACATATTTCAAACCTTGCGCAACAAAGATGACGATGCCAACAATATTTTTTACACAATCATTATCGCCAGAGGCCTGGGTAGGCTCTGACGACAGTGCACAAGACTCATAATCTGCGGCTCCCAGTTGCGGCTCCCATTAACTCCTAAACAACCAACAAGTTTCCAGGTTAGAGTCCCGTCTATTCCAGCTTTGAAATTTATCTCCGCTAAACTCCAACCCTGCCCTCGGTGAAACGGGGACACCGAGGGGAAGGCCGTCGTCCGTCCCATGAGGGACTTTTAAGCCGTGGCCCCGTGTGCAGGAGAGGCATGCAATGTGCAAGTTAAAAAAAGTCCTAGATATGGCCTTGATGGGAGGCTTCCACCTGTCTCCCAACAGCGGCCCAGTGGGTCCTCTTTCCCCAACCTTCTCTGAGCCCTTGGAGGGGCGGGGGTGACTCAGTCGGTAGGGCGCCAGACTCGTAATCTGTAGTTCCCAGGTTCGAGTCCCAGCTGGGTCAGCGTTGAGATTTATCTCCGCAAAATTCCCCACCCTGCCCACGGTCAGTAGGGGACACCGATGGGCTTAGAAAGACCACCGTCCGTCGGATGGGACGTTAATCCGTGGCCCCGTGTGCGGGAGAGCCATACCCTGTGCACGTTAAAGAACACGCTGCATGGCCTTGACGGGAGGCTACCATCTGTCTCCTAACAGCTGTTCCAGTGGGTCCCCTCCCCCAACCTTCTCTGAGCCTTCGGGGTCCATGTGACCTGGCCATTTAGCCCATGGTGTACAAAAAAGTGCCGCTCAGAGGTAAAACAACCCAACAACCCAACGCTGGAGAGCCATACCCTGTGCACGTTAAAGAACACAATGGATGTCCTTGACGGGAGGCTACCATCTGTCTCCCAATAGCTGTTCCAGTGGGTCCCCTCCCCCAACCTTCTCTGAGCCTTCGGGGTCCATGTGACCTGGCCATTTAGCCCATGGTGTACAAAAAAGTGCCGCTCAGAGGTAAAACAACCCAACGCTGGAGAGCCATACTCTGTGCACGTTAAAGAACACAATGGATGTCCTTGACGGGAGGCTACCATCTGTCTCCCAACAGCTGTTCCAGTGGGTCCCCTCCCCCAACCTTCTCTGAGCCTTCGGGGTCCTTTTGACCTGGCCATTTAGCCCATGGTGTGCAAAAAAGTGCCGCTCAGAGGTAAAACAATCCAATCCAACCCAACAGCGGCCCAGTGGGTCCTCTTTCCCCAACCTTCTCTAAGTCCTTGGGGTCCTTGTGACCTGATCATTTAGACCACTGTGTGCAAAAATGCACCCTCAGAGGTAAAACAACCCAATATCGAAGTCATTTTGAGAATCAGTCACATTAACGCCAATCAGGTAAAGAAGACGTTCAAGTAAACATGAAACCCAATTCTCGACAGCAGACACTTCAACAGAAAAACGTCACAATGCTAAGAGCAAAACAATAAGAACGACATAACAGATAAACAGAGACATTAAGATTTACCCGTGAAGGATTTTCGAGACAACAACGAAAGATAATCATTTCTCCCGAGAGTAATAATGATCACCAAATTCAGATTCTCCTGTCACAATTACATCGGCATAGTAATTGTTTGGTGTTGTTATCTGAGAAAGCTCTGATGATGATGGTCAGTGTCCTCTCATGATTACGATCCTCAACATCTTAAACCTCTCCCCATCTCGCAAAAGAAGATTTAACAGATCCCTGGCACGGCATCTTTTACATCGTAGGTAGCTCTCGGTGACTTTTTGTTTCTCTTCGCTTTCTCATTAGCATCTCCTCGAGTCTACAGGAGAACGACGTCATGTACGTGAAGGTGTGCACTGGTATACCATGAACAATGAAATACGGCAGTGTCGTTTCATTATCGGTTTCGTTTTTAAGGATTTCGTTGGTTGGTTGTTTTACCTCTGAGCGGCAC
This sequence comes from Ryuthela nishihirai, assembly GCA_038380435.1. Taxonomy (NCBI): domain Eukaryota; kingdom Metazoa; phylum Arthropoda; class Arachnida; order Araneae; family Heptathelidae; genus Ryuthela; species Ryuthela nishihirai. The sequence continues at coordinate 21,625,143 of JAWZYU010000003.1, read as the reverse complement.
TTTTTTGCACACCATGGGCTAAATGACCAGGTCACATGGACCCCGAAGGCTCAGAGAAGGTTGGGGGAGGGGACCCACTGGAACAGCTGTTGGGAGACAGATGGTAGCCTCCCGTCAAGGCCATCCAGCGTGTTCTTTAACGTGCACAGGGTATGGCTCTCCCGCACACAGGTCAACGGCTTAACGTCCCATCCGACGGAAGGCGGCCTTTCCAATCCCATCGGTGTCCCCTACTGACCGTGGGCAGGGCGGGGAATTTTGCGGAGATAAATCTCAACGCCGACCCAGCTGGGACTCGAACCTGGGAACTGCAGTTACGAGAACTGGTGCGCTACCGACTGAGCCACCCCGCCCCCGTTTTTAAGGATTGTTTAAAGTTGTTTTTTGTTTGCAGAATGGTGTAAATGTTATCTAAGTTACAAATATCCCGATGATATGAAAACTCGCTGGGTATCCATTGTTTTCAGAGTGTTGTTATTGTTGTGTTTGTTTACGTTTGAGCTGCCCGTGCACATAATGGATTAAACGGCCAGATCACAACGACTCCAAGGGCTAAGAACCATGCAGTGTAAAGTGAGTTGGGTTGTTTTTCCTCTGTGTTGGGTGGGGATGGCTCAGTCGGTAACGCGCCAGACTCGTAATCTGTAGTTCCTAGGTTCGAGTCCCAGCTGGGTCAGCGTTGAGATTTATCTCCACAATATTCTCCTCCCTGCCCACGGTCAGTAGGGGACACCGATGTGCTTGGAATAGGCCGCCGTCCGTAGGATGGGACGTTAAGCCGTGACCCCATGTGCGGGAGAGCCAACCTTGTGCACGTTAAGAACACACTGGATGGCCTTGACCGGAGGTTACCATCTGTCTCCCAACAACTGTCCAGTGGGTCCCCTCCCCGAACCTTCTCTGAGCCCTCGGGGTCTTTGTGACCAGGCCGTTTAGCCCATTGTATGGAAAAAAGTGTGGCTCACAGGTAACAACACAAACTCAAACAACCTCTGTGCTAAATTCACACAGTGAGCTAAATGGAAGAATTGTAAAAAGAGAGACGGAAGCCTCCTGTTAAGGCCGAAAAGCGTGATCTTTTCCTGCCCACGGACCATGACTTAACGTTCCACCTGATGGACGGTGGCCATCCAAAGCAAAATCTCGCAGGTCACTAGTTCCCCATAGATTGGATCAAATAACTTACTAGACATTTCATTAAGGCTATGTAATGATTTTTGCAATGCCCATAAGACGGTAGTGGCTGGGTTGGGTTGTTTTACCTCTGAGCGGCACTTTTTTGCACACCATTGGCTAAATGGCCAGGTCACATGGACCCCGAAGGGTCAGAGAAGGTTGGGGGAGGGGACCCACTGGAACAGCTGTTGGGAGACAGATGGTAGCCTCCCGCCAAGGCCATCCAGCGTGTTCTTTACCGTGCACAGGGTATGGCTCTCCCGTGCATAGAGTCACGGTTTATCGTCCCATCCGACGGACGGCGGCCTTTCCAATCCCATCGGGTCCCCTACTGACCGTGGGCAGGGCGGGGAATTTTGCGGAGATAAATCTCAACGCTGACCCAGCTGGGACTCGAACCTGGGAACTACAGATTACGAGCCTGGCGCGCTAACGACTGAGCCACCCCCGCCCCCGCCCCCGACGGTAGTGGCGATTCGTTTAAGTGTACCACACACTTCTAACGGACAAGCATCTGCTTATGAGAAAAGCGTGACTCTGTCAATCAGACTGAACGAAGAGCGAAATTTTTAAATTTATAATTAAGTCAGATTTTAAAATTATCGGTAGTTTTTAACTTGATTTCTTAATTTAAAACTTTTTGTTGCTTGTTTAGGGGAAAAATAGACAAGATATTATTTTAGCTTTGTTGTCTATCCGTCTGGAGATATTCTTTTTCTTTGGTGTAAGAGATTTGGGTTGGGTTGTTTTACCTCTGAGCGGCACTCTTCTGCATACCACGGGCTAAATGGTTGGGTCACAAGGACCCCGAAGGCTCAGAGAAGGTTGGGGGAGGGGACCCACTGGAACAGCTGTTGGGAGACAGATGGTTGCCATCCAGCGTGTTATTCAACGTGCACAGGGTATGTCTTTCCCCCACACGTGACCACGGCTTAACGTCCCATCCGATGGACGGCTGCATTTCCAAGCCCATCGGGGTGTAAGAGATGAATGAAAAGATCTCTCGATGCGATTGCAAACCAATAAAATAATGCTCTGCTATTTTTCGATTGTTCCCTTAGTTTGAATTTCCACCGTTAGGGGTTACTAATTTTTAAAAAGACCAAACGTTTTTTTCTTTTTGAAAACAAACTTTCTAGGGAAATAAAATTTAGCTTTCTAATTAAAAGTTAAAAAAAATATTTACTATATATAATATATTTACTATTTTTTTAATGTTTTCCGATTGTTAAATTTCAGAAATGAGGGGGCGGGGACGACAATGACTCACGTAAACACAGAGAGCGAAAGATCCGGTCCTTGTGACCTTACACTAAAAATCTCAAAAATTCGCAAAGCGTATTTTCCATGAATTATAAAACTTGAAGGAATGAGAAAGCTCAGTTTTGATTTTTCCTCTTTCTTGTCGTCTTCTATGATGATGTTACCAACTCGGAGATTTTTCCTTATTTCTAGAGAGAAATTTTAAACTAATGATAATGATATATCATTTCAGTTCAGTTTTGACTTAAGGGATTTTGTCTGGAAGGTGAAAATTTTATAACAGCATCTTTGATACTTTTACTTACAATAAATCATCTTTGGAAAATGGACAATGATCGTTCTGACATGGAGAATCATCTTTGCACAGTAGTCGATAACATACACTGTGTCTTGTGACCTTGCCAATGAGCTATGCAACCAGCTGGAAAAATCTTTGCAACTGGCAATGAGCTGGTGTGTGCAACCTGGTGGAAAAAATCTTTGCCACCTGGCCAGTGATATGTGCAACCTGCTGGAAAAATCTTTGCGACCTGGCCAGTGATATGTGCAACCTGCTGGAAAAATCTTTGCGACCTGGCCAGTGATATGTGCAACCTGCTGGAAAAATCTTTGCGACTTGGCCAGTGATATGTGCAACCTGCTGGAAAAAAATTTGCGACCTGGCCAGTGATATGTGCAACCTGCTGGAAAAATCTTTTCGACTTGGTCAGTGATATGTGCAACCTGTTGGAAAAATCTTTGCGACTTGGCCAGTGATATGTGCAACCTGTTGGAAAAATCTTTGCGACCTGGCCAGTGATATGGGCAATCTGCTGGAAAAATCTTTGCGACCTGGCCAGTGATATGTGCAACCTGTTGGAAAAATCTTTTCGACTTGGCCAGTGATATGTGCAACCTGTTGGAAAAATCTTTTCGACTTGGCCAGTGATATGTGCAACCTGTTGGAAAAATCTTTTCGACTTGGCCAGTGATATGTGCAACCTGCAGGAAAAATCTTTGCGACCTGGCCAGTGATATGTGCAACCTGTTGGAAAAATCTTTTCGACTTGGCCAGTGATATGTGCAACCTGCAGGAAAAATCTTTGCGACCTGGCCAGTGATATGTGCAACCTGTTGGAAAAATCTTTGCGATCTGGCCAGTGATATGTGCAACCTGCAGGAAAAATCTTTGCGACCTGGCCAGTAATATGTGCAACCTGTTGGAAAAATCTTTGCGATCTGGCCAGTGATATGTGCAACCTGCAGGAAAAATCTTTGCGACCTGGCCAGTGATATGTGCAACCTGTTGGAAAAATCTTTTCGACTTGGCCAGTGATATGTGCAACCTGCAGGAAAAATCTTTGCGACCTGGCCAGTGATATGTGCAACCTGTTGGAAAAATCTTTGCGATCTGGCCAGTGATATGTGCAACCTGCAGGAAAAATCTTTGCGATCTGGCCAGTGATATGTGCAACCTGCAGGAAAAATCTTTGCGACCTGGCCAGTGATATGTGCAACCTGTTGGAAAAATCTTTGCGATCTGGCCAGTGATATGTGCAACCTGCAGGAAAAATCTTTGCGATCTGGCCAGTGATATGTGCAACCTGTTGGAAAAATCTTTTCGACTTGGCCAGTGATATGTGCAACCTGCAGGAAAAATCTTTGCGACCTGGCCAGTGATATGTGCAACCTGTTGGAAAAATCTTTGCGATCTGGCCAGTGATATGTGCAACCTGCAGGAAAAATCTTTGCGATCTGGCCAGTGATATGTGCAACCTGTTGGAAAAATCTTTTCGACTTGGCCAGTGATATGTGCAACCTGCAGGAAAAATCTTTGCGACCTGGCCAGTGATATGTGCAACCTGTTGGAAAAATCTTTGCGATCTGGCCAGTGATATGTGCAACCTGTTGGAAAAATCTTTGCGATCTGGCCAGTGATATGTGCAACCTGCAGGAAAAATCTTTGCGACCTGGCCAGTGATATGTGCAACCTGCAGGAAAAATCTTTGCGACCTGGCCAGTGATATGTGCAACCTGTTGGAAAAATCTTTTCGACTTGGCCAGTGATATGTGCAACCCGCAGGAAAAATCTTTGCGACCTGGCCAGTGATATGTGCAACCTGTTGGAAAAATCTTAGCGATCTGGCCAGTGATATGTGCAACCTGCAGGAAAAATCTTTGCGACCTGGCCAGTGATATGTGCAACCTGTTGGAAAAATCTTTGCGATCTGGCCAGTGATATGTGCAACCTGCAGGAAAAATCTTTGCGATCTGGCCAGTGATATGTGCAACCTGTTGGAAAAATCTTTTCGACTTGGCCAGTGATATGTGCAACCTGCAGGAAAAATCTTTGCGACCTGGCTAGTGATATGTGCAACCTGTTGGAAAAATCTCAGCGATCTGGCCAGTGATATGTGCAACCTGCAGGAAAAATCTTTGCGACCTGGCCAGTGATATGTGCAACCTGTTGGAAAAATCTTTGCGATCTGGCCAGTGATATGTGCAACCTGCAGGAAAAATCTTTGCGACCTGGCCAGTGATATGTGCAACCTGTTGGAAAAATCTTTGCGATCTGGCCAGTGATATGTGCAACCTGCAGGAAAAATCTTAGCGATCTGGCCAGTGATATGTGCAACCTGTTGGAAAAATCTTTGCGACCTGGCCAGTGATATGTGCAACCTGCAGGAAAAATCTTAGCGATCTGGCCAGTGATATGTGCAACCTGTTGGAAAAATCTTTGCGATCTGGCCAGTGATATGTGTAACCTGCAGGAAAAATCTTTGCGACCTGGCCAGTGATATGTGCAACCTGTTGGAAAAATCTTTGCGATCTGGCCAGTGATATGTGCAACCTGCAGGAAAAATCTTTGCGATCTGGCCAGTGATATGTGCAACCTGTTGGAAAAATCTTTTCGACTTGGCCAGTGATATGTGCAACCTGCAGGAAAAATCTTTGCGACCTGGCCAGTGATATGTGCAACCTGTTGGAAAAATCTTAGCGATCTGGCCAGTGATATGTGCAACCTGCAGGAAAAATCTTTGCGACCTGGCCAGTGATATGTGCAACCTGTTGGAAAAATCTTTGCGATCTGGCCAGTGATATGTGCAACCTGCAGGAAAATCTTTGCGACCTGGCCAGTGATATGTGCAACCTGTTGGAAAAATCTTTGCGATCTGGCCAGTGATATGTGCAACCTGCAGGAAAAATCTTAGCGATCTGGCCAGTGATATGTGCAACCTGTTGGAAAAATCTTTGCGACCTGGCCAGTGATATGTGCAACCTGCAGGAAAAATCTTAGCGATCTGGCCAGTGATATGTGCAACCTGTTGGAAAAATCTTTGCGACCTGGCCAGTGATATGTGCAACCTGCAGGAAAAATCTTAGCGATCTGGCCAGTGATATGTGCAACCTGTTGGAAAAATCTTTGCGACCTGGCCAGTGATATGTGCAACCTGCAGGAAAAATCTTAGCGATCTGGCCAGTGATATGTGCAACCTGTTGGAAAAATCTTTGCGACCTGGCCAGTGATATGTGCAACCTGTTGGAAAAATCTTTGCGACCTGGCCAGTGATATGTGCAACCTGTTGGAAAAATCTTTGCGACCTGGCCAGTGATATGTGCAACCTGTTGGAAAAATCTTTGCGACCTGGCCAGTGATATGTGCAACCTGCAGGAAAAATCTTAGCGATCTGGCCAGTGATATGTGCAACCTGTTGGAAAAATCTTTGCGACCTGGCCAGTGATATGTGCAACCTGTTGGAAAAATCTTTGCGACCTGGCCAGTGATATGTGCAACCTGTTGGAAAAATCTTTGCGACCTGGCCAGTGATATGTGCAACCTGTTGGAAAAATCTTTGCGACCTGGCCAGTGATATGTGTAATCTGATGCTTAATCTTTGCGACTTGGCCAATGAATGATCTGAGCAATCTGCTGAATTGTTTCTGCTACTTGACCAATGAATATTTCAACCAGATGAATAATCTATATGACTTGGCCAATGTTCCGGTTAATTTTACTACTTAATCCACTAAGTAACTAAAAAGAGCTACTTAGTATCAAAACAATTGAATCCAAATACCAAAAAAACTTATAAAGCAAAAGAAACTTCCTGTGCAGAAAAACTCTTTTCCCAACAATTTCATCATTAGAAATTTCTAAAGCATAAAACCAATTAAAAATATGGCATTTTAATTTTCTCTTTTGTTGAAACACATTTCGAAATCCGTTGTCAGTATTTGTGATCCACATATAGGATTAGAGAACGTTTCTTCCAGGGGCGGGGGGGGGGGGGGGGGGGGCTCAGTCGGTAGTGCGCCAGGCTCGTAATCTGTAGTTCCCAGGTTCGAGTCCCAGCTGGGTCAGAGTTGAGATTTATCTCCGCAAAATTCCCCGCCCTGCCCATGGTCAATAGGGGACACCGATGGGCTTGGAAAGGCCGCCGTCCGTCGGATGGGACGTTAAACCGTGGCACCGTGTGCGGGAGAGACATACCCTGTGCACGTTAAAGAACACGCTGGATGGCCTTGACGGGGGGCTACCATCTGTCTCCCAACAGCTGTTCCAGTGGGTCCCCTCCCCCAACCTTCTCTGAGCCTTCGGGGTCCATGTGACCTGGCCATTTAGCCCATGGTGTGCCAAAAAAGTGCCGCTCAGAGGTAAAACAATCCAACGTTAAAGAACACGCTGGATGGCCTTGACGGGAGGCTACCATCTGTCTCCCAACAGCTGTTCCATTGGGTCCCCTCCCCCAACCTTCTCTGAGCCTTCGGGATCCATGTGACCTGGCCATTTAGCCCATGATGTGCAAAAAAGTGCCGCTCAGAGGTAAAACAATCCAACGTTAAAGAACACGCTGGATGGCCTTGACGGGAGGCTACCATCTGTCTCCCAACAGCTGTTCCATTGGGTCCCCTCCCCCAACCTTCTCTGAGCCTTCGGGATCCATGTGACCTGGCCATTTAGCCCATGGTGTGCAAAAAAGTGCCGCTCAGAGGTAAAACAATCCAACGTTAAAGAACACGCTGGATGGCCTTGACGGGGGGGCTACCATCTGTTTCCCAACAGCTGTTCCAGTGGGTCCCCTCCCCCAACCTTCTCTGAGCCTTCGGGATCCATGTGACCTGGCCATTTAGCCCATGGTGTGCAAAAAAGTGCCGCTCAGAGGTAAAACAACCCAACCCAACGTTTCTTCCATCTCAATGCTTTAAAGAAAGGTGCTCAAGAAACCTCTTCTCAAAATGGCTGCGATTTCTGCGAAAAGCTAATCGCTCGAGGTGAAGTGAGCGGAGAGCGAAAAAACTTGTGGTGTGAGAAATCCTCTCGCTCTAAATGATGATCAAGAGAGAACAATCAGAAGACACGCATCGTAGTGGAAGGAAAAGATGAGGAAAAAAAGCAGACAATCCAGATCTATTACGGAGAAATAAAACCCTGTCAAGAATATTTAAGTACCTGACTGCTGACTTCCTAATACGTAATAATACTGTGGGCAATGGCTTCAACTCTCAAAGCCGTGGGGAAGTGGGGAAGTGTGTGTGTGTGAGGGGGGTGGTTTCCTCAGTTGATGCCAAAACGAAGTATTATTAAGACGGGTTTTCTGGCCAGGAAGAGCGACATAATGGTGGGATGAGGGGGGGGGAGGGGGGTAGACTAAGTTAATCTGGCTTGCAAACAAAACCCTCCAGGACAAGATACATTTTGTCCAAAAGTTGACTGCTCTTTTCTTTCAAGTTATGCGTTTTGTATTGCAGTTGTTTTGTTGTGTGTGTGTGTGTTCTGAATTGAGTCCTTTTTTCCTGTTTAATATTCTCAGCGGTAGTTTCCTCTTTGACTTTTTTTTTAGAAAGAAATATAAGTCTTTTACGTTTTAAAGATTTTGTGTGGATTTTTTTAATGTGTGAGGGTTGTTGGGTTGGGTTGTTTTACCTCTGAGCGGCACTTTTTTGCACACCATGGGCTAAATGGCGAGGTCACATGGACCCCGAAGGCTCAGAGAAGGTTGGGGGAGGGGACCCACTGGAACAGCTGTTGGGAGACAGATGGTAGCCTCCCGTCAAGGCCATCCAGCCTGGGAACTACAGATTACGAGCCTGGCGCGCTACCGACTGAGCCACCCCCGCCCCAATGTGTGACGAGTCTCGTGGTCATTAATACAGTGACTTCTGTGAACTTGACTATGTACAGAAGAGTAAAACGTTTTCCTCTGTTTTCTATTTAATATTCGTCGATTACGAGGAGAATGCGTCTGAAACAGTGGTCTGCAACCGTTTTGAATCCAGCGCCCAATCTAACTTCATGGAATTGTACGGTGGCGTCGCTTCCTTAGGGTAGGGGCGGGGGTGGCTCAGTCGGTAGCGCGCCAGGCTTGTAATCTGTAGTTCTCAGGTTCGAGTCCCAGCTGGGTCAGCGTTGAGATTTATCTCCGCAAAATTTCCCCGCCCTGCCCACGGTCAGTAGGGGACACCGATGGGCTTGAAAAGGCCGCCGTCCGTCGGATGGGACGTTAAGCCGTGGACCCGTGTGCGGGAGAGCCATACCCTGTGCACGTTAAAGAACACGCTGGATGACCTTTACGGGTGGCTACCATCTGTCTCCCAACAGCTGTTCCAGTGGTTCCCCTCCCACAACGTTCTCTGAGCTTTCGGGGTCCATGTGACCTGGCCATTTAGCCCATGGTGTGCAAAAAAGTGTCGCTCAGAGGTAAAACAACCCAACAACACGTGACCACTGACGGACGGCGGCCTTTCCAAGCCCAACGCTATCCCCTGTTGACCGAAGGCAAGAGGGGGAGTTTTGCGGAGATAAATCTCAACGCCGGCGGCCCAACTGGGACTCGAACCTGGGAACTGCAGATTACGCTACAGACTTGGCTATCTTAACCCCCCTTACACGGATTCGAGGAACTTTTGGTATAATCTTATTGCAGATTGATTTAGTATACACTCGCTCGAAAAAGTATCCGAACACTATGGTTAATTACAGAATTCAGAAAAAATATCTAGCAACCTTCGTGTCACGTGACACGAAGGTTGCCAGATCATTAATTTCTAAAGAAAATCGTTGCCAGATATTTTTTTGAATTCTGTAATCAACCATAGTGTTCGGATATTCTTTTGAGCGATCGTACATCTAAATACCCCCTCAAGCAGCTGCTTGCCAGAGGTCTGACAGGAGCCTGCCAGTTTAATACGCATTAGTAGAAGGTCTATGAGGATGGCGAGACCTCAACAGAAAAAGAATACAAACATCCATGCTTTTCGGGGCCTCGAACCCAGGTCCCTTAGATCCGTATCCAAGCGTGCTAACCGTAAAATAAGTTTTTTTTTACTATTATTAATTTTATGCTATTGCAGTAACACTATAATGTTTTACATTATATTCATTTATTATATATATCATAAAACTATCTAGAGTTGGGTTGTTTTACCTCTGAGCGGCACTTTTTTGCACACCATGGGCTAAATGGCCAGGTCACATGGACCCCGAAGACTCAGCGAAGGTTGGGGGAGGGGACCCACTGGAACAGCTGTTGGGAGACAGATGGTAGCCTCCCGTCAAGGCCATCCAGCGTGTTCTTTAACGTGCACAGGGTATGTCTCTCCCGCTCACGGGGCCACGGCTTAACGTCCCATCCGACGGACGGCGGCCTTTCCAAGCCCATCGGTGTCCCCTACTGACCGTGGGCAGGGCGGGGAATTTTGCGGAGATAAATCTCAACGCTGACCCAGCTGGGACTCGAACCTGGGAACTACAGATTACGAGCCTGGCACGCTACCGACTGAGCCACCCCCGCCCCTCCCGTGTGTGGGAGAACCATACCCTGTGCAGTTAAAGAACACCCTGGATAGCTTGACGGGAGGCTACCATCTTCACCGAACAGTTATTCTAGTGGGTCCCCTCCCCCAACATTCTCTGAACTTTCCGGGTCCTTGTGATCTGGCTATTTAGCCCATTGTGTGCAGAAAATTGCCTCTCAGAGGTAAAACAACCCAACCCATTGAATTCTATTTTCTACAGGTAATCTGTGCTTTTATTAGGGACAGAATTTCTGCATACGTATATTAATCTAGGAACTATTCAATATTTTATTTAATCTATTTCTACCGAAAACGACCTCCTAAATTTCTAAACCTCTGCAGTTGGGAACCATTGATCTGAACCAAACGTGAACAAACTCTAGCTCTTTTGAGTTGGGTTGTTTTACCTCTGAGCGGCACTTTTTTGCACACCATGGGCTAAATGGCCAGGTCACATGGACCCCGAAGGCTCAGAGAAGGTTGGGGGAGGGGACCCACTGGAACAGCTGTTGGGAGACAGATCGTAGCCTCCCGTCAAGGCCATCCAGCGTGTTCTTTAACGTGCACAGGGTATGGCTCTCCCACACACGGGGCCACGGCTTAACGTCCCATCCTACGGACGGCGGCCTTTCCAAGCCCATCGGTGTCCCCTACTGACCGTGGGCAGGACGGAAAGTTTTGCGGAGATAAATCTCAACGCTGACCCAGCTGGGACTCGAACCCGGGAACTACAGATTATGAGGCTGGCGCGCTACCGACTGAGCCACCCCTGCCCCAATAGCTCTTTTGAAGATTCCGCTTCGTTCATCAAACATTTAGAAAAGTATTAGAAAAGTTTTCATGAACTAAATAAGATCTTGCCCTGCCGAAATAACGCTATCTCAAATGACCAAAGGTGGGAATTGTCTAAGTCGGTAGCGTGCTTGGTTCGCAATCTGCGGTTCCCAGGTTCGAGTCTCCACTGCGCAATCCTTTTGATTTATCTCAGCTAAATCCCACCCTCCTTGGTCAGATATTGGACATCAATGTGCTTGGAAAGTCCTAGTGTCTGAGAAAGGACCCTTGTTCAGTCGCCCAAAAAAGTATCCGAACACTATGGTTGATTACAGAATTCAGAAAAAAATATCTGGCAACGATTTTTTTTAAGAAATTAGTGATCTGGCAACCTTCGCGTCACGTGATTACAGAATTCAGGAAACTGGAGCGTGTACAGCAACTGTACACGCTCCAGTTACGCGTCACAGCAAACTGGAGCGTGTGCAGTTACTGCACACGCTCCAGTTTGCTGTGAACGGTAACTGCACAAGTCAATATTTACGTGAGTGAGCCCACACGATCTAGTATCAAAATAATATGACCACCTACAGTCGCTCAAAAAAGTATCCGAACACTATGGTTGATTACAGAATTCAGAAAAAATATTTGGCAACGATTTTTTTTAGATATTAGTGATCTGGCAAGCTTCGTGTCACGAGCCGCTCAGAGGTAAAAGTATTCCCTACGTCGCAAATTGTAATTTGATATAAATTTTATTTTTGATTTATTACATAAAAATAACCTCTTAAGAATTTATCTGGGATATAAAGCTTAATAAGTAACATGATTTCAAACGATTTAATTATTTAAAAAAGCATATATTTTAGAAGTTTTTGAAGAAAATTCGAAAATTGAAGAAAATCGAGATATTGATATTATTTGATTGAGATCTTTATCTGCTATTTATTTTATACGCTTTTTTTTTAAATATTTTATAATTTACATTTCCCATTTACATAACATAAGGTTGTAACTTAACTTTTGCTCACCATTGTTGTCAAAATTGCACCATTTGTTGCTCAAAAAAAGCATCCGAACACTATGGTTGATTAGAGAATTCAGAAAAATATCTGGCAACGATGTTTTTAGAAATTAGTGATCTGGCAACCTTCGTGTCACGTGATTACAGAATTCAGGAAAAATATCTGGAGCGTGTACAGCAACTGTACACGCTCCAGTTACCGTTCACAGTAAACTGGAGCGTGTGCAGTTACTGCACACGCTCCAGTTTGCTGTGAACGGTAACTGCACACGCTCAATATTTCCGTGAGTGAGCCCACACGATCTAGTATCAAAATAATATGACCACCTACAGTCGCTCAAAAAAGTATCCGAACACTACGGTTGATTGCAGAATTCAGGAAAAATATCTGGCAACGATATTTTTAGAAATTAGTGATCTGGCAACCTTCGTGTCACGTGATTACAGAATTCAGGAAAAATATCTGGATCGTGTACAGCAACTGTACACGCTCCAGTTTGTGAACGGTAACTGCACACGCTCAATATTTCCGTGAGTGAGCCCACACGATCTAGTATCAAAATAATATGACCACCTACAGTCGCTCAAAAAAGTATCCGAACACTACGGTTGATTACAAAATTCAGAAAAAATATCTGGCAACGATGTTTTTAGAAATTAGTGATCTGGCAACCTTCGTGTCACGTGATTACAGAATTCAGGAAAAATATCTGGAGCGTGTACAGCAACTGTACACGCTCCAGTTTGCTGTGAACGGTAACTGCACACGCTCAATATTTCCGTGAGTGAGCCCACACGATCTAGTATCAAAATAATATGACCACCTACAGTCGCTCAAAAAAGTATCCGAACACTATGGTTGATTACAGAATTCAGAAAAAATATCTGGCAACGATGTTTTTAGAAATTAGTGATCTGGCAACCTTCTTGTCTCGTGACACGAAGGTTGCCAGATCTGTAATCAACCGTAGTGTTCGGATACTTTTTTGAGCGACTGTACTTTGTTGGTCGGATTAAATACTTTTCGCGTTGCAAATGCCTTCCGATTCCATTTGCTTAACAATCCGACCCTGTTCAATCAGTTATTTCAAAACCGTTTAATATTTTTTTTTTCAATAGGCAAGAATAAATTAGCGTTGTCCCATTCTTACTCATTGTTGAGCAACAATGACAAGACAGTCGACTTTGCCAACAATTTTATTAACTTGGTCATTATCTTTATAATCGTTCCATTATTGTTGCTGCGTACATTGTTTCTCTAACTATGTCACATGCAATTACGATTTTCAATTTGTTAGGAAAACCGCGGTTTTGAGGGTCGTTTTCACTTTAATGATAAGTTTCAGAGATAATCAATTTCTTCCTCCTCCTTAAGAAGCCTTGAATTGTTCGACGAATGACTTCTTAACATTTATCACACAATACCTTCGAAAAACACCTCTTTTTTTTTCCCCTTCACTTTAAAAAAAAAAAAACACAAACCGTTACCTCTCATCAATATTCTCCATAATCGTGACCTAAACCTAGTTTCGATACTCGAAGAACAATCGGAACTCAATTAATGAGAAACTTAAACGATCAAACTGGAACGGAACAAGAAAAATTTCCGAACGATTTCTAAAATAATAATTTAAAAAAAAAAACGATTACGGAACTAAAGCATAAAAATCCATATTTATACGTAAATAATTAAAAAAAAAAAATCCCAGCTCCTGAAGGCTGTTGAAATTGCGACAATATTCAGAAGCGAACTTAAGCGAACAAAAGTACCATTCTTTTGTACTGTAAATATCTTTGGCATTCAGGTTTTAACGTGTATTGGCCGTCTTCTTTATAGATAAGGGATCATGATGTTATTTACGTTAATTATCATTGGCTATGAAGTCGCCAGGCAAGAGACGGGTTGTGCTTATTAAATTCCTCATCTGAGGTGAACTTGAAGGGCGTGGCACCAGAGACTAATCCTGATGCATCGCCAATCTCTCGCTCTCTTACCTATCCCCCATCCCTCTAAAAAATCATCTACTATGTCTATCCCCTGTAACTTCCTCCTCCTAAAACACTCTACCTCCCTCTCTCTCTATCTTCCCAGCCCCTATCTTCCCAGCCCCTATCTTCCCCTCTCCCCTTTTTTTCCTTCCTCATCCCCGTCTAAAAGATAGGCCAGATAATTGGCAGCTTTCCGTCGTTAAGGTCCTCATCAGGCGTTCAACTTCTTCTTGCCTATCGTCTGAAGAAGAGGGAGAACTTAAAGGTGATAAAAAGTGAGATTCGTGTAAAAAAAAAGAACGAAGTGCGATTTTCGTAATCTGGTCTTTTTTTTTATTACATAAAAATAACCTTTTTTCTTATAAGATATATTTTCTGGAAATGCTTTTCTTACATTATTAATTTTATGATCCTGATGGTTTATAAATAATAATAATAGTAAAGATTATCTCAACACTAGTTATATACCATCCCAGTACCAGAACGGTTGAGATATAAGTTTTACCTTTGAGTGGAACTTTTGTGAACAAAATGGGCTAAATCGCCAGGTTACAAGGACCCACAAAGACTCAAGGACCCACAAAGGCTGGGTAGAGGTATCCATCCACTAGAGAGTTGCTAGGAGACAGAAGGAACCTTCCAATCAAGACCATCCAGTATGTTCTTGAACGTGTAGAAAGAATGGACTTGATCGAACAGTCGCTCAAAAAAGTATCCGAACACTATGGTTGATTACAGAATTCAGAAAAAATTATCTGGCAACGATTTTTTTGGAAATTAGTGATGTGGTAACCTTCGTGTCACGTGATTACAGAATTCAGGAAAAATATCTGGAGCGTGTACAGCAACTGTACACGCTCCAGTTACCATTCACAGCAAACTGGAGCGTGTGCAGTTACTGCACACGCTCCAGTTTGCTGTGAACGGTAACTGCACACGCTCAATATTTCCGTGAGTGAGCCCACACGATCTAGTATCAAAATAATATGACCACCTACAGTCACTCCAAAAAGTATCCGAACACTATGGTTGATTACAGAATTCAGAAAAAATATTTGGCAACGATTTTTTTTAGAAATTAGTGATTTGGCAACCTTCGTGTCACGTGATTACAGAATTCAGGAAAAATATCTGGAGCGTGTACAGCAACTATACACGCTCCAGTTACCGTTCACAGCAAACTGGAGCGTGTGCAGTTACTGCACACGCTCCAGTTTGCTGTGAACGGTAACTGCACACGATCAATATTTCCGTGAGTGAGCCCACACGATCTAGTATCAAAATAATATGACCACCTACAGTCGCTCCAAAAAGTATCCGAACACTATGGTTGATTACAGCACACAATGATTACAGCACACAATTTTGCACACAATGATTACAGCACATAATGTTGCACACAATGGGCTAAATTGGCAGGTCACAAGGATCCCGAAGGCTCAGAGAAGGTTGTGCGGAAGGGATACACTTGACAGCTATTAGAGGATAGGTAGTAGACTCCCACCAAGGCCTTCCAACGTGTTCTTTAACGTACACAGAACTCTCGCTCATCTGGTGCCACGGCTTAACGTCCCATTTGACGGACGGCGGCCTTATCCAAGCCCATTAGTGTCTCCTACTGACCAAGGGCAGGGAGTTTTGCGGAAATAAATCTCAACGCTGACCCAGGTGGGACTCGAACCTGTGAACTGCAGATTATGAATCTGGGGTGCTACCGACTGAGCCACACCCTCCCCGGGACTTGAGGAGTGCAATCTACTATATATTTAAGAGAGTTTCTGATTCAAACAACGTCTAATATATCTGCTAGTATAAAAAAATAAAATAAATAATCGCTCAAGCAGCTGCTTGCCACAGAGGTCTAACACGAGCTTGTCAGTTTATGCGCCAAATAAGTCTGTGAGGATGGTGGGACCTCAGCAGAAAAACAATACAAACATCCATGCCTTACTCGGGGTTCTGATCAGTAGCCAAGCATGCTAACTACTTAACCATAAAAAAATAATAAATAAATACCCCCTCAAGCAGCTGCTTGCCACAGAGGTAGGGCGTATAAATGAATTCTATTGCATTGTTCGTTACAATACTTATTATTACAAAACTTAAATACTAAGTATTGTTTAAAACCATTTCATTAAAAATATACATTTCAGAAGTTTGCGTGATAATTATTTAATCCTTAGGAATTATTTTTATAAATAAAAAAATAAATACCCCCTCAAGCAGCTGCTTGCCACAGAGGTCTGACAGGAGCCTGTCAGTTCATATGCCATAGTAGAAGGTCTGTGAGGATGGCAGGACCTCAGCAGGAAAACGACACCCACATCCATGCCTAATGCCAGGGCTCGAACCCAGGTCCCTTAGATCAGTAGCCAAGTACCCCCTCAAGCAGCTGCTTGCCACAGAGGTCTGACAGGAGCCTGTCAGTTTATATGCCACAGTAGGAGATCTGAGAGGATGGCAGGACCTCAGCAGGAAAACGACACACACATCCATGCCTAATGCCGGGGCTCGAACCCAGGTCCCTTAGATCAGTAGCCAAGTACCCCCTCAAGCAGCTGCTTGCCACAGAGGTCTGACAGGAGCCTCTCAGTTTATATGCCATAGTAGAAGGTCTGAGAGGATGGCAGGACCTCAGCAGAAAAACAACACACACATCCATGCCTCACCTGGGGCTCGAATCCAGGTCCCTTAGATTAATAGCCAAGCGCGCTAACCACTCGGCCATGGGACGGCAAACGTTTGATAATTAATTTTTTAATATTCCATGTTCCATAACTCTTTAAATACTGAACGGATATTATTGATAATCGAGATTTAAATAGATTTTATTATGATCTTTAATTTATCTTCAGTGACATTTTTCCATTCAATGCTTATTTTAGAAATCATACAGCTTCGAAGTTCGTTTCCCATTGACAGAACAACCACCTATACGTCTGTTCAAAATTTTTAAGTCAGAAATATTTTACTGTAAAAGTCCCTCCTCCACGTTAATTCGAGATTTTGGAATCTCGTCCTTCCCACAGATATACGCGACACTGTGAACAGTTCCGCAAAATTCCCCGCCCTGCCTACGTTCAGTAGGGGACACCGATGGGCTTGGAAAGGCCTCCGTCCGTCGGATGGGATGTTAAGCCATGGGCTGTATGTGGGAGAGCCATATCCTGTGCACGTTAAAGAACACGCTGGATGGCTTTGATGGGAGGCTGCCATCTGTCTCCCAACAGCTGTTCCAGTGGGTCTCCTCCCCCAACCTTCTCTGAGCCCTCGGGGTCCATGTGACCTGGCCATTTAGCCCATGGTGTGCAAAAAAGTGCCACTCAGAGGTGAAACAACCCAACAACCCAAATATACGTCTGCTTATAATTTTTAAGTCAGAAATATTTTACTGTAAAAAACCCTCCTCCACGTTAATTCGAGATTTTGGAATCTCGTCCTTCCCATAGATATACGCGACACCGTAAACTGCCCCGCAAAGTCAGTAGGGACACCGATGGGCTTGGAAAGGCTGCCGTCCGTCGGATGTGACGCTAAACCGTGTCCCCGTGTGCGGGAGAGCCATACCTTTGCACGTTAAAGAACACACAGGATGGCCTTGACGGGAGGCTACCATCTGTCTCCTAACAGCTGTTCCAGTGGGTCACCTTCCCCAACCTTCTCTGAGCCTTCGGGGTCCTTGTGACTTGGTCATTTAACCCATTGTGTGCAATAAAGTGCCGCTCAGAGGTAAAACAACCCAACCCAGCATCGTAAACTGCAACCCTGCCCCGCATTCGATTAATTAGAACACAATGCCCACATACCGTTTTCCTTTTTTCAGTTCGACATATTTACATTTTGCAAACACTCGCTCAAAGCAAATAAAACTGGCTGAATGTTTTTAAAGACCCACAACAACCAACTTGTCGATTGCCACAGTTGCGAAACAATTGAACAGCAGTCTATAATTACTTTCCGAAAAACCACGTTCAGGCGACAATAGAAAGAAGCCTATTGTTAAACAATAATTAAGAAAACTGCGTCACACTGTACCTGTCAGAGTCTCTTGTTTGTTAGGTTCGTGTTTTTGTCTCCAGCTTTTCAAACGTCGACAATCACTGTGAGCAGCCGAAGGTCATTCCGTTCGTACCCACGAAGTCCCGGATGAAAGGGGAGGAGGATTGGTTGGCGGGACAGCGGGACGGGGGGGGGAGCAGGAGAAACAAGAAACTTAACAACAGCGAACAGTTTCGGCATGCAGAGGACAATAACAGGATTTTTGATAAAAGCACCACTTGTTGAAGAAGTTCGCACTGCAAAAACGTTTGTGCACGTGTACACACAGATGCAATCGATGAACGACGATGAGGAAAGATGAGCAGGATGACCGCAAACGAAACACAAACAAAAGGATGACGCAGGCGTGCTTAGCTGAGGTTGTGCAGAAAGATTTTGACGCCAAATAAGCCTTGCTGGACGGCCTCTTTTACCGAGAGACGAGAGGGCGGCTCCGGACTCCCCGAATCAGGCGGGGTTACAGAGACACGCGCGCGCGCGCACTCTGCCGATTCAGACCTGTCCTGTCCCACTACCGTCAGACAGGTCGTCATGACAACCGCGGGATGGAAACGGCCTAGTGTACTTAAATAGAGAACCAAAAAGACGGAAAAAGTCATCGCTTTCCAGTGCTGATAGAGATTGCCTTTCTTTCATGTTTATTAAAATTCGCCTTCCTTTCTTTTCATGGCGGTCTGCCTTGCCATTTGGATGATTTCTTTGTTACATAGACGATTAATTTGCTCTGAAGATTACCATGACTATTGCCTTTCTCCCATTGCTACCCAACGAATCCCTTTCTATCATTTTAACCTTGACAGTTGCCTTCCTCCAATTGCTACTCTGACTACCGCTTTCCTCTCGTTTCTACTCTGATGACTTTCTTCCTACCACTTCTATTCCGACGACTGCCTTCCTGCCACTTCTACTCCGATGATTGCCTTCCTACCACTTCTACTCCGATGATTGCCTTCCTACCACTTCTACTCTGATGATTGCCTTCCTACCACTACTATTCCGACGAGTGCCTTCCTGCCACTACTATTCCGACGAGTGCCTTCCTGCCACTCCCACTCAGATGACTGCCTTCCTACCACTCTACTCTGATGATTGCCTTCCTACCACTTCTACTCTGATGATTGCCTTCCTACCACTTCTACTCTGATGATTGCCTTCCTACCACTTCTACTCTGATGATTGCCTTCCTATCACTTCTACTCCGACGATTGCCTTCCTCCCACATCTACTCCGGTGATTGCCTTCCTTTTCACTTTTTTTACTGCGATGATTGCATTCCTACCACTTCTACTCCGATGATCGCCTTCCTACCACTTTTTTACTCTGATGATTGCATTCCTACCACTTCTACTCCGACGGCTGCCTTCTTACAACTTCTACTCTGATGACTGTCTTCCTACCACTTCTACTCTGATGATTGCCTTCCTCCCACTTCTACTCCGATGATCGCCTTCCTACCACTTTTTTACTCTGATGATTGCATTCCTACCACTTCTACTCCGACGGCTGCCTTCTTACGACTTCTACTCTGATGACTGTCTTCCTACCACTTCTACTCTGATGATTGCCTTCCTCCCACATCTACTCCGATGACTGCCTTCCTACCACATTTTTTACTGCGATGATTGCATTCCTACCACTTCTACTCCGATGATCGCATTCCTACCACCTTTTACTCTGATGATTGCCTCCTACCACTTCTACTCCGACTACTGCCTTCCTACCACTTCTACTCCGATGACTGCCTTCCTACCACTTCTACTCTGACCCTATTTTTCTACCACGATGACCTTCCCTTAATTACTAATCTCAGGATTGCCTTCCCCCTATTTCTATTCTGATTATTATCTTCCTATCTTTCTACTATGGTGTTGCCTTTCCCCAAATTCTCATCTCAGGATTGCCTTCCTCTGAAGGCTGCTTCCCTTTCTACTCTGGCTACTGCCTTTCAGTATTCATTCGACGATTGATTTCCTCTTATTCTACTCTGATGGTTGTCTTCCTCTTCTCGAGAGGGGCGTTGGTGGCTCAGTCGGTATCGCGCCAGGCTCGTAATCTGCAGTTCCCAGGTTCGAGTCCCACCTGGGTCAGGGTTGAGATTTATCTCCGCAAAATTCCCAGCCTTGCCCACGGTCAGTAGGGGACACCGATGGGCTTGGAAAGGCCGCCACCCGTCGGATGGGACGTTAAGCCGTGGCTCCTTGTGCGGGAGAGCCATACCCTGTGCACGTTTAAGAACACGCTGGATGACCTTGACGGGCCTTCCTCATTTCTGCTTTGACGATCGCCTTCCTACTATTCTACTGTGATGACTGTCTTCCTCTCATCCTGTTGATCCCTTTCCTTTCTTCTCTGAAGATTGCCTTCCTCTCTTTTTACTCTAATGATTGTCTTTCTCTCCTTCCACTCTGATGAATTCCCTCTTCTCGTTTCTACTCCAATGAATGCTTTCCTCACAAAGTAAATGGAAGGAAGACAATCATCAAAGTAGAAATTAAAGGAAGGCAACCATCAGAGCGTCTAGGCCATCCAGCATGTTCTTTAACGTGCACGTCATGTGGCTCACCTCAACACGAGGTCATGGCTTAATAACCCATCCGACGGACGACCGCTTTTTCAAGTCCATCGGTGTTCCTTTTCTTTCCGAGGGTTGTGGAGGGGGACTCAGTTCCACTCTTATGCATGCATCCCTCTCGTTTTTATTCTGATGATTGTCTTTCTCTCCTTCCACTCTAATGATTGCCTTCGTCTCATTTCTACCCTGATTAATGCCTTCCTATCGTTTCTATTCTTATGATTGCTTTATTTATGTTTGCACTCTAATGAACACCTTCCTTCCGATTGTGTACACTGCCGATCGCCTTCCTCACGATTGTGTACTCTGCCGATTGCCTTCCTCACGATTGTGTACACTGCCGATCGCCTTCCTCACGATTGTGTGCTCTGCCGATCGCCTTCCTCACGATTGTGTACTCTGCCGATCGCCTTCCTCACGATTGTGTACACTGCCGATCGCCTTCCTCACGATTGTGTACACTGCCGATCGCCTTCCTCACGATTGTGTACTCTGTCGATCGCCTTCCTCACGATTGTGTACACTGCCGATCGCCTTCCTCACGATTGTGTACTCTGCCGATCGCCTTCCTCACGATTGTGTACACTGCCGATCGCCTTCCTCACGATTGTGTACACTGCCGATCGCCTTCCTCACGATTGTGTACACTGCCGATCGCCTTCCTCACGATTGTGTACTCTGCCGATTGCCTTCCTCTCCATTCTATTATATTCTGATGGTTGCCTTCCTTTAATTTCTACTTTGATGATTGTCTTCCTTCCACTTCTACTGAGATGATTGCCTTCATCTCGTTGCCAGTTTGACGATTGTCTTCCACCTACTTCTATTCTGATGATCTCCTTTCTCCCACTATTATTCTAACGATTGACAACTCATTCTTGTTCTGAGAATTCTCTTCTCTCCATTTGAAATTTGTGTCTTTACTATGGATGGATTTTTAATAAACGCTTAAGCGTGATTGGCCTGCTCATTAACATGTAAATCAGGCGTGTCTAACCCGCGGTCCTGGACAGCTAGTAATGCGGCCCACAAACTCGTAAAGTTTACGTGTTTACGACATAAGCTTTCAACATGATTATGTGATTTTCAGCGAGTTTTTGATATCCCACTAGTTTCATGTTGCCCTTTTTTTAATTTTGTAATAAAAAACATAAGAAAAATAATGAAATTTTATTATTCATATACATTAACTATATTATATATTTTATGTGCGGCCCAAAACTATTTATCTTTACTTAATGTGGCCCAGGGAAGTCAAATCTTCACTCAATGTGGTCCAGGGAAGTCAAAAGGTTGGACACGCCTGACCTAAATCATTAGCAACAATTGGAAAAGTTGCCTCTCCTGAAGTACAGTCGGTCAAAAAAGTATCCGAACACTACGGTGGATTACAGAATTCAGAAAAAATATCTGGCAACGACTTTTTTAGAAATTAATGATCTGGCAACTTTCGTGTCACGTGATTACAGAATTCAGGAAAAATATCTGGAGCGTGTACAGCAACTGTACACGCTCCAGTTACCGTTCACAGCAAACTGGAGCGTGTGCAGTACTGCACACGCTCCAGTTTGCTGTGAACGGTAACTGTACACGCTCAATATTTCCGTGAGTGAGCCCACATGATCTAGTATAAAAATAATATGACCACCTACAGTCGCTCAAAAAAATATCCGAACACTACGGTTGATTACAGAATTCAGAAAAAATATCTGGCAACCTTCGTGTCACGTGACACGAAGGTTGCCAGATCACTAATTTCTAAAAAAAACGTTTTCAGATATTTTTTCTGAATTCTGTAATCAACCACAGTGTTCCGATACTTTTTTGAGCGACTGTACAGATGGCACAAGGTCCGCCACATCTCAGTGAAAGATCTATAGGTCTTATTCTGGAGGATTTTAGCGTCTGATGTGTGGTTTAATGGTTAGAGCACTCTGGCATGTATCTAGAGAGTTGCGGGTTCGATTCCCGCTTTGTCAGCGATGTTTTTTTCCCCCAGATGTTTTAACTATTGTTGAAGTCTATTTCTACAGGTAATCTTGTGTATTTACTATGGATTGACGATCGCTTTCCCGTTATTTATGCTCTAACGATTGCCTTCCTTCCATTTGGGCTCAATCGGTAGCGCGCCAGGCTCGTAATCTGTAGTTCCCAGGTTCGAGTCACAGCGGGGTCAGCATTGAGATTTATCTCCGCAAAATTCTCTGCCCTGCCCACGGTCAGTAGGGGACATCGATGGGCTTGGAAAGGCCGCCGTCCGTCGGATTGGACGTTAAGCCGTGGCTCCGTGTGCGGGAGAGTCATACCCTGTGCACGTTAAAGAACACGCTGGATGGCCTTGACGGGAGGCTACCATCTGTCTCCCAACAGCTGTTCCAGTGGGTCCCCTCTCCCAACCTTCTCTGAGCCTTCGGGGTCCATGTGACCTGGCCATTTAGCCCATGGTGTGCAAAAAAGTGCTGCTCAGAGGTAAAACAACCCAAATTCATTTTTATTTCAGTGGCTGCCTTCCTCTGCATGATGAGGACTGATATTTTTCCGAATTCTATCCCAGTCAGGACAACCAATTGTGCCCCGCCGTCCCATGGCCGAGTGGTTAGCGCACTTGGCTACTGATCTAAGGGACCCGGGTTCGATCCCCGGGTAAGGCATGGCTGTCTGTGACGTTTTTCTGCTGAGATCCTGCCATCCTCTCCGACATTCTACTATGGCGTATAAACTGACAGGCTCCTTTCAGACCTCTGTGGCAAGCAGCTGCTTGAGGAGGTATTTGAGCCGTCCCGTGGCCGAGTGGTTAGCGCGCTTGGCTACTGATCTAAAGGAACTGGGTTCGAGTCCCGGATAAGATATGGATGTATATGTCGTTTTTCTGCTGAGGTCCTGCCATCCTCACAGACCTTCTACTATGGCATATAAACTGACAGGCTCCAGTCAGACCTCTGTGGCAAGCAGCTGCTTGAGGAGGTATTTGAGCCGTCCCGTGGCCGAGTGGTTAGCGCGCTTGGCTACTGATTTAAAGGACCTGGTTTCGAGCCCCGGATAAGTTATGGATGTATGTGTCGTTTTTCTGCTGAGGTCCCGCCATCCTCTCAGACCTTCTACTATGGCATATAAACTGACAGGCTCCTGTCAGACCTCTGTGGCAAGCAGCTGCTTGAGGGGGTATTTATTTTTATTATTATGATGATTGCGTTTCGCTCATTTAAACGCGATGATCCGATTGCAGACGAAGCAATTGCCTTCAATAAATTCTGCGATGACCATACTTCCCATAATGGATATGCCAAACGAGATCATAAACAATTTCTCTCGGAAGATTTCGTTCATTTTTCTTCTTCCGTTCCTTCGTGAATGTTCCATTCCTCTGCCGAGAGAGCGCGGGATCGGCTCGTTAGGAGGTTCGAGAAGATCTTGCCCCTCTGGCAGGGGAGGAGCGGGAAACTTCGGATGCTGTTTACTGATGGATGGAGGAAGAGTACTGGGATGAGCCTCAAGTCATGTGCGATGGAGAGAACCGGCTCGTTAATTAGCCGGTGGCGCGTCAAAATATTTGCAGAGGGTCGCCGTTGGTAGCCAACCGCGAACGCAGGTGAGGACTCGAGACGCGGATCGTGCGGTTGCGCATGCTCCGTCCGGAGGTCGGAGCATGGACCAATCACTGAGGAGAGGCAACAGTTGCGGGGGTATTGCAAGCGCAAGGCGTAGCGAAATGAAAGAGACGGTTTGACATGGACAGAAGATGCAGAGTTTTGGAGATTAGGATTTATCGGGGTTTTGGGGGGGGAGGGGGAGAGAAGAGGAGGAGGAAGTGATGATTGGTGTGTCAGGAAAGGAATGAAGTGTGTTTTATTGCCTTGTCTTTCTTTCGAGGCAAATAGCAAATGCGATGACTACATTCATTTGACGAGAAAGCTCAATTTCATCTCTGATGATGGTGATGATGTGAAATGGGCTTCAGAGGATGATGTGCTTCTCTTTTTAAAAGGCAGAAAAATAATTGTTCATGAGGATTTTTTTTTTCTCTTTATAAGAGAATGTTGAAGGGAATTTTAAATATTCTTTTGTTTTTAGAGGTCATGTAAGGAAATAATTTTTACTTTTTCTTATGTGCAGAATGGGCTAAATGGTCAGGTCACAAAGACTCCAAAGGCTCAGAGTTAGGCAGGGAAGGAAAAAAAAATATATATATATACACCTGGTTAGGAAACAGATGGAAGTGCTTCCCGTTTAGCCAACCAGCGTGTTCTTTAACTTGTTACTGTCCTCAAGACGAGTTCATGGCTTAATAATCCATTCGACGGACGACCGCTTTTCCAATCACTTTGGTGTGTTCTTTTTCCTTCCGAGGGGTTGGGGGTGGGACTCAGTCGGTAACACGCCAGGTTCGTGATCTACAGTTCCCAGGTTCGAGTCCTAGCTGGGTCAGCGTTGAGATTTATCTCCGCAAAACACCCAGCGTTGCCCACGATCATTAGGGGACACCGATGGGCTTGGAAAGGCCGCCGTCCGTCGGATGGGACGTTAAGCCATGGCCCCGTGTGCGGGAGAGCCATACCCTATGCACGTTAAAGAACACGCTGGATGGCCTTGACGGGAAGCTACCATCTGTTTCCTAACACCTGTTCCAGTGGGTCCCCTTCAACAACTTTCTCTGAGCCTTCGGGGTCCTTGTGACTTGGCCATTTAGCCCATGGTGTGCAAAAAAGTGCCACTCAGAGGTAAAACAACCCAACCCTGTGCACGTTAAAGAAAACGCTGGATGGCCTTGATGGGAGGCTACCATCTGTCTCCTAACAGCTGTTCCAGTGGGTCCCCTTCAACAACTTTCTCTGAGCCTTCGGGGTCCTTGTGACCTGGCCATTTAGCCCATGGTGTGCAAAAAAGTGCCACTCAGAGGTAAAACAACCCAACCCTGTGCACGTTAAAGAACACGCTGGATGGCCTTGATAGGAGGCTACCATCTGTCTCCTAACAGCTGTTCCAGTGGGTTCCCTTCAACAACTTTCTCTGAGTCTTCGGGGTCCTTGTGACTTGGTCATTTAGCCCATGGTGTGCAAAAAAAAGTGTCGCTCAGAGGTAAAACGAACCAAACCGAAAAAAATGAAAACTGCGAAACGTAATATTTATCTATATAACATAATACATGTTCAGTCGCTGAAAAAATATCCGAACACTATGGTTGATTACAGAATTCAGAAAAAATATCTGGCAAATACGTGACACGAAGGGTTGCCAGATCACTAATTTCTAAAAAAAAAATTCGTTGCCAGATACTTTTTCTGAATTCTGTAATCAACCATAGCGTTTGGTAATTTTTTTGAGCGACTGTACTGTGATCAAAGTCGGCAATAATTGCAATTACTTGTTGTCCAGCAATTTCTCCCCCCCCCGTTCATTGTCCAAGGCTAAAACAGCTTTTAAGACAATGGACTTTTTTTAATTTCTCAAAAATGTATCAATTCTTAATTGCAATACCGTGATGTCATTACCCTCTCTTCTTAAATCAAAATAAGAAATCCACTTATAATTGCAACCTCTTGACAATAATTCAATCATTTAATCCAGTTATCATGCTGATGTCATCACAGAAATGTCAATCATGCGCAGAGTCGACTACAATGCTTTCTCGACAATATCAATTAAAGAACACCAGATGATTCAATGATTTTTGAGCGTTTTCCGTTTGGTATTAACATTCTGACAGTAATAAGTATCATCATCATCATAAACGCAGATATAAAGATGATTATCATCTGTCAGTTTTTAGTCCAGTACAAAACAAATATTGCCATTCTAATGACATCCCAATACAACGTGAACAGTTTTCCATTTGGCAACAGAGTAAGTCGATGACAATGTCGACAATTAGCTCCAATGCGATCTCGACAATTCAGCAAATATGCAATCACTGCCTTCACATACTTACACGCAAAGTCAGAAGTTGTGGTGTGTATTGATTGCACTTGTTCGTTGCTATTGTTATTCTTGCATCGTCTCCCTTCGACATGTACGGTGATTTAAGTCGGCAATAATTGTAATTACTTGTTGTCAGCAAATTATCAGTTAAACCGAACTGACGTGACATAAAGATCTTCTTCCACTTTGGACGTGTTGTGAGAGTTGGTCGTCTAAGTACTGAATCAAGCTTTCTCTTGTATTGTTCAGTGGGGGACACCGATGGGTTTGTAAAAGTCACCGTCCGTCGGATGGGACGTTAAGCCGTGGCTCCGTGTGCGGGAGAGCTGTGCACGTTCAAGAACACGCTGGATGGCCTTGACGGGAGGCTTCCATCTGTCTCCCAACAGCTGTTCCAGTGGGTCCCCTCCCCCAACCTTCTCTGAGCCTTCGGGGTCTTTATGACCTGGCCATTTGGCCCATGGCGTGCAAAAAAGTGCCACTCAGAGGTAAAACAACCCAACCCTGTGCACGTTAAAGAACACGCTGGATGGGAGGCTACTATCTGTCTCCTAACAGCTGTTCCAGTGGGTCCCCTTCAACAACCTTCTCTGAGCCTTCGGGGTCCTTGTGACCTGGTCATTTAGCCCCTGGTGTGCAAAAAAAAAGTGTTGCTCAGAGGTAAAACGAACCAAACCGAAAAAAGTGAAAACTGCGAAACGTAATATTTATCTATATAACATAATACATGTTCAGTCGCTGAAAAAATATCCGAACACTATGGTTGATTACAGAATTCAGAAAAAATATCTGGCAAATACCTGACACGAAGGGTTGCCAGATCACTAATTTCTAAAAAAAAAATCGTTGCCAGATATTTTTTCTGAATTCTGTAATCAACCATAGCGTTTGGATATTTTTTTGAGCGACTGTAGGTGGTCATATTATTTTGATACTAGATCGTGTGGGCTCACTCACGGAAATATTGAGCGTGTGCAGTTACCGTTCACAGCAAACTGGAGCGTGTGCAGTAACTGCACACGCTCCAGTTTGCTGTGAACGGTAACTGGAGCGTGTACAGTTGCTGTACACGCTCCAGATATTTTTCCTGATTTCTGTAATCACGTGACACAAAGGTTGCCAGATCACTAATTTCTAAAAAAAAATCGTTGCCAGATATTTTTTCCGAATTTTGTAATCAACCATAGCGTTTGGATATTTTTTTTGAGCGACTGTACTGTGATCAAAGTCGGCAAAAATTGTAATCACTTGTTGTCCAGCAATTCCCTCCCCCCCCCGTTCATTGTCCAAGGCTAAGACAGCTTTTAAGACAATGAACTTTTTTAATTTCCCAGAAAGGTATCAATTCTTAATCGCAATACCGTGATGTTATTACTCTCTCTTCCCAAATCCAAATAAGAAATCCACTTATAATTGCAACCTCTTGACAATATTCAATCATTTAATCCAGTTATCATGCTGATGCCATCACAGAAATGTCAATCACGCGCAGATTGACGATTACAATGCTTTCTCGACAATATCAATTAACGAACACTAGACGATTCAATGATTTTTGAGCGTTTTCCGATTGGTATTAACATTCTGACAGTAATAAGTATCATCATCATCATAAACGCAGATTTAAAGACGATTATCATCTGTCAGTTTTTAGTCCAGTACAAAACAAATATTGCCATTCAAATGACATCCCAATACAACGTGAACAGTTTTCCATTTGGCAACACAGTAAGTCGATGACAATGTCGACAATTAACTCCAGTGCGATCTCGACAATTCAGCAAATATGCAATCACTGCCTTCACATACTTACACGCAAAGTCAGAAGTTGTGGTGTGTATTGAATGCTCTCGTCCGTTGCTATTGTTATTCCTGCATCGTCTCCCTTCGATATGTGCGGTGATTTAAGTCGGCAATAATTGTAATTACTTGTTGTCATCAAATTATCAGTTAAACCGAACTGATGTGATCTTCTTCCACTTTGGACGTGTGAGAGTTGGTCGTCCTAAGTACTGAATCAAGCTTTCTCTTGTATTGTTCAGTAGGGGACACCGATGGGTTTGTAAAGGTCACCGTCCGTCGGATGGGACGTTAAGCCGTGGCGCCGTGTGCGGGAGAGCTGTGCACGTTCAAGAACACGCTGGATGGCCTTGACAGGAGGTTACCATCTGTCTCCCAACAGCTGTTCCAGTGGGTCCCCTCCCCCAACTTTTTCTGAGCCTTCCGGGTCTTTATGACCTGGCCATTTAGCCCATGCTGTGAAAAAAGTGCCGCTCAGAGGTAAAACAACCCAACGTTAAAGAACACGCTGGATGGCCTTGACAGGAGGCTACCATCTGTCTCCCAACAGTTGTTTCAGTGGGTACCTTTCCCCAACATTCTCTGAACCTTCGGGGTCTTTATGACCTAGCCATTTAGCCCATGCTGTGAAAAAAGTGCCGCTCAGAGGTAAAACAACACAACGTTAAAGAACACGCTGGATGGCCTTGACAGGAGGCTACCATCGTCTCCCAACAGCTGTTCCAGTGGGTCCCCTCCCCCAACCTTCTCTGAGCCTTCGGGGTCTTTATGACCTGGCCATTTAGCCCATGCTGTGAAAAAAGTGCCTCTCAGAGGTAAAACAACCCAACTTTAAAGAACACGCTGGATGGCCTTGATGGAAAGCTACCATCTGTCTCCCAACAGCTGTTTCAGTGGGTACCTTCCCCCAACCTTCTCTGAGCCTTTGGGGTTTTTATGACCTGGCCATTTAGCCCATGCTGTGAAAAAAGTGCCGCTCAGAGGTAAAACAACCCAACGTTAAAGAACACGCTGGATAGCCTTGACGGGAGGCTACCATCTATCTCCCAACAGCTGTTTCAGTGGGTACCTTCCCCCAACATTCTCTGAGCCTTCGGGGTCTTTATGACCTGGCCATTTAGCCCATGCTCTGAAAAAAGCGCCGCTCAGAGGTAAAACAACCCAACGTTAAAAAACACGCTGGATGGCCTTGACGGGAGGCTACCATCTGTTTCCTAACAGCTGTTCCAGTGGGTTCCCTCCCCCAACATTCTCTGAGCCTTCGGGGTACTTGTGACCTGGCCATTTAGCCCATGATGTGCAAAAAAAGTGCCGCTTAGAGGTAAAACAACCCAACCCAACTCTTGTATTGTTTCAAATTAGATTGGATCTAAACAAGGACTGGGTCTGAACAGGAGTTGGGAGGGGGGAAGAAAAAAGGTAAGGGGATGAGAAGGACAAGAGAAGAGACTGGAAAATTATCAAAAATTAAAAAAATATTAATAAATACTTGGAATATGCACAAGTTAAATAATTTTTAACCTCCATTATTCTTACTCGCATTCTAAAAGTGAGGCGGGGGGGGTTGCATGGCAAACTTCCCCAGCCCTTAGATACGGACCTGTCTCCCTTCAATGCACTCTATGCCTATCCCCCCCCCCCCTATTTCAGAATAGTTTCAGCAGCTGTACAAAAAAGGTCACTTGTAAAAAGCACCATTTTTTTGCATCAGTGAGCTAAAATGGCCAGGTCACAAGGACCCCAAGGGTTCAGATATGGTTGGGAGAAGAGGATCTGCTGCATGGCTGTTATGGGACCTCCCGTCAAGGCCAGCTAGCGCGTTCCTTAACTTTAATTATTTTAAAGCATTTTTTGCGTTAACAGTATAACTAACGATGTATGATAGCAGCTGAGCTAACAGTACAGTCGCACAAAAAAGTATCCTAACACTATGGTTGATTACAGAATTCAGAAAAAATATCTGGCAACGATTTTTTTTTAGAAATTAGTGATCTGGCAACCTTCGTGTCACGTGATTACAGAATTCAGGAAAAATATCTGGAGCGTGTACAGCAACTGTACACGCTCCAGTTACCGTTCACAGCAAACTGGAGCGTGTGCAGTTACTGCACACGCTCCAGTTTGCTATGAACGGTAACTGCACACGCTCAATATTTCCGTGAGTGAGCCCACACGATCCAGGTCTTTGTGAGCTCACACGATCCAATGTGCTGTGAACATTAACCGCAACCGCTCCAATTTGCTGTGAACGGTAACTGCACACGCTCAATATTTCCGTGAGTGAGGCCACACGATCCAGGTTTTTGTGAGCTCACACGATCCAATGTGCTTTGAACATTAACCGCAACCGCTAAAGTTTGCTGTTAACGGTAACTGCACACGCTTCATATTCATTGCATTATGTATTCATACGCATTATATATATTAAAAAAAATATCCGAACACGATGGTTGATTACAAAATTCAGACGTGTCACGTGACACGAAGGTTGCCAGATCACTAATTTCTAAAAAAAAATCGTTGCCAGATATTTTTTCTGAATTCTGTAATCAACCATAGTGTTCGGATAATTTTTTGAGCTACTGTACGTAT
Organism: Ryuthela nishihirai; assembly: GCA_038380435.1. NCBI lineage: Eukaryota > Metazoa > Arthropoda > Arachnida > Araneae > Heptathelidae > Ryuthela > Ryuthela nishihirai. Next base: position 21,594,202 of record JAWZYU010000003.1, on the reverse strand, counting down.
TAAAAACAACGAAGAGTTTTATGCTAACAACGCAGCTAATAAAACATGCTAAAATACAGAGTTAGCGAAAGAGACGCGAAACCTTGTAGAGAGGATATATGACACGCAGATCCCTATACTCGAAACTGATATGATGATCTTATTCTGAAGTCATCATCTGTTTTTTTTACGGAGGGGGGAAGAAAGGGTGATGATGACGATGACTTCGGGGGGGGATGTCTAGAAAAGGAGACAGCGATGCTACAAGGTCATTGAATGAAACAGACGTATAATTTCAATTGCAGATCAGTAAAATGTCGCCAAAGGCGTTTTCCCGTAGAGTTGACGAATTGCGATCGTCCACGCAGGCACGACGCGAACATCTTCTGGGACTGAGCGGAGTGTGATTGGCAGAGGCTGGATTTTTGCCATCTTCTATGTCAAGACTCACGTGTCTGTGCGTGACAATATGTCACTCCTTCCTCCGAATGTCTCATCTGTGGAGATAGGAAAACGATTATTTGTTGCCGCTGCTCTGACCCTCTGTCAAGAATGATGTAATCATTTTGATTTTTTTCTTCCCCAATTTCTTCCCCCTCCCTCCTTTGTGGTGATAATTTTTGTGCTATCGGTTGCAGTGGGTTGCTGCAAAAATCTGCCTAAAATTTGGAGGTCACTTCTTTGCTCTAGGAGAAGATTTTACTTTCCACATTTCCGACATAATGATGTGGAAGAGATTAGGGAGGAAATTTCTTTGATCTAGGAGAAGATTTTACTTTCCACATTTGCGACGTAATGATGTGGAAGAGATTAGGGAGGAAATTTCTTTGCTCTAGGAGAAGATTTTACTTTCCACGTTTGCGACGTAATGATGTGGAAGAAATTAGGGAGGAAATTTCTTTGCTCTAGGAGATGATTTTACTTTCCACATTTGCGACATAATGATATGGAAGAGATTAGGGAGGAAATTTCTTTGCTCTAGGAGATGATTTTACTTTCCATATTTGCGACGTAATGATGTGGAAGAAATTAGGGAGGAAATTTCTTTGCTCTAGGAGATGATTTTACTTTCCACATTTGCGACATAATGATATGGAAGAGATTAGGGAGGAAATTTCTTTGCTCTAGGAGATGATTTTACTTTCCATATTTGCGACGTAATGATGTGGAAGAAATTAGGGAGGAAATTTCTTTGCTCTAGGAGATGATTTTACTTTCCACATTTGCGACATAATGATATGGAAGAGATTAGGGAGGAAATTTCTTTGCTCTAGGAGAAGATTTTACTTTCCACATTTGCGACGTAATGATGTGGAAGAGATTAGGGAGGAAATTTCTTTGCTCTAGGAGAAGATTTTACTTTCCACATTTGCGACGTAATGATGTGGAAGAGATTAGGGAGGAAATTTCTTTGCTCTAGGAGAATATTTTACTTTCCTCATTTGCGACGTAATGATGTGGAAGAGATTAGGGAGGAAATTTCTTTGCTCTAGGAGAAGATTTTATTTTCCACACTTGCGACGTAATGATGTGGAAGAGATTAGGGAGGAAATTTCTTTGCTCTAGGAGAAGATTTTACTTTCCACATTTGCGACGTAATGATGTGGAAGAGATTAGGGAGGAAATTTCTTTGCTCTAGGAGAAGATTTTACTTTCCTCATTTGCGACGTAATGATGTGGAAGAGATTAGGGAGGAAATTTCTTTGCTGTAGGAGTAGATTTTACTTTTCACATTTGCGACGTAATGATGTGGAAGAGATTAGGGAGGAAATTTCTTTGCTCTAGGAGAAGATTTTACTTTCCACATTTGCGACATAATGATGTGGAAGAGATTAGGGAGGAAATTTCTTTGCTCTAGGAGAAGATTTTACTTTCCACATTTGCGACGTAATGATGTGGAAGAGATTAGGGAGGAAATTTCTTTGCTCTAGGAGAAGATTTTACTTTCCACATTTGCGACGTAATGATGTGGAAGAGATTAGGGAGGAAATTTCTTTGCTCTAGGAGAAGATTTTACTTTCCACATTTGCGACATAATGATGTGGAAGAGATTAGGGAGGAAATTTCTTTGCTCTAGGAGAAGATTTTACTTTCCACATTTGCGACGTAATGATGTGGAAGAGATTAGGGAGGAAATTTCTTTGCTCTAGGAGAAGATTTTACTTTCCACATTTGCGACGTAATGATGTGGAAGAGATTAGGGAGGAAATTTCTTTGCTCTAGGAGAAGATTTTACTTTTCACATTTGCGACGTAATGATGTGGAAGAGATTAGGGAGGAAATTTCTTTGCTCTAGGAGAAGATTTTACTTTCCACATTTGCGACGTAATGATGTGGAAGAGATTAGGGAGGAAATTTCTTTGCTCTAGGAGAAGATTTTACTTTCCACATTTGCGACGTAATGATGTGGAAGAGATTAGGGAGGAAATTTCTTTGCTCTAGGAGAAGATTTTACTTTCCACATTTGCGACGTAATGATGTGGAAGAGATTAGGGAGGAAATTTCTTTGCTCTAGGAGAAGATTTTACTTTCCACATTTGCGACGTAATGATGTGGAAGAGATTAGGGAGGAAATTTCTTTGCTCTAGGAGAAGATTTTACTTTCCACATTTGCGACATAATGATGTGGAAGAGATTAGGGAGGAAATTTCTTTGCTCTAGGAGAAGATTTTACTTTCCACATTTGCGACGTAATGATGTGGAAGAGATTAGGGAGGAAATTTCTTTGCTCTAGGAGAAGATTTTACTTTCCACATTTGCGACGTAATGATGTGGAAGAGATTAGGGAGGAAATTTCTTTGCTCTAGGAGAAGATTTTACTTTCCACATTTGCGACGTAATGATGTGGAAGAGATTAGGGAGGAAATTTCTTTGCTCTAGGAGAAGATTTTACTTTCCACATTTGCGACGTAATGATGTGGAAGAGATTAGGGAGGAAATTTCTTTGCTCTAGGAGAAGATTTTACTTTCCACATTTGCGACGTAATGATGTGGAAGAGATTAGGGAGGAAATTTCTTTGCTCTAGGAGATGATTTTACTTTCCACATTTGCGACGTAATGATGTGGAAGAGATTAGGGAGGAAATTTCTTTGCTCTAGGAGAAGATTTTACTTTCCACATTTGCGACGTAATGATGTGGAAGAGATTAGGGAGGAAATTTCTTTGCTCTAGGAGAAGATTTTACTTTCCACATTTGCGACGTAAAGATGTGGAAGAGATTAGGGAGGAAATTTCTTTGCTCTAGGAGAAGATTTTACTTTCCACATTTGCGACGTAATGATGTGGAAGAGATTAGGGAGGAAATTTCTTTGCTCTAGGAGAAGATTTTACTTTCCACATTTGCGACGTAAAGATGTGGAAGAGATTAGGGAGGAAATTTCTTTGCTCTAGGAGAGGATTTTACTTTTCACATTTGCGACGTAATGATGTGGACGAGATTAGGGAGGAAATTTCTTGCTCTAGGAGAAGATTTTGCTTTCCACATTTGCGACGTAATGATGTGGAAGAGATTGGGGAGGAAATTTCTTTGCTCTAGGAGAAGATTTTACTTTCCACATTTGCGACATAATGATGTGGAAGAGACGTATGAAGAAACCTCTGCCATCTTTTTCCAAAGGGAGGAATGATTTTCTCCCCTCCCCATGCTTTCTCTCTGCGGTCAGTCTGTATGCAGGAGAGCTATACATTGGATCTTTTTGAAGAAAGGTTTCCATCTTTCTTCTTAGCAGCTGCTTCTCGGCGGATTTCTTCTCCCCATACAGCTCTCAAACGTTGGGATCATTGTGATCTGGCCATTTAACAATTTTGCGTTAAATTGTGGAAAGAGATCAGATATCAGATTGTGGAAGAGATCAATTTTGCGTTAAATTGTGGAAGAGATCAATTTTGCGTTAAATTGTGGAAAGAGATCATTGATGTTAAAGTAACAATATTTTTATCTCTGGCACGGGTGTTGGCCCAGTCGGTAGCGCGCTAGGCTCGTAATGGGATTTTTTCAAGTTTCGAGTCTAACTATGTCTCCAAGGGACTTTCTCCGTCAATCTGCACTCTGTTGGAAAACAGACTCCGATGGCCTTGGAAAGCCCGCCTCACATCGGATGGAACGTTAAGCTGTGATCCCTTGTCCAAGAGAGCCATACGCTGGGAACAGTCGCTCAAAAAAATATCCGAACACTATGGTGAATTGTGTAATCAACACGTGACACGAAGGTTGCCAGATCACTAATTCTAAAAAAAATCGTTGCCAGTTCTTTTTTTCTGAAATCTGTGATCAACCAGTGTTCGGATATTTTTTTGAGCTACTGTAGGCTAAAGAAAAACGCAGATTGCTTTAACTAGATGCTTCATCTATCTCCTAACAACTGCACAGTGAATTCCCTTCCCCTATTATTATACCTGAGCACTCCCCCCCCCACCTATGATTGAGGGATGGCTCAATCGGTGACACGCTAGGCTCGTAATATGCAGTAATCAGGTTCGAGTCCCAGCTGAGCCAGCGTTGTGATTTAACTCCGCAAAACTCCCCGCCCTGCTCACGGTCAGTAGGGGACACCGATGTGCTCGGAAAGGTGTCCGTCCGTCGTATGGGACGTTAAGCCGTGTCTCCGTGTGCGGGAAAGCCACACCCTGTGCACGTTAGAGAACACGCTGGATGGCTTTCCATCTGTCTCCTAACAACTTTCTACTGGGTTGGGTTGTTTTACCTCTGAGCGGCACTTTTTTGCACACCATGGGCTAAATGGCCAGGTCACATGGACCCCGAAGGCTCAGAGAAGGTTGGGGGAGGGGACCCACTGGAACAGCTGTTGGGAGACAGATGGTAGCCTCCCGTCAAAGCCATCCAGTGTGTTCTTTAACCTGCACAGGGTATGGCTCTCCCGCGCACGGCGACACGGCTTAACGTCCCATCCGACGGACGGCGGCCTTTCCAAGCGCATCGGGGTTCCCTACTGACCGTGGGCAGAGCGGGGAATTTTGCGGAGATAAATCTCAACGCTGACCCAGCTGGGACTCGAACCTGGGAACTACAGATTACGAGCCTGGAGCGCTACCAACTGAACCACCCCACCCCTTCTAGTGGGTTCTCTTCCTCCAAACTTCTGTGAGTCCTTGGGTGCCCTTGTGACCTGGCCATTTAGCCCATTGGGTGGAAAAAAACTGCTTTTCAGAGGTAAAATCACCAAACTCAACCCCCAAGATACATGCAACAACCAGCCAATAATTAATATACTGAATAAAAAAAAAATCCCAAAAAAGACAGCGACAATCTCCAAGGCCCACACGCAACAACCAGCCAATAATTAATTATATTAAACAATATTTGCGACGGTAACTTTTAATCGTTTCTTTATACACATTTCATCCAATCATCACTGCGAATTAGAAAGTAAATAAAAGAGAAACTAAAAAGGTTGGCAGCTCAGAGGTAAAACAACCCAAAGTTAAAGAACATGCTGGATGGCCTTGACGGGAGGCTTCCATCTGTCTCCCAACAGCTGTTCCAGTGGGTTCTCTCCCCCAACCTTCTCTGAACCTTCAGGGTCCATGTGACCTGGCCATTTAGCCCATGATATGCAAAAAAAAAGTGCCGCTCAGAGGTAAAACAACTCAAAGTTAAAGAACACGCTGGATGGCCTTGACAGGAGGCTGCCATCTGTCTCCCAACAGCTGTTCCAGTGGGTCCCCTCCCCCAACCTTCCCTGAGCCTTCAGGGTCCATGTGACCTGGCCATTTAGCCCATGATATGCAAAAAAAAAGTGCCGCTCAGAGGTAAAACAACCCAAAGTTAAAGAACACTTATTTTGCACACCATGGGCTAAATGGCCAGGTCATATGGACCCCGAAGGGTTGGGTTGTTTTACCTCTGAGCGGCACTTTTTTGCACACCATGGGCTAAATGGCCAGGTCACAAGGACCCCGAAGGCTCAGAGAAGGTTGGGGGAGGGGACCCATTGGAACAGCTGTTGGGAGACAGATGGTAGCCTCCCGTCAAGGCTATCCAGCGTGTTCTTTAACGTGCACAGGGTATGTCTCTCCCGCACACGGGACCACAGCTTAACGTCCCATCCGATGGACGGCGGCCTTTCCAAGCCCTTCGGTATCCCCTACTGACCGTGGGTAGGGCGGGGAATTTTGCGGAGATAAATCTCAATACTGACACAGCTGCGACTCGAACCTGGGAACTACAGATTACGAGCCTGGCGCGCTACCGACTGAGCCCCCCCCCCCCCCCGGAACACGAGATCCCACAGTTACGAGTTAGGCGTCAAATGAAAACTCGTATAATGACCGGCGTAAACTATTTCGAATTTTACCCCCACTATTCCCTCCTGATGAAATGGGGGGATGAAATGGATGAAATGGGACTCGAACCTGGGAATTACAGATTACGAGCCTGGCGCGCTACCGGAAACTAAAAAGAAAGAATCAAATTTGAAAGCTAAATCGCGAAACATTTATTAGTTTACGACTCATTAGTTATTTAAACAAACCAAAGACACACAATAGAGTTAACATCCACTTCATTTATGCATGCGAAATGTACAGTCGCTCAAAAAAGTATTCGAACCCTATGGTTGATTAGAGAATTCAGGAAAAATATCTGGCATCGATTTCTTTTTTTTTTAGAAATTAGTGCTCTGGCAACTTTCGTGTCACATCACTAATTTCTAAAAGAAATTGCCAAATATTTTTTCTGAATTCTGTAATCAACCGTAGTGTTCGGATACTTTTTTGAGCGACTGTAGGTGGTCATATTATTTTGATACTAGTTCGTGTGGGTTCACTCACGGAAATATTGAGCGTGTGCAGTTACCGTTCACAGCAAACTGGAGCGTGTGCAGTAACTGCACACGCTCCAGTTTGCTGTGAACGGTAACTGGAGCGTGTACAGTTGCTGTACACGCTCCAGATATTTTTCCTGAATTCTGTAATCACGTGACACGAAGGTTGCCAGATCACTAATTTCTAAAAAAAAATAGTTGCCAGATATTTTTTCTGAATTCTGTAATCAACTGTAGTGTTCGGATACTTTTTTGAGCGACTGTACTAGATCCTATTGTATCCCCGGCGCTTTTTAGCATTGCAAAGGAAGAAGAGTGAAAGTTGAAACCAGATGCAACTGTATCTTCGTGAAGTCGTCGTCATGGCGACTGATTTCCTCCATCTTGACGAAGGGATTAGGAGGAAGGATGAGTCCCAAACGATGCGTAAATTCGCTCGACGACACAGACACGACAAAGATCTGCATCTATTAAGCACACGAGACAAAAGACATTCCTGACCCCCCCATTAACTCCTCCCCTCAACGCGTGTACTTTTGATAACCTTTTGACTCCATTTAGCTTTATTCATCTTCAAACTGATAGCTCAGAGGATCATTTTTGTAAAACGTTGTCCCATTTACTTGGGGGCCGTATCATAGAAATCACAAAACAATTCCCAGGATGAAATGGTAAATCTTGGTCTGAATCATCAAATTTACTTTGGAACAGAAGGGGTAGTTTTTTTTTTATTTCTGGAGCTTTTTGGTACACAATTGGCTGTATTGCTAGGTCACAAGAACCCCAACGGCTCAGAACTGGAAAGGGGATGCACCTGACACTAGAGATTGAATTGGATTGTTATACCTCTGAGCGGCACTTTTTTTCACACAATAAGCTAAATGGCAAAGTAACAAGGACCCCGAGAGCTCAGAGAAGATTGGGGGAAGGGAACCCACTGGAACAGGTGTTGGGGGACAGATGGTAGCCGCCTCCCGTCAAGGCCATCCAGTGTGTTCTTTAACGTGCCCAGGGTATGGCTCTCCCGCACACGGGGCCATGGCTTAACGTCCCATCCGACGGACGGCGGCCTTTCGAAGCCCATTGGTGTCCCCTACTGACCGTGGGTAGGGCGGGGAATTTTGCGGAGATAAATCTCAACGCTGACCCAGCTGGGACTCGAACCTGAGAACTGTAGATTACGAGCCCGGCGCGCTACCGACTGAGCCACCCCCGCCCCTGACGTGCACAGGACATGGCTCTCCCGTCCATACGACGGACGGCGGCCTTTCCAAATCCATCGCTGTCCCCTACTGACCGTGGGTAAGACGGGGAGTATTGCGGAGATAACTCTTAACTCTGGTCCAGGCGGGGCGGGGGTGGCTCAGGCGGTAGCGCGCCACGCTCGCAATCTGTAGTTCCCAGGTTCGAGTCCCAGCTGGGTCAGCGTTGAGATTTATCTCCGCAAAATTCCCCGCCCTGCCCACGGTCAGTAGGGGACACCGATGGGACTTGGAAAGGCCGCCGTCCGTCGGATGGGACGTTAAGCCGTGGCTCCGTGTGCGGGAGAGCCATAACTTGTGCACGTTAAAGAACACGCTGGATGGCCTTGACGGGAGGCTACCATCTGTCTCCCAACAGCTGTTCCAGTGGGTCCCCTCCCCCAACCTTCTCTGAGGCTTCGGGGTCCATGTGGCCTGGCCATTTAGCCCATGGTGTGCAAAAAAGTGCCGCTCAGAGGTAAAACAACCCAACCCAACCCTGGCCCAGGTGGGACATGAACTCGTGATTAAGAGCCTGGAACGCTACTGACTGAGCCCAGACACCAGAGATACCTAAACTATTTTTTTGATTACTACCAAACACATAGCAAAGTTTTTTTAAAGCAGTAGTAGGTATAAATATGAACTTACAGAACATCGATTTGTACTGGAAAAGGATTTATTTTCTTGCATATATCATGTTACTATGTTGTAACAAATCCATATGTGAATGAATGCTGGCATTAAACCAAATCCTGGGACATCCAAACCACTTGAACATTTAAATTAATATCTAAAATTACCCGTTCATTAGCTTTACCGTAACCTCCGGGGGCGGGGGTGGCTCAGTCGGTAGCGCGCCAGGCTCATAATCTGTAGTTCCCAGGTTCGAGTCCCAGCTGGGTCAGCGTTGAGATTTAACTCCGCAAAATTCCCCGCCCTGCCCACGGTCAGTAGGGGACACCGATGGGCTTGGAAAGGCCGCCGTCCGTCGGATGGGTCGTTAAGCCGTGGCCCCGTGTGCAGGAGAGCCATACCCTGTGCACGTTAAAGAACACGCTGGATGGCCTTGACGGGAGGCTACCATCTGTTTCCTAACAGCTGTTCCAGTGGATCCTCTCCCCCAACTTTCTCTGAGCCTTTGGGGTCCATGTGACCTGGCCATTTAGCCCATGGTGTGCAAAAAAAAGTGCTGCTCAGAGGTAAAACAACCCAACTGTAACTTCCTAACATGGAATAAATTATAATAATATCAGTATTTCGTAATGAGCAGGGATGGCTCCGTACGACGTTCGAGTCCCAGTTGAGGCAGCCTTGAGATTTTTCTCCGCAAAACTACCCGCCCTGCCCACGGTCAATAGGGGATACCGATGTGCTTGGAAAGGCCGCCGTCCGTCGGATGGGACATTAAGCCGTGACGCCGTGTACGGGAGAGAGTCATACCTTGTGCACGCCATCTGCCTTCCAACAGCTGTTCTAGTGGGTCCCCTTCCCCAACCTTCTCTGAGCCTTCGGGATCCTTGCGACCTGGTCAACGGTAACTGGAGCGTGTACAGTTGCTGTACACGCTCCAGATATTTTTACTGAATTCTGTAATCACATGACACGAAGGTTGCCAGATCACTAATTTCTAAAAAAAAATCGTTGCCAGATATTTTTTTCCTGAATTCTGTAATCAACCATAGTGTTTGGATATTTTTTTGAGCGACTGTACTTTTCCTCCAGTGTTTTCTGAGACTTTAGGGTCCTTGTGACCTGGGCATTTGAGCTCATTGTGTGAAAAATAGAAGTGTCATATGAGGCATTTCCAAGTTCACCGGTGCCCATTTCTCACCAAGGAGAAAAATGGATGATAGGGGGAAGATTTCAAAGCAACTGCTGTAGGAACTCGAAGTCGATCTTACAGCTACCGTCTGGAGGGAGGCAGTAGGGGCTTTGGGTTGGGTTGTTTTAGCTCTCAGCGGCACTTTTTTGCACACAATGGGCTAAATGGCCAGGTCACATGGACCCCGAAGGCTCAGAGAAGGTTGGGGAGGGGACTCACTGGAACAGCTGTTGGGAGACAGATGGTAGCCTCCCGTCAAGGCCATCCAGCGTGTTCTTTAACGTGCACAGGGTATGTCTCTCCCGCACACGGGACCACGGCTTAACGTCCCATCCGACGGACGACGGCATTTCCAATCCCATCGGTGTCTCCTACTGACCGTGGGCAGGGCGGGGAAATTTTGCGGAGATAAATCTCAACGCTGACCCAGCTGTGACTCGAACCTGTCAACTACAGATTACGAACCTGACGCGCTACCGACTGAGCCACCCCCGCCCCGCAGTAGTGGCAGCGACTCCCCACCCCCAAGGCTAAGAGAAGAAGTGGGAGAGAATTATTTGCATACTTCCAATGGATTTCTGTTTTCAAGAGTTGACTTCTATTCAAATGAGTTTTCTGAGAGTGTCCCACAACCTGAACTCTAGATTTCTCGGAGATGCTAATCAAAGTTTGCTTTCAAGTTTCTCCATCATTTCCCCGAAGATTATCCTCTTCCACATCCTTCTTCTTACTAGCACAACGTCTTTTGTTTTCTCTCTGTCTGTGCATCCCGCACGAATTTTAATCTGCTCCTTTATGATCCGATTTTACGAATGCACGTGAGCCTCATCATCCTCATCAGCTGACTGTAAAAGAATAACAAAGAAGACGAAACAATAACAAAAAAAGGGGGGAGGGAAGGAGAAGATGACGATCTTCGCATCATCTTATGCTCGTAAAAATCTTCTCCTCGGTTTAGAGCGCTAGCTGACAAAAAGACGCTGGACCATTCTCAAGGCAGCATCCCCGCGAGCCGAAAAGGATTAGGATCAGGGCATGACTCGTTTCGAAGCACGTGTGGTCTAGACATGTTATTTACCCTCTAAGCTCATAAAGATCACAAGATGTTTAAAAAAAGAGAGTCAAAGAGCTTTGTGGTAGAGGAAAAAGATCACCGAGAGTATGATGCCAGTCCAGAAAGGGTTCACCTGTATCGAAAAGGATCGGAAATTCACTTTTCGTTCGCTCTTTGTTGCACTGATTCGCTTCCCATCTTTTCTTCTTCTTTCCTTCTGTCACTCCCGTCGCTGGAGGGCAGGGCGGGGGCACGTGGCGTGACGTGAACCCCTGAACGGCCCGGGTGGGGCTGTCGGAAGACGAAAGATGCGAAAGGCAGAGACAGAGCTGAAGCGAGCACACACTTCTTCCACACACACTTGAGAGGACAAAAGAGTGTGTGCCCTGTAAGAGTTGGCTGGATTATTTTTTTTTGCTACTCAGTATCGGAAGCTATGTAGATAATCGGCTGTCAAAATCGCCAAAGAGTTTTGATAGACTGCTATCATTGAACGGAAACAATAGCTCCAGGTGTGGAGAAGGTATGGAGGGGGGGGGGGGGAGTCTAGAAGTTCGGGGGGAAGGCAGTCACTAAGAGATGGAGGGGTTGTCTAGTGGGATGGGGGGGGGGATGGTAACCTGTACTGGAGACAAAGATGGCCGACATTAAATGTACTTGGAAGGAAAGGTCTTGGCTTGAGGTATGCCTTAAGGCAGGGGTGTGGACTTGAAGATTTGGGTGGTAAAACGTTCGCTAATTTTTTTTTGTATTTTTGGATGACTAATTCTGACTGTTTCTTTTCCTTATCTTGTCTTTTCTTTCGAGACTCGTTTGCCATTTGTTTTAATTTTGTTTCAATTCAGATTCGTCTTTTTTTTTAAGATTTCATTATTGTTGCTGTTATGGGAGGCACGATGAAAGACGAATTCTTCGGTTCAACTTAAAAACAAAACTTGAACTAATTCGAACAAATGGGTTAAAAAAGAAAAATTATGTTGTTGCTTTTTTTTTGCCTTTCTTTAAAATATGATTGCTCAAGTAATTAATTAATTTCGAACGTATTAATCGTGTGTAAAAAATTAGTTCGTTTCTTAAGCAATAATATGGTTTTGATAAACAACTTATTTACACTTGAATACACTCATTTCGAAAATCATCAGAATGAAGAGAAGACCAAAAATGATTTTTGGGTTACGTGCAAAATAAGAAAGTAGATATATGATCATCATCATCGTCATCATCAAGCAGCCATGGGCTACGGAGGTCCAACCAGACCATGCAATTTAATTCTCCAAGCAAGTCTATCCTGAGCTACATCTACTGCATCTGGCCACTGCACATCAATTCTAATAAGGTCCTGTTTGACATTGTCTACCCACCGCATCCTAGGTCTCCCCCTCTTTCTGAGGCCTCTAGGCACATTGTTCATAACCCTATTCGCCAATCTATAATTATTCATACGGGCAACATGGCCAATGTAATACAATATATATGGGAAAAAAGTGGGGAGGGGGGGAATTCACTCAGTCGGTAGCGAGCCAGGCTCGTAATCTGCAGTTCCCAGGTTCGAGTCCCACCTAGTCCAGGGTTGAGATTTATCTCTATAAAACCCCCCACCCTGTCCCAGGCCAGAAAATGAATACCAGTGGGCTTGGAAAGACCGCTGTCCTTCGAATGCGACGTTAAGCCGTGGCTCCATGTATGGAAGAGCCATACCCTGTGCACCTTAAATCACACTCGATACCAGCTGAACAGTGGGTCTTTCCCCAACTTTCTCTGAGCCCTCAGGGTTCTTGTGAACTGCATATTTAGCCCATTGTGTGCAAGAAAAAGTGCCGCTCAGGTGTAAAACAGCTCAACCCCTGAACAAACTGCTTGCAACATTTTTATATGGCACATTACACCGACAGAAACCTGTCGTGTGCCACAGAAATAAGTTTGAAAGGAAGACGATATTTCATCAAAAAGACAATAATTTACATTGCTGGACCTCTGTGGCAAGCAGCTGCTTGAGGGGTATTTATTATTTTTATTTATTATTCCGTTCGAACTATGCGGCTACCCCATCAGAATGAAGAGAAGATTCCAATCAGAATGAAGAGGAGACTCCCATTAGAATGAAGAGAAGACCTCCATAGAAGACTTCCATCAGGATGAAGAGAAGACCTCCATAGGAGACTTCCATAAGAATGGAGAGGAGATTCCCTTCACAATGAAGAGAAGACCTCCAATGGAGACTTCCATCAGGATGAAGAGGAGACTCCCATCAGAATGAAGAAAGGACCTCCATAGGAGATTTCCATGAGAATGAAGAGGAGATTTCCATCAGGAAGAAGAGAAGACCTCCAATGGAGACTTCCATCAGGATGAAGAGAAGACTTCCATCAGAAGGAAGAGAAGACCTCCATAGGACACTTCCATGAGAATGGAGAGGAAATTCCCATCAGAATGAGGAGAAGACCTCCATAGGAGACTTCCATCAGGATGAAGAGGAGACTCCCATCAAAATGAAGAGAATACCTCCATAGGAGACTTCCATCAGGATGAAGAGGAGACTCCCATCAGAATGAAGAGAATACCTCCATAGGAGACTTCCATGAGAATGGAAAGGAAATTCCTATCAGAATGAAGAGAAGACTTCCATAGGAGACTCCCATGAGAATGAAGAGGAAATTCCCATCAGAATGAAGAGAAGACCTTCATAGGAGACTTCCATCAGCATGAAGAGAATACCTCCATAGGAGACTTCCATGAGAATGGAAAGGAAATTCCCATCAGAATGAAGAGAAGACCTCCATAGGAGACTTCCATCAGGATGAAGATGAGACCTCCATCAGAATAAAAATTATTACTTCATTGCAAAGAGGAAACAGCTAGCATTAAAAAAAATTATATATCAGCTGAAAAAGTAGTTTACTTTGAGAAAAAGAAATTCCTGTAGAGTGACATTTGCTTTCCGCAAACCTCTTACAGCAAAGTTCATGGGGTCGACCGAGGACAGAGAGAAACGACAATCCGCCAACACCTGCCATTCGGAACATTAGGAACGATGCTAATAGACATGAACTTCGATGTGCATCACTGGAGCCAATTATCTGGGAAAAAATTGTTCAGATCGTCGATATGAAACTGGAATTGGATGGGACGAACTGATAATATGGTTTTTTAGGGTGGTTTAATTGATTGAAAAACATTCGTCATTTAACCATTGGCATTCCAATGCAGAGAGAGGATTCAAAGAATTCATTGTCTAAGAGATATAATGAATCCATTACTTCCAATTCGTATCAGTTGAAAACAAAATCGTTTCCTTCGCAATTCTCTGAAATCAACTTTTAATGAAGAAATAAGACTTTGACAAAACAATGAGGCTTTAATGATTTTCTTCAAATTGCACCTGTGTATGAAGTTGAGTTGTTTTACCTCCGAGCGACCGTTTAATTTTGCACACAATAAGCGGCCAGGTTACAAGGACACTAATGGTTCAGATAAGCTTCAGAAAGAGGATATATTGGACAGACCTCCACAGACTTCCATCAGGATGAAGAGAAGACCTCCATAGGAGACTTCCATCAGGATGAAGAGGAGATTTCCATCAGGATGAAGAGAAGACCTCCATAGGAGACTTCCATCAGGATGAGGAGGAGATTTCCATCAGGATGAAGAGAAGATCTCCACAGGAGAATTCCATCAGGATGAAGAGGAGACCTCCATAGGAGACTTCCATCAGGATGAGGAGGAGATTTCTATCAGGATGAAGAGAAGACCTCCATAGGCAACTTCCATCAGGATGAAGAGGAGATTTCCATCAGGATGAGGAGGAGATTTCCATCAGGATGAAGAGAAGACCTCCATAGGAGACTTCCATCAGGATGAAGAGGAGATTACCATCAGGATGAAGAGAAGACCTCCACAGGAGACTTCCATCAGGATGAAGAGAAGACCTCCATAGGAGACTTCCATCAGGATGAAGAGGAGATTTCCATCAGGTTAATTGTTAGGAGAATGACCGTTTTTCATGAGAAGTTGTTAGGAGACAGATTCTTTTCTTCTCCGACACCATCCAGTGTACAGGATACGTATCCAGTGTACAGGATAAGTATTCAATGTGTACAGGATACGGCTCTCCGTATCCCAACAGATGTCCAGTGGTTCTCAACCTTCTCTGAGCCTTCGGGATTCTTGTAACCTGGCCGTTTAGTCCATTGTGTGCAAAAAGAGTGCCTCTGAGAGGTAAAATCAATCCAATCTCAACGACCTATGGTAAGCATTTATAGCCAATGATACAACAGACAATGTGCATTCAGCTTTAAAAGGAAACGCCAGCTGACACTAGAGCTAGAAACAAGAGAAGGAATAATTGACATCTGTGATCATCAGAGGGACAACCGAGACGAGAAGAAGGATATTAGACTTCCTAAGTGGGTTGCCTTCATTTTTCATCTCGCGAATTAACTCTCCTCGACGATACACAAAGCGGGAACCGTCATCAATACGTCAGCAACTGTGTCTCTCTGTCGATACGTTCTGTCCATCAGTTCTGCTATCTGTTTTATCTGCCAAATTCATCTGAGTTGCAGGTGCCAAAAAGAAAGACAGAAAGAGAAAAAAAAATGCGTAACCGCCTATTGCACTTTTAATAGGGAAAGAAAGACACACATACACAAGGAGGCTGTTCGGTCGATTATCTTTAGGGGTTCTTTAGGGGTGGCCAGCATACAAGCCAACAACCAATCCACACACACTTCCCCCCCCCCCCCGCCTCAACCTCACTCACACCGCACTTATGGGCATGGAAAGCGTTACGCGCGCGCGTGGATGTGTGACAAGAATGTGTTGGTCCGGAATGCAGATCGGAAGCCCGATGAAGGAGTTTCATAGAGGGGAGGAAAGGTGGGAGGGGATGAAGCCCGATGAAGGAGTTTCATAGAGGGGAGGAAAGGTGGGGGGGGGGGATGAAACCACCGGCAGCAAAAACGAAAGCAGCATTCCATCACATTCTACTGATTGCTATCAAACAGTGATATAGTCATTTTTTTGATCCCTAGGTATAACCGCTTGTCATTAGGGCCCGCTGTTTCGAGCCTCCATGTTTCTTTTCCTTCCCTCCCCTTCAGTTTACCCCCCCAACCCCTACGTGTTTCTTTTTTGTTTTTAATTGTACTTTAAATGGTTCTAAGGAGGTTGGCCACAAGATTGTATGTATGCTCTGCATACTGCTAACTTCAGATCAAAGACCCTTTTTGACTGGGGACGTGTGTGCGTCTATCTGTGTATTGACTAGCGATAAAAAACGAATTGTTAGGGGGGTAGAGGGTCAGGGAGGGTTGGGACGATTGACTGAGATGATCGATAGCCGAATTTGAAATATGAGGGGGTCCTTAACATGAAAAACGTTCCATCGTTTGCCTTCACTTGATAATTTCATTTGGCTCTTTAATCAGTTCTATCTCTCGCCTCTTTTTATTTATTTATTTCCAATATGCCGGTGTTTGTTTTTTGCCCCCGGTGATTGCGTTCTTTTCTCCGAGGGTAATTTCCGTCTGTATTTAACAAATGTGTTTGTATTTGGCGATTAGATTGCAAATCACCTCTGAAAAACTTTCTTTGTGTTTTTAAGCACTAGGGAGATTCGTAATTCGGTGATTTTTTTCACCATGCAAAATGTGTACGGTGACACATCACATGTTGCATTTGCATACCTCAAAACGTAGTACTAAGGGAAAGTATAAAGTCGACTGCGTCATTTGGGTTGAGTTGTTTTACCTCTGAGCGGCACTTTTTTGCACACCATGGGCTAAATGGCCAGGTTACAGGACCCCGAAAGCTCAGAGAACGTTTGGGGAGGGGACCCACTGGAACAGCTGTTGGGAAACAGATGGTAGCCTCCCGTCGAGGCCATCCAGCGTGTTCTTTAACGTTGAGTTGTTTTACCTCTGAGCGGCACTTTTTTGCACACCATGGGCTAAATGGCCAGGTTACATGGACCCCGAAAGCTCAGAGAACGTTGTGGGAGGGGACCCACTGGAACAGCTGTTGGGAGACAGATGGTAGCCTCCCGTCGAGGCCATCCAGCGTGTTCTTTAACGTTGAGTTGTTTTACTTCTGAGCGGCACTTTTTTGCACACCATGGGCTAAATGGCCAGGTTACATGGACCCCGAAAGCTCAGAGAACGTTGTGGGAGGGGACCCACTGGAACAGCTGTTGGGAGACAGATGGTAACCTCCCATCAAGGCCATCCAGCGTGTTCTTTAACGTGCACAGGGTATGGCTCTACCGCACACAGGTCCAGGGCTTAACGTCCGATACGACGGGCAGCGGCCTTTCCAAGCCCATCTGTGTCCCCTACTGACCGTGGGCAGGGTGGGGAGTTTTGCGGAGATAAATCTCAACGCTGACCCAGATGGGATTCGAACCTGGGAACTGCAGATTACAAGCCTAGCACGCTACCGACTGAGCCACCCCCGCACCTCAAACTTGGTTCAAGAAGTTCAAAGGCGGTGACAGGGGCCTCGAAAGTAAGCCGCTGTCGGAAAGCCAATATCGGTAGATCGCAACATTCTGTGACACGCTGTCGAAGTGGGGCCATCGACAAACACTCCCATGCTCTGGTCCGAATTTTGCTCCCATGTAACCATAATGCCGCATCTGCAAAGCATCAGTAAGGTAGGCAGGAGCTGACGAAATGTTCCTCAAGAACTGACTACTGAACAAGCAAACCGTTGTATCGAAGTCTGCAGGAAACTCCTCGCTGATCCTGGGGCGGGGGTGGCTCAGTCGGTAGCGTGCCAGGCTCGTAATCTGCTAGTTCCCAGGTTCGAGTCCCAGCTCGGTCAGCGTTGACATTTATCTCCGCAAAATTCCCCGCCCTGCCCACGGTCAGTAGGCGACACCGATGGGCTTGGAAAGGCCGCCGTCCATCGGATGGGACGTTAAGCCGTGGCCCCGTGTGCGAGAGAGCCATACCCTGTGCAGTTAAAGAACACGCTGGATGGCCTTGACGGGAGGCTACCATCTGTCTCCCAACAGCTGTTCCAGTGGGTCCCCTCCCCAACCGTCTCTGAGCCTTCGGGGTCCTTGTGACCTGGCCATTTAGCCCATGGTGTGCAAAAAATTGCCGAGAGAAAAAAATCAGAGGTAAAACAACCCAACGTTAAAGGACACGCTGGATGGCCTTGACGGGAGGCTATCATCTGTCTCCCAACAGCTTGTTCCAGTGGGTACCCTCCCCCAACCTTCTCTGAGCCTTCGGGGTCAATGTGACCTGGCCATTTAGCCCATGGTGTGCAAAAAAGTGCCGCTCAGAGGTTAAACAACCCAACCCTCGCTGATCCATGCGACCACTGTTTCACCAATCGAATTGTTACTTGCGATGAAAAAAATGGCTCTTTTTTCAGCAATCCAAACACCCAAAGGCAGTGTCTTGACCCAGGCCAACCCGAACTTCCTGTCCAAAAACGATGACGATTCGGAACGAAGGCAAAGTTTTATGTTTGGTGGGATTTTCAAGATAGAGTACACTTTGAATTAGTTCCCAATCGACGTGTTAAAATCAATTTATTATATTAATATTTTCCTTCAGATCTGTAACTGTACATTATGTTTTAACATTAATTAATGTGCTCTTTTGTCTCAATGAAGTCAATTGTTTTGCATCTTGATGTCGTTAATGAGTCTCGCTCTGTTTGTAATGTTCTGTCACTGTTGTTTTTGTAGACTGCTTAGATCTAATCTGCAGTTCCCAGGTTCGAGTCCCACCTGTGTCAGCGTTGAGATTTATCTCCCTAAACCCACCCTTCACTCGAACTTTGTTGCTTCCTCGGTTAGAAAGGAGATGTCGGTTCATTTTCCCAATTTTCTCTGAGCCCTTGGAGTGCTTATGACCTGCCCAGTAATAAATAATAAAATAAATACCCCCTCAAGCAGCTGCTTGCCACAGAGGTCTGACAGGAGCCTGTCAGTTTATATGTCATAGTAGAATGTCTGAGAGGATGGCAGGCCCTCAGCAGAAAAACGACACAAACAGCCATGCCTTACCGGGGCTCGAACCGAGGTCCCTTTGATCAGTAGCCAAGCGCGCTAACCATTCGGCCATGGGACGGCTCTGCCCAGTAAACACATTAAAATAAATAAATAAATACCCCCTCAAGCAGCTGCTTGCCACAGAGGTCTGACAGGAGCCTGTCAGTTTATATGCGATAGTAGGTCTGAGAGGATGGCAGGCCCTCAGCAGAAAAACAACACACACATCCATGCCTTGCCCAGAGCTCGAACCCAGGTCCCTTAGCTCAGTAGACAAGCGTGCTAAACACTCGACCATGGGACGGCTCAACACATTGAGTGAAAACAAAATTCTCTTAGGGGTAAAACAAAACAACCCCCCCCCTTTATATATGTTGCTTTATATTAAATGCGAAGGTCTTTTAGTACTTTAATTTCTTATGACCATGAGGTCAGTTTATCTGCCTCAACGTGTCTGTCATTTTCAATTCAGTGATCCCTGAAGTGCTTTCTCTGATTCACTGTGTCTGTCAATTTCAATAACCCCTTGAAGTCTCATGTCTCACTGTGCTTATCACTTTCAACCCCTTAAAGCCGATTTCTCTGCGTCACTGTGACTGTCACTTTCGATTCAGTATTCCCTTGAAGTCGATTTCTCCGCCTCACTGTATTTGTGACTCTCGATTTTCTGAAACTTTGAAGTCGGTTTCTCTGTGTCACTATGTCTGTGACTCTCGATTCTGTGAACCCTTGAAGTCGGTTTCTTTGCCTCATTGTCTTTTACTTTCGATTCTGTGAACCTTTGAAGTCGATTTCTCTGCCTCACCGTGTCTGTCAGTTTGGATTCTGTGAACCTTTGAAGTCGATTTCTCTGCCTCACCATGTCTCTCACATTTTGTTCTGTGAAACTTTGTAGTCGATTTCTCTGCCTCACCATGTCTCTCACATTTTGTTCTGTGAACCTTTGCAGTCGATTTTTCTGCCTCACCGTGTCTCGCACTTTCGATTCTGTGATCCCTTGAAGTCGATTTCCCTGCATCACTGTGTCTGTCAGTTTGGATTCGGTGAAACTTTGAAGTCGATTTCTCTGCTTCACCGTGTCTCGCACTTTCGATTCTGTGAACCTTTGAAGTCGATTTCTCTGCCTCACCGTATCTGTCACTTTCGATTCTGCGATCCCTTGAAATCGATTTCTCTGCCTCACCGTATCTGTCACTTTCGATTCTGCGATCCCTTGAAGTCGATTTCTCTGCCTCACCGTATCTGTCACTTTCGATTCTACGATCCCTTGAATCGATTTCTCTGCCTCACCGTATCTGTCACTTTCGATTCTGCGATCCCTTGAAGTCGATTTCTCTGCCTCACCGTATCTGTCACTTTCGATTCTGCGATCCCTTGAAGTCGATTTCTCTGCCTCACCGTATCTGTCACTTTCGATTCTGCGATCCCTTGAAGTCGATTTCTCTGCCTCACCGTATCTGTCACTTTCGATTCTGCGATCCCTTAAAATCAATTTCTCTGCCTCACCGTATCTGTCACTTTCGATTCTGCGATCCCTTGAAATCGATTTCTCTGCCTCACCGTATCTGTCACTTTCGATTCTGCGATCCCTTGAAGTCGATTTCTCTGCCTCACCGTATCTGTCACTTTCGATTCTGCGATCCCTTGAAATCGATTTCTCTGCCTCACCGTATCTGTCACTTTCGATTCTGCGATCCCTTGAAGTCGATTTCTCTGCCTCACCGTATCTGTCACTTTTGATTCTGCGATCCCTTGAAGTCGATTTCTCTGCCTCACTGTGTCTGTCAGTTTCGATTCTGTCCCTTAGAGGTGTGTTGCTCTTCTGCGTTATTCTCTGTGATCAACTTTCTTTTTGATCCATTATGATGTCACGCTCTGCCAATTTCTCTAAAGAATTCAGGTCTGTTTCTCGCATCACGTTCGATCTTTGCTTTAATTCCTCTCGTCCGTATAGCAGGAATGTTCTGTCTTACCCATGCTTTCATGTCTACTGGCCGTTCAGTTTATTTGCTGACTAGCACCCGTTCGATTTCAGCTGGTCGATTAATGTAGCCACTGCCTCATGATTTTCCCTTCTGATTTTGCTACCAGTTCACTGAAGCTGCTATGTCTAATGATGGAATGACTACATATATGCTGTGCCTCCAGCAAGTTTGATTTTTGTCACCCATTCATTGCAGATGATATATCTCATACTTACTTGATTTATGTCACTCATTCAATGCAATTGATAGGGCTCAAGTTTGATTCATGTCACCCATTCGGTACAGTTGATCTGTTTCACGCTGGCTTGACTTCTGTCGCCCATTCGGTACAGTTGCTCTGTTTCACGCTGGTTTGACTACTGTCACCCATTCGGTACAGTTGCTCTGTTTCACGCTGGTTTGACTTCTGTCGCCCATTCGGTACAGTTGCTCTGTTTCACGCTGGCTTGACTACTGTCACCCATTCGGTACAGTTGCTCTGTTTCACGCTGGTTTGACTTCTGTCACCCATTCGGTACAGTTGCTCTGTTTCACGCTGGTTTGACTACTGTCACCCATTCGGTACAGTTGCTCTGTTTCACGCTGGTTTGACTACTGTCACCCATTCGTTACAGTTGCTCTGTTTCACGCTGGTTTGACTACTGTCACACATTCGGTACAGTTGCTCTGTTTCACGCTGGTTTGACTTCTGTCACCCATTCGGTACAGTTGCTCTGTTTCACGCTGGTTTGACTACTGTCACCCATTCGTTACAGTTGCTCTGTTTCACGCTGGTTTGACTACTGTCACCCATTCGTTACAGTTGCTCTGTTTCACGCTGGTTTGACTACTGTCACCCATTCGGTACAGTTGCTCTGTTTCACGCTGGTTTGACTACTGTCACCCATTCGGTACAGTTGCTCTGTTTCACGCTGGCTTGACTTCTGTCACCCATTCGGTACAGTTGCTCTGTTTCACGCTGGTTTGACTACTGTCACCCATTCGGTACAGTTGCTCTGTTTCACGCTGGTTTGACTTCTGTCGCCCATTCGTTACAGTTGCTCTGTTTCACGCTGGCTTGACTTCTGTCACCCATTCGGTACAGTTGCTCTGTTTCACGCTGGCTTGACTTCTGTCACCCATTCGGTACAGTTGCTCTGTTTCACGCTGGTTTGACTACTGTCACCCATTCGGTACAGTTGCTCTGTTTCACGCTGGTTTGACTTCTGTCACCCATTCGTTACAGTTGCTCTGTTTCACGCTGGTTTGACTACTGTCACCCATTCGGTACAGTTGCTCTGTTTCACGCTGGTTTGACTTCTGTCACCCATTCGGTACAGTTGCTCTGTTTCACGCTGGTTTGACTACTGTCACCCATTCGTTACAGTTGCTCTGTTTCACGCTGGTTTGACTACTGTCACCCATTCGTTACAGTTGCTCTGTTTCACGCTGGTTTGACTTCTGTCACCCATTCGGTACAGTTGCTCTGTTTCACGCTGGTTTGACTACTGTCACCCATTCGGTACAGTTGCTCTGTTTCACGCTGGTTTGACTACTGTCACCCATTCGTTACAGTTGCTCTGTTTCACGCTGGTTTGACTTCTGTCACCCATTCGGTACAGTTGCTCTGTTTCACGCTGGTTTGACTTCTGTCACCCATTCGGTACAGTTGCTCTGTTTCACGCTGGTTTGACTACTGTCACCCATTCGTTACAGTTGCTCTGTTTCACGCTGGTTTGACTACTGTCACCCATTCGTTACAGTTGCTCTGTTTCACGCTGGTTTGACTACTGTCACCCATTCGTTACAGTTGCTCTGTTTCACGCTGGTTTGACTACTGTCACCCATTCGTTACAGTTGCTCTGTTTCACGCTGGTTTGACTACTGTCACCCATTCGGTACAGTTGCTCTGTTTCACGCTGGTTTGACTACTGTCACCCATTCGGTACAGTTGCTCTGTTTCACGCTGGCTTGACTTCTGTCACCCATTCGGTACAGTTGCTCTGTTTCACGCTGGTTTGACTACTGTCACCCATTCGGTACAGTTGCTCTGTTTCACGCTGGTTTGACTTCTGTCGCCCATTCGTTACAGTTGCTCTGTTTCACGCTGGCTTGACTTCTGTCACCCATTCGGTACAGTTGCTCTGTTTCACGCTGGCTTGACTTCTGTCACCCATTCGGTACAGTTGCTCTGTTTCACGCTGGTTTGACTACTGTCACCCATTCGGTACAGTTGCTCTGTTTCACGCTGGTTTGACTTCTGTCACCCATTCGTTACAGTTGCTCTGTTTCACGCTGGTTTGACTACTGTCACCCATTCGGTACAGTTGCTCTGTTTCACGCTGGTTTGACTTCTGTCACCCATTCGGTACAGTTGCTCTGTTTCACGCTGGTTTGACTACTGTCACCCATTCGTTACAGTTGCTCTGTTTCACGCTGGTTTGACTACTGTCACCCATTCGTTACAGTTGCTCTGTTTCACGCTGGTTTGACTACTGTCACCCATTCGGTACAGTTGCTCTGTTTCACGCTGGTTTGACTTCTGTCACCCATTCGTTACAGTTGCTCTGTTTCACGCTGGCTTGACTTCTGTCACCCATTCGGTACAGTTGCTCTGTTTCACGCTGGCTTGACTTCTGTCACCCATTCGGTACAGTTGCTCTGTTTCACGCTGGTTTGACTACTGTCACCCATTCAGTACAGTTGCTCTGTTTCACGCTGGTTTGACTTCTGTCACCCATTCGGTACAGTTGCTCTGTTTCACGCTGGTTTGACTACTGTCACCCATTCGTTACAGTTGCTCTGTTTCACGCTGGTTTGACTACTGTCACCCATTCGTTACAGTTGCTCTGTTTCACGCTGGTTTGACTACTGTCACCCATTCGTTACAGTTGCTCTGTTTCACGCTGGTTTGACTACTGTCACCCATTCGGTACAGTTGCTCTGTTTCACGCTGGTTTGACTTCTGTCACCCATTCGGTACAGTTGCTCTGTTTCACGCTGGTTTGACTACTGTCACCCATTCGTTACAGTTGCTCTGTTTCACGCTGGTTTGACTACTGTCACCCATTCGTTACAGTTGCTCTGTTTCACGCTGGTTTGACTTCTGTCACCCATTCGGTACAGTTGCTCTGTTTCACGCTGGTTTGACTTCTGTCACCCATTCGGTACAGTTGCTCTGTTTCACGCTGGTTTGACTACTGTCACCCATTCGTTACAGTTGCTCTGTTTCACGCTGGTTTGACTACTGTCACCCATTCGGTACAGTTGCTCTGTTTCACGCTGGTTTGACTTCTGTCACCCATTCGTTACAGTTGCTCTGTTTCACGCTGGCTTGACTTCTGTCACCCATTCGGTACAGTTGCTCTGTTTCACGCTGGTTTGACTTCTGTCACCCATTCGGTACAGTTGCTCTGTTTCACGCTGGTTTGACTACTGTCACCCATTCGTTACAGTTGCTCTGTTTCACGCTGGTTTGACTACTGTCACCCATTCGTTACAGTTGCTCTGTTTCACGCTGGTTTGACTACTGTCACCCATTCGGTACAGTTGCTCTGTTTCACGCTGGTTTGACTACTGTCACCCATTCGGTACAGTTGCTCTGTTTCACGCTGGCTTGACTTCTGTCACCCATTCGGTACAGTTGCTCTGTTTCACGCTGGCTTGACTACTGTCACCCATTCGGTACAGTTGCTCTGTTTCACGCTGGTTTGACTTCTGTCGCCCATTCGTTACAGTTGCTCTGTTTCACGCTGGTTTGACTTCTGTCACCCATTCGGTACAGTTGCTCTGTTTCACGCTGGCTTGACTTCTGTCACCCATTCGGTACAGTTGCTCTGTTTCACGCTGGCTTGACTTCTGTCACCCATTCGGTACAGTTGCTCTGTTTCACGCTGGTTTGACTTCTGTCACCCATTCGGTACAGTTGCTCTGTTTCACGCTGGTTTGACTTCTGTCACCCATTCGGTACAGTTGCTCTGTTTCACGCTGGTTTGACTTCTGTCACCCATTCGGTACAGTTGCTCTGTTTCACGCTGGTTTGACTTCTGTCACCCATTCGGTACAGTTGCTCTGTTTCACGCTGGTTTGACTACTGTCACCCATTCGTTACAGTTGCTCTGTTTCACGCTGGTTTGACTTCTGTCACCCATTCGGTACAGTTGCTCTGTTTCACGCTGGTTTGACTTCTGTCACCCATTCGGTACAGTTGCTCTGTTTCACGCTGGTTTGACTACTGTCACCCATTCGTTACAGTTGCTCTGTTTCACGCTGGTTTGACTTCTGTCACCCATTCGGTACAGTTGCTCTGTTTCACGCTGGTTTGACTTCTGTCACCCATTCGGTACAGTTGCTCTGTTTCACGCTGGTTTGACTACTGTCACCCATTCGTTACAGTTGCTCTGTTTCACGCTGGTTTGACTACTGTCACCCATTCGTTACAGTTGCTCTGTTTCACGCTGGTTTGACTACTGTCACCCATTCGGTACAGTTGCTCTGTTTCACGCTGGTTTGACTTCTGTCACCCATTCGTTACAGTTGCTCTGTTTCACGCTGGCTTGACTTCTGTCACCCATTCGTTACAGTTGCTCTGTTTCACGCTGGCTTGACTTCTGTCACCCATTCGGTACAGTTGCTCTGTTTCACGCTGGTTTGACTTCTGTCACCCATTCGGTACAGTTGCTCTGTTTCACGCTGGTTTGACTTCTGTCACCCATTCGGTACAGTTGCTCTGTTTCACGCTGGTTTGACTTCTGTCACCCATTCGTTACAGTTGCTCTGTTTCACGCTGGTTTGACTACTGTCACCCATTCGTTACAGTTGCTCTGTTTCACGCTGGTTTGACTACTGTCACCCATTCGGTACAGTTGCTCTGTTTCACGCTGGTTTGACTACTGTCACCCATTCGGTACAGTTGCTCTGTTTCACGCTGGTTTGACTACTGTCACCCATTCGTTACAGTTGCTCTGTTTCACGCTGGTTTGACTACTGTCACCCATTCGTTACAGTTGCTCTGTTTCACGCTGGTTTGACTTCTGTCACCCATTCGGTACAGTTGCTCTGTTTCACGCTGGTTTGACTTCTGTCACCCATTCGGTACAGTTGCTCTGTTTCACGCTGGTTTGACTACTGTCACCCATTCGTTACAGTTGCTCTGTTTCACGCTGGTTTGACTACTGTCACCCATTCGGTACAGTTGCTCTGTTTCACGCTGGTTTGACTACTGTCACCCATTCGGTACAGTTGCTCTGTTTCACGCTGGTTTGACTACTGTCACCCATTCGTTACAGTTGCTCTGTTTCACGCTGGTTTGACTACTGTCACCCATTCGTTACAGTTGCTCTGTTTCACGCTGGTTTGACTTCTGTCACCCATTCGGTACAGTTGCTCTGTTTCACGCTGGTTTGACTACTGTCACCCATTCGGTACAGTTGCTCTGTTTCACGCTGGTTTGACTACTGTCACCCATTCGTTACAGTTGCTCTGTTTCACGCTGGTTTGACTTCTGTCACCCATTCGGTACAGTTGCTCTGTTTCACGCTGGTTTGACTTCTGTCACCCATTCGGTACAGTTGCTCTGTTTCACGCTGGTTTGACTTCTGTCACCCATTCGTTACAGTTGCTCTGTTTCACGCTGGTTTGACTACTGTCACCCATTCGTTACAGTTGCTCTGTTTCACGCTGGTTTGACTACTGTCACCCATTCGTTACAGTTGCTCTGTTTCACGCTGGTTTGACTTCTGTCACCCATTCGGTACAGTTGCTCTGTTTCACGCTGGTTTGACTTCTGTCACCCATTCGGTACAGTTGCTCTGTTTCACGCTGGTTTGACTACTGTCACCCATTCGTTACAGTTGCTCTGTTTCACGCTGGTTTGACTACTGTCACCCATTCGGTACAGTTGCTCTGTTTCACGCTGGTTTGACTTCTGTCACCCATTCGTTACAGTTGCTCTGTTTCACGCTGGCTTGACTTCTGTCACCCATTCGGTACAGTTGCTCTGTTTCACGCTGGCTTGACTTCTGTCACCCATTCGGTACAGTTGCTCTGTTTCACGCTGGTTTGACTACTGTCACCCATTCGGTACAGTTGCTCTGTTTCACGCTGGTTTGACTTCTGTCACCCATTCGTTACAGTTGCTCTGTTTCACGCTGGTTTGACTACTGTCACCCATTCGGTACAGTTGCTCTGTTTCACGCTGGTTTGACTTCTGTCACCCATTCGGTACAGTTGCTCTGTTTCACGCTGGTTTGACTACTGTCACCCATTCGTTACAGTTGCTCTGTTTCACGCTGGTTTGACTACTGTCACCCATTCGTTACAGTTGCTCTGTTTCACGCTGGTTTGACTACTGTCACCCATTCGGTACAGTTGCTCTGTTTCACGCTGGTTTGACTACTGTCACCCATTCGTTACAGTTGCTCTGTTTCACGCTGGTTTGACTACTGTCACCCATTCGTTACAGTTGCTCTGTTTCACGCTGGTTTGACTACTGTCACCCATTCGTTACAGTTGCTCTGTTTCACGCTGGTTTGACTTCTGTCACCCATTCGGTACAGTTGCTCTGTTTCACGCTGGTTTGACTACTGTCACCCATTCGTTACAGTTGCTCTGTTTCACGCTGGTTTGACTACTGTCACCCATTCGTTACAGTTGCTCTGTTTCACGCTGGTTTGACTACTGTCACCCATTCGTTACAGTTGCTCTGTTTCACGCTGGTTTGACTACTGTCACCCATTCGGTACAGTTGCTCTGTTTCACGCTGGTTTGACTACTGTCACCCATTCGTTACAGTTGCTCTGTTTCACGCTGGTTTGACTTCTGTCACCCATTCGGTACAGTTGCTCTGTTTCACGCTGGTTTGACTACTGTCACCCATTCGTTACAGTTGCTCTGTTTCACGCTGGTTTGACTACTGTCACCCATTCGTTACAGTTGCTCTGTTTCACGCTGGTTTGACTACTGTCACCCATTCGTTACAGTTGCTCTGTTTCACGCTGGTTTGACTACTGTCACCCATTCGTTACAGTTGCTCTGTTTCACGCTGGTTTGACTACTGTCACCCATTCGGTACAGTTGCTCTGTTTCACGCTGGTTTGACTACTGTCACCCATTCGGTACAGTTGCTCTGTTTCACGCTGGTTTGACTTCTGTCACCCATTCGGTACAGTTGCTCTGTTTCACGCTGGTTTGACTACTGTCACCCATTCGTTACAGTTGCTCTGTTTCACGCTGGTTTGACTTCTGTCACCCATTCGTTACAGTTGCTCTGTTTCACGCTGGCTTGACTTCTGTCACCCATTCGGTACAGTTGCTCTGTTTCACGCTGGCTTGACTTCTGTCACCCATTCGGTACAGTTGCTCTGTTTCACGCTGCTTTGATTTCTGTCACCCATTCGGTACAGTTGCTCTGCTTCACGCTGGCTTGATTTCTGTCACCCATTCGGTAGAGTTGCTCTGTTTCACGCTGGTTTGACTTCTGTCACCCATTCGGTACAGTTGCTCTGCTTCACGCTGGCTTGATTTCTGTCACCCATTCGGTAGAGTTGCTCTGTTTCACGCTGGTTTGACTTCTGTCACCCATTCGGTACAGTTGCTCTGCTTCACGCTGGTTTGATTTCTGCCATCTATTCAATACAGCTGCTATTTCTTACTCTGATTAGTGCCGCAGATTCAGTGGAGTTTTTCTGTTTCAAACGGTTGTGATTTCTGTTCAGATTTCAATTAAAGAAAAATCCCACAAATGAGGAGAAAAAGTCCATAAAATTGTCCCATTTGAAGTAGAATGGAACATGGTGCACAGTTAAAAATCAAAACTTTCCAGCGACTAGAAACAAAAAGATTTTCTACTCAACGAGTGCGAATTTAATTTCGAGGTACTTAAACGTCTTCGTCTTTTTTTTAATGCACTTTCCTTTTTCATCTTTCGTCATCATCATAATAATGCGATTAATGGTCATTTATCAACCAGTTACGAAGCAGTCGACGAACGCACGTCCGCGGATCTCTTCGGAGCGAGGGGCAATAAAGAAGTTCCGGCGCGCGCACGACAGACAGCAGGTGTGCGCGCCCTCGAGAAGACTAGAGACTGAATCATGCGTCCGCATAGCAACCGGTTGGCAACGAAAGCATCCTCTTTGTCCATCGATATAACATGTCACTAAATGAGGAGCAATACCCCTTCCGATTGGGAAGCAGATTCATTGTTAATGCAAGGCGAATTTAACCGGAGGGTGGGGGGGGGAGCGGGAGAGGAGAAAGAGAGGGGAGAGCAGTAAATCCAAGAACTATAAGACGAAAATGATGTACAGGAAGAAGATGTGTAAAAAAGAGAGAGAAGGATGAAATGAAAGAATAAGCGGTACGTCAGCTTGAAAAGCAATTATCAGTGTGTGGCTTGGGGCAAAAATATTTTGCGATGGCGTCTGCCCGGTTAAAGAGCTCGAAGGTTGGCGGTCAGAATTGTCGTATGACAGAAGGAACTCTTCCCCCAACCCCTCCCTTTCCTTAACTCTTTGGGCTCTTGTTTGATAGGAAGATGGTGGGCCATTCGGTCCTGATGTCTTTTCGGCAGGGCGTTGACATATGAGGATTTTATTTCAAATCTTAATTCGTTGGTAGTTGATGGGGGGCAGGGGACAAGGGGGGCATAAAAAAGATAGAGGAGGATGAGGAGGGATAATAATAAGAAGATTGGAAGCATTCGTTTAACTAATATATGCAATGGGCGGGGTCTTTTTATATGTCAGTTGACACTCCTGGAGGGCGAATTGGAGTCTGAAGGCTAAACACTTTGAGGGAGGATATGGCTTGTTAAGGGGGGGGAGGGGGTAAGTGGGATGAAAGAGAGAGGGAAAGCAGAAGAATTTAAACACGCGACATGGCAAATCTCTATTTGAATCTATCAACACTTGACTTTGTACGGAGATGACTTTTAGCAACTATATATTAAGGAGTCAAACGGGAGGGCTGACAAGATTTGACATGATACGAAATTCAGCGAAACGAGCCCCCTTTTTTTCTTTCAAGAGTGGAAGTAACCCTGGTGGTGGTTTTCCTCTGATAGCAGGAGAGTGGTTCTTAATTAATACGGGAGATGATCTGATGTCGTTTCGGATGAAGTGTGACGGCCCAGTAGATTCTTTTTTTTTAATTTGGACTACAGTTCTGAGTGAGGTATCGTCGTCCAGGAACAGAACATTTGAAACGGTTCTGTTTCCTTTATCGAAAAAATTCGATAACGAAAGATAGTTTGAGGTTGAGGAGTTGTTTCATTCTTTCAGATCATACGGAGATGAAGAAGAGTGGATGCTGTCGAAAGACTGTTATGTAAGAGCAAGAATAGAAAAATCTGTTTTCAGACAGATAGATGTAGAAAGAAGCAAAGATTAGAGAGTGCTGTCGAAAGACTGGTATGTAAGAGCAAGAATAGAAAAATCTGTTTTCAGACAGATAGATGTAGAAAGAAGCAAAGATTAGAGAGTGCTGTCGAAAGACTGGTATGTAAGAGCAAGAATAGAAAAATCTGTTTTCAGACAGATAGATATAGAAAGAAGCAAAGATTAGAGAGTGCTGTCGAAAGACTGGTATGAAAGAGCAAGAATAGAAAAATCTGTTTTCAGACAGATAGATATAGAAAGAAGCAAAGGTTAGAGCGTGCTGTCGAAAGACTGGTATGTAAGAGCAAGAATAGAAAATCTGTTTTCAGACAGATAGATATAGAAAGAAGCAAAGATTAGAGAGTGCTGTCGAAAGACTGGTATGTAAGAGCAAGAATAGAAAAATCTGTTTTCAGACAGATAGATATAGAAAGAAGCAAAGATTAGAGAGTGCTGTCGAAAGACTGGTATGTAAGAGCAAGAATAGAAAAATCTGTTTTCAGACAGATAGATATAGAAAGAAGCAAAGATTAGAGAGTGCTGTCGAAAGACTGGTATGTAAGAGCAAGAATAGAAAAATCTGTTTTCAGACAGATAGATATAGAAAGGAGCAAAGATTAGAGAGTGCTGTCGAAAGACTGGTATGTAAGAGCAAGAATAAAAAAATCTGCTTTCAGACAGATAGATATAGAAAGAAGCAAAGATTAGAGAGTGCTGTCGAAAGACTGGTATGTAAGAGCAAGAATAGAAAATCTGTTTTCAGACAGATAGATATAGAAAGAAGCAAAGATTAGAGAGTGCTGTCGAAAGACTGTTATGTAAGAGCAAGAATAGAAAAATCTGTTTTCAGACAGATAGATATAGAAAGAAGCAAAGATTATAGAGTGCTGTCGAAAGACTGGTATGTAAGAGTAAGAATAGAAAATTCTGGTTTCAGACAGATAGATATAGAAAGAAACAAAGATTAGAGAGTGCTGTCGAAAGACTGTTATGTAAGGGCAAGAATAGAAAAATCTGTTTTCAGACAGATAGATATAGAAAGAAGCAAAGATTAGAGAGTGCTGTCGAAAGACTGTTATGTAAGGGCAAGAATAGAAAAATCTGTTTTCAGACAAATAGATATAGAAAGAAGCAAAGATTAGAGAGTGCTGTCGAAAGACTGTTATGTAAGAGCAAGAATAGAAAAATCTGTTTTCAGACAGATAGCTATAGAAAGAAGCAAAGATTAGAGAGTGCTGTCGAAAGACTGTTATGTAAGAGCAAGAATAGAAAAATCTGTTTTCAGACAGATAGATATAGAAAGAAGCAAAGATTAGAGAGTGCTGTCGAAAGACTGGTATGTAAGAGCAAGAATAGAAAAATCTGTTTTCAGACAGATAGATATAGAAAGAAGCAAAGATTAGAGAGTGCTGTCGAAAGACTGGTATGTAAGAGCAAGAATAGAAAAATCTGTTTTCAGACAGATAGATATAGAAAGAAGCAAAGATTAGAGAGTGCTGTCGAAAGACTGGTATGTAAGAGCAAGAATAAAAAAATCTGTTTTCAGACAGATAGATATAGAAAGAAGCAAAGATTAGAGAGTGCTGTCGAAAGACTGGTATGTAAGAGCAAGAATAGAAAAATCTGTTTTCAGACAGATATATATAGAAAGAAGCAAAGATTAGAGAGTGCTGTCGAAAGACTGTTATGTAAGGGCAAGAATAGAAAAATCTGTTTTCAGACAAATAGATATAGAAAGAAGCAAAGATTAGAGAGTGCTGTCGAAAGACTGTTATGTAAGAGCAAGAATAGAAAAATCTGTTTTCAGACAGATAGCTATAGAAAGAAGCAAAGATTAGAGAGTGCTGTCGAAAGACTGTTATGTAAGAGCAAGAATAGAAAAATCTGTTTTCAGACATATAGCTCTAGAAAGAAACAAAGATTAGAGAGTGCTGTCGAAAGACTGTTATGTAAGAGCAAGAATAGAAAAATCTGTTTTCAGACAGATAGATATAGAAAGAAGCAAAGATTATAGAGTGCTGTCGAAAGACTGGTATGTAAGAGCAAGAATAGAAAAATCTGTTTTCAGACAGATAGATATAGAAAGAAACAAAGATTAGAGAGTGCTGTCGAAAGACTGTTATGTAAGGGCAAGAATAGAAAAATCTGTTTTCAGTCAGATAGATATAGAAAGAAGCAAAGATTAGAGAGTGCTGTCGAAAGACTGTTATGTAAGGGCAAGAATAGAAAAATCTGTGTTCAGACAAATAGATATAGAAAGAAGCAAAGATTAGAGAGTGCTGTCGAAAGACTGTTATGTAAGAGCAAGAATAGAAAAATATTTTTTCAGACAGATAGCTATAGAAAGAAGCAAAGATTATAGAGTGCTGTCGAAAGACTGTTATGTAAGAGCAAGAATAGAAAAATCTGTTTTCAGACAGATAGATATAGAAAGAAGCAAAGATTATAGAGTGCTGTCGAAAGACTGGTATGTAAGAGCAAGAATAGAAAAATCTGTTTTCAGACAGATAGATATAGAAAGAAGCAAAGATTAGAGAGTGCTGTCGAAAGACTGGTATGTAAGAGCAAGAATAGAAAAATCTGTTTTCAGACAGATAGATATAGAAAGAAGCAAAGATTAGAGAGTGCTGTCGAAAGACTGGTATGTAAGAGCAAGAATAGAAAAGTCTGTTTTCAGACAGATAGATATAGAAAGAAGCAAAGATTAGAGAGTGCTGTCGAAAGACTGGTATGTAAGAGCAAGAATAGAAAAATCTGTTTTCAGACAGATAGCTATAGAAAGAAACAAAGATTAGAGAGTGCTGTCGAAAGACTGGTATGTAAGAGCAAGAATAGAAAAATCTGTTTTCAGACAAATAGATATAGAAAGAAGCAAAGATTAGAGAGTGCTGTCGAAAGACTGTTATGTAAGAGCAAGAATAGAAAAATCTGTTTTCAGACAGATAGATATAGAAAGAAGCAAAGATTAGAGAGTGCTGTCGAAAGACTGGTATGTAAGAGCAAGAATAGAAAAATCTGTTTTCAGACAGATAGCTATAGAAAGAAACAAAGATTAGATAGTGCTGTCGAAAGACTGTTATGTAAGGGCAAGAATAGAAAAATCTGTTTTCAGACAGATAGATATAGAAAGAAGCAAAGATTAGAGAGTGCTGTCGAAAGACTGTTATGTAAGAGCAAGAATAGAAAAGTCTGTTTTCAGACAGATAGAGATATATAAAGGAGCATAGAACAATGGATGCTGTCGAAAGACTGGTAGATAACAGCAAGAACAAAACATCTGTTTTCAGATAAGATCGTGGTCTGGACCGCTGTCGAACAAAATGAGGGGGGGGGGATATGTGTAATTTCTCTAAAATTTAATCACAATCTGTTTTACACGTCATAATAATATATTGATTATTAAATATTTTAAACCTAATTACTAACTTTTAAAACCAAATAGCAATCAGTTAAATTTTAATCCATATAATTTTAATTAAAACTCCTATGAATTTTAATATTATTTCTGTCAGTGAGTTGTTTGGAAAATATATCATTAGGAAGTGTCCACTTTTTATTTACACCGAGGTACAGTCGCTCAAAAAAATATCCGAACACTATGGTTGATTACCACAACCTTCGTGTCACGTGACACGAAGGTTGCCAGATCACTAATTTCTAAAAAAAATCGTTGCCAGATATTTTTTATGAATTCTGTAATCAACCATAGTGTTCGGATATGTTTTTGAGCGACTGTACGTTTTAAAAACAAGCATGTTAAAACGCAAAACATTTTGTGAAGAATCGTAAAATAATTGTCTAAAAGTAATTTTTCGAGATATTATTTATCCTTTGAAGAAAATTTATGGAGGATGATGTATTTTTCAATTCGGTAAAGATTCCGAGAAGTATAAATAGAAAGCCTCTAGCCTATTAAACTGATGTAAAATTCCTTTCTGATTATAAGAGAGTTTTCGACTGCAAATTGTATTTAGCTTCATCTTTTGAAGGTGAGCTTTGAATATTTCTGACCACTGTAATATATGTCGATGCATTATTACTTAGACTAAGAGGGTGGCTCGGTCGGGAGCGCGCGAGGCTCGTAATCTGCAGTTTCCAGGTTCGAGTCCCAGCTGGGTCAACGTTGAGATTTATCCCACGATAAATCCCCACGCTGTTCCAGTCAGGAGGGGACACCGATGAACTTGGGAACGCCGCTATCCGTTAGGTTGGGATGCTAAGCCGTGTGCGGGAGAGCCATACTCTGTGAACGTTAAAGAACACGCTGGATGACCTTGACGGGATTCTACAATTTGTCCCCTAACAGTTGTCCTGTGAGTCCCTTTCCTCCACCTTTCTACGGGTCCTTGTGACCTGGCCATTTAGTCCATGTGGGCAAAAAAGTGCAGCTCAGAGAATAAAACAACCCAACATAGATTAGGGAAAGTTTATTAAGATTAGGTTGGATTGTTTTACCTCTTAGCTGCACTTTTGTGCACACAATGAGATAAATAGTCAGGTCACAAAGACCCCAATGTCTAAACTACAGTTGAGGAAGGGATCCCTAGATAGATGGAAGCCACTTGTCAAGGCTTTCCAGCATGTTATTTAAAGTGCACAGGATATGATCTAGTGCGCACCGGTCCACAGTTTAACGACCCATCCGGCAGACGGCGGTCTTTAGAAGCCCAACGGTGTCCATTTTTCTCCGAGAGCAGAATGGGGTTCATTTTAATCTCAACCCAGGCACAGTTTAAACATCAAGTTATAAACAGATTGCAATGGTTAACAATCTACATCTGGTCTGCTTAGTTACTTTTTCAAACTTTCGTGCGCTTCTTAAAAATTTGTTTTTTAATATTAAGTTTTATTTTGTGGCTGAAGGTATCCAAATCGGAGTAAAAAGAAGAAGAAAAAGCACAATTTTATGCAAAATATAAAAAGTATCAAAAATGCAAAATATAAAAGTATCAAAAATGCAAAAAAAAAAATTGTTTTCAAATGTGTTTCGTATTAATTCACTTACTCCGAATATTTATCAATGAAATTGTAGTTAACTTTACTACCGCTCTTATTTTGAGTTTAAAAAATTAATAAGAAGAATTTTCAGTTAATACACAATTCTAAAATTCAATAATTTACTAGTTTCGTGAGAGTATCCTCGAGGTACAACAACACTATACATAAGCAGCTCCAGTCTCGGAAAACTGGGGCGGGGGTGGCTCAGTCGGTAGCACGCCAGGCTCGTAATCTGTAGTTCCTGGATTCGAGTCCCAGTTGAGTCAGCGTTGAGATTTATCTCCGCAAAACTTCTTGCCCACGATCAGTAGGGGACACCAATGGGCTTGGAATGACTGCCATCCTTCAGATAGGATGTTAAGCCGTGGCTCCGTGTGCGGGGGAGCCATTACCCTGTGCACTTTAAAGAACACGCTGGATGGCCTTGACGGGAGGCTACCATCTGACTCCCAACAGCTGTTCCAGTGGGTCCCCTCAACCAACCTTGTGACCTGGCCATTTAGCCCATGGTGTGCAAAAAAGTGCTGCTCAGAGGTAAAAATACCCAACTCGGAAAGCTCGTATTGGGCTAAATGGTCAGGTCATAAGGACCCCAAAGTTTGAAGGCTGGAGAAGAGGATCCACTAGGTAACTATTAGGAACCAGAAGTTTCCCATTCAGGCCATCCGCTTGATTCCTTCACGTGCATAGGGTATAAACTCTCTTCTGAACACGAGGTTAAGGCTTAAAGCCCTATCCAATAGATAGTGGATTTTTCAAAAGCGATGTTCTCACCTAGGTAGGGGATTATATTTGTACGTTTATTGCACAGGTAGGGGTAAATATATTAATTATATTTTAATTTTATTGCACAGGTAGGGGTTAAGAAAAAAAAAACTCTACGCTGGCACAGTATGTACAGTCGCTCAAAAAAGTATCCGAACACTATGGTTGAATACAAAATTCAGAAAAAAATATCTGGCAACGATATTTTTAGAAATGAGTGATCTGGCAACCTTCGTGTCACGTGATTACAGAATTCAGGAAAAATATCTGGAGCGTGTACAGCTACTGTACACGCTCCAGTTACCATTCACAGCAAACTGGAGAGTGTGCAGTTACTGCACACGCTCCAGTTTGCTGTGAATGTTAACTGCACACGCTCAATATTTCCTTGAGTGAGCCCACACGATCTGGTATCAAAATAATATGACCACCTACAGTCGCTCAAAAAAGTATCCGAACACTACGGTTGATTACAGAATTCAGAAAATATATATGGCAACGTTTTTTTTTTATAAATTAGTGATCTGGCAACCTTCGTGTCACGTGCCAAATCATTAATTTCTAAAAAAAATCGCTGCCAGATATTTTTTCTGAATTCTGTAATCAACCATAGTGTTCTGATATCTTTTTGAGCGATTGTACTGTGGCATTTCATCGGGTTTAAGTTTTTGCACAGGTTTAAAAAAAATAGTTTATATTTCGTCCATTTCGTTTCATTAAATATTTTAATAGGCTACAAAAACAAAAAAAAGTATTGTTTAAAATCGTGATTTTGAGAAATTTGATTGAGATCTTTAATTTATCTCTAGACATATAATTATTAAAAACCATATTGAAAAAATTATTGATCTCTGAATGGATCATGAGATTATTTGTATATTTTCTAAGGATAAGTATTTTTTTCTCTCCAGGGTTTGGTACAGTCGCTCAAAAAAGTATCCGAACACTGGTTGATTACAGAATTCAGACTTTGGTAAACGGGTACGGCAAGTTACCAATATTCCAAGGGCGTCTCTTGGAAGCCCAGTGACGTCAACTTTCTCATTGAGGGT
This sequence comes from Ryuthela nishihirai, assembly GCA_038380435.1. Lineage (NCBI taxonomy): Eukaryota > Metazoa > Arthropoda > Arachnida > Araneae > Heptathelidae > Ryuthela > Ryuthela nishihirai. Next base: position 21,557,159 of record JAWZYU010000003.1, on the reverse strand, counting down.
TGGGTTGTTGGGTTGTTTTACCTCTGAGCGACACTTTTTTGCACACCATGGGCTAAATGGCCAGGTCACATGGACTCCGAAGGCTCAGAGAAGGTTGAGGGAGGGGACCCACTGGAACAGCTGTTGGGAGACAGATGGTAGCCTCCCGTCAAGGCCATCCAGCGTGTTCTTTAACGTGCTTTCCCGCACACGGGGCCACGGCTTAACGTCCCATCCGACGGACGGCGGCCTTTCCAAGCCCATCGGTATCCCCTACTGACCGTGGGCAGGATGGGGAATTTGTTGAGATAAATCTCAATGCTGACCCAGCTGGGACTCGAACCTGGGAACTACAGATTACGAGCCTGGCGCGCTACAGACTGAGTCACCCCCGCCCTTTCTCATTGAGGACAGGAGATGAATTGCAAATGGAGAAAAATCACACAACTAACAGAATTATGTTACGAGTGCTGGGACGTACCGATGTAATTCAGCATATAATAATCCAGTTGTTGTTGGGTTGGTTTTCCACCTAACAACAATGTCCAGGTCGCAAGGACCCAAGGGCACAAAGTTCGGAATCCATTAGACAGCCATTAAGAGACAAATAGCAGTCTCTCATCAAGCCTTCCAGCGCATTCTTTCCCAAGGTAAGGCCAATGTACCAAATTTTTGACATCACTTAAGTAGTCCTACTATATATAGAAATGTCTTATCTTTTTGATTCTAATATTATTACTGGTGGACTCTTGTACTAATCTTTATACTAATGTTTTTCTATAAATATAATTTATTTAGAAAGAAAATTATTCGTATTTACTCTCAAACATAAATTAACACAAATAAATTTTCTCCTAAATAAAATATTTTTATAAACATTAGAATCTACCAGTAATAATATTAGAATAGAAAGTATAAGAAAGATGCAACAGATGTAACTCAAAACAAAATTGCTTGGAGAATTAAATTGCACGTTCTGGTTGGACCTTCGTAACCCATAGCTGCTTGAGGATGATGATGATATGGTAAAGAAAAATACCCAACATCGTCATTAGGGGTAGTTGCACCGTAAAGATATTTATTATACTATATATTTTAATATTATTACTGGTAGATTCTAATGTCTATAAAAATATTTTATTTAGAAGAAAATTTATTTGTATTAATTATAAAAACACACATAAATTTGATTTCTTGGCTTTCTGTTATAGGAGGTATGGGTGAAAGCAGTCTACATCATGCCAGACCTAGACAGTGCATTAACTCAAAAATTAATTTTTAAACAAGTGCTCTAATGAAATTATATATTTTTTTTAATTTGACCGATAGTTATTGATGCTTAAAAACTGCTAGCCAATTTAAAATATTTATAAATATTTTATTATAATCATAATGTATAAATTATTTCATTTTACACAGCTTAAAAAGTAATAAATTTTATTTAAATTTCATACAAATCAAATCTATTAAATTTTAAGCATGTTAAATTTCCTTCCTCCTTTTGCTCAACAGCTGTTCAAGCCTTGTGTAGCAAGGTGACCTTGGTATCTCTCCTGCACACAAATACAGTGGACCCTCGATATAACGCGCATGTCGGGCGGGAAACAACACCCGCGTTATAAGGTGAACCGCGTTATACCGAGAGGCGCGGTAGCGACACAATAAATTTCACACTGTAAGCTTTTCTTTTACTCATCATGCATACAATAATTAAACACTATTCAAAATACATGCAGGAACTCAATACATACACAATTACTCAATACGCAGTAACAATAAAATGCGATACTCACTAACGCCGCACGGACCTGTATAAACATGTTTGAACTTATCGCGAACATCGCCCGCGCTATAACCGAGTGCGCGGTATAGCGAGCAGCGCTATAACGAAGGTCCACTGTACTCCAATAATTTGACTACTTTTGTTTCCATTTCTACTTTACCAGTATTTACAAAAATATTAGGAGAAAAAATCGTGAAAACAAGATCGATTTCTTTTTATACTAATTTCATTTTTTTAGTATTTTTCAATGTAGTTTTAGAAAAAACAAAGATGCCAAAAAAATACTTAACGTTACAAATCAGATGTATCATCATCATCATCATCCTCAAGCAGCCATGGCTACGGAGGTCCAACCAGACTGTGCAATTTAGTTCTCCAAGCAAGTCTGTCCTGAGCTATATCTACTGCATCTGGCCACTGCACACCAATTCTAACAAGGTCCTGTTTGACATTGTCTGCCCACCGCATCCTAGGTCTCCCCTTCTTTCTGAGGCCTTTAGGCACACTGTTCATAACCCTATTCGCCAATCTATAATTATCCATACGGGCAACATGGCCAAACCAACGGAGTCTCTCTCTGCACAATATGCTGCTTAAAGGAGGTTGCAAACTCCTTTGCCTAACCTCATCGTTAGTTACAAAGTTGAACCACCTAATGCCCAAGATACTGCGTAAGCATCTGGAATCAAAAGCATCTAGTTTCCTGTTATCTTGTTTACAAAGTGTCCAAGTTTAACTACCATAACTAACCCTAGAAAGAACCAAACTATTATACAGTCTAATTTTAGTCTTTAGGTGTATACGCCTATTTCTCCACAATCTCCATAGATTCTTAAAAGTCCCGATAGCAATCAAAGGTATATTAATGAAAACGAAAAGAATGCTGCAACACATGAAGTAATAATGTTTCTAGATACAGTGGACCCCCGATATAACGCGCATGTCGGGCGGGAAACAACACCCGCGTTATAAGGTGAACCGCGTTATACCGAGCGGCGCGGTAGCGACACAATAAATTTCACACTGTAAGCTTTTCTTTTACTCATCATGCATACAATAATTAAACACTATTCAAAATACATGCAGGAACTCAATACATACACAATTACTCAATACGCAGTAACAATAAAATGCGATACTCACTAACGCCGCACGGACCTGTATAAACATGTTTGAACTTATCGCGAACATCGCCCGCGCTATAACCGAGTGCGCGTTATAGCGAGCAGCGCTATAACGAAGGTCCACTGTATTAGGAAAGCATTTCATTCAATGGATCGCAGAATTTTGTTATGCAAATTATATAAGAGTGGAATATAAAGTATCGGATATCGATTATTTGAAAGCTATTCGGTAATCAGAAGGCAAGCAGTTTGTACAATCGCTCAAAAAAGTATCCGAACGTTATGGTTGATTAGAGAATTCAGAAAAATATCTTGTAACGATTTTTTTTAAATTAGTGATCTGACAGACACGAAGGTTGCCAGATCACTATTTCTAAAAAAAAAATCGTTGCCGGATATTTTTCTTGAATTCTCTAATCAACCATAGCGTTCGGATACTTTTTTGAGCGACTGTATTAGCAATTAACAGCGATTTCATATATTGTGATTAACAGAAAGAAAATATTTAAAAATATAGCAAAATATTACTACCGGTAGCTACATGATATACTTAAAAAATTAATATAATATTATATGTGTTATTTTAACAGCAATAAAATATAATTTAAAATATAAGAACTCTTAAGACATATGAAAAAAAATACCCCTCAAGCAGCTGCTTGCCACAGAGGTCTGACAGGAGCCTGTCAGTTTATATGCCAGAGTAGAAGGTCTGAGAGGATGGCAGGACCTCATATATATATATTAAATTATTGCTACTTTAAATATTGTTATTGTTTTATTTATTTGTTATATATATATTTATATCCTAAGCAACCAGTAATAATATCATGCTGAAATTCCTAAAAATGATTTCTTTATGATGTTATGAAAATCGGTGATATTGCTTTAATCTTGATGAATTTAAGATTCAGTTTTACATGTCTGCAGTCATATTTTAAACATTTCGTTCCAAGTAGTTTTTAGTTGAAAAACATAACGTAAAGGTAAATATCATTTTTAAAAATCCTCACCCAGGGTATCCAGAAAACAAGTTCAGACCATAATAAAACAAAACAAAAAAAAATTGACAACTTCATTCGTCACTGAACATCAAGAACCTCAGTAAACGTCAAATTAACATTCTTGTGTGTAATTTTTAGATTAGTAGCGTTATGGACCGATTTCGACTTTCGGTTAGAAGAATTCGTTTTTTTCTTGGCCGATGAAGTCTTGTCATAACCGTAACTGCAGACAACCGTACAGAAAGCAACCGTGACTGATACATTTCAGGGGATTTCCAATTTTATCTTCCAAACATATTTCGAAGACTTATCAGAACCGTAACTGCGATTAACTGCATTGCAAACAAACCGTAACCGTGCTGAAACAATATTCATCTAAGCCTTCAATTAGATACGGTAGGGGAAAAACGTGAATAAAAATGGGAAAAAATGGAGATGAAAAGGATTTTTTTTCCCTTTTTCGTCAACAACCAGATTTGCCCTTTAGCTTACGGCCTTAAATGGTCGAATAGGCCATGGCTAGCAGAGGTTAAAAACGGAGAATGCGGAAAACTGGAACAAATAGGATGATGAAAAATTACTCTTCACTTTTTTTTTCCCTCTCTCTTCATGCTTCTGATGTTTCAAAGTAGGGAAAAAAAATGTTCAGCAGGGATCAGATTGCTGAAAATGACGAAAAGGAGGAAAAGACATTTTCGAAGCAAAAAAATTATTTACGTTTTTTTTTTCTTTAAATGTACAATGGAAAGATTACTACTTGGTATGAAACAGAAATTTTCGAAAGGAGAGCAATTCTTTTTTAGCTGATTTTTCTTTAAGAAGTGAAACTTTTCTACGAAAATAATGAACAAATAAAGAAAGTGACTTTTTATCTATATGGGGGGAGAAAAAAAGTAAAGTTCTGTAGCATTACCTCTGAGAGGCAGTTTTCAGTTTTACACAATGTGCAAAATGGCCAGGTCATAAGGACCCCAAGGGCTCAGAACTGGAAAGCGTATTCTCTGATGACGTTAAGGTTGTTTGCGTTGGGTTATTTTACCTCTGAGCGGCGCTTTTTTTGCACACAGCGTGCTGCATGATTAGGTAACACCCCAAGGGCTGAAAGAAGGTGCAAAAAAAAAATCAATTGGATCAAAGAGAAGTAGATACAAAGAGTTAATCTTCTTGTACCTCTAATTGGTCGTTGCCAACACTCCGTTCCCTATTCCAACTTCGGACATGTGGCAAGGTCGCTGACCTCCGACTTCGGACAAGATTTCGGACATGTGGCAAGGTCACTTGTCGGCGGACACCCCCAGTGGGTGACTCTCCTCTCATCGACACTGCTACATCGATTAACATTCCAGTTGCTGGAACGGAGGCCTCCCACATCGTAGATGCCTCTTTGGTGAAATACCAAATAATGTACAAAACAAAAAAAAATATTTAAAAACGTCTCTAGCCAGGACACTCTAGCCTGACAGTAACCCTCTTTATCTCTTACTCTGTGCACTGGATAACTATCCGGAAACAGAGGGTAGATTTTGGTAGATTCCCCTTCAAGGTGGGGCGGGGGTGGCTCAGTCGGTAGCGCGCCAGGCTCGTAATCTGTAGTTCCTAGGTTCGAGTCCCAGCTGGGTCAGCGTTGAGATTTATCTCCGCAAAATTCCCCGCATTCCCCACGGTCAGTTGGGGACACCGATGGGCTTGGAAAGGCCTCCGTCGGATGGACGTTAATGTCGGATGGGACGTTAAGCCGTGGCCCCGTGTGCGGGAGAGCCATACCCTGTGCACGTTAAAGAACACGCTGGATGGCCTTGACGGGAGGCTACCATCTGTCTCCCAACAGCTGTTCCAGTGGGTCCCCTCCCCCAACCTTCTCTGAGCCTTCGGGGTCCATGTGACCTGGCCATTTAGCCCATGGTGTGCAAAAAAGTGCCGCTCAGAGGTAAAACAACCCAAACAACAACCCTTCAAGGACGTTCAATATTTTCTTTCATTTCCCAGGATATGGCTCTCCTGCGGGCAGAGCAGAGATTAGTAGGAAACAATGTGATTGTTGAAACAGCAGGGATCCGAACCTGGGAACGTTAGGTTGTGATCCAGAGGTGCTAACAACAAGAGAATACGTCAGGAAAGCCTATATTTATGGGATAGAAGAGGGGGGGGGGAATGTTGTGGTAGGGAAAAATGGACTTGGGGGAGGGAAGAGGAAATACCATCTATGTTCTAATTAGCCTCACTAGTTAGAGAAGTCGCCACAGGGGAGCAAAGGGACCGGGGTTCGAATCCCGTACACACACATGGCTTATCGCAGAATTCGGAAATGAGCCCATTAATGTGATAATGCGACATGGATAGAAATTATAAAGTATGTGAGACCCCAGTAGAAGAAAACACAAAAACATCTATGCTTTAATAGAGGATTCGAACCCGGGTCTTTTTTCTCCATAGACAAACCCCCAACCGCCCTTACAAAACCTTCACAGCGAGTATCGAATATCATCTTTTTCTCTCTGTTGTGAATCCTTATCGTCATGTTGATCATGAACAATTTTTTTTTGGACTCTTCCATGGAAACACGACAAGATTCTATCAGAGCATTTTGCCTTAAAAAAAAAGGTCCACGAGGAAGATAAGACCTCAGCAGAATGATAATATAATCATTCAGACTTTAATTCGGGACCCAAAACCTTTTCTCCACAAGGAAATATCTTTCGAAACCAGCAAATTTACTTCTACCTTCATCATCCTAGAGATCATCATTCCTTTTAGTCTTCTGCGAGTCCTCATCATTATCACCATCATCATCGACGAATGATTGCTCTTTCATCCGTATGCATACATCTATCCCCCTCCGACCCTTCCCCTCCCCCAACTTCCCGTCTCCTCTTGTCTCCGGCATTCATGACCAACTGAAAGCCGATAGTGCCCATCATTGTCACGAGGGATGGAAAGACAGAGAGAGAGGATGGAGGGAGGAAAAGGCGCGAGTTGATAATGATAACGAGAGCCCATCGCATCCAACACGTGATCACAATGAAGGTTGACAAGCGCATCGAGATTTTCCTAACCCACCGGCCCAATTTTCCACGACTCTTTTCATCCCACCGAGCTTTTCCCGAATCCTGAAGTCGCTCGGCTGTTCCTTGCACCACGCTCCTCGCCGCATGCAACACATCCACGCGCGCGCGAGGTTCCCCGTGGCTGTGTGTGCATGCATGCAACCAGCACTGACTCGAAGGTCCTTCTCCCCCTCCCCCGTGTTAAACATCACGAGCAGATTTCACGCTCGACCTGCGACGACCCCTTGCCGACAAACTTCGGGTTCCGCGGTCGGCCTCTGCCATCAATAAGGCTAATTAGAACGTAGTCGGTGTTCTCTCCTCCACCTCCCCCCCCCACACGCACTCTCCCACTCTCCCCCCCCACACGTACTCTCCCACTCTCCCCCTTCCATCTTCCCCCACCACAGCAACTTCACTGCTCTCCCCCTGTGATGGTGGCTTCTCTGCATGATCCTCTTGGTTAGTTGGAGACATCTGCGGCGGTAGTTCGTAGAGAGATGTTTGGTGATGATAGGGCATATTGCTGAGAATGGGCTTGCATTTATATTAGGATGAAGAGAGATTCTATATAGGGATAAAGGAAAGGAAGAGATAGAGATAAAACTGGAGCATTACAGATAGTGATCTAGAGCAAGAGGTTTAATTATATGGTGAGTTTTGCGATTAATACCTGCAACAAGCAATAAGACAATAAGAACAAGTTTTGATGGATTAACAATAAATCGACCTCTATTCGTTTACTATACTTTCTTCGTTTTCTCTTTTCGACCTACTGTACTTTCTGCAAAAACTAGAAACAAAAAGTCGACGTTTCCAGTTAGCTTCTTGGAAACATTATTTCCAGTCTGAAATGCTTCTTTAAATACAATAAAATCATTACTTAAACAGCCCGCGATTTTGTAGTTCACAGACTACACGAAGAGTTAGCTGAAGAGAATTTTGATTGCGCATGCTTTCACGGTCGGCAAAACAGAATGCTCAATCCTCAAAGAGGATAGGGGTTCGAATCCCGTACATACGCATGGCTTATCACAGAAGTCAATCACTCTTACGGAAGAGAAATTGTAAAATTTTTGAGAAATATTCCAATAAAAGAGAGAAAGAAGCAGAGAGATGAAAAAATGACAAATTTAAGACAAAAAATAAGACAAATTTACGACAAAATATAATTAAATTACAAAAATTAATTAAATTTTAAGACAAAGACGACAAATTTAAGACAAAAAATACAGATAAAAAGAAATTCATGCTCCAGCATGAATCTCTTTTTATCTCTATTATACTTAATATTATTCTTATTGACCTACGAAAGACCCTATTAAGAGACCTACGAAATTTATTTCCGCATTAAGAGACCTACGAAATTTTTTCACCCCATTAACAGATCTACGAAATTTATCACCCTATTAAGAGACCTACGAAATTTATTACCCTATTAAGAGACCAACGAAATTTATTTCCCTATTAAGAGACCTACGAAATTTATTACCCTATTAAGAGACCTACGAAATTTATTACCCCCATTAAGAGATCTACGAAATTTATTGCCCCATTAAGAGACCTACGAAATTTATTATCCCATTAAGAGACCTATAAAATTTATTACCCCATTAAGAGACCTACGAAATTTTTTCACCTAATTAAGAGACCTAGGAAATTTATTGCCCCATTAAGAGACCTACGAAATTTATTATCCCATTAAGAGACCTTATAAAATTTATTACCCCATTAAGAGACCTACGAAATTTTTTCACCTAATTAAGAGACCTAGGAAATTTATTGCCCCATTAAGAGACCTACGAAATTTATCACCCTATTAAGAGACCTACGAAATTTATTACCCTGTTAAGAGACCAACGAAATTTATTACCCTGTTAAGAGACCTACGAAATTTATTACCCCATTATGAGACCTACGAAATTTATTGCCCCCATTAAGAGACCTACGAAATTTATTGCTCCCATTAAGAGACCTACGAAATTTATCACCCTATTAAGAGACCTACGAAATTTATTACCCTATTAAGATACCTGCGAAATTTATTACCCTATTAAGAGACCTGCGAAATTTATTACCCTGTTAAGAGACCTACGAAATTTATTACCCCATTAAGAGACCTACGAAATTTTTTCACCTCATTAAAAGACCTACGAAATCTATTGCCCCATTAAGAGACCTACGAAATCTATCACCCCATTAAGAGACCTACGAAATTTATCACCCCATTAAGAGACCTACGAAATTTATCACCCCATTAAGAGACCTACGAAATTTATTACCCTATTAAGAGACCAACGAAATTTATTTCCCTATTAAGAGACCAACGAAATTTATTTCCCTATTAAGAGACCAACGAAATTCATTAACCCATTAAGAGACCTACGAAATTTATTCACCCCATTAAGAGACTAACGAAATTTTTTCACCTCATTAAGAGACCTACGAAATTTATTGCCCCATTTAGAGATCTACGAAATTTATCACCCTATTAAGAGACCTATGAAATTTATCACCCTATTAAGAGACTTACGAAATTTATTACCCTGTTAAGAGACCAACGAAATTTGTTACCCTATTAAGAGACCAACGAAATTCATTACCCCATTAAGAGACCTACGAAATTTTTTCACCTCATTAAGAAACCTACGAAATTTATTGCCCCATTAAGAGGAGACCTACGAAATTTATCACCCTATTAAGAGACCTACGAAATTTATTACCCTGTTAAGAGACCAAGGAAATTTATTACCCTATTAAGAGACCTACGAAATTTATTACCCTATTAAGAGACCTACGAAATTTATTATCCTATTAAGAGACCTACGAAATTTATTACCCTGTTAAGAGACCTACGAAATTTATATCCTATTAAGAGACCTACGAAATTTATTACCCTATTAAGAGACCTACGAAATTTTTTCACCCATTAAGAGACCTACGAAATTTATTTCCCTGTTAAGAGACCAACGAAATTTATTACCCTGTTAAGAGACGAACGAAATTTATTACCCTGTTAAGAGACCTACGAAATTTATATCCTATTAAGAGACCTACAAAATTTACACCCTATTAAGAGACCTACGAAATTTATTACCCTATTAAGAGACCTACGAAATTTATTACCCTATTACTCTTAATAGTGTAATTAATTTCGTAGGACCTACAAAACATTTGCAACTCTGTATAATTTAATTAACATTTTTTCGCCAAGTAAAAATATTGACTTTTTTTGTACTTCTTGTGTAAAATTGTAGTTGTAATTTTTCAAAACAATTAAAAACAAATGATAATAATATTATATATAGCAAATCGCTCAATCAAATTTTTTCCCTTCTCATAGCAAGAAAATTAATTTTCAAATTTTGTTATTGTTGCAGTAATTATTGCTGTTGCCTATTAGATAAGTTGCCACTGGATCAAGAGGCATGGGGGGGGGGGGGGGGTCATTTTCAGATTTGGATGGTGGCCTTTCTTCAAGTCATTTCATTTTTTTTTTTACATTCCATTGTTTTAGACCCATTCTTTTATATTCAGTTTCTTTTTGCATCTTTTCAACTAATCAAGAGATTTGCGAAAACATTTTCACTTTCGAATTCCTTATAAAATTTCCTTTCATGTTAATCCGCTGGATTAAAGTTCTAGATCAACTATTTCGATTAAATAATTATTCTCGCTTTCAAATTCTGAACTAATATTACTGATGTATACTGTATATGTCTATTTTCAGTCTCAATTGTTGCATAGATACTTAATTTAAGAAGTTGACCTTATTGACCTGACATGAAACTGTTTTAAATTTTAACCCAATAAAAATCCTGTAACTGCTTTTCAAATTGATGTTTTTATTGAATTGTTGTTATATATTGTTCGGTAATCACTTCTATTCTTATCCAGTGGCATATTTTAAAAAATATATTTAGTGCCTCCACTAAACATAATTTTTCTGTATAGTAGAGGGGGCTTCTAACAATATCTTTTTTTTTTCTATATGTTTTTATTTTTTTTCCTTTAAATTACATCTACAATTTCACACAATCACAAAAACCAAGTCAATATTTTTTGCAAGGTGGAAAAATTAATTACATTATAAGAAGTTGCAGATGTTTCGTAGTTTTATCTACGGTCAATAGTCATTCATCTCATTGAAACTACTATGTCATTATATAGTATTATATAGTATAGTCATTATATATATTATATAGTATAGTCATTAAAACTACTATAGGGCAATTAAAATAATATTAGGTACAGTCGCTCAAAAAAGTATCCGAACACTACGGTTGATTACAGAATTCAGAAAAAATATCTGGCAATGATTTTTTTTAGAAGTTAGTGATCTGGAAACACGTTCACAGCAAACTGGAGCGTGTACAGTTGCTGTACACGCTCCAGATATTTTTCCTGAATACTATAATCACGTGACACGAAGGTTGCCAGATCACTAATTTCTAAAAAAATCGTTGCCAGACATTTTTTCTGAATTCTGTAATCAACTGTAGTGTTCGGATACTTTTTTGAGCGACGGTACAAAGAAGAATTGTTGTGGAGTGCTGAAGCATCAGCTCGTGTCAGAAGCAGTGGAATGCGCAGTTTTCACATCCTTAGCCACTCTGGCAGCTACAATAATAACACTCGAAACCAAAGAAAACATCCCACTGTCCAATAACTCGTCTTAGTTTATGTGTGGTGGCGAAAAGAGAGGCCCTCAGCTCCACTGTTACCTTTTTCACGGTCTGCAGGCAGTCGCGATGGATTTATGATCATGCTGATTGGCTAATTATCTCCGATCCCTGCTCTTCCGGATCCTAAGTCCGGCGCCACAGTCGAAGGAAAGTTCAATTCTCACTTCCAGAGCATTCTTCATTAACGATGAAGGCTGCAAGTAATCTCCAGATTAAAAGGAAATGTGTTAGCTTATTTTGCTGCTTTGGGATTTTTGACATGTCGACTTTCATAGTTTTTACAATTCTTAAATTCTGCAGTCTCACAGCATTGAGGATTTCATACACATATATCGAAAATTCTGTGCACGTCACATTTTCTGACATCGATAATTCTGTGCACGTCATATTTTCTGACATCGATAATTCTGCGCACGTCACATTTTCTGGCATCGATAATTCTGCGAACGCTACATTTTCTGGCATCGATAATTCTGCGCACGCTACATTTTCTGGCATCGATAATTCTGCGCGCGTCACATTTTCTAGCATCGATAATTCTGTGCACGTCACATTTTCTGGCATCGATAATTCTGTTCACGTCACATTTTCTGCCATCGATAATTCTGTGCACGTCATATTTTTCAGCATCGTTAATTCCGTGCGCGTCTCATTTTTCCATCGTCGATGATTCCGTGCACTTCACATTTTTCCAGCGTCGATAATTCTGTGCACGTCACTTTATTTTTTACATCGTTGAGGATTACGTGCATGTCATTTTTACATCGTTGAGGATTACGTGTATGAAATTTTTTACATCGTTGAGGATTACGTGCATGCCATTTTTACATAATTGAGAATTACGTGCATGCCACTTTCTACATCATTGAGGATTACGTGCATGCCATTTTTACATCGTTGAGAATTACGTGCATGCCATTTTTTTACATTGTTGAGGATTCTGTATATGCCATTTTTTACATCGTTGAGGATTATGTGCATGCTTTTTTTACATTGTTGAGGATTACGTGCATGCCTTTTTTTACACCGTTGAGGGTTACGTGCATGCAATTTTTTCTACATCGTTGAAGATTATGCGCATGCCATTTTTTACATTATTGAGGATTACGTGCATGCCATTTTTTACATCACTGAGGATTATGTGCATGCCTTTTTTACATCTTTGAAGATGATGTGCATGCCATTTTTTTTCATCATTGAGGATTACGTGCATGCCATTTTTTACATCGTTGAGAATTACGTGCATGCTTTTTTTTTACATTGTTGAGGATTCTGTATATGCCATTTTTTAACACCGTTGAGGATTATGTGCATGTCATTTTTTTTACATTGTTGAGGATTACGTGCATGTCATTTTTTTACATCGTTGAGGGTTACGTGCATGCCATTTTTTTACATCGTTGAGGATTATGTGCATGCTTTTTTTACATTGTTGAGGATTACGTGCATGCAATTTTTTTTTACATCGTTGAGGATCACGTGCATGCCATTTTTTACATCACTGAGGATAATGTGCATATTTTTTTACATCTTTGAGGATGATGTGCATGCCATTTTTTTCCATCGTTGAGGATTACGTGTATGCCATTTTTTACATCGTTGAGGATTCCGTGCACGCCATTTTTCATATCGTTGAGGATTACGTGCACATCACATTTCTAGCATCGAAATTTCCTCTACTAAAAATATGACGTGTTATGCACGTCATATTCCTAGTAGAGAAACTTCTGTTCACATTATGGTTCCTAATATCGATAATTCTGTTCACATCATATTTCTTAGTATCGATAATTTTATGCCTGTCATATTTCCTAGCATCGATGATTCTGTGTACATTATATTCCACAGCATCTATGATTCTGTACACATTTTTAAGTGGAAAAACAAAAAAAAATTGTGACCCACGAATTTCGTTCGATTTTGGTACCTGAGATCCCTCATTCCAGAACCAAGAAACTGACAGAATCTCTTAGGATACTACAAGAGCAAAGGTGAAGCAGAACGAATCGAAGGATGGATAAAACATCAAATCGTAAACCTTCTTACAAAAGTCACTTCATTATTTACGATGAGGAACGGGGGGGGGGGGGGGGGGGGCAAGTGAACTCGGTTGATAAGCAAACCCTATAAATGTCAAAGTCTTTTCCCATCCCCCAGCCCGCTAACTAGCGAGGAGCCGCACACGTGCTAGTCTGGGCCCCCGACAACACGTGACGAAAACGCGCTGCACGTGAATGTCGAGAGTTTAGTCGGCATACCTCGAGATCATGACACCTATATTTAGAACTGTGGGAGGTCACGGAAGGGTAAATGTCTGATGCAGGGACTGCTCACTTTCCTCATCTTCACAGCAGTTAAAAGATGGAGGGGGGGGGGGACAGGGAAGAGAGGGAGAGGGATGTGTGGATGTGCACGGCAGAAATACTTCCTTTCTTTCTGGATTTCCCTCATTTCCGTTATAGACAGATTCGTAATGAAAGAGTTAAGAGCGTCTCCTCCTTTGGCGCGCTTATAAACATCTGGGAGCATCTATTTCCGGCGTCACAACTGCGACAGCTTCTTCCATGTCACTGATGAGTTCCCGCCGTGTGTAGGCCATGCATGAATGTATGTTTGCGGTCGACCACAATAACTCCTCCTGTGAAATAAAATGTTGTGTGGATAGATATATAAATACATACTTTTACTACGTACCAGATATCTCTATGTACAACTCCTCTCTGCTGATGAGCTATGCAGATGGATACCTCTCAGTCTCGAAGTTTTCTTTTCCGGAAATAGTAGGGATGAGGAAGAAAGAGGAGTAAAAATAAAAATACCATCAACCCTTCGAAATGGAGGAAGAGGCTGGGAAATGCGTTAAGACCGATGATAGATGAATATAGAGGAAAAAAGAAATGAAATCATCATCACCATTCTGAAGTTTCTGCGGTAATATAATATTTGGAGATGAGGAATTTCCTCATCTGTATGAAGATGATGATCAGAACGCTAGTCTCAGATTTATGTGATCTTTATCAGATTCACGTGGATCATAATACCGTTCGCAATTTTTTGCGATTTACGCCTACACCAAGATGATGATCAGAACATCAGTCTCAGATTTATGGGTTGGGTTGGGTTGTTTTACCTCTGAGCGGCCCTTTTTTGCACACCATGGGCTAAATGGCCAGGTCACATGGACCCCAAAGGCTCAGAGAAGGTTGGGGGAGGGGACCCATTGGAACAGCTGTTGGGAGACAGATGGTAGCCTCCCGTCAAGGCCATCCAGCGTGTTCTTTAACGTTGGGTTGTTTTACCTCTGAGCTGCACTTTTTTGCACACCATGAGCTAAAAGGCCAGGTCACATCGACCCCGAAGGCTCAGAGAAGGTTGGGGGAGGGAACCCACTGGAACAGCTGTTGGGAGACAGATGGTAGCCTCCCGTCAAGGCCATCCAGCGTGTTCTTTAACGTGCACAGGGTATGGCTCTCCCACACACGGGGACACGGCTTAACGTCCCATCCGACGGACGGCGGCCTTTCCAAGCCCATCGGTGTCCCCTACTGACCGTGGGCAGGGCGGGGAATTTTGCGGAGATAAATCTCAACGCTGACCCAGCTGGGACTCGAACCTGGGAACTACAGATTACGAGCCTGGCGCTCTACCGATTGAGCCACCCCCGCCCTAAATCTCAGATTTATGATCTTTATCAGATTCATGATGATCAAACACTAATCACGGTTTTTTTTTAAAGATTTTTATTACGTTCATTATGATCGGAACATCATTCACAACTTTTCTGTGATCTTTATTTACATGAAGATGATGATAAGAACATCAATCTCAGATTTATCCGCTCTTTATCAGATTCATGATGATCACAATACCATTCACAACTTTCTGTGATCTTCATCTACATGAAAGCGATGATCAGGCATCAGTCTCGAATTTATGCCATCGTTATAAAATTCACGATGATGATAAAACCATTAAAAATTTTCTGAGATCCTCATTAGGTTCGCGATGATCATTATAACACCATTCGCAACTTCCTGCGATTTTTATTTACATGAAGGTGATGATCAGAACATCAGTGGCAGATTTATGATATCTTTATCAGATTCATCACGATCAAACACCATTCGCCGTTTTTTGAGATTTTCATTACGTTCATGATGATCATAACACCATTCACAACATTCTGAGATCTTCATCTACATGAAGATGACCGATGATACACTAGTCTCAGGTTTATGTTATCAGACTCATGATGATCACAATACCATCCACTGTTTTTCAACATTCTTCATCAGTCCCACCAGAGCCAAAGTTGAGATTTATCTCCGCAAAACTCCTCGCCCTGTCCCTCAGTCAGTAAAGAACACCGAACGGCTTGGAAATTTCGCTCTCCATCGGTGAGGCATTAAGCCGTTTCCCCATATCCCGGGAGCGGGAGTGGCTCAGTCGGTAGCGCGCCAGGCTCGTAATCTGTAGTTCCCAGGTTCGAGTCCCAGCTGGGTCAGCGTTGAGATTTATCTCCGCAAAATTCCCCGCCCTGCCCACGGTCAGTAGGGGACACCGATGGGGTTGGAAAGGCCGCCGTCCGTCGGATGGGACGTTAAGTCGTGGCCCCGTGTGCTGGAGAACCATACCCTGTGCACGTTAAAGAACACGCTGGATGGCCTTGACGGGAGGCTACCATCTGTCTCCCAACAGCTGTTCCAGTGGGTCCCCTCCCCCCAACCTTCTCTGAGCCTTCGGGGTCCATGCGAACTGGCCATTTAGCCCATGGTGTGTAAAAAAGTGCCGTTCAGAGGTAAAACAACCCAACCCAAAGCCTTGACGGGAGGCTACCATCTGTCACCCAACAGCTGTTCCAGTAGGTCCCCTTCCCCAACCTTCTCTGACCCTTCGGGGTCCTTGTGACCTGGCCATTTAGCCCATGGTGTGCAAAAAAGTGCCGCTCAGAGGTAAAACAACCCAATCTGTGATGCTGTATTACCGAGTTAACAACAGAAGTCTGCCTCGTGAGCTGCTCACCGGAGACAATGGAGGACCGGGATGAACCCATCCTCGGCAGCAAGCGTGAACTAATCCACGAGCGTCAGCCTCGAGCTCGACGACAGATTTAACGCGTTTCTCGTTGTTTGTAGAATAAACGACATAAATCCCGCGAAGGGTTGATTTATGACGGCGTCGAAAGGCTATCCGGTGCAGGGAACAAGGTGGACATCGCCAAGAGGTTCTCGGAAATGGGTGAGACGTCGAATAAAGCACACAATCGTCGACAGCCGAATCCTCAGTCCAATTAACTTCGCCTCTTCCTCACTCCACGGAGTAGGTTTTTAAAAATAGTCCCTTATTGTGGGGAGAGGGTGGAAGATCTGTTAATAAGGTCTTTACTTTCTTCTCTTACGAGAAATGGGAAGGATGCAAGAAAAACAACAACAACAACAACAAAGAGAACAGCTTGTTTATCTGTCCATGAAGGAAGATGGAGACAAGATGACGATGATGATATGGGCAAAAGAAATCGAAAATCTATTAACTAGTAGTTTCGTATGTGGTTCCTATACAGCATCAACTAGTGGTTTTTTATATGGTTCCTATACAACATTAATTAGTGGCTTTGTATGTAGTCCCTATGCAGCATGAACTAGTGGCTTAGTATGTGATCCCTAAGCAGCATGAACTAGTGGCTTTGTATGTGGTCCCTAAGCAGCATGAACTAGTGGCTTTGTATGTGGTCCCTAAGCAGCATGAACTAGTGGCTTTGTATGTGGTCCCTAAGCAGCATGAACTAGTGGCTTTGTATGTGGTCCCTATGCAGCATGAACTAGTGGCTTTGTATGTGGTCCCTAAGCAGCATGAACTAGTAGCTTTGTATGTGGTCCCTAAGCAGCATGAACTAGTGACGTTGTATGTGGTCCCTATGCAGCATGAACTAATGGCTTTGTATGTGGTCCCTATGCAGCATGATCTAATGGCTTTGTATGTGGTCCCTATGCAGCATGAACTAGTGGTTTTGTATGTGGTCCCTATGCAGCATGATCTAATGGCTTTGTATGTGGTCCCTATGCAGCATGAACTAGTGGTTTTGTATGTGGTCCCTATGCAGCATGATCTAATGGCTTTGTATGTGGTCCCTATGCAGCATGAACTAGTGGCTTTGTATGTGGTCCCTATGCAGCATGATCTAGTGGCTTTGTATGTGGTCCCTATGCAGCATGAACTAGTGGCTTTGTATGTGGTCACTATGCATCATTGTATCATCATCATCTCTATCATCATGCTTCGTATATGATTACTACAGGATGTTAACTACTGATTCCACATGTAATTCATATGGGATAGGAATTATTTGTTTCAAATGTGGCTCCTCTGTGGCTTCGTATGTGGTTCTAGAGGGCATTACCTAGTGATTTCCTATGTGTTAGAGGACATTACTTAATAATTTACTATATCGTGTTAGAGGATATTACTTAGTGATTTCCTGTGTACTTCTAGAGGGCATTACCTAGTGATTTCCTATGCGGTTCTAGAGGGCATTATCTGGTGATTTCCTTTGTAGCTCCTATAAAATATTAATTAGTGACTCTCTGTGTGGTTTGAAAGTCGTTACATAAAAAAAAGGCAAAAGAAACAGCAACAAACGCGAAAAAACCCCATAGAGACAGAGAGGCCATTTTGTTCTGTGAACAGGGTAAATTTTTTAACAACATGTTTAATATTATCAACAGTATAGTCGCTCAATAGAGGGAATATTCAACAGAGTAAATGCTATCCTTATTTGAATACCCAGAGCCTATTCAAAAGATCCGTGGGTCAACGTCATCTCTCAGTCAATCTACTAAAAGGACTCTGCTGTCTCACAGCCATCAGTAAACAAAGATTCAACTCTTTGCAGAGATAGTTTCCCATAGAAAGCTCATTTTTGAAATACGTGGAACGTCTACAGACATAAATCATGCATCATCCTCTCATTATTTCGATCCAGTGTCGGATCTAGAAGGGGATAGGGGACAGGGAAGACCCTTGTTCCCCTCCTCCCAGATCCAAAACAAAACCGCTTATTAATGAGATCTACATACGAAACCACCTATTATTACCTCCATAGGAACTGCACGAGCTACTAATTATTGCACATAACGAATTACATACGAATCCACTAGGTAATGCTCTCTGGAACCACATCGAAGCCACAGAGCAGCCACACAGGAAACCACTAGTTACTATCCCACAGGGTTGGGTTGTATTACCTCTGAGCGACACTTTTTTGCACACAGTGGGCAGATCACAAACACCCCGAAGGCTCAGAGAAGGTTGGGGAAGGGGACCCACTGGAACAGCTGTTGGGAGACAGATGGTAGCCTCCCGTCAAGGCCATCCAGCGTGTTCTTTAACGTGCACAGGGTATGGCTCTCCCGCACATGGGGGCACGGCTTAACATCCCATCCTAGGGATGGCGGTCTTTCTGTGCCATAGGAACTACATATGGACCCTCCGTTGAGAATACTAGCATAGGGAACAGGGGCAGAAAATTGATAAACTAATGTATATTTCATGCATTTTTCGAGATCTCTAAAAAGGGGGGGGGGGGGGGGGTTGGGGATGTACAGTCGTTCAAAAAAATATCCGAACACTATGGTAGATTACAGAATTCAGAAAAAATATCTGACAAAGATTTTTTTTTAGAAATTAGTGATCTGGCAACCTGCGTGTCACGTGACACGCAGGTTGCACGATCACTAATTTCTGTAATTGGGTTATTTTTTCTGAATTCTGTAATCTACCATAGTGTTCGGATATTTTTTTGAGCGACTGTACTAAAATGGAAGTCCAGTTCCCTTGGAGTTTTAAATTTTTTACGTCTCGACCGAGTTTCCAGGACCCCCCCCCCCCCCCTCCTCCTCCCCCTAATTTTTTTCTCGTATCCAAGGGACTGTTTCGTAGATTAATAAAGTTTCCGAATTTATTCTCTTTTGCATAAATACAATTAGACAGTTTGCTTCTTACACAAATGCGGCGACTGATAAACAGAAGGGTTGGGTTGTTTTACCTCTGAGCGGCACTTTTTTGCACACCATGGGCTAAATGGCCAGGTCACATGGATCCCGAAGGCTCAGAGAAGGTTGGGGGAGGGGACCCACTGCAACAGCTGTTGGGAGACAGATGGTAGCCTCCCGTCAAGGCCATCCAGCGTGTTCTTTAACGTGCACAGGGTATGTCTCTCCCGCACACGGGGCCACGGTTTAACGTCCCATCAGACGGACGGCGGCCTTTCCAAGCCCATCGGTTCCCCTACTGACCGTGGGCAGGGCGGGGAATTTTGCGGAGATAAATCTCAAAGCTGACGCAGCTGGAACTCGAACCTGGGAACTACAGATTACGAGCCTGGCGCGCTACCGACTGAGCCACCCCCGCCCCATAAACAGAAGGAGAAAATGCGATTGTTTCTCTGCAAATGGGCCAACAAAGCTTTGCTAATTCTGTCCAACGCGGCTAAACATAGCTGCATTAAATGCAGATCCTTCCTTGGCATGATGGTCTTCGTCTTTTTAGAGGTGGTTGGCTGGGTGTGACTGGCTTCTGGCTCAGCGTTGGCTCTCGCTTCATTTCCGGGTTGTTAGTCATTAATGACGTTTCTAACAATAAGTTTACTTATGTGTCGCTGAAGAATGCTCGTAACAATGTCTTGTACCTCATGTTTGTGTGGAGCGGGGGTGGCTCAGTCGGTAGTGCGCCAGGCTCGTAATCTGTAGTTCCCAGGTTCGAGTCCCAGCTGGGTCAGCGTTGAGATTTATCTCCGCAAAATTCCCCGCCCTGCCCACGGTCAGTAGGGGACACCGATGGGGTTGGAAAGGCCGCCGTCCGTCGGATGGGACGTAAAGACGTGGACCGTGTGTGGGAGAGCCATACCCTGTGCACGTTAAAGAACACGCTGGATGGCCTTGACGGGAGGCTACCATCTGTCTCCCAACAGCTGTTCCAGTGGGTCCCCTCCCCCAACAATCTCTGACCCTTCGGGGTCCATGTGACCTGGCCATTTAGCCCATGGTGTGCAAAAAAGTGCCGCTCAGAGGTAAAACAACCCAACCCTCATGTTTGCGAGTCGCGTTCTTGAGAACGCTAGCAACAAACAATGCGGGTCTAAATATCAATTCTGCAACGAAAACTTCTACGAAAGTTTAGTATTTGATATTCAACTCAAATGGCTGAGAATTATCTAGGTAGAGAGCGTGATCTCTGGAAATTACCTCGCAGATCATTCGAAGTTGGGTTGTTTTGCCAGTGACTGGCACTTTTTTGCACACCATGGGC
The DNA here is from genome assembly GCA_038380435.1 of Ryuthela nishihirai. NCBI lineage: Eukaryota > Metazoa > Arthropoda > Arachnida > Araneae > Heptathelidae > Ryuthela > Ryuthela nishihirai. The sequence continues at coordinate 21,536,237 of JAWZYU010000003.1, read as the reverse complement.
TAAATGGCCAGGTCGCAAGGACGCTGAAGGTTGGGGGAGGGGAAGCACTGGGAGAGCTGTTCGGAAACAGATGGTAGCCTCCCGTCAAGGAAATTCAGTGTGTTCTTTAACGTTGGATTGTTTTACCTCTGAGCGGCACTTTTTTGCAAACCATGGGCTAAATGGCCAGGTCACAAGCACCCCGAAGGATCACTAAGGTTGGGGGAGGGGACCCACTGGAAGAGCTGTTAGGAGACAGATGGTAGCCTCCCGTTAAGGCCATTCAGTGTGTTCTTTAACGTGCACAGGGTATGGCTCTCCCGCACACGGGGCCACGGCTTAACTCCCATCCAACGGACGGCGGTCTTTACAAGCCAATCGGTGTCCCCTACTGACCGTGGACAGGGCGGGGAAGAGATCATTCTAAGGATCACCGACAATTCCCAGAATGAGTGAGAGAAAGGAGTTAAATACAGTATATGGCCAAAAATATTGAGACCCATTTCACAGTAGAGTGTGCAATCCGGAAAAATTTCCGTCAAAAGTGACTCTAAAAAAAAATCGTGAATTTAAACCTTTGTGCAATGATGTTTTCCGATCAGAAAGAGAACACCGATGGACTTGGAAAGGCCGCCGTCTGTTGGATGGAGTGTTAAACCGTGGTTCCGTGTGCTTGAGAATCCATCCCTGAACGCGCTGCAGAACACGCTAAATGGGCTTGATAGGGGAGATTTTCCCATCCTTCTTCTAAAAGTTGTCCAGTGTGTTCCTTTCCTAACCTTCTCTAAACCATTGAGGCCCATGTGACCTAGACATTTAGCCCATTGTGTGCCAAAAATGAGGTTGTTGGGTTGTGTTGGGTTGTTTTACCTCTGAGCGGCACTTTTTTGCACACCATGGGCTAAATGGCCAGGTCACAAGGACCCCGAAGGCTCAGAGAAGGTTGGGGGAGGGGACCCACTGGAACAGCTGTTAGGAGACAGATGGTAGCCCCCCGTCAAGGCCATCCAGCGTGTTCTTTAACGTGCACAGGGTATGGCTCTCCCGCACACGGGGCCACGGCTTAACGTCCCATCCGACGGACTGCGGCCTTTCCAAGCCCATCGGTGTCCCCTATTGACCGTGGGGAGGGCGGGGAATTTTGCGGAGATAAATCTCAAAGCTGACCCAGCTGGGATTCGAACCTGGGAACTACAGATTACGAGCCTGGCACAAAAATGAGGTAAAACAACCCAACCGAAACAAGAAAGTTGCTTTACTATCCTAAAAATTACTTCCTTTTATTTTCTACGCATGTCCACAAACTATCTTCTTCTTTTTCCCAAAATTCTTGGGGCGGGGGTGGCTCAGTCGGTAGCGTGCCAGGCTCGTAATCTTTTTTTTTTTGAATTCTCTAATCAACCATAGTGTTCGGATACTTTTTTGAGCGACTGTAGATGGTCATATTATTTTGATACTAGATCGTGTGGGCTCACTCACAGAAATATTGAGCGTGTGCAGTAACTGCACACGCTGCAGTAACTGCACACGCTGCAGTTTGCTGTGAACGCAGTAACTGCACACGCTCCAGTTTGCTGTGAACGGTAAGTAGAGCGTGTACAGTTGTTGTACACGCTCCAGATATTTTTCCTGAATTCTGTAATCACGTGACACGAAGGTTGCCAGATAACTAATTTCTAAAAAAATCGTTGCCAGAAATTTTTTCTGAATTCTGTAATCAACCATACCGTTCAGATACTTTTTTGAGCGACTGTGCTGGTCTGATCCAGAGTATCCATTCATTATCATGCGCAAGGAGGAGATAAATATATCCAAGGACAAAACCGGGCGGAAGAGATAAATGAAACAAAAAAAAAAAGAATCATTTACATCATTTCTCTATCACGCAGCGAGGGCTATTTTAATTGCTCCTTAAGTGCTGATCTGCATCATCATCATCATCATCTTCCATTCGCATCTCTCTGCAAATGAATGAAGACCTTCTCTGGCAATAACCATCCCCCTAAGAAACGAAGAACTGATGAGGAGGATATTCCTCCTCTCCGCATCCACCACAGACGCCCCGAGTCAGTCAGCCAAGTTGTGATAAATCACCACCTCCTGTTTCCTGTAATCCAATCTCCATCCTTTTCCAGGCCGTCAGCGTTAACAGAAAGCGGAGGGGATTTTTTTTATCCTCATTCTCTCATCCAGTACACTTCCATCCTCCTCCAACTCCTCTTCATCTCTCGTTGTCTGAGGTGGAGAGTAGAAAACCCCTTTGCCTCGTTATCGTCATCAGCAGACAGCAAAGCAAAGAGGAGTTACTCGGGCCAATGAAATATTGTGTACAGTCGCTCAAAAAAGCATCCGAACACTATGGGTTGATTACAGAATTCAGAAAAAATATCTGGCAACGATTTTTTTTTTAGAAATTACAGATCTGGCAACCTTCGTGTTACCTGACACGAAAGTTGCCAGATAACTAAGTTATAAAAAAAAAATCGTTGCCAGATATTTTTTTTTCTGAATTCTGTAATCAACCATAGTGTTCGGATACTTTTTTGAGCGCCTGTAGGTGGTAATATTATTTTGATACTAGATCGCGTGGGCTCACTCACGGAAATATTGAGCGTGTGCAGTTGCTGTACACGCTTCAGATATTTTTCCTGAATTCTGTAATCACGTGACACGAAGGTTGCCAGATAACTAATTTATAAAAAAAAATCGTTGCCAGATATTTTTTCTGAATTCTGTAATCCACCATAGTGTTGGGATACTTTTTTGAGCGACTGTATATATAACTTTTTCCATTTGCATGACTAAAGGAACGAGTGATTCCAGCACAGCAACAGTCTGTTAATGGCATGACGCTGTTAAAAGAATAATTGAAGGAATTCACGAGGTGGAAGATAGATAGATAGATGGAATGGAAATTTTTTTTATACTTCAGTGGAATTTCTTTTTCTTGTAGGGTATTTTTTTTTTTGTATGTGGCTTGAAGATAACGAAGAAATAGGAATTCTTTATTGCTAGTGTTCAAATTCTTTATTGCTAGTGTTCAAAATACAAAAAACGAACACCTTTAAAAAGCAAAGTTAATGCACAGGTTATTCGTAATATATAAAGATGAAAGTTTGTGTGATTGTTTGTTGTTTGGGTTTGTTTGTTTGTGTGTGATTGTGTCTGCTCGCATATGCACTCAGCCCACAGAAGAGCTAGACACACCAAACTTTGTATGAACGTTCCCTTTATCTAGGGTAGGGGTTCTCATCGTGGAGTACAGGGTAAAATTTGTTTTGGTACGCCGTGAGAGCTCAAAGGTCGCTAGATCTAGTAACAAGTCCATTTCACTGATTATCTAGCAAAATGTTTAAAATTTTATAATTTCTTAAATTGTTAATGTCATTTTTTGTGTTTATCGATATATGCAATTTATGAATACAAAATTTAATGTGTGTGTGTATATATATATGTTTCATTTAATTCTCATTGTTATACTATAACTATAGTTTTATCTATCTATACAAGGGGTACGTCAGTTACATACACATTTCCAGGGGGTACGTGAAGCATAAAAGGTTGAGAACCACTGATATATATGTCTTATTTTATTCCCATTGTTATACTATAACTATAGTTTTATCTATCTATACAAGGGGTACGCCAGTTACATATACATTTCCAGGGGGTACGTGAAGCATAAAAGGTTGAGAACCACTGATATATATGTTTTATTTTATTCCCATTGTTATACTATAACTATAGTTTTATCTATCTATACAAGGGGTACGCCAGTTACATACACATTTCCAGGGGGTACGTGAAGCATAAAAGCTTGAGAACCACTGATATATATGTTTTATTTTATTCCCATTGTTATACTATAACTATAGTTTTATCTATCTATACAAGGGGTACGCCAGTTACATACACATTTCCAGGGGGTACGTGAAGCATAAAAGGTTGAGAACCACTGATATATATGTTTTATTTTATTCCCATTGATATACTATAACTATAGTTTTATCTATCTATACAAGGGGTACGCCAGTTACATACACATTTCCAGGGGGTACGTGAAGCATAAAAGGTTGAGAACCACTGATATATATGTTTTATTTTATTCCCATTGATATACTATAACTATAGTTTTATCTATCTATACAAGGGGTATGCCAGTTACATACACATTTCCAGGGGGTACGTGAAGCATAAAAGGTTGAGAACCACTGATATATATGTTTTATTTTATTCCCATTGATATACTATAACTATAGTTTTATCTATCTATACAAGGGGTATGCCAGTTACATACACATTTCCAGGGGGTACGTGAAGCATAAAAGGTTGAGAACCACTGATATATATGTTTTATTTTATTCCCATTGATATACTATAACTACAGTTTATCTATCTATTACAAGGGGTATGCCAGTTACATACACATTTACAGGGGGTACGTGAAGCAAAAAAGGTTGAGAACCACTGATATATATGTTTTATTTTATTCCCATTGATATACTATAACTATAGTTTTATCTATCTATACAAGGGGTATGCCAGTTACATACACATTTCCAGGGGGTACGTGAAGCATAAAAGGTTGAGAACCACTGATATATATGTTTTATTTTATTCCCATTGTTATACTATAACTATAGTTTTATCTATCTATACAAGGGGTACGCCAGTTACATACACATTTCCAGGGGGTACGTGAAACATAAAAGGTTGAGAACCACTGATATATATGTTTTATTTTATTCCCATTGTATACTATAACTATAGTTTTAGTAGTTTTTTCGTGTCACGTGACACGAAGGTTGTCAGATCCCTGATTTCTAAAAAAAATCGTTGCCAGATATTTTTCTTGAATTCTGTAATCAACCATAGTGTTCGGATACTTCTTTGAGCGACTGTATGTGCGAACTCCCTTGGATCAACCAAAACTGGGTTGGGAAGGTTTAAATTTCTTGAAATCTCCCTAGACTTAACCTTAGCGGATGTTAGAAACTCCTGTGTGGGTAGACCTAGACCCGACACTGAGAGTGTGAATGAGTCTACTAAATGGGTGGGAAACTGTACCTGTGCTCATGACGTCAGTGGAACCGTTGGCATGGCATTTTGAAGAGATTATCAAGGTAGCCTTGTCAAATCTCTTCAAAAAATATAAAAAAATAATAAATAAATACCCATTTAAACAGCCTTCTACTCTGGCATATAAACTGACAGGCTCCTGTCAGACCTACGTGGCAAGCAGCTGCTTGAGGGAGTATTTTTTTTTATTTGTTTCTAAACAGCTAAATGAATATAAATTCTGTTTCATCTTTATATCTTAAAAACAATTATTTATATACATGAATGTGTAATCTAACAAAACATTATATCGTAAAAAAGCGTTATTACAAATTTAATAAAAAAAATTATATCGTAAAAGCATTTATTATAAAACTAACAAAAACAGTTATTGCAAATTTAAAAACACTTTATATCGTAACAACAGTTATTACAAATCTAAAAAATAATTTATCGCATAAACAGTTACTATTACAAATTTAACAACAAATTTATATCGTAAAAGTAGTTACTACAAAACTAACAAATAATTTATGTTGTATAAACAGTTACTACAAATTTAACGAAAAAATTTTATTGTAAAAGCAGTTACTACAAATCTAAACAATAAAATTAGATCGAAAAAACAGCTATTACAAATCTAACAAAAAAATTATATCGTATGAACAGTTATTACAAATCTAAAAAAATATTTATATGAAAAAAAAGTTACTACAAATCTAAAAAATTTATGTCGTATAAACAGTTAATACAAATCTAGCAAAAAATTTATATCGTATAAACAGTTATTACAAATCTAACCAAAAAAATTATATCGTAAAAACCGTTATTACAAATCTAAAAAATTTTATATCTTAAAAATTGTTATTACAAATCTAAGAAAAAAAGAATTTACATCGTAAAAAATTTCAAATCTAAAAAAACTTACATCCTAAAAACAGTTATTACAAATCTAACAACGACAAAAAAAATAATACTGCCGGATATTGACGATGAGATTGCTATGCTCATTTCATAGCAAAAGAAAATGAAAGAATGAATGAGGAAGTAAAATCATCAATAAAGTGTTTCGGATATTTTCCTCCGTATTTTTTAACTTTTCATTCTCTGTATTTCTAAATCTTCTTTTCTCGATAAATTAAGATTACATTTTTTTTCCTCTTTTGCTTTCAAAAGTCTTCTTTAAAAGATAACATTTATCTTAGTCTAAAAGATCTGGCAAACCCTTTGATTTATGGAACTTTGTTAGCACTCGCTAACGCTCAACGCCGGTTGGAGACTTAATCTTTCTCTCAGCAGACACACGAATCGAGATCGCCGCAAAACAAGAAAAGATCTCCTCTTCATTCCAGTCTTCGAATGCAGACCGCGTTTTCTCAGTTTAAAGGGGGGGGGGGATTGGTCATTTATAGAACGTTCATTCATAATGTGAGATCATTTTTATGTTTCGATAAAAAATATATTTCTTTTATCATTTATTTTATTTATTTAAGCGTTCTTAAGACAATTAAATTGTCGCATTCATATTGTAGATGAATAAATATTCATTAAAATAAACTACTTGCACTTTTTTTAAGTAATTTATATATTTACATATTATAAGAAGGAATAAGAGTTAAAGATGAAAGTTCCGTGGTATTTTGAAGAATGGAACCGAGTTAGCTTTAAAAATATTTAAAGCATAAATTGCGATCAAATCAATGCAGCACATGGACTATAAATCTCATCATCGCAACCGTAATCTGCAGTTTCCAGGTTCGAGTCCCACTTGGGCCAGTGTTGAGATTTATCTCCGCAAAATTCCACGCCCTTCCCACGGTCAGTAGGGGATACTGATGAGCTTGGAAAGACCGTCGTCCGTTGGATGGAACGTTAAGCCGTGGTCCCGTGTGCGGGAGAGCCATACTCTGTGCACGTAAAGAACACGCTGGATGGCCTTGACGGGAAGCTACCATCTGTCTCCCAACAGTTGTTCCAGTGGGTCCCCTCCCCCCAACCTTCTCTGAGCTTTCGGGGTCCTTGTGACCTGGCCATTTAGCCCATGGTGTGCAAAAGAGTGCCGCTCAGAGATAAAACAAGCTAACCTATCCGTCTCGTAACAACCGTACAAAGGGTCTCTTTGCCCCAAACTTCTCTGAACTTTCGAGGTTCCTTGTGACCTGACCATTTAGCCCATTCTGTACAAAAAAAGTGCCGCTCAGAGGTAAAACAACCACCCAACATCATCGCAACAAAGAATGAAAAAAAAAATATTTTTCGGTATAGTTGTAGTGTTTGTCATTCTGGTTTGTCCGTTTATATCAAAAAATTTAAAATAAAATGTCTTATGTATGTGTCGTTTTTCTGCTGAGGTCCTGCCATCCTTTCAGACCTTCTACTATGACATATAAACTGACAGGCTCCAGTCAGACCTCTGTGGCAAGCAGCTGCTTGAGGAGGTATTTATTTTTATTTGCATATTCTACGCATCGAGGTAAAAGAGCACATCGATCATAAGTGCCATCATTTCAATTCTCGAAAAAGAATACTTTAGCATCTCTCTCTACACGAGTTACAAATATATTCTTTTAAGTTTCGTGTATCGTGTTGGTGAATTTGTCATTTAAAATACAAGTAAATGCGTCGGCATCAAGATTGTAAGAGTGCATAAGAAGAAACCGTGGAATAAATCTCGTGACATTTCAGCATCGTAAATCCAAACATATGATGAAATTATGGAACCCTTCCAAGTTAGAAAAGGTTGCGGTAATATTGGCTCAGCCGTCCCGTGGCCGAGTGGTTAGCACACTTGGCTACTGATCTAAGAGACCTGGGTTCGAGCCCCGGTATTAGGCATGGATGTGTGTGTCGTTTTTCTGCTGAGGTCCTGCCATCCTCTCAGATCTCCTACTGTGGCATATAAACTGACAGGCTCCTGTCAGACCTCTGTGGCAAGCAGCTGCTTGAGGGGGTATTTATTTTTATTTTTATTAAGACCGGGCACGGACAGCTCTCGAAAGCAATACGAACAGGAAATATATGTAAAGTTTCAAAAATGACTTAATTTCTTTAAAATTAAATTGCTTTATTCAAAATAACACAAGTTATTTATTAGCCCTTTAGTCACATATTACTGAATATGTTGAAATAAATTACTAACTTTATAAAAATAAACAACAAGTGGAATTTTAATAAATAGAAATTCAAATTACAGTCGCTCAAAAAAGTATCCGAACACTATGGTTGATTACAGAATTCAGAAAAAAATATCTGGCAACGTTTTTTTTTTAGAAATTAGTGATCTGGCAACCTTCGTGTCACGTGACACGGGTTGCCAGATCACCTATTTCTAAAAAAATCTTTGCCAGATATTTTTTCTGAATTCTGTAATCAACCATAGTGTTCGGATACTTTTTTGAGCGATTGTAGGTGGTCATATTATTTTGATACTAGATCGTGTGGGCTCACTCACGGAAATATTGAGCGTGTGCAGTTACCGTTCACAGCAAACTGGAGCGTGTGCAGTAACTGCACACGCTCCAGTTTGCTGTGAACGGTAACTGGAGCGTGTACAGTTGCTGTACACGCTCCAGATGTTTTTCCTGAATTCTGTAATCACGTGACACGAAGGTTGCCAGATCACTAATTTCTAAAAAAAAAACGTTGCCAGATATTTTTTTCTGAATTCTGTAATCAACCATAGTGTTCGGATACTTTTTTGAGCGACTGTAGGTGGTCATATTATTTTGATACTATATCGTGTGGGCTCACTCACGGAAATATTGAGCGTGTGCAGTTACCGTTCACAGCAAACTGGAGCGTGTGCAGTAACTGCACACGCTCCAGTTTGCTGTGAACGGTAACTGGAGCGTGTACAGTTGCTGTACACGCTCCAGATGTTTTTCCTGAATTCTGTAATCACGTGACACGAAGGTTGCCAGATCACTAATTTCTAAAAAAAACACGTTGCCAGATATTTTTTTCTGAATTCTGTAATCAACCATAGTGTTCGGATACTTTTTTGAGCGACTGCGTGAACTGAGATTTTGGCACTTTCGATTGAACCAATTATGTGGCCCTTCCTGCCACCAGAAATCAATCATAAATAAATCAGACAATTAAAAAACAATGTTAATAATACTGATTTAGCTAAGTAAATAATAATAATAGAACAAAACCATCAAGCAGCTGCTTGCTACAGAGGTCTGACAGGAGCCTGTTAGTTTAATACGGCGTAGAAGATCTGCGAGACTTCAGCAGAAAGAACAACACAAACATCCATGCCTTGCTCTGGTCTCAAACCTAGGTCCTTTAGATCAGTAACAAAACACGCTAACCACTCTGAAACGGGACGGCGTAAACTTATTAAACCTTGTTTTTCAGGTGTACATCTTTTTTAAAACTCTTAAGAGACACTTTTGTCTCTTAGAAGCCGTCCCGTGGCCGAGTGGTTAGCGCGCTTGGCTACTGATCTACGGGACCTGGGTTCGAGCCCCGGGTAAGGCATGGATGTTCGTGTTGTTTTTCTGCTGAGGTCCTGCCATCCTCTCAGACCTTCTACTGTGGCATATAAACTGACAGGCTCCAGTCAGACCTCTGTGGCAAGCAGCTGCTAGAGGAGGTATTTTTTTTTTTATTTTATGTCTCTTAATGCACTTAATAGCGAACCGAGAAAAAATTAATTCATAGAGTTTAGAGTTAATAGGCTTGTTCAGATTTATCACTTTATAACGGTTTCTTAATTTTTTTTTATAATTGTAACTAATTCCAAAGGATGCATAAGGTAAAAAAAAAATTCCATAATTTTTTTTGTGGGGACCGATGGCTTAGGTAGAGCCATATGTATCATGCAAGTTGGGTTACCTCTGAGCGGCACTTTTTTGCACACCATGGGCTAAATGGCCAGGTCACAAGGACCCCGAAGACTCAGAGAAGGTTGGGGGAGGGGACCCACTGGAACAGCTGTTGGGAGACAGATGGTAGTCTCCCGTCAAGGCACCCAGTGTATTCTTTAACGTGTACAGGGTATGGCTCTCCCATACACGGGACCACGGCTTAACGTGCCATCCGACTGACGGCGGCCTTTCCAAGCCCATCGGTGTCCCCTACTGACCGTGGGCACGGCAGAGAGTTTTGTGAAGATAAATCTCAACACTGTCCCAGCTGGGATTCGAACCTGGGAACTGCAGATTACGAGCCTTAATTACAAATAAATAGTTTCATATATTAAAATTATATTTCTTAAAATGTAACTTGTAGTTATTTATTTTTAAAAGATTGGCAAATAATTTCGAAATATTTACAAATATTTCAATAAAAATCAAACGAAATTAATTTTTTGTTTTATGCTGTTAAAAAATAAATTGTTTCTAGCTAAATTTTAGACAAAATAAATCATTTAAAAATTTACGCATATTTCATTTGCCTCCTTTTATTACCGACTGCACGGTGTAGCCAGTTGACCCTTGACCTGGGAAGAGCCAACGCCATCTCGATATAACAAACATGGACACTGCACTAACAGAAGACCTAATTTTCAAATATATAAAAAAAAATAAAATAAATACCCCCTCAAGCAGCTGCTTGCCACAGAGGTCTGACAGGAGCCTGTCAGTTTATATGCCACAGTAGAAGATCTGAGAGGATGGCAGGACCTCAGCAGAAAACAACACGAACATCCATGCCTTACCCGGGGCTCGAACCCAGGTCCCGTAGATCAGTAGCCAAGCGCGCTAACCACTCGGCCACGGGACGGCTAATTTTCAAATATATAGCAGTTTTTATTATATTTCAGTTTCTAAAAATTCAACTGGTAGCTATGTATTTTTTAAAAACCTGGTGATTAATTTTATAATATTCTCAAATATTCAATTTTAATGAATTAATTATTTTATTTTAACTGGTTTTAAAATAAACGGTTTTAACTTAAATTTTAAACCAATTAAATTGATTCATTAATAGAACAAAACCATCAAGCAGTTGCTTGCCACAGAGGTCTGACAGGACCTCTGATATTTATGCATATTTAATTTCCCTCCTTTCTTCCCTCCTTTTGTTCAAGGTTGTTCAGGCCTAGTATATGGGGCGGGGGTGGCTCAGTCGGTAGCGCGCCAGGCTCGTAATCTGTAGTTCCCAGGTTCGAGTCCAAGATGAGTCAGCGTTGAGATTTATCTCCGCAAAATTCCACGCCCTTCCCACGGTCAGTAGAGGACACTGATGAGCTTGGAAAGGCCGACGTCCGTTGGATGGGACGTTAAGCCGTGGTCCCGTGTGCGGGAGAGCCATACCCTGTGCACGTAAAGAACACGCTGGATGGCCTTAACGGGAGGCTACCATCTGTCTCCCAACAGCTGTTCCAGTGGGTCCCCTCCCCCCAACCTTCTCTGAGCCTTCGTGGTCCTTGTGACCTGGCCATTTAGCCCATGGTGTGCAAAAAAGTGCCTCTCAGAGGTAAAACAACCCAACCCAAGCCTAGTATACCAAAATGGGCCTTGGAAAGGCCCACCTTGATCATCGAGCCCGGACAACCATTGAAAGAAGGGTGAGAAATGAAATATATGTAAATATATAAGTGATTTGATTTATCTAAAATTTAACTACAATCTACTTACTTTCAGATAGTGTAAAATACTTTATTTACTATGACTTTATTAAATATTTATAAATATTATAAAATTAAATAATAAATTTAAAAAAATATAGCTTCCAGTAGAATTTTAAGAGATAAAAATTTAATTATAATACTTGATAATAATTTACTCTACCAATGTATTGTGAGTGTCTCATAAGATTCAGGTAGCTTGGGACAAAGCTAAGTTTAACAACGAAAGCCGTAAGACGATTTTGATCATCATATATGGAACGAAATTTTTTAAATAAATTTTTGGATAATATCATTGCGGGGTTGTTTAAGATATATCTAACAAATGAATAAAGCAATAATAACAAGAAATTAACGAAATAATATTTAAACGTGTATTCATCAGAGTTTCTACTATATTTTTTATTTTGTACTATTTATTTAAAAGCAGCATATTTAATATTATATTTATTTTTGGTAGATATATCCTAAAACTACATGTAATAATATTAGAAAATAATAATTAGAAAAATTCGCTCTGTTTGTAAAAACAACGTAAATCATTGTCATGTCCTAACCATCAATATGTACAGTCGCTCAAACAAGTATCCGAACACTATGATTGATTACAGAATTCAGAAAAAAATATCTGGCAACGATTTTTTTGGAAATTAGTGATCTGTCAACTTCGTGTCACGTGACACGAAGGTTGCCAGATCACTAATTTCTAAAAAAAATCGTTGTCAGATATTTTTACTGAATTCTGCAATCAACCATGGTGTTCGGATACTTTTTTTTTAATATATATAATGCGTATGAATATATAATGCAATGAATATGGAGTGTGTGCAGTTACCGTTCACAGCAAACTGGAGCGGTTGCGGTTAATGTTCACAGCACATTGGATCGTGTGGGCTCACTCACGGAAATATTGAGCATGTGCAGTTACCGTTCACAGCAAACTGGAGCGGTTGCGGTTAATGTTCACAGCACATTGGATCGTGTGAACTCACAAAGACCTGGATCGTGTGGGCTCACTCACGGAAATATTGAGCGTGTGCAGTTACCGTTCACAGCAAACTGGAGCGGTTGCGGTTAACGTTCACAGCACATTGGATCGTGTGAACTCACAAAGACCTGGATCGTGTGGGCTCACTCACGGAAATATTGAGCGTGTGCAATTAACCGTTCACAGCAAACTGGAGCGGTTGCGGTTAATGTTCACAGCACATTGGATCGTGTGAACTCACAAAGACCTGGATCGTGTGGGCTCACTCACGGAAATATTGAGCGTGTGCAGTTACCATTCACAGCAAACTGAAGCGGTTGCGGTTAATGTTCACAGCACATTGGATCGTGTGAACTCACAAAAACCTAGATCGTGTGAACCCACTCACAGAAATATTGAGCGTGTGCGGTTACCGCTCACAGCAAACTGGAGCGTGTGCAGTAACTGCACACGCTCCAGTTTGCCATGAACGGTAACTGGAGCGTGTACAGTTGCTGTACACGCTCCAGTTACCGTTCATAGATATTTTAGATACTTTTTCTGAATTCTGTTATCAACCGTAGTGTTCGGATACTTTTTTGAGCGACTGTAGGTGGTCATATTATTTTGATACTAGATCGTGTGGGCTCACTCACGGAAATATTGAGCATGTGCAGTTACCGTTCACAGCAAAGTGGAGCGTGTGCAGTAACTGCACACGCTCCACTTTGGAGCGTGGAGCAGGAGCAAAGTGGAGCGTGTGCAGTAACTGCACACGCTCCACTTTGCTCCTGCTCCACGCTTGCTGGAAAAAATATCTGGAGCGTGTGCAGTAACTGCATACGCTCCAGATATTTTTTCTGAATTCTGTAATCAACCAGAGTATTCGGATACTCTTTTTTTGAGCAACTGTAGCCTTTGCCTGGGTCCTCTTAATTCGGCACCGATTTGGATACGCCAAATGCTAAACTGTAAACAATATTAGTAAGGTGTAAAAGCAGAATCAACTCCAGAACTCACCTACTCATTACCGGACTACCTTTGCACTCTGTGGGCCGAGTGTAAAATGGCGTCAAAATTCACATAATCCCGCCTCCACAAAGAGTCGACGGTTATCTGCCGAGTACCGGAGCCTCCTTTTAAGTAACTTCCCAGCTCGACACACAACGAATGGAACACGCCACGGATACGATCCGGATGAAGTCAAAACGTGTTACACTCCTTGCTCTTAGCGAACAGGGAAGGGGGACAGAAGACAATGAGAAGAGAGGGAAATGGGGGGGGGGGAAGGAGAGAGGAGTGATGTTATCATCCACGTGACCACGTTCAAATCTTTTCTCACGTCTTCTTCCACATATCCTGTGACAAAATGCATATGGTAAGCGAAGATAGGTTTAAAACTCCAGGATGTGGAGAATAATAGCATGAGGGAGGAAAATAGTGAGAAGGATGCTGAGATTTAAAAGGGGGAGGGGGGTATAAAGAGTGGTTAAAAGGCGGTAGTTGCAGAGAACTTCGGGGGCAGGGGAAGGAGTGGAAGTGATGCAATAGCAACTGCACCATTTCCATCAATTCTTATCTTTTTTACAATGATAAAGACATATCCACACAAACAGTCCAAAGTCTGTCCCATGATGCAACTTGTTCGCAGGACAATGGTGGTCGTATAATGAACCAGTACGGCTACCTTTTGCTGCATCCTTTTCCATTCCCCCCTCTTTCCTTCCGATCCCCCATCCTCTCTCGCCCCTCCCCCCTTCCATGCTTTTTCTCTAATCGTACATAGATAAAGCCTTCAAGAAGCTCCAGGGAAATTAGCCCTTATCTTACGAAGTGTTTGCCCAGGAAATCTTACCAGCTATCATATTATTTCGTGAGTCACAAAGGAAAAGAGCTAGCGGTTGTTTTTAAGCTCTCTTTACCTCTTTTTCGGAATCTAGCTCTTCTTCTTTTTCTTTATCCCTTACCGTTTGAGTCCGTTTCTTGTTCGTTCCGCATTTTGTACTCCATATAAAGCGTTCTTGTTGTTCATTCAGAATCTTAAGCTGATATCCCTGGAGTTTCCACCACCAAACTTTGCTGTTGTTGTTTTCTCAATTTGACAAAAGGAAAACTACCGCTGCGAAGATTTTTTTGTAAAGAGTAACAACAACGTAGAAAGCAGTCTTTTATTATTATATTACCGTTTTCTCTCTCTCTCTGCTTTGTTGTTTCCGTTTTGGAGTGGATTCATTGTGCTTTGACGTTGAATTGTTGATGGGTGAAGAAAAGGAGATATCCGCGGTTATTGTTACGAGGGAAGACTTCTCCCCCCCCCTACTGATCCCTCCCTTCCGAACCCAACAAAAGGAGGGCAACAGAGTTATCGACAATGGCAACTTTAAAAGTTTCCCCATTTCTGAGGCGAAACTGAGGTTAAGACTACGACGAGGGAATTATTAGCGATGCTTTCCGGTATTAGCCTACTTTGCTAAATGGGGATTTTCAGGGATTCCTTTTTTTGTAGCAGGGGGTGAAAGGGTGGGATGAAGGGAAAAATTAGTCAGTGGAGAATTAGAAACTAGGACACTTTAAACATATTATCTCGGGACATAATAAAGCTTATTTCTCTCTTTTTTTTTTCCAACTGCAACAGTATGGGCTATTTTAGGATCACCTCTATAGTTTAAAAAGTTTTGTGTTTGCGTGTTTCCCATTTTGAGTGAGCTGGGTTGTTTTACCTCTGAGCGGCACTTTTTTGCACACCATGGGCTAAATGGCCAGGTCACAATGACCCCGAAGGCTCAGAGAAGGTTGGGGACCCACTGGAACAGCTGTTGGGAGACAGATGGTAGCCTCCCGTCAAGGCCATCCAGCGTGTTCTTTAACGTGCACAGGGTATGGCTCTCCCGCACACGGAGCCACGGCTTAACGTCCCATCCGACGGACGGCGGCCTTTCCAAGCCCATTGGTGCTGACCGTAGGCACGGCGGGGAATTTTGCGGAATCAAGCCATCCGACGGACGGCGGCCTTTCCAAGCCCATCGGTACTGACCGTGGGCAGCGCGGGAATTTTGCGGAGATAAATCTCAACGCTGACCCAGCTGGGACTCGAACCTGGGAATTACAGATTACGAGCCTGGCGCGCTACCGACTGAGCCACCCCCGCCCTGAGTGAGCTGGACAAAGCTGGAAAGTTAAATACTGCCCTATGAAAACATCCCTATTATGTCAATGGGAATTTGTGAGAATTTTACGTCGTCCGTACTTTCATTTACGGTCTAGGTTCATCTCCGATGTAATAATGTTGGTTCGTGTGCTCGGCAGAAAATGACAGCCTATTCCTGCCACCATCAACTAGTAATCAACAGCCAAGTAATTCAAAACAATAACATTTATTGGCTTATAAAAACAAGTTACGGGGTGGCAGCCAGTGGACAGTTGTACTATCATTGAAATGACTTGTCACCACTGTTTTAATTATTTCGTAGGCAGAAGGAGACCTTATGTAGTTCCAACAAAGGAGGCAGAAGTATCGATTATTTAGTCTCAGAGGGCATCTCCCCCCCCCCCCCCCAACAGAAAATCGTCTTCTCCTCGCCGAAGCTGCGTCTTGTCTCCTCCCAAGTGTCAGGGGTCATTCTCCTTCCTGGGGCGGGGGTGGCTCAGTCGGTAGCGCGCCAGGCTCGTAATCTGTAGTTTCCAGGTTCGAGTCCCAGCTGGGTCAGCGTTGAGGTTTATCTCTGCAAAATTCCCCGCCCTGCCTACGGTCAGTAGGGGACACCGATAGGCTTGGAAAGGCCGCCGTCCGTCGGATGGGACGTTAAGCCGTGGCCCGTGTGCGGGAGAGCCATACCCTGTGCACGTTAAGGAACACGCTGGATGGCCTTGACGGGAGGCTACCATCTGTCTCCCAACAGCTGTTCCAGTGGGTCCCCTCCTCCAACCTTCTCTGAGCCTTCGGGGTCCTTGTGACCTGGCCATTTAGCCCATGGTGTGCAAAAAAGTGCCGCTCAGAGGTAAAACTGCCCAACAACAACGTTCTCCTTCCCTGCCAAAGTTACCTCTCACTGCAGATAATCGCTTGCCCTTCGGTAGGGTGACAATCAGTCCTGTCACCTACAGTCGCTCAGAAAAATATCCGAACACTATGGTTGATTACAGAATTCAGAAAAATATCTGGCAACGATTTTCTTAGAAATTGGTGATCTGGCAACCTTTGTGTCACGTGACACGAAGGCTGACACACGGCGCCACAGCTTAACATCCCATCCGACGAACGGCGGGCTTTCCAAGACCGTGTCCCCTACTGACCGTGAGCAGGGCGAGGAATTTTGCGGAAATAAATCTCAACGCTGACCCAGCTGGGACTCGAACCTGGGAACCACAGATTACGAGCCTGGTGCGCTACCGACTGAGCCATCCCCGCCCCCTGCACAGTTCGACATGATCGAAAGACAAAAATTACCTGAAAGACTTCACAGAGAGAAATATCCAGCAAGCCATGAACAAAGATAGCCACGAAAGAAAGGCCGATTATGTAAATCCTTTAGCTTAACTTTCCCCGTTGTGACGTAACGGAGAGCGCCCTCTAAGACGCACTAGAATGACCTTGGTAAAAGAAAGACATTTGGCGCCACCCGTATACACTCACCTTGGTATATATGCAGTAAACGCAAAGTTAAGCATAGGTTGAAAAATGCGCATAACTCGAAATATATTTTGAGAAATTTAATCAAGTGTCACAGGTAGATTGCGATGATTCCTGAGGTGTCGACAGCATGAAGATCGAATTATTCCTGAGGTGTCGACAGCAGGAAGATCGAATTATTCCTGAGGTGTCAACAGCAGGAAGATCGAATTATTCCTGAGGTGTCGACAGCATGAAGATCGAATTATTCCTGAGGTGTCGACAGCATGAAGATCGAATTATTCCTGAAGTGTCGACAGCAGGAAGATCGAATTATTCCTGAATTGTCGACAGCAGGAAGATCGAATTATTCCTCAAATATCGACAGCAGGAAGATCAAATTATTCTTGAAGTGTCGACATCGGGAAGATCGAATTATTCCTGAGGTGTCGACAGCAGGAAGATCGAATTATTCCTGAGGTGTCAACAGCAGGAAGATCGAATTATTTCTGAGGTGTCGACAGCTTGAAGATCGAATTATTCCTGAGGTGTCGACAGGATGAAAATCGAATTATTTCTGAGGTGTCGACAGCAGGAAGATCGAATTATTCCTGAAGTGTCGACAGCAGGAAGATCGAATTATTCCTGAATTGTCGACAGCAGGAAGATCGAATTATTCCTCAAGTGTCGACATCAGGAAGATCAAATTATTCCTCAAGTGTCGACAGCAGGAAGATCAAATTATTCTTGAAGTGTCGACATCTGGAAGATCGAATTATTCCTCAAGTGTCGACAGCAGGAAGATCAAATTATTCTTGAAGTGTCGACATCAGGAAGATCGAATTATTCCTCAAGTGTCGACAGCAGGAAGATCAAATTATTCCTCAAGTGTCGACAGCAGGAAGATCAAATTATTCCTCAAGTGTCGACAGCAGGAAGATCAAATTATTCTTGAAGTGTCGACATCAGGAAGATCGAATTATTCCTCAAGTGTCGACATCAGGAAGATCAAATTATTCCTCAAGTGTCGACAGCAGGAAGATCAAATTATTCTTGAAGTGTCGACATCGGGAAGATCGAATTATTCTTCAAGTGTCGACAGCAGGAAGATCAAATTATTCTTGAAGTGTCGACATCAGGAAGATCGAATTATTCCTCAAGTGTCGACAGCATGTAATAAAAAAAACATAAATACCCCCTCAAGCAGCTGCTTGCATGGAGATCGAATTATTCCTGAAAGTGTCGACATCAGGAAGATCGAATTATTCCTGAAGTGTCGACAGCAGGAAGATCGAATTATTACTGATTTGTAAACTAAGAAAAAAAACACCACGCATTGTATCGACTCTGTGTATCTTTTAAGGCCTGTTACGTAGCAACCCTAACAAAGAGTGACATTTACGTGCAGGAAGCTTATTGTTCCGGAACACGGCATTCGAATGCATATTGATTTAACAAATACAATAGACAAAGTAAAGCAACGGAGAATAGGAATTTGGCATTTTCGCGGAGAATTCAAAGCCTTCAGTTTGAGCAAATGTTGTATTTTGGCTCTGATTTTACTTAACATATTATTTATAGTTGCGCTCTTCGAAATTAGTCTTCACAAGTCTACGTTACCTAGGTTTGAGATTTGAGACGGGTTTCAGCTAAGCCTAACCCGACAATGACTTCGAGGTTCTAATTCCGTTTGTCAGAAGGTATGCAACTTCGGCCGACATACAGATTACGAGAAATATTTAAAAATGTGCTTTGTCGTATCGTTTGTTGCTTTAATTTCCTAAAAAAAAACCATCAAAACTTCAATCCAAACTATTATTATATTGGGGACGGGGGTGGCTCAGTTGGTAGCGCGCCGCGCTCGTACTCTGCAGTTCCCAGGTTCGAGTCCCAGCTGGGTCAGTGTTGAAATTTATCTCCGTCAATCGGTGTCCCCTACAGACCGTGAGCAGGGCGGGTAAAATTCCCCGTCCTGCCCGCAGTCAGTAGGGGACACCGATGGGCTTGGAAAGGCTGCCGTCCGTCTGATGGGTCGTTAAGCCGTAGCTCCGTGTGTGTAGCAGAGCCATATCCTGTGGACATTGGGGCCGGAATCTCTCAGTCGGTAGCGCGTAAGGCTCGTAATCTATAGTTCCCAGGTTCGAGTCCCAGCTGGGTCAGCGTTGAGATTTATCTCCACAAAATTCCCCGCCCTGCCCATGGTCAGTAGGGGACACAGGTGGGCTTGGAAAGGCCACCGTCCATAGGATGGGACGTTAAGCCGTGGCCCCGTGTGCGGGAGAGCCATACCCTGTGCACGTTATAAAACAGGCTGGATGGCCTTGACGGGAGGCTATCATCTGTCTCCCAACAGCTCTACCAGTGAGTCCCTTCCTCCAACTTTCTCTGAGCCTTCGGGGTCCATGTGACCAGGCCATTTAGCCCATGGTGTGAAAAAAAGTGCCGCTCAGAGGTAAAACAACCCAACCTGTGGACATTAAAGAACACGCTGGATGGCATTGACGGGAAGCTATCATCTGTCTCTCAACAACTGTTCCAGTGGGTCCTCTCCCCCAACCTTCTCTGAGCCTTCGGGGTCCATGTGACCTGGGCATTTAGCCCATGTTGTGCAAAAAAAGTGCCGCTCAGAGGTAAAACAACCCAACCTGTGGACATTAAAGAACACGCTGGATGGCATTGACGGGAAGCTACCATCTGTCTCTCAACAGCTGTTCCAGTGGGTCCTCTCCCCCAACCTTCTCTGAGCCTTTGGGGTCATGTGACCTGGGCATTTAGCCCATGGTGTGCAAAAAAAGTGCCGCTCAGAGGTAAAACAACCCAACCTGTGGACATTAAAGAACACGCTGGATGGCATTGACGGGAAGCTACCATCTGTCTTCTAACAGCTGTTCCAGTGGGTCCTCTCCCCCAACCTTCTCTGAGCCTTCGGGGTCATTGTGACCTGGCCATTTAGCCCATGGTGTGCAAAAAATTGCCGCTCAGAGGTAAAACAACCCAACCTGTGGACATTAAAGAACGCGCTGGATGGCATTGACGGTAGGCTACCATCTGTCTCCCAACAGCTCTACCAGTGAGTCCCTTCCTCCACCCTTCTCTGAGCACTCGGGGTCCTTGTGACTTGGTCATTTAGCCCATTTCGTGCTAAAAAAAAATGAGAAATATAGCTGAAAAACCCATTCTACTATATTGAATCTACTCTTCGCTCCCCAAATCGAAATGGCATTTACAGCCGTCCATTGACAGAATACCAGTTACTTTAAATTCCCTTCGACATTTTCTATGAACCAGTAAATTATTTTACTAAACTTTGAACACTTGAACAACATAAAATTCATGCTTTTGCAATTTAAAAAAATAAACATTTCAAAACCTTAAGAGCCTGAAAAAAATTCTTGAATACATTTTTCGAACTTATATCGTTCACTTAGGCCATTGTTTAGCAAAAGTGAAATATACTTGGGGACAGGTAACTTATAACCCCAACTATACAAAAAAAATATATATATATTACAATGTACATAACATCCTCGAACAAACGCTTCTGACTCCGTCTTTGTTGCATTGTATCTTCAAATAAACGCGATCAAATTATTCTAATTTTTCTGCACAGTTTTTTATTGCGTAACGAACAATAGCAACCTGCTTGATTATTATTCAGTGATGAAACAATAGGCTTTTCATTCCTAAACAAATATACGCCGTGTAATTGTTGCTGTTCACAATTCACATAATGACATCTAAATCCTCACCGTTAATTTTTCTAGCAGTCGTAGCTTCAAAAAACAGATCTGAAGTCTTCTGAGATTTATTTTGTAAATAAACAACAATGGGCGACGAAATTTCCAAACTCCTAAAACAACCAACAGCAAATAATATCTCTGTTCTTTGAAGCGTTATTTGCTCTAATATATTATACTTCTCACCAATAATTAAAACTGAAGTACATAATAGACTCAGCTCTCCATAGCTAAACTGAAAAAACAAAAAAATCCATGCACTATCATCATTACCAGAGAAAAGAGGGGTAAGAAAGCCATTTACAGAATAACAGCTCCACAAAGATATTGTGTTGATACCCACAATAAATTTCTCTCTGTTTTTTTTTCCTCCTAATTTCTTCACTGTCTTTAACATCCCATTGTTTCGCAAAAGGCCTTTTGTAGCCAACAATTTATGCACCATACATTTAACCGTTAAGCACGTGCCACGGGGCAACAATGCGGTGAAGTCCTTTGTTATCTGGTTGCCAGGGCAACGGCGCCTTCCGAAAGCGAAACACCATCCACTTGGGACAGAAGATAAAGAGAATCTTAATCTTTCCTCTTCTGTCTTACTGAAGTGGTTTGCAGGGATGTTTTCAAGAAGAAAGAGAACAGTGATTTTTCGTCTTTAGGAGGATTCTGCTTTTTGCACGTTAAAGGAAACAGTTGGGTTGTTGTTTTACCTCTGAGCGGCACTTTTTTGCACACCACGGGCTAAATGGCCAGGTCACATGGACCCCGAAGGCTCAGAGAAGGTTGGGGGAGGGGACCCATTGGAACAGTTGTTGGGAGACAGATGGTAGCTCCCGTCAAGGCCATCCAGCGTGTTCTTTAACGTGCACAGGGTATGGCTCTCCCTCACACGGGTTGGGTTGGGTTGTTTTACCTCTGAGCGGCACTTTTTTTGCACACCATGGGCTAAATGGCCAGGTCACATGGACCCCGAAGGCTCAGAGATGGTTGGGGGAGGGGACCCACTGGAACAGCTGTTGGGAGACAGATGGTAGCCTCCCGTTAAGGCCATCCAGCGTGTTCTTTAACGTGCACAGGGTATGGCTCTCCCATACACGGGGTCACGGCTTAACGTCCCATCCGACTGACGGCGGCCTTTCCAAGCCCATCGGTGCCCCCTACTGACCGTGGGCAGGGCGGGGAATTTTGCGGAGATAAATCTCAACGCTGACCCAGCTGGGACTCGAACATGGGAACTACAGATTACGAGCCTGGCGCGCTACCGACTTGTTAACGCTAAAGAACACGCCGGATGGCCTCGACAGGAAGCTGCCAGTTGTCTCCCAACAGCTGTTCCAGTGGGACTCCCTCAACCTTCTCTGAGCTTTCGGGGTCCTTGCGACCTGGCCATTTAACCCATTGTGTGCAAAAAGTGCCACTCAGAGATAAAACAACCCAACCTTGTTTGCAGGAGAGCCATAAATCTTCATAGTCCTGTGTTCAGGAGAGCCATAAATCTTCATAGTCCTGTGTTCAAGAGAGCCATAAATCTTCATAGTCCTGTGTTCAAGAGAGCCATAAATCTTCATAGTCCTGTGTTCAAGAGAGCCATAAATCTTCATAGACCTGTGCCCAAGAGAGCCATAAATCTTCATAGACCTGTGTCCAAGAGAGCCATAAATCTTCATAGGCCTGTGTTCAGGAGAGCCATAAATCTTCGTAGGCCTGTGTTCAAGAGAGCCATAAATCTTCATAGTCCTGTGTTCAAGAGAGCAATAAATCTTCATAGTCCTGTGTTCAAGAGAGCCATAAATCTTCATAGACCTGTGTTCAAGAGAGCCATAAATCTTCATAGACCTGTGCCCAAGAGAGCCATAAATCTTCATAGACCTGTGTCCAAGAGAGCCATAAATCTTCATAGGCCTGTGTTCAGGAGAGCCATAAATCTTCGTAGGCCTGTGTTCAAGAGAGCCATAAATCTTCATAGTCCTGTGTTCAAGAGAGCAATAAATCTTCATAGTCCTGTGTTCAAGAGAGCCATAAATCTTCATAGACCTGTGTTCAAGAGAGCCATAAATCTTCATAGACCTGTGCCCAAGAGAGCCATAAATCTTCATAGACCTGTGTCCAAGAGAGCCATAAATCTTCATAGGCCTGTGTTCAGGAGAGCCATAAATCTTCGTAGGCCTGTGTTCAAGAGAGCCATAAATCTTCATAGTCCTGTGTTCAAGAGAGCAATAAATCTTCATAGTCCTGTGTTCAAGAGAGTCATAAATCTTCATAGTCCTGTGTTCAAAAGAGCCATAAGTCTTCATAGTCCTGTGTTCAAGAGAGCCATAACTTGCTGTGGTTCTGTGTGCAGGAGAGTTCTTCTGTTAGCTCGTACCCGTCACCTTTCACTAATTCGTTTATATCGTCTTCCGCCATGTCGTTGAATGCTTCCTTCTGAGACCCAACTATAGTTGCAAACACTTGAAATTAAAATAAATACCCCGTCAAGCAGCTGCTTGCCACAGAGGTCTGATAGGAGCCTGTCAGTTTATATGCCACAGTAGAAGGTCTGTGAGGATGGCAAGACCTCAGCAGAAAAACGACACATACATCCATGCCTTACCCGGGGCTCGAACCCAGGTCCCGTAGATCAGTAGCCAAGCGCGCTAACCACTCGGCCACGGGACGGCTACTTGAAATTACATATTACATTTTAACAAAGGTTAAATAATTTTTTTATTCAAATTAAATTAACAATGGGCTTCCGCTAGCCCGTTACATGTTGCACATACTTGAGAAAAAAAAAAACTTTTGAATGTTTTAATTGCTGAAAAAATTTAATTGTAAGTTTTCAGTTGAAAAGTATTCAAAAGAAAGTAATCTATTGGATGGATAGATTAAAATGTGGTGGACGGTTAGAAGACCCTCAACTTTGAGATTTCTGTTCTCCCGAGCAAAGTTTGCATATTATATATATAATTTCATAGATATTTATTTATCTAAAATATACCAATTAGTTTAAAATTGTCTAATAATGTATTAACATAGTAGCAAAAAGTAAATTATATTAATATAAGTATTTTTAAATGAATCTTAGAGTTAAATGAACTCACTAAAAATCTTATCCATTCTTTTTTTCCTCCAGATTTCCACGTTTTCCTCAACAAATTTGTTCAAACAGATACCGTGTACAGACAGTGCAATAACACAAGAATTAAGAAGAACCGAGAAAAAAAATCCAATTAAAATATTAAATGTATTTTAATTGGATTTTTATTACTTCTGTTAGTGAACTGCCTTGACAATCAAGGTTGCCTTATTTAGGCCAAGGTAGTATCAATGTGGTTCTGATTAAAGCCAATAGCGTAGGAGGATTGGCAAGTGGGGAAACTATGAGACTGCGCAGTTGACGTTTCGGTGGTTCTCGTAGATCATTGGTTGATTGATAGGCCATTGACCTATGATCTGTGAGAAATCTGAAAACGTGAAGAGCGTAAGTCTCGTACTTTTCGCAATTGCTACTCCCGCTACGACGCCTATTTAAACATTCTGGAGCAGAAATTTCTTACCTTTAAAAGATCTCATCATTGAAAGGGGAGGATCGCCTTCTTCTGCACTTTTTTTTTTATTTTTGATTGTTGATTCCGTTCCGTTGCGGGAATTTTTAAACCACAAGTTAGTATTCCTCCTATAAAAAAAATATGTTCATTTTAGCTACTAGATTTTCCTCCTCTATTCAAGTTTACCATATTTAATTAGTTGTATTTTATTTTTTAATTTAAATACGTGAGTGGTTAGCGCGCTTGGCTACTGATCAAAGGAACCTGGGTTCGAGTCTGAGGTAAAGCATGAATGTTTGTCTTCCTCGTGAAGTCCCTCTCTCTTCACAGATTCTTGTCTATGGCGTATTAAACAGACAGACTCCTGTCAGACTTCTGTGACAAGCAGCAGCTTGAGGGATAATTTATTTAATTTTTTAAAGTTCTGGGGCCCTTGTGACCGGGAAATTTATACCATTATGTGCACAAAGGTGACGCTCAGATGTTCAGGACTCAGTCTTATTAAAATAAAAAATAAATACCCCCTCAAGCAGCTGCTTGCCACAGAGGTCTGACAGGAGCCTGTCAGTTTATATGCCATAGTAGAAGATCTGAGAGGATGGCAGGACCTCAGCAGAAAAACGACACATACATCCATGCCTTACGCAGGTCCCTGAGGCAGGGGTGGCTCAGTCGGTAGCGCGCCAGGCTCGTAATCTGTAGTTCCCAGGTTCGAGTCTCCGCAAAATTCCCCGCCCTGCCCACGGTTAGTAGGGGACACCGATGGGCTTGGAAAGGCCGCCGTCCGTCGGATGGGACGTTAAGCCGTGGCTCCGTGTGTGGGAGAGCCATACCCTGTGCACGCTAAAGAACACGCTGGATGGCCTTGACGGGAGGTTACCATCTGTCTCCCAACAGCTGTTCCAGTGGGTCCCCTCCCCCAACCTTCTCTGAGCCTTCGGGGTCCATGTGACCTGGCCATTTAGCCCATGGTGTGCAAAAAAAGTGCCGCCCAGAGGTAAAACAACCCAACGCAAGTCCCTTATATCAGCAACCAAGCGCGCTAACCACTCGGACATTATTTTCAATTAATCCAGTTTTGACAAAATATTCCTTTAAATTGCAAAACTTCTACAATAACATTAATATTCTGTTGTGACTTTAATATTAAATGTTTCGATTAGCTCTCACATTATTAAAGGAATTTATTTTTCGTGACATCATTCAGATACTGAGATCATAATTTTACAAACGTTTCCTGCCCAAGCGGAAGTGCAAATGAAAACTTTCCCGCTCAATCTTCACGCGCAGCAAACAAACAGTGTGCTACCATCTGGTGTTGGAAATAGGAATCAATATATTCAATTAACGGTATTCGACGATTTTTTGAACATCGTTTAATTTTTTATTGTTCAATATAAGTAGTATGCAACCAATCAGAATACTTTACCACTGAAACATTATTTTTTTTCTCATCGAAATTGTTTTGTGGAATGGAAAACACCGAAACAAATTTTGAAAAAAAAAACACAATCTTGCAGTGTTACAATCGATGCAATTTCCATTTAAAAATTCTCATTAGAAATATATAAAATTTCCCATTATAGATGAAATTTTTAGTGGATGAATAATTACCGTATTTGTGTTACCTTTTATATCCCCAAAGGAATCTATTTTACTTTATGACTGAGTTCGATTTCAAAAGTCGACTGAGGAATTTCAAGACCAGTTCCAAATTTACAGTCGCACAAAAAAATATCCGAACACTATTGGTTGATTACAGAATTCAGAAAAAATATCTGGCAACGACTTTTTTAGAAATTAGTGATCTGGCAACCTTCGTGTCACGTGACACGAAGGTTGCTAGATCACTAATTTCTAAAAAAATCGTTGCCAGATATTTTTTTTCTGAATTCTGTAATCAACCATAGTGTTCGGATACTTTTTTGAGCGACTGTAGGTGGTCATATTATTTTGATACCAGATCATGTGGGCTCACTCACGGAAATATTGAGCGTGTGCAGTTACCGTTCACAGCAAACTGGAGCGTGTGCAGTAACTGCACACGCTCCAGTTTGCTGTGAACGGTAACTGGAGCGTGTACAGTTGCTGTACACGCTCCAGATATTTTTCCTGAATTCTGTAATCACGTGACACGAAGGTTGCCAGATCACTAATTTCTAAAAAAATCGTTGCCAGATATTTTTTCTGAATTCTGTAATCAACCATAGTTTTCGGATATTTTTTTGAGCGACTGTACCTCTGCTTTTCATGAAGCAAAAAATAACGGTTTGATTCAGTAAACTAAGCGGTCACACATTTTTTCAGACGTTCAAATAAACTTTCCAATTTCAGGTTACCCCTCCCAAAGCTGGTGTTCGATGCAAATTTTCTGTCTTCACCGAAGTTTTGTGGTGGGGATGATAATAATTTTGATAACATAGGTATTTTGACTCGAACTTCACTTGGACTATACTTCAGCATTCAGTTTACAGCGCCATAGGAAACTTGATAAAATGTTTAATATTAATGAAATATTTCTGAAATGAATTCTTCTGTACTTTTGTCTGTGAGCAGCACTTTTTTTGAAGGACATCGATGGGCTTGAAAAGGCCACCGTCCGTTGGATGGGACGTTAAGCCGTGGCCCGTGTGCGGGAGAGCCATACCCTGTGCACGTTAAAGAACACGCTGGATGGCCTTGACGGGAGGCTACCATCTGCCTCATAATAGCTGTTCCAGTGGGTTCCCTCCCCCAACATTTTCTGAGCCTTCGGGGTCCATGTGACCTGGCCATTTAGCCCATGGTGTGCAAAAAAGTGCCGCTCAGAGGTAAAACAACCCAACGTTAAAGAACCCGCTGGATGGCCTTGACGGGAAGCTACCATCTGTCTTCCAACAGCTGTTCCAGTGGGTCCCCTCCCCCAACCTTCTCTGAGCCTTCGGGGTCCATGTGACCTGGGCATTTAGCCCATTGTGTGCAAAAAAGTGCCGCTCAGAGGTAAAACAACCCAACGTTAAAGAACACGCTGGATGGCCTTGACGGGAGGCTTTGGGTTGTTTGGGTTGTTTTACCTCTGAGCGGCACTTTTTTGCACACCATGGGCTAAATGGCCAGGTCACATGGACCCGAAGGCTCAGAGAAGGTTGGGGGAGGGGACCCACTGGAACAGCTGTTGGGAGACAGATGGTAGCCTCCCGTCAAGGCTATCCAGCGTGTTCTTTAACGTGCACAGGGTATGGCTCTCCCGCACACGGGGCCACGGCTTAACGTCCCATCCGACGGACGGCGGCTTTTCCAAGCCCATCGGTGTCCCCTACTGACCGTGGGCGGGGCGGGGAATTTTGCGGAGATAAATCTCAACGCTGACCCAGCTGGGACTCGAACCTGGGAACTACAGATTACGAGCCTGGCGCGCTACCGACTGAGCCACCCCCGCCCCTGACGGGAGGCTACCATCTGTCTCCCAACAGCTGTTCCAGTTGGTTCCCTACCCCAACTTTCTCTGAGCCTTCGGGGTCTATGTGACCTGGCCATTTTGTCCATGGTGTGCAAAAAAGTGCCGCTCACAGGTAAAACAACCCAATATTTTTGAAAACAATGGGTTAAATGACCAGGTCACAAAGACCCCAAGTGCTCAGAGAAATTAGGAGACAGATGGAAGCCTCCTGTAAAGGCCATCCAGCGTGTTTTTTTACGTGCAAAAGATACAGCTTAACGTCCCATCGGACGGACGGACATCTTTCAAACCCAGTAGTGTCCTTTTCTCACCGGGACAGGATGGGGGTTAGCGGAGGTCAATCTAAAAAAAAAGTTCTGACACTCAAACCTGGTAACCTGGTAATTGCAAATTAAGAGGGTGGCGGTGCCAAAGAAGGGGACAAGCCCAGCCATGGATTGGATTGGATTGTTTTACCTCTGAGCGGCACTATTTTGCACACCATGGGCTAAATGGCCAGGCCACAAGGACCCCGAAGGCTCAGAGAAGGTTGGGGGAGGGGACCCACTGGAACAGCTGTTGGGAGACTGATGGTGGCCTCCCGTCAAGGCCATCCAGCGTGTTCTTTAACGTGCACAGGGTATGGCTCTCCCGCACACGGGGCCACGGCTTAACGTCCCATCCGACGGACGGCGGCCTTTCCAAGCCCATCGGTGTCCCCTACTGACCGTGGGCAGGGCGGGGAGTTTTGCGGAGATAAGTCTCAACGCTGACCCAGCTGGGACTCGAACCATGGGAACTACAGATTACGAGCCTGGCGCGCTACCGACTGAGCCACCCCCGCCCCAAACCCAGCCATGTGATCTTTATCATTTACAAATATATTACATGTTATAGTGGTTAAATCGAACTAATTTGCATAGGCAAATGTGAAATATTATTTTAGAAGTGCTAAAATTATGAACAAGGATAGGTCAGATAATTAGGACAAAAAAAATCATCCAAGTGTCTTCTTATACGGTAAAAATCGTGTTAGTGGAGAACCAGCCCCAATTTAAAAATCATGTTAAAATGCATAGCATAATCCCTAACCTGTCGGGACGAGGTTGGAACAGTCGGTAGCGCGCCAGGTTCGTAATCTGCAGTTCCCAGGTTCGAGTCCCAGCTGGGCCTGCGTTGAGATTTATCTCCGCAAAACTCCCCGCCCTGCCCATGGTCAGTAGGGGACACCGATGTGCTTGGAAAGGCCGCCGTCCATCGGATGGAACGTTAAGCCGTGTTCCGTGTGCGGGAGAGCCATACTCTGTGCACGTTAAAGAACACGCTGGATGGCCATGACCGGAAGCTACCATCTGTCTCTCAACAGCTGTTCCAGTGGGTCGTCTTCCCAAACCTTTTCTGAGTCCTGGGGGTCCTTGTGACCTGGCCACGTTGCCGATTGTGCGCACAAAACGTGCCGTTCATTTGTAACCCAATCCTAACTTGTCCCTTAAGACTGCTCCGATTGGCTCCAAAGCTCATCTGGTAAATAATTCCCGCAATTTCGACTCCACATGTTAACGATGAATTGCATTATGAAACGAAAGAAGAGGAAATGACGTCAGCTTTAACACTCCTCCCTCGTTCCTCCCCGGCACTAGGACTCGTTTCGCTTGATTACCAACTTTCGATGTAAATTGGCGCAATGCAGCCTTCTTTTCGCTTACCCAGAAACTCGTTAAGTAGACGAAACTGAAGAAGAAGAAGAGTCGGACAATGGGGTCAGTGTTTAAATACACAAATTGCAATATTCCAGGAATTTCCGTTGCCCTTTTGTGCGGGAAATTACGTTTATGGATCCAAATAAGGGTTTCGAGAATAGATAAGAGAGATTATTTTTAATGCTTCTTTTCAGGAGCTTGTTAATTGGACAGAGTTAAAGCTAAGATTATCAGACTAAAGCCGTGTGTGGGTTGTTTTACCTCTGAGCGGCACTTTTTTTGCACACCATGGGCTAAATGGCCAGGTCACATGGACCCCGAAGGCTCAGAGAAGGTTGGAGGTGGAGACCCACTGGAACAGCTGTTAGGAGACAGATGGTAGCCTCCCGTCAAGGCCATCCAGCGTGTTCTTTAACGTGCACGGGGTATGGCTTTCCCGCACACGGGGCCACGGCTTAATGTCCCATCCGTCGGACGGCGGCCTTTCCAAACCCATCGGTGTCCGCTACTGACCGTGGGGAGGGCGGGGAGTTTTGTGGAGATAAATCTCAACGCTGGCCCTGCTGGGACTCGAACCTGGGAACTACAGATTACGAACCTAGCGCGCTACCGACTGAGGCGTTCCCCGCCACCTAAAGCTAGGGTTGTTGGATTGTTTTTCCTCTGAGCGACATTTTTTCCACACAATTACCATACAATATGTGAAATAGCCAGGTCACAAAGACCCCGAAGGCGCAGAATCCATTGGGGGAGGGGACCCACTGGACAAGTGTTAGGAGCCAGATGGTAACCTCTCGCCAAGGCCATGCAGCGTGTTCTTTAATATATGCGCAGGGTATGGCTCTTCTCTCACATACTCGGACCACGGCTAAATGTTCCAGATGATGGACGGGGGTCTTTTCAAGACTGTCGGTGTCCCCTACTGACCGAGGGCGGGACTCCGGATTTTCTGGAGATAAATCTCAACGCTGGACCAGACGGGACTGGAACATGGAAACTGCAGATTACCAGTCAGGCCCACTGCTGACTAACCCCCCCCACCCCCACCCCCCACCCCCCAAAAAAAACTAGGGTTAGTATATAAATAAATAAAAAAATAAATACCCCCTCAAGCAGCTGCTTGCCACAGAGGTCTGATAGGAGCCTGTTAGTTTATATGCCACAGTAGGAGATCTGAGAGGATGGCAGGACCTACGCAGAAAAACGACACACACATCCATGCCTAATTCCGGGGCTCGAACCCAGGTCCCTTAGATCAGTAGCCAAGCTCAATTAAAAATGATGCTAACTAGGATTAATAGTAATTTAATTGGCGAAGAATAATGTTGTTAGGACTAATGTTGTTAGTAAGGATTAATGCTAATTATTAATCAGGACTGGCGTTAACTAGCTAAAAGGTTATTGCTGGTTGGTCCGGATTAATCTTAACTAGCTAATGTTAATAATGATATTTATTTGAATAAACTGATTCATTCATTCATTCTAACTAGATGATAGGAAGAAGAAAGGCTTGATAATACGAAGATTTACCATAGAAGAATGCTAACTGATTAAGACTAACATTAGCTGTCCGATATTTATATTAAGTGATTGAAACTTGCACCAACCTGCTAATGATGACTGGGCTGATATTCACTGACCGATGCGAATTTCAACTGACTGAGAATGGCACTGACTGAAGCTAGTACTAACTGAACTGAAGTTGATAGTAACTGACCGAGCTGATATTAACTGATCAATACTAATATTAACTGACTGAGACTAGTACTAACTGAACTGAAATTGATCAGTTAACTGAATCTGACCGAGCTGATCTGATATTAACTGATTAATGATAATATTAACTGATTAATGACAATGAAACCTTCTATGTATCAGTGTAATATGTCTCATAACCATTTGACCTTTTATACTATTGAATTATTGTGCTATTTGAAT
Source organism: Ryuthela nishihirai (assembly GCA_038380435.1). Taxonomy (NCBI): domain Eukaryota; kingdom Metazoa; phylum Arthropoda; class Arachnida; order Araneae; family Heptathelidae; genus Ryuthela; species Ryuthela nishihirai. The sequence goes on along the minus strand of JAWZYU010000003.1, from coordinate 21,504,724 downwards.
TATTGTATACTTTACTGTTGTCATAATTGAACTTTAAAGGAAATAGGGAGCATTAACTAAAAATAAGCGTCAGCTTACTATGCTCTCCTTTTTTGTTTCGCCTTTCCTATTAAACACCAATATTTAATATGATTGTTATTTACTTTTTCTGATGCAATTGATATTTCTCAGCTATTTCACTTCTCAATTTTTTCATGTATATATTAATTGTTATTAGATAATTATGCTATGTAAATGTATATTGTATTGACTGGCGGAATAAAATAAAGATTATTATTATTATTATTATTAACTGACTGAGGCTAGTAGTAACTGAACTGAAGTTGATAGTAACTGATATCAACTGATCAATGCTAATATTAACTGACTGAGCTGATATTAACTGATCAATGCTAATATTAACTGACTGAGCTGATATTAACTGATCAATACTAATATTAACTGGGTGAGCTGATATTAATTGATAATTGCTAGTGCTAACCGACTGAGTTGATATTAACTGATCAATGCCAATATTAACTGACCGAGCTGATATTAACTGATCAATGCTAATATTAACTGACTGAGCTGATATTAACTGATCAATAGTAATATTAACTGGCTGAGCTGATATTAATTGATAATTGCTAGTGTTAACCGACTGAGTTGATATTAACTGATCAATGCCAATATTAACTGACCGAGCTGATATTAACTGATCAATGCTAATATTAACTGACTGAGCTGATATTAACTGATCAATACTAATATTAACTGGCTGAGCTGATATTAATTGATAATTGCTAGTGCTAACCGACTGAGCTGATATTAACTGATCAATGCTAATATTAACTGACTGAGCTGATATTAACTGATCAATGCTAATATTAACTGACCGAGCTGATATTAACTGATCAATGCTAATATTAACTGGCTGAGCTGATATTAATTGATAATTGCTAGTGCTAACCGACTGAGCTGATATTAACTGATCAATGCTAATATTAACTGACTGAGCTGATATTAATTGATCAATGCTAATATTAACTGACTGAGCTGATATTAACTGATCAATACTAATATTAACTGGCTGAGCTGATATTAATTGATAATTGCTAGTGCTAACCGACTGAGCTGATATTAACTGATCAATGCTAATATTAACTGACTGAGCTGATATTAACTGATCAATGCTAATATTAACTGACTGAGCTGATATTAACTGATCAATGCTAATATTAACTGACTGAGCTGATATTAACTGATCAATACTAATATTAACTGGCTGAGCTGATATTAATTGATAATTGCTAGTGCTAACCGACTGAGTTGATATTAACTGATCAATGCCAATATTAACTGACCGAGCTGATATTAACTGATCAATGCTAATATTAACTGACTGAGCTGATATTAACTGATCAATGCTAATATTAACTGACTGAGCTGATATTAATTGATCAATGCTAATATTAACTGACTGAGCTGATATTAACTGATTAATACTAATATTAACTGGCTGAGCTGATATTAATTGATAATTGCTAGTGCTAACCGACTGAGCTGATATTAACTGATCAATGCTAATATTAACTGACTGAGCTGATATTAACTGATCAATGCTAATATTAACTGACTGAGCTGATATTAACTGATCAATACTAATATTAACTGGCTGAGCTGATATTAATTGATAATTGCTAGTGCTAACCGACTGAGTTGATATTAACTGATCAATGCCAATATTAACTGACCGAGCTGATATTAACTGATCAATGCTAATATTAACTGACTGAGCTGATATTAACTGATCAATACTAATATTAACTGGCTGAGCTGATATTAATTGATAATTGCTAGTGCTAACCGACTGAGTTGATATTAACTGATCAATGCCAATATTAACTGACCGAGCTGATATTAACTGATCAATGCTAATATTAACTGACTGAGCTGATATTAACTGATCAATACTAATATTAACTGGCTGAGCTGATATTAATTGATAATTGCTAGTGCTAACCGACTGAGCTGATACTAACTGATCAATGCTAATATTAACTGACTGAGCTGATATTAACTGATCAATGCTAATATTAACTGACCGAGGCTGATATTAACTGATCAATACTAATATTAACTGGCTGAGCTGATATTAATTGATAATTGCTAGTGCTAACCGACTGAGCTGATATTAACTGATCAATGCTAATATTAACTGACTGAGCTGATATTAACTGATCAATGCTAATATTAACTGACTGAGCTGATATTAACTGATCAATACTAATATTAACTGGCTGAGCTGATATTAATTGATAATTGCTAGTGCTAACCGACTGAGTTGATATTAACTGATCAATGCCAATATTAACTGACCGAGCTGATATTAACTGATCAATGCTAATATTAACTGACTGAGCTGATATTAACTGATCAATACTAATATTAACTGGCTGAGCTGATATTAATTGATAATTGCTAGTGCTAACCGACTGAGTTGATATTAACTGATCAATGCCAATATTAACTGACCGAGCTGATATTAACTGATCAATGCTAATATTAACTGACTGAGCTGATATTAACTGATCAATACTAATATTAACTGGCTGAGCTGATATTAATTGATAATTGCTAGTGCTAACCGACTGAGCTGATACTAACTGATCAATGCTAATATTAACTGACTGAGCTGATATTAACTGATCAATGCTAATATTAACTGACCGAGGCTGATATTAACTGATCAATACTAATATTAACTGGCTGAGCTGATATTAATTGATAATTGCTAGTGCTAACCGACTGAGCTGATATTAACTGATCAATGCTAATATTAACTGACTGAGCTGATATTAACTGATCAATGCTAATATTAACTGACTCAGCTGATATTAACTGATCAATACTAATATTAACTGGGTGAGCTGATATTAATTGATAATTGCTAGTGCTAACCGACTGAGTTGATATTAACTGATCAATGCTAATATTAACTGACTGAGCTGATATTAACTGATCAATGCTAATATTAACTGACTGAGCTGATATTAACTGATCAATGCTAATATTAACTGACTGAGCTGATATTAACTGATCAATACTAATATTAACTGGCTGAGCTGATATTAATTGATAATTGCTAGTGCTAACCGACTGAGTTGATATTAACTGATCAATGCCAATATTAACTGACCGAGCTGATATTAACTGATCAATGCTAATTAACTGACTGAGCTGATATTAACTGATCAATGCTAATATTAACTGACTGAGCTGATATTAATTGATCAATGCTAATATTAACTGACTGAGCTGATATTAACTGATCAATACTAATATTAACTGGCTGAGCTGATATTAATTGATAATTGCTAGTGCTAACCGACTGAGCTGATATTAACTGATCAATGCTAATATTAACTGACTGAGCTGATATTAACTGATCAATGCTAATATTAACTGACTGAGCTGATATTAACTGATCAATACTAATATTAACTGGCTGAGCTGATATTAATTGATAATTGCTAGTGCTAACCGACTGAGTTGATATTAACTGATCAATGCCAATATTAACTGACCGAGCTGATATTAACTGATCAATGCTAATATTAACTGACTGAGCTGATATTAACTGATCAATACTAATATTAACTGGCTGAGCTGATATTAATTGATAATTGCTAGTGCTAACCGACTGAGTTGATATTAACTGATCAATGCCAATATTAACTGACCGAGCTGATATTAACTGATCAATGCTAATATTAACTGACTGAGCTGATATTAACTGATCAATACTAATATTAACTGGCTGAGCTGATATTAATTGATAATTGCTAGTGCTAACCGACTGAGCTGATACTAACTGATCAATGCTAATATTAACTGACTGAGCTGATATTAACTGATCAATGCTAATATTAACTGACCGAGGCTGATATTAACTGATCAATACTAATATTAACTGGCTGAGCTGATATTAATTGATAATTGCTAGTGCTAACCGACTGAGCTGATATTAACTGATCAATGCTAATATTAACTGACTGAGCTGATATTAACTGATCAATGCTAATATTAACTGACTCAGCTGATATTAACTGATCAATACTAATATTAACTGGGTGAGCTGATATTAATTGATAATTGCTAGTGCTAACCGACTGAGTTGATATTAACTGATCAATGCTAATATTAACTGACTGAGCTGATATTAACTGATCAATGCTAATATTAACTGACTGAGCTGATATTAACTGATCAATACTAATATTAACTGGCTGAGCTGATATTAATTGATAATTGCTAGTGCTAACCGACTGAGCTGATATTAACTGATCAATGCTAATATTAACTGACTGAGCTGATATTAACTGATCAATACTAATATTAACTGACTGAGCTGATATTAACTGATCAATACTAATATTAACTGGGTGAGCTGATATTAATTGATAATTGCTAGTGCTAACCGACTGAGTTGATATTAACTGATCAATGCTAATATTAACTGACTGAGCTGATATTAACTGATCAATACTAGTATTAACTGGCTGAGCTGATATTAATTGATAATTGCTAGTGCTAACCGACTGAGTTGATATTAACTGATCAATGCTAATATTAACTGACTGAGCTGATATTAACTGATCAATACTAATATTAACTGGCTGAGCTGATATTAATTGATAATTGCTAGTGCTAACCGACTGAGCAGATATTAACTGATCAATACTAATATTAAGTGATCGAAACTGGTCGTGACTGAGCTGATATTAACTGATCAATGTTAATATTAACTGAAAGACACTGGTACTAATAGGACTGATATTAACTGACCAATGCCAATTTTAATTGACCGATGCTAATTTCTACCAATACTGACGAAATAATAGTGACAATATTAACTGACAGGCTAGTACTAACTGAACTGAATTTGAGAGTAAGTGACCGAGCTGATTTAACTGATCAGTACTATTAACTGACTGAGACTAGTACTAACTGAACTGAAATTAATAGTAACTGACCGAGCTGATCTGATATTAACTGATTAATGATAATATTAACTGATTAATGATCATATTAATTGACTGAGGCTAGTAGTAACTGAACTGAAGTTGATAGTAACTGATATCAACTGATCAATGCTAATATTAACTGATCAATGCTAATATTAACTGACTGAGCTGATATTAACTGATCAATGCTAATATTAACTGACTGAGCTGATATTAACTGATCAATGCTAATAATAACTGACAGAGACTGATACTGACTGATCAATGCTAATATTAACTGACTGAGCTGATATTAACTGATTAATGCTAATATTAACTGACTGAGCTGATATTAACTGATCAATGTTAATATTAACTGATCAATGCTAATATTAACTGACTGAGCTGATATTAACTGATCAATGCTAATATTAACTGACTGAGCTGATATTAACTGATCAATGCTAATATTAACTGACTGAGCTGATATTAACTGATCAATGCTAATATTAACTGACTGAGCTGATATTAACTGATCAATGCTAATATTAACTGACCGAGCTGATATTAACTGATCAATACTAATATTAACTGACTGAGCTGATATTAACTGATTAATGCTAATATTAACTGACTGAGCTGATATTAACTGATCAATGTTAATATTAACTGATCAATGCTAATATTAACTGACTGAGCTGATATTAACTGATCAATGCTAATATTAACTGACTGAGCTGATATTAACTGATCAATGCTAATATTAACTGACTGAGCTGATATTAACTGATCAATGCTAATATTAACTGACTGAGCTGATATTAACTGATCAATGCTAATATTAACTGACCGAGCTGATATTAACTGATCAATACTAATATTAACTGACTGAGCTGATATTAACTGATCAATGCTAATATTAACTGACTGAGCTGATATTAACTGATCAATGCTAATATTAACTGACTGAGCTGATATTAACTGATCAATGCTAATATTAACTGACTGAGCTGATATTAACTGATCAATGTTAATATTAACTGATCAATGCTAATATTAACTGACTGAGCTGATATTAACTGATCAATGCTAATATTAACTGACTGAGCTGATATTAACTGATCAAAGCTAATATTAACTGACTGAGCTGATATTAACTGATCAATGCTAATATTAACTGACTGTGCTGATATTAATTGATCAATGCTAATATTAACTGATCAATGCTAATATTAACTGACTGAGCTGATATTAACTGATCAATGCTAATATTAAAAGTGAAATGAAAAGTTAAGCCAGTGAAAGACACTGGTACTAATAGGACTAATAATATTAACTGACCAAAGCCATGTTTTAATTGACCGATGCTAATATTAACTGACAGACTAGTACTAATTGAACTGAAGTTGATAGTAATTGATCGATGCTAATAATAACTGACAGAGGCTGATACTGACTGAGGGTGATGCTAACCATCAAAGCTGAGGGCAATAATTTTAAAAGTTGACATCTATAAAAAAATAAATATCACGTCAAGCAGCTGCTTGCCACAGAAATCTGATAGGAGCCTGTCAGTTTATACGCCATTCAGAAAGTCTGTGATGTTGGAGAGACCTCTACAGAATGATTTTGAATATTAATTGAAGCTGTTAGTCATTGCAATCTTATAAAATTAATGACGTACAGTCGCTCAAAAAAATATCCGGACACTATGGTTGATTACAGAATTTAGAAAAAATATCTGGCAACGATTTTTTTTAGAAATTAGTGATCTGGCAACCTTCGTGTCACGTGACACGAAGGTTGCCAGATCACAGCAAATCACAGCAAACTGGAGATCACAGCAAACTGGAGCGTGTGCAGTAACTGCACACGCTCCAGTTTGCTGTGAACGCTAACTGGAGCGTGTACAGTTGCTGTACACGCTCCAGATATTTTTCCTGAATTCTGTAATCACGTGACACGAAGGTTGCCAGATCACTAATTTCTAAAAAAAAATCGTTGCCAGATATGTTTTCTGAATTCTGTAATCAACCGTAGTGTTCGGATACTTTTTTGAGCGACTGTATCTCTCATCGGTTTACGTTGACGTGAATGATGTCATTGGCAGTAGCAAGAGTTAAGGGGGGTTGCAGCAGCAACAATGGAGATCCGTAATAACAGCAACAACAACCAAAAGAGGTAACAAAACGCCCCTCGCGAGCCGTAAGTGCTAATTGTTTGGCAGCATGTGCGTTGTTTGCGTTTTCTGTTACGGTGAACAAACGGTTCTGTTAATTGGTCTTCTGAGGATTTACTTGTCCATTGGCAAGAAGCGATCAGCCTCAGCTTTGACAATCACCGAGACGACGCTTCTATTTGGCCAGCTTGGCTCATTACGAGGAGACGGATTCGCCTCTTGATGATTTCAAAGCTGAGTCCACCTCTTGTTTTCAACATTACTGCATCTTGAATTAAACAGTGAGGATGAATTTATCTCGATGATTCGGAGAAATAAATAAATGTATCCATAACCAGATAATTATGCTGTAAGGTCATGTGGATTTTTCATCTTGTTTCTTTCGACAACGAGGCAAATAGATTTGAAGAATCGTAAGGTCTCTACGATGGCATATAAACTGACAGGCTCCTGTCAGACCTCTGTGGCAAGCAGCTGCTTTAGGAGGTATTTATTTTTATTTTTTTATAAGGTTTCTACTATGGCATACAAATTGACAGGCTCCTGTCAGACCTCTGTGGCAAGCAGCTGCTTGAGGGGGTATTTTTATTTTTATAAGGTTTCTACTATGGCATACAAATTGACAGGCTCCTGTCAGACCTCTGTGGCAAGCAGCTGCTTGAGGGGGTATTTATTTTTATTGTTTTATAAGGTTTCTACTATGGCATACAAATTGACAGGCTCCTGTCAGACCTCTGTGGCAAGCAGCTGCTTGAGGGGGTATTCATTTTTATTTTTTATAAGGTTTCTACTATGGCATACAAATTGACAGGCTCCTGTCAGACCTCTGTGGCAAGCAGCTGTTTGAGGGGGTATTTATTTTTATTTTTTTTATAAGGTTTCTACTATGGCATACAAATTGACAGGCTCCTGTCAGACCTCTGTCGCAAGCAGCTGCTTGAGGGGGTATTTATTTTTACTTTTTTTATAAGGTTTCTACTATGGCATACAAATTGACAGGCTCCTGCCAGACCTCTGTGGCAAGCAGCTGCTTGAGGGGGTATTCATTTTTATTTTTTTATAAGGTTTCTACTATGGCATACAAATTGACAGGCTCCTGTCAGACCTCTGTGGCAAGCAGCTGCTTGAGGGGGTATTCATTTTTATTTTTTATAAGGTTTCTACTATGGCATACAAATTGACAGGCTCCTGTCAGACCTCTGTGGCAAGCAGCTGTTTGAGGGGGTATTTATTTTTATTTTTTTTATAAGGTTTCTACTATGGCATACAAATTGACAGGCTCCTGTCAGACCTCTGTGGCAAGCAGCTGCTTGAGGGGGTATTTATTTTTACTTTTTTTATAAGGTTTCTACTATGGCATACAAATTGACAGGCTCCTGCCAGACCTCTGTGGCAAGCAGCTGCTTGAGGGGGTATTCATTTTTATTTTTTTATAAGGTTTCTACTATGGCATACAAATTGACAGGCTCCTGTCAGACCTCTGTGGCAAGCAACTGCTTGAGGGGGTATTTATTTTTATTTTTTTAATAAGGTTTCTACTATGGCATACAAATTGACAGGCTCCTGTCAGACCTCTGTGGCAAGCAGCTGCTTGAGGGGGTATTCATTTTTATTTTTTTATAAGGTTTCTACTATGGCATACAAATTGACAGGTTCCTGTCAGACCTCTGTGGCAAGCAGCTGCTTGAGGGGGCATTTATTTTTTATAAGGTTTCTACTATGGCATACAAATTGACAGGCTCCTGTCAGACCTCTGTGGCAAGCAGCTGCTTGAGGGGGTATTTATTTTTATTTTTTATAAGGTTTCTACTATGGCATACAAATTGACAGGCTCCTGTCAGACCTCTGTGGCAAGCAGCTGCTTGAGGGGGTATTCATTTTTATTTTTTTAATAAGGTTTCTACTATGGCATACAAATTGACAGGCTCCTGTCAGACCTCTGTGGCAAGCAGCTGCTTGAGGGGGTATTTATTTTTATTTTTAATAAGGTTTCTACTATGGCATACAAATTGACAGGCTCCTGTCAGACCTCTGTGGCAAGCAACTGCTTGAGGGGGTATTTATTTTTATTTTTTTAATAAGGTTTCTACTATGGCATACAAATTGACAGGCTCCTGTCAGACCTCTGTGGCAAGCAGCTGCTTGAGGGGGTATTTATTTTTATTTTTTTATAAGGTTTCTACTATGGCATACAAATTGACAGGCTCCTGTCAGACCTCTGTGGCAAGCAGATGCTTGAGGGGGTATTCATTTTTATTTTTTTTATAAGGTTTCTACTATGGCATACAAATTGACAGGTTCCTGTCAGACCTCTGTGGCAAGCAGATGCTTGAGGGGGTATTTATTTTTATTTTTTTTATAAGGTTTCTACTATGGCATACAAATTGACAGGCTCCTGTCAGACCTCTGTGACAAGCAGCTGCTTGAGGGGGTATTTATTTTTATTTTTTATAAGGTTTCTACTATGGCATACAAATTGAGAGGCTCCTGTCAGACCTCTGTGGCAAGCAGCTGCTTGAGGGGGTATTTATTTATTTATTTAAGGTTCAGGGGGGAATATAATGTCAATGGGAAGCTAAAGTCAAAGCTCTTATAACTTCTAAAATAAGTTTTTCTATTTTGAAAAATGTGATTGCAGATAAAGATCTCAATCAAATAAATCAATATCTCGATTTTCTACAATATTCGTTCAGTATTTAACGAGTTATGGAAGTTGGAATATATGTAACAACAGCAATGCCAGTTTTGAGATACCTATACAAAAATGATGAATAGTGAAAGAATTTTTTTCACGAATTTCTAAAATACCTACAGTCGCTCAAAAATAGTATCCGAACACTATGGTTGATTACAGAATTCGGAAAAAATATCTGGCAACGATTTTCTTTTAGAAATTAGTGATCTGGCAACCTTCGTGTCACGTGATTACAGAATTCAGGAAAAATATCTGGAGCGTGTACAGCAACTGTACACGCTCCAGTTACCGTTCACAGCAAACTGGAGCGTGTGCAGTTACTGTGTCAATAGGTAACTGCACACGCTCAATATTTCCGTGAGTGAGCCCACACGATCTAGTATCAAAATAATATTACCACTTACAGTCGATCAAAAAAGTATCCGAACACTATGGTTGATTACAGAATTCAGAAAAAATATCTGGCAACGATTTTTTTTTAGAAATTAGTGATCTGGCAACCTTCGTGTCACGTGATTATAGAATTCAGGAAAAATATCTGGAGCGTGTACAGCAACTGTACACGCTCCAGTTACCGTTCACAGTAAACTGGAGCGTGTGCAGTTACTGCAGACGCTCCAGTTCTTCTTTTTTATTTTTGTGCCCTGTGTAATAATTATTTTCCCTCGAGAATAAAAATCGAAAGGTAAATCAGAAAATCTTTCGGTCTGGAACATGATTTTTTAATCTGTAGAATGAAATGAACAGGTGGATTAAAAAACACCATTCTGATGTAGTGGATGAGAGAAAGGTTGGATCAAGCGATCCACAGTTCAAATTTCATGAATTTAGCAAGTTATTCAAATTCATTTTATCACAATTTATCATTTCTCTACGGGGGGCGGGGGCGGGGGGGGGGGGCTCAGTCGGTATCTCGCCAGGCTCGTAATCTGTAGTTCCCAGGTTCGAGTCCCAGCTGGGTCAGCGTTGAGATTTATCTCCGCAAAATTCCCCGCCCTGCCCATGGTCAGTAGGGGACACCGATGGGCTTGGAAAGGCCGCCGTCCGTAGAATGGGACGTTAAGCCGTGGCCCCGTGTGCGGGAGAGCCATACCCTGTGCACGTTAAAGAACACGCTGGATGGCCTTGACGGGAGGCTACCATCTGTCTCCCAACAGCTGTTCCAGTGAGTCCCCTCCCCCAACCTTCTCTGAGCCTTCGGGGTCCATGTGACCTGGCCATTTAGACCATTTCGTGCATAAAAGCTCTGCTCAGAAGTAAAACAACCCAACCTTCTTTAAAGACCTCTTGCTCAAACGGAAGAAGGTAAAAAAAATAAATAAAGCAGTCTGGCATTTAACTAAGATGCATTTTGAATGAATCGAAACTATAAAACGAAGGAAGGTTTACCATTTCTTTTTAAGCATCGTTAGCCTACAAGTCAAAATGCAACTAGAATATTGAACCAACACCCACAATAAGGAAACTAATGATACTAAAACACACACGCATTTTAAAGACACCTAGAATAACTTCAGAGGTGTGATAAACGAACTAAAAGACTTCTACAGTCGTTAAAACGATACTGTCTACACAAATGGCCTTCCAACTATAAAAGATACCATTGTTTAGCTAGAACCATACTTAACACATTTTCCCCGTTGAAGTTTCTCTAAAAAAAAAACAATATTAGCAACTTGGGCTTTAAAGCACAAAACACCGTAGCTCAAGGGGTTAAAGCCAGGCCATTAAATAGCTTAAAACATCAGCTAAAAGCAAACAACGTATATCAGGTACACCCTTCAATAATTCATCTTAACCTACAGGAAGCAGCTTCATTACCATGACAATTCTTTCTGCGTATTTTCCATAAACAAACATGACATCGCCTTCCCCGTGCGATTATGCTAATCCAAAGTCTTTGATGGAGTCCGGCTTTTGCGTCAACAAGTTCCGTTAATTATAGTGATGGTAGAGTTCAGGATAGAAGAACATTAATCTAGGGCCAGTGTACCTCGTCTTCGGGGGAACAATGCCTTTCATACACGGCAAGAGAGAGCATGCTTTTCTCACTATTGCGTTTACACTCAAAACAAACAGTAAACAAGGTGCGAGATTGTTGGCATTTCCTTCTCCGCTTTCCACTCTGGGATTTTGATAGTCGGGTTAACAAAAGCCAAATGATGTCTTAACTGAGAATAAACGAGGAAGTCATTGTTGTTCGAGTAACTGTTAATCGCCAGGCTGAAGAATGAACGCTATTGTTACGCAGAAGTTTTGAATTTTCTGGAGAAGAAAGAAAAAAAGCTGTGATAAATAAAGTTTGCTATTCCTTTTCCATACAAACGAGATTTTGAATTAAATAACGGTGCATCACGTTACCTTTTGTGAATATTCTGGAGGAGGAAACCCTCTAAGGCAAGTAAAGGAATGAAACGGAAGATTTATTCCATCCCAATTGGGATTTTTCTCTATTTTTCAGTGACTTGGAGCGGTTTTTGGGCTCATTATTGAATAGGTGAAGACCTAATTGCTTAATAATACCTTAGAAAGATCACGTTCTAAATTTATTCTTATATTGTGTAAACTCCGTCTTTATTTTTCAAATCATCTCAACTTTTATGGTGCTTCACACTAACTCCCGAAATCGCTATTAAAATGCAGTCATGGAAATAGCCACGTTTACTTATTCGTTTCCGTTTTTTTTTTTTGCTTCGTTTTGTTCATCTCTTCCGTTAAGTCACCTCTAGAGACACAACTCATTTGAAATGCAAAAAGAGTGCTAATTGAGATTAAAAAAACGGCAAAGAGAATCAACAAAGCCTATAAGAAAAAGTCAGTAGCTAGGAAAAATTATGAGGGGCGCCTGGTGTCTGGATTTAATTGGAACTAAACAGAACACCGTTCTTCCGCGTCGAATTCCGCAATATACGAGTCCCCCCCACACCCTCTCATTCCATTGAGGCAAGGTTGGCTCAATCAGTAACGCGCCAGGCTCGTAATATGCAGTTCCCTGGTTCGAGTTCCAGCTGGGTCAGCGTTGAGATTTATCTCCGTAGAACTCTCTGCCCTGCCCACGGTCAGTAAGGGACACCGATGGGCTCAGAAAGGAAATCCTGCCCTGTGTAAATATTTACTGACCCTGGTCATTATTTCTCTATTTTGTTTGCGTTTCTCAGTTTCTGATGAAATCTATTGAGAAAACAAAAACGTTACGTAAACAGAATTTGGATGTTCTTTGAAAAAGGAAAGGAAGAAGAAAAAACAGGGAGAAAAAAAAATGATCAAGGGATTTCAATTTCTGCTTTTTTTTATATCCTTTCTCTCTCCTTTTTCTTATTTTCTGGAAGGATTTCCAACACATCTAAGAAAAGCCAAGTCATCTTTAGCATCTTTAGCAACGGATGACATAAGGAGGTGCAAGATGAAGGAGTGAGAAACCGGGGGGGGGGGGGGAGTAAGAGCGGTCATTCTCGAGTGGACGTCAACAACTTGTTTGGAGCAGCATCCATTGAGCCCTGGAACTCCTGGACTTCGTCGATTGCACACTTCAGTTGCGAGCCGCGAAGCGCGCGACTCACCCGCTTCATTCATTCCTTAGTCCGACTTCCCTCACCCCCCCCCCCCCCGAACCTCCTCTTCCCCTCTAGTGTGAGTTCGATGGGTAAAGCGGCTGCAGAGAGGATCGAGGAGAAAAGGGGAATGAGGATTATAGGAAGCGCTAGAGTGGTCAACGGAGGAGAGGGATGAGGATGGAAATGGCGAACAATGAAGGATGCTGGCTTCTCTTGATATCTGTGTGACCTATGCGACAGTTTTTGGCGCTTTTTCTATTTTATCTTCATTGCGTTGTCACCTTCTTTATGCAGTGTTGCTGAGAGGGGGATAATTCGGATCCTAAATCTGCAGATTAAGTAGCTTGCGAAAAGAAGATACTCTACACTCATATTTCATTTATTTGTGCTGAGAGCAAATTTAATGTAAAATAGGATCTATTGTCGTTGATTCGAGTAATTGTTGTTGCGCTAAGGAATTGAGTTCGTTCACTTTCCGAACTGAGTTTGTACGTTTCTCGGAGTTGAGTGTGTACATTTCTCGGAGTTGAGTGTGTACATTTCTTGGAGTTGAATTTGTACATTTCTCGAAATCGAGTTCCTACCTTCTTCGGAATTGAGTTCGTTCACTTTCCGAACTGAGTTCGTACATTTCTCGGAGTTGAGTTTGTACATTTCTCGGAGTTGAGTTTGTACATTTCTCGGAATCGAGTTCCTACCTTCTTCGGAATTGAGTTCGTTCACTTTCCGAAGTGAGTTCGTACATTTCTAGGAGTTGAGTTGGTACATTTCTCGGAATCGAGTTCCTACATTCTTCGGAATTGTGTTCGTACATTTCTCGGAGTTGAGTGTGTACATTTCTCGGAGTTGAGTTTGTTCATTTCTCGGAATCGAGTTCCTATCATCTTCGGAATTGAGTTCGTTTACTTTCCGAACTGAGTTCGTACATTTCTCGGAGTTGAATTTGTGCATTTCTCGAAATCGAGTTCCTACCTCTTTCGGAATTGAGTTCCTATCATCTTCGGAATTGAGTTCGTTTACTTTCCGAACTGAGTTCGTACATTTCTCGGAGTTGAATTTGTGCATTTCTCGAAATCGAGTTCCTACCTCTTTCGGAATTGAGTTCGTTCACTTTCCGAACTGAGTTCGTACATTTCTCGGAGTTGAATTTGTACATTTCTCGGAATCGAGTTCCTACCTTCTTCGGAATTGAGTTCGTCCACTTTCCGAACTGAGTTCGTACATTTCTCGGAGTTGAGTCTGTACATTTCTCGAAATCGAGTTCCTACCTTCTTCGGAATTGAGTTCGTTCACTTTCCGAACTGAGTTCGTACATTTCTCGGAGTTGAGTTTGTACATTTCTCGGAGTTGAGTTTGTACATTTCTCGGAATCGAGTTCCTACCTTCTTCGGAATTGAGTTCGTTCACTTTCCGAAGTGAGTTCGTACATTTCTAGGAGTTGAGTTGGTACATTTCTCGGAATCGAGTTCCTACATTCTTCGGAATTGTGTTCGTACATTTCTCGGAGTTGAGTGTGTACATTTCTCGGAGTTGAGTTTGTTCATTTCTCGGAATCGAGTTCCTATCATCTTCGGAATTGAGTTCGTTTACTTTCCGAACTGAGTTCGTACATTTCTCGGAGTTGAATTTGTGCATTTCTCGAAATCGAGTTCCTACCTCTTTCGGAATTGAGTTCCTATCATCTTCGGAATTGAGTTCGTTTACTTTCCGAACTGAGTTCGTACATTTCTCGGAGTTGAATTTGTGCATTTCTCGAAATCGAGTTCCTACCTCTTTCGGAATTGAGTTCGTTCACTTTCCGATTGAGTTCGTACATTTCTCGGAGTTGAATTTGTACATTTCTCGGAATCGAGTTCCTACCTTCTTCGGAATTGAGTTCGTCCACTTTTCGAACTGAGTTCGTACATTTCTCGGAGTTGAGTCTGTACATTTCTCGGAATCGAGTTCCTACCTTCTTCGGAATTGAGTTCGTTCACTTTCCGAACTGAGTTCGTACATTTCTCGGAGTTGAATTTGTGCATTTCTCGAAATCGAGTTCCTATCATCTTCGGAATTGAGTTCGTTCACTTTCCGAACTGAGTTCGTACATTTCTCGGAGTTGAATTTGTACATTTCTCGAAATCGAGTTCCTACCTTCTTCGGAATTGAGTTCGTTCACTTTCCGAACTGAGTTCGTACATTTCTCGGAGTTGAATTTGTACATTTCTCGAAATCGAGTTCCTACCTTCTTCGGAATTGAGTTCGTTCACTTTCCGAACTGAGTTCGTACATTTTTCGGAGTTGAGTTGGTACATTTCTCCGAATCGGGTTCCTACATTCTTCGGAATTGAGTTAGACTCAAGTAGGTGGTAAACACATATATATTACCCTATTTACAGAAAATAATTTTTAGAAGAAAAGACATTGTGAGGGTGGTCCGGTTCGTTCCGGTTGCCTTCCTGCCAACCTCTCCCTTTATTTAGTTATTGAGTCATTCATTTACTAATTCGAGGTCTGAGACGAATTACAAAGGCAAATACATTCACATTATTTTAAAGCAGGGAGCGACAACTATTTATCTAGTTTTGCAACGATTTTCCCCACCTGAAAATACAATTTCCAATAGGTCATAATAACATTTACAAGTTTAGTGATAGGAAAATTTCATTTGTTAGTATTTCTGGTGAAAAATTCCCACTTGTACAATTCACTCAAGATTTACGTCCTTTTCTTCTTAAAGACCATTTCTGCTATTCTGCTGAGGGGCGGGGGTGGCTCAGTCGGTAGCGCGCCAGGCTCGTAATCTGTAGTTCCCAGGTTCGAGTCCCAGCTGGGTCAGCGTTGAGATTTATCTCCGCAAAATTCCCCGCCCTGCCCACGGTCACTAGGGGATACCGATGGGCTTGGAAAGGCTGCCGTCCTTCGGATGGGACGTTAAGCCGTGGCCCGTGTGCGGGAGAGCCATACCCTGTGCACGTTAAAGAACACGCTGGATGGCCTTGACGGGAGGCTACCTCTGTCTCCCAACAGCTGTTCCAGTGGGTCCCCTCCCCCAACCTTCTCTGAGCCTTCGGGGTCCTTGTGACCTGGCCATTTAGCCCATGGTGTGCAAAAAAGTGCCGCTCAGAGGTAAACTAACCCAACGCACCTGGAAATACAATTTTCAATAGGTCATAATAACATTTACAAGGAAAACTTCATTTGTTAGTATTTCTGGTGAAGAATTCCCACTTGTACAATTCACTCAAGATTTACGTCCTTTTCTTCTTAAAGACCATTTCTGCTATTCTGCATTCGATAAATAGTAAATATTCTTTTTCACCAGCGGAATCATACACAAGGCCGTCATAAAAAAAAAACTTTGTCTTCAATGAACAAAGAAATATTGACATCAACTATGTCCATTCTGTGTCAGTCTTTACATTGTAATCTTTCGGTGCTCCTATTTGAATAAGAACTCGCAGAATCTCGTCATAAAATTTCTTTGAAATTGGCACTTACTCTGTCATTAGCCAATCGTTTCCAAAACACGCAAGTCGGATATCACTATTCACGTAGAGCAACAATCGACTCGTTACGTCACGAAGCCATTCTTTGGCGACAAAGTCCTCACGAAGCATTTGTAGCGGATTTCCATTATTCAACAATGCGTGATCTCCGAACGGAATCATTGCAGATGAAATGATTGCTTGCACGTTATGCGAATCTACGAAAAGCAAATTCGGAGCTGAGTTTCGAACACTTGCCAAAGCTGATATTTATTTCTGTTTTAAGATAAATATTCTTCTCCTTAAGTTTAATATTACTCCGGGTTGTTTTAATATGTATCTAAAAAATGTATATCAGCGGCGGGGGTAGCTCAGTAGATAGCGCGCCAAGCTCGTAATCTGCAGTTTCCAAGTTCGAATCCCAGCTAGGCAGCGTTGAGATTTGTCTCCGCAAAACTCCCCGTCCTGCCCTCTGTTAGTAGGGACACCGATGGGCTTGGAGAGCCCGACGACAGTCGGATAGGACGTTAAGTCGTGTACAGTAGCTCAAAAAAGTATCCGAACACTATGGTTGATTACAGAATTCAGAAAAAATATCTGGCAATGATTTTTTTTTAGAAATTAGTGATCTGGCAACCCTTCGTGTCACGTGAAAGTCATACCCTATGCACGTTAAAGAACACGCTGGATGGCCTTGACGGGAGGCTACCATCTGTCTCCCAACAGCTATTCCAGTGGGTCTCCTCCCCCAACCTTCTCTGAGCCTTCGGGGTCCATGTGACCTGGCCATTTAGCCCATGGTGTGCAAAAAAGTGCCGCTCAGAGGTAAAACAACCCAACAACACTCAGGGAGGGAATTGGGCTGGCGTATGAGCTAGGCTACAGCTTAATGCCTAATCGAGTTTTACTGTGTAGCTGCGAATTTGTATCAGCAGTCATAAATAAATTTAGTAATTATAAAATTTAATAGATGTTTCCGTCGCATCAATTCCCTGTTTACTTTTCAACGTTCCCTTCATTCAGAAAAATAACTATATGTTCCGACGTTCATGCTGTGGGGGCCTTTATGAATTTCACCTAACTTAGGCTTAAGTCAAAGCCTGGTCCTTCTTTGTAGTTTAACAGCCGAAATCCAATCCATTCAAACAGCAACAACATCAGCTCCATAAGCATTTGTATGCGTATCTGTGATGTGAATAAATGCTTCATGTGTAGAGAGGAAACAGCCAAGGGACAAAACGGGATCCATGGCCCATACGAGAGGTCAACAAACACGGACAACGGAAAGGGCAAACATTGTTGGTGGTCAGTTGTCCCGGAGGCTAATGCAGCCGACCCTTGCAGCCGAACAGAGGAGGCTTCGTATTCAATTGTAGAAGAGGACTTTGGCCCGATAGATCCACTTCAATGATATCGAGGCATTTCGGCAAACTGAGTCCACAAAGGAGCAAGACGGGGAAATAACTTAATATCCTTTTTGCCGTGGGGCATTTGTATACACTCTCCTGCTGGAAGTATTCGCACTTTTGTGTGGTAGATCAGAGGAAAAATAAAGACTATCGAAATTTTGTGAGTTGTTTTTGAGTTGTTTTACCTCTGAGCGGCACTTTTTTGCACACCATGGGGCTAAATGGCCAGATTACACGGACCCCGAAGACTCAGAGAAGGTTGGGGGAGGGGACCCACTGGAACAGCTGTTGGGAGATAGATGGTAGTCTCCCGTCAAGGCCATCCAGCGTGTTCTTTAACGTGCACAGGGTATGGCTCTCCCGCACACGGGGCCACGGCTTAACGTCCCATCCGACGGACGGCGACCTTTCCAAGCCCATCGGTGTCCCCTACTGACCGTGGGCAGGGCGAGGAATTTTGCGGAGATAAATCTCAACGCTGACCCAGCTGGGACTCGAACCTGGGAACTACAAATTACGAGCCTGGCGCGCTACCGACTGAGCCACCCCCGCCCCAAATTTTGTGAGTGAAAAATAGACTAATGGGAGGGGACTGGATCACCTCCTACGGTGATAAGAAGATTATAATTCTCAAAATGGTCTAAATTTCCGAAGAAATTAGAAGATAAAAGACTGAATTTTATGGACTAATGGGAGGAGATAAGAGTCTCCTCCTACGGTGACGAGAAGATTATAATATATGAGGTGAACTAAACTGCAAGAAGAAGGAATTAGAAGACTGAAAACTTTGTAGCCAACTGTTACTTTGCATTTAAATGAAAATGTATTATTTATTTGTTTATTTTTTGTAAAGGGTACCAGGTAGTACCCTAAGTGTATATACTTGTATATAGGTTTTTCTTTAAATAAAGAAAAAGATGTAAAAGAAAAATGATGGTGTTCTTCCTCCAGCGAACCCGGGGGGGGGGGGACCAAAATTTAGAGTAGCTCCGATTAGCCTGTAGTGACGTATTTGGCGGGGCAGGCATCCATTAATTTTAGAGAGTCTTACCTCTGAGCGGTACTTTTTTGCACACCATGGGCTAAATGGCCAGGTCACATGGACCCCGAAGACTCAGAGAAGGTTGGGGGAGGTGAACCCCTCCCCCCAAAAAAAGATCTTGCCGTACTTAAACAACAACCCAGCTCAACCCTCCTGAAGTGTATTTTGATGAATCAAAATAATGTGGCCTTGTTCTGACACATTATGCAATAGAATAAAACTTACAAGCCCGAAAACTTAATGCTATAGGGGCGGGGGTGGCTCAGTCGTAGCACGCCAGGCTCGTAATCTGTACTTCCCAAGTTCGAGTCCCAGCTGGGTCAGCGTTGAGATTTATCTCCGCAAAATTCCCCGCCCTGCCCACGGTCAGTAGGGGACACCGATGAGCTTGGAAAGACCGCCGTCCGTCGGATGGGACGTTAAGCCGTGGCCCCGTGTGCGGTAGAGCCATACCCTGTGCACGTTAAAGAACACGCTGGATGGCCTTGACGGGAGGCTACCATCTATCTCCCAACAGCTGTTCCAGTGGGTCCCCTCCCCCAACCTTCTCTGAGCCTTCGGGGTCCATGTGACCTGGCCATTTAGCACATGGTGTGCAAAAAAAGTGCCGCTCAGAGGTAAAACAACCCAAAACAACTTAATGCTATAACATTGATCTTCGGTTTCCGAAATGAAATAAAATTCTCCTCTTTTCGTCTTTCCAACCAAATGTCCACTTCTCTTTCCGCACATATTCGACGGAAGTTTATCAAATAAAATTTTAAATGAAATTCTCATCCTTAAAGCGATACTCTCACAAAAGTTTAACTCGATAACGCCCACAGTAAATACTTATTATGAAAGTTTTGAGGATGTCTCTGAAGAATAAATTACAGACGAAATCATTTAACACTCTCGTTCGCAATCGAAGAATCTCTTCAAGTCCTCCTTTTGCAGTTCTTCAGTCATCAAATCTTTCCCCATTTTCCCCTATTATTTCTCATCAGCCGATCAGAATTATGGTAAGCATACTTAAAGAAAAGGAATACAATGACATTTATGTCACTGAAGTACCCCTACCACTCTCTCAAAACTGTAAAATTCTACTAAAACTCAAATATTTCTCTATCTTCCATATTATTCTCTCATCTCCATCCTTCTTTACTTCGTCCATCTATCCTGAATCCACTTTCAAGTTCGCAGAATCCTTTTCCGAACATCTTTTCCAACTAACCGCCGATACTTCATAAAATTCTCCGAAATGATTGACAATAAAATGCTCTAGAAACAGGTTGACCACTTAAAAATCTCCACTTCCCATTTATTCCTTCCCTCCCCATGAAAAAAAAGTAAACACTCTCCTCTTCACCCCCCCCCTCCCCCGCAATATAAAAGCCACAATCAAGAGAAATTTGTTTTCATATGTAAATAGACCTCTATCTCCTTGGAAATTTCGAATTCCCTTACGAACAAGAGAGATGAGATAATTTCAGAAAGAAAAATGACGGTTTCATCCACAACAAACATCTCTTTAGAATACCATACACTCTTTCACGACCCTTAAATGGTTCTCTCAAAAGCACGAGTCCATCTTGTCTTTCTCGTATAAGTGATGATTAGACAAGCTTCATAAACTCCAAACCATCCACTCTTCAGGAAAATCTACATCGGTCTCCTCTCTCCTCTAACATCCTTCTTTTTCACCTTCCCCTCCCCCCCACCTTCCTCCACTCCTTAATCAATCGTCTCTATCATCTGTTCTTTACTATTCTACTGCTGCCTCTATTCATCCTTCATCCACCTCTTCTTCAACTGCAGCATCCGTCCTCCCATAATCCCCCTCTATTCCTCTCCACAGCCAAAACTCAGCTATTGCCTCCTCCTCCTCCTCCCTCCCCGCATCCCGACCACCACTACAACGCAGTCATTTCCTCACCACTTTCTTCCTTGCCCCATTTATTTGCGCAAACAAGAGGAGCATCCTGATGATTAAAAATGCAAATGATCATCGCTCTTAGCAATGATGAGCAGAAGACTTCTCCACCCTAGAAAAGCTTGTTATTCAAAAATTTTCCACTTTGGGTCCTTTCTAACGATTTCTCTCTTCCGATGCCCTTCATCTGCTTTATCACTTCTCTCTCATCCTCTTCAATTCATCTCCGTTTCCATCCTCATCTCAGAGCCTTTTCCCTTTTTTCTCATCCTTTTATTCCACACAGCTTTAGGCCACACTTGTCATAACTTCGCCCTCCTCTGTTTTATCCCACATTGGAAAGGATTTCCCATCACTAGGTTCTGTTTGTTCAAAAGATTTACAATTCTTCCGGATAAATTATCCTATTTCCCATATAAGAAGGTTGACAGCCTGTCAGATTCATTACAACAGTTACCAAATTCGATCCCCAACTTTTAAAGCAGTAACGTTTCTAACTCTAAAGCAAAAGTTATATTTTTAATAAAAGTAATTCTATTATTCTTCAGACAGCCTTGGCACTGAAAAGGACGCCGTCCGTCGGATGGTACGTACATTCGCTCAATAAAGTATCCAAACACTATGGTTGATTACAGAATTGAAAATAAATATCTGGCAACGATTTTTTTAGAAATTATTGATCTGGCAACCTTCGTGTCACGTGACACGAAATTAGTGATCTGGCAACCTTCGTGTCACGTGACACGAAGGTTGCCAGATCACTAATTTCTAAAAAAATCGTTGTCAGATATTTTTTTTCAACTCTGTAATCAACCATAGTGTTCGGATACTTTTTTGAGTGACTGTACGTACCATCGTGATGATTAAAAATGTAAATGATCATCGTTCTTAGCAATGACGAGCAGAAGACTTCTCCACCCTAGAAAAGTTTGTTATTCAAAAATTTTCCACTTTGGGTCCTTTTTAACGGCTTCCCTCTTCCCATGCCCTTCATCTGCTTTATCACTTCTCTCACATCCTCTTCAATTCATCTCCATCCTCCAATTGTAATAATTTGACGTTAAAGAACACAATGGCTGGCATTGGCCGGAGACTACCATATATCTGCCAGCAGCTGTTCATTAGATGTCCCCCCCAAAACCTTCTCTGAGCCCTTGGTGTCCTTGTGACCTGGCAATTTAGCCCATTGTGCAACAAAAAGTGTAGTTCAGAGATAAAACGGCCCAACTCATCCAGACGACAAACTTTCGAAATCTGTCTTTTTCATCCAGGACAAGGAAAAGGCGAGTGAGGAAGTGGAGAAAATTTTTGAAACCACATACTAACTCTCAATAGTTTGCTCATGAAATCTGTTTATTGTATCACGAGATGCTCCACGTGCTGTGAAGAATACGTCACATCTTTATGATTGAAGTGACAGAGTTAGAAGAGTTGGGTTGTTTTACCTCTGAGCGGCACTTTTTTGCACACCATGGGCTAAATGGCCAGGTCACAAGGACCCCGAAGGTTCAGAGAAGGTTGGGCGACCCACTGGAACATCTGTTGGGAGACAGATGGTAGCCTCCGTCAAGGCCATCCAGCGTGTTCTTTAACGTGCACAGGGTATGGCTCTCCTGCACACGGGGCCACGGCTTAACGTCCCATCCGACGGACGGCGGCCTTTCCAAGCCCATCGGTGTCCCCTACTGACCGTGGGCAGGGCGGGGAATTTTTGCGGAGATAAATTTTAACGCTGACCCAGCTGGGACTCGAACCTGGGAACTAGAGATTACGAGTCTGGCGCGCTACCGACTGAGCCACCCGCGCCCCAATTAGAAGAGTGAGTTGAGTGTGTGTAAGAATATACATGTGGAATTACATATATTATATTATGGAGGTAAATATTAAAAGTATCCATTTTAGTGTGGTGTTCGAGATTCAGCATCTTTTTGTGCGTGTCGAAAATGATGTCGTTCCAGTAAACATGGGGCGGGGGTGGCTCAGTCGGTAGCGCGCCAGGCTCGTAATCTGTAGTTCTCAGGTTCGAGTCCCAGCTGGGTCAGCGTTGAGATTTATCTCCGCAAAACTCCCCGCCCTGCCCACGGTCAGTAGGGGACACCGATGGGCTTGGAAAGGCCGCCGTCCGTCGGATGGGATGTTAAGCTGTGGCCCCGTGTGCGTGAGAGCCATACCCTGTGAACGTTAAAGAACATGCTGGATGGGCTTGACGGGAGGCTACCATCTGTCTCCCAACAGCTGTTCCAGTGAGTCCCCTCTCCCAACCTTCTCTGAGCCTTCAGGGTCAATGTGACCTGGCTATTTAGCCCATGGTGTGCAAAAAAGTGCCGCTCAGAGGTAAAACAACCCAACCCAAATCGAGTAAACATACTACTTCAAAAAAGTGTTATAACAGCAGATTAAGAGCCACTGGCGATACAGATAATACACAAAAGGTGCTTTATACGCCTAGAAAAAATGCAAGGTGGTTATTTGTAAGAACCGGCTAGTAAAAATTCCGTGTTGTTGAGTATTTCGTGACGTGCTAAGCCGCATTTGCGAATTTCCGACACAAAACTCGTTGATTAAAATGTCATCTAAAGGAAAGTTCGAATTCTCTGTTCTGTTTGCATTTTTGAGTAAAAAAATTAAACTGTTATTATTTAGTGATATGTAGACCTGGATCTATAAAAATAAAATGGAGGGGAGAGGGTTGGGTTGGGTTGTTTTACCTCTGAGCGGCACTTTTTTGCACACCATGGGCTAAATGGCCAGGTCACATGGACCCCGAAGGCTCAGAGAAGGTTGGGGGAGGGGACCCACTGGAACAGCTGTTAGGAGACAGATGGTAGCCTCCCGTCAAGGCCATCCAGCGTGTTCTTTAACGTTGGGTTGTTTTACCTCTGAGCGGCACTTTTTTGCACACCATGGGCTAAATGGCCAGGTCACATGGACCCCGAAGGCTCAGAGAAGGTTGGGGGAGGGGACCCACTGGAACAGCTGTTGGGAGACAGATGGTAGCCTCCCGTCAAGGCCATCCAGCGTGTTCTTTAACGTTGGGTTGTTTTACCTCTGAGCGGCACTTTTTTGCACACCATGGGCTAAATGGCCAGGTCACATGGACCCCGAAGGCTCAGAGAAGGTTGGGGGAGGGGACCCACTGGAACAAGCTGTTGGGAGACAGATGGTAGCCTCCCGTCAAGGCCATCCAGCGTGTTCTTTAACGTGCATTTTGGATCAGTGAAGTTATACTTATTTCTTTTGTAAAATAATTGTACATCTATCAAATAAGTATATTTATACTCGATTCGGTTAATTAGAATCCATTATACAGTACATATATATACACACACAAATACCAAAACTTTGAAACGATATCTATGATGACTCCAACCTGAAAACATTTAGTTACGAGCTGCTGATTGAGCCAAATCCTCCAACCAGTTATTTAGTCTGCGATCTACTAGTATTTCTAGGATATATATATATATCGAAAAAGATGAAGTTATCCTCCAAGACAGTCTTATCTACCTTTCCTTAAAACTAGTGCTTTGGAGAGCAAACCGCATCAGCAAACATCTTATCCAAGTGAGAGCACCATCATTCCTTAATTGTATTGACCAAAAAGCAGAGAGCTTTAACGAGAGCAACGTTACATCTTCTTCAACTACTGGGATTGTTAGCAGCTGAGCGGTGAAGAGGTACATGAGTATAGAGGACGGCGACAGCAAGAAAGTGCACCTGTCTCTTTTCCCTTCTGCCAAAAGAGCGCTCTTTCGGTGCAAACACCCTTTCGTACTAATCCAACCACTTACTAGGATTGCATCCTAAGATTTATCTAATCCCCTACAATCGCCGATCTGGAGTTTGCGGATGCAGGACTTCTTTCAGTCTACTCCTTCTTCCTCCTCTTCCTCCGTCCATTCTCTTCTTCTTTTCCTCCCCCTATTCACCTTCTTCCACAATGGGGATGAGGTTAATCCTGCTCCGCCAACTTCAGTTGACCGAAGGAATAAGTTGTGATGGTTTCGGTGTTTGATCTGAACGATGTTTAAGCCTTGCCAAACACCGCACGAACTTTTAATATCATCGCTGCGGTTATTGGTTCATCTCTAAACAAATAATGAACGATACTTCTGATCAACTGTTAGAGGGGGGGGGGGCAGAAAAAGGGAATTTTTAATGTAATAAAAGATCAAATTTTTAAATGTCTACATATATAAATCCCTATATATGTTAATACATCTATATATAAATCCCCCATATTATTTTAATATATATACAAGTCCCCCCTCCCCCATATTTTATTTTTATAGATAAAATATTACCTATAAAAATAAAACATAGGGATATAATAATAACATATGGGATACAAAAATAAATTATGCTAATATATTATATTAATATATATGCAAAAAATGAAAGCGAAGACGACATGCAGGTTGAAAGCGAGGGCAAAATGCAGAGTGAAAGTGAAGGCGGGAAATGCAGGGCAAAAGCGAAGATGGAAATGCAGAGTGAAAGCGAAGATGGAAATGCAGGGTGAAGGCGAAGATGGAAATGCAGGGTGAAAGCGAAGATGGAAATGCAGAGTGAAAGCGAAGATGGAAATGCAGGGCGAAAACGAAGATGGAAATGCAGGGTGAAAGCGAAGATGGAAATGCAGAGTGAAAGCGAAGATGGAAATGCAAGGTGAAGGCGAAGATGGAAATGCAGGGTGAAAGCGAAGATGGAAATGCAGAGTGAAAGCGAAGATGGAAATGCAGGGTGAAAGCGAAGATGGAAATGCAGGGTGAAAGCGAAGATGGAAATGCAGAGTGAAAGCGAAGATGGAAATGCAGGGCGAAAACGAAGATGGAAATGCAGGGTGAAAGCGAAGATGGAAATGCAGAGTGAAAGCGAAGATGGAAATGCAGGGTGAAAGCGAAGATGGAAATGCAGGGCGAAAACGAAGATGGAAATGCAGGGTGAAAGCGAAGATGGAAATGCAGAGTGAAAGCGAAGATGGAAATGCAGGGCGAAAACGAAGATGGAAATGCAGGGTGAAAGCGAAGATGGAAATGCAGAGTGAAAGCGAAGATGGAAATGCAGGGCGAAAGCGAAGATGGAAATGCAGGGTGAAAGCGAAGATGGAAATGCAGGGCGAAAACGAAGATGGAAATGCAGGGTGAAAGCGAAGATGGAAATGCAGGGCGAAAACGAAGATGGAAATGCAGGGTGAAAGCGAAGATGGAAATGCAGGGTGAAAACGAGGATGGAAATGCAGAGTGAAAGCGAAGATGGAAATGCAGAGTGAAAGCGAAGATGAAAATGCAGGGTGAAAGCGAAGATGGAAATGCAGGGCGAAAACGAAGATGGAAATGCAGGGTGAAAGCGAAGATGGAAATGCAGGGCGAAAACGAAGATGGAAATGCAGGGCGAAAACGAAGATGGAAATGCAGAGCGAAAACGAAGATGGAAATGCAGGGTGAAAGCGAAGATGGAAATGCAGGGTGAAAGCGAAGATGGAAATGCAGGGCGAAAGTGAAGATGGAAATGCAGGGCGAAAGCGGAGATGGAAATGCAGAACGAAACTGAAGATGGAAATGCAGGGCGAAAACGCAGATGGAAATGCAGAGTGAAAGCGAAGATGGAAATGCAGGGTGAAAGCGAAGCTGGAAATGCAGGGCAAAAACGAAGATGAAAATGCAGGGCGAAAACGAAGATGGAAATGCAGGGTGAAAGCGAAGATGGAAATGTAGGGTGAAAGCGAAGATGGAAATCCAGGGTGAAAGCAAAGATCGAAATGCAGGGTGAAACCGAAGATGGAAATGCAGGTGAAAGCGAAGATAGAGATGCAGGGTGAAAGCGAAGATGGAAATGCAGGGCGAAAGCGAAGATGGAAATGCAGGGTGAAAGCGAAGATGGAAATGCAGGGCGAAAGCGAAGTTGGAAATGCAGAATGAAACTGAAGATGGAAATGCATGATGCATGATGAAAGCTAAGGCGACAGGCAGGGTAAAAAGAAGTTCTTTTTTTCGTCTTATTTTTGGCGTCAAAATCTGAACAAATCAAAACCTCTCCACTTCAGGCTTGAACCAACAATCCTTTCGAACTTTCCTTAATCTTCCTCTACTCGAAAATGCTGAACATGAATTATGAGATTGGCACTTTCACCAAAATGTTGATGCATATGAATCATATTTTGAAAGTACTTTTAACGTCGACAAGCAAACTTTCATTCAAATATGAGAATTGATTCGTCCTAAATGACCTTTAAACAGAGCAATTCAGTGCTTCAAGCAAAAGGAATAACGGAGAAAGCTTAATGGAGCGTGATTCATTATTTACGTCACACTACAAACAGTCCGAACATTAACGTTATT
Source organism: Ryuthela nishihirai (assembly GCA_038380435.1). Taxonomy (NCBI): domain Eukaryota; kingdom Metazoa; phylum Arthropoda; class Arachnida; order Araneae; family Heptathelidae; genus Ryuthela; species Ryuthela nishihirai. The sequence continues at coordinate 21,477,140 of JAWZYU010000003.1, read as the reverse complement.
GTTTTAATGTATTTGCTCCCATTGTTCATAGACTTTTATTTCAGAACTTTTTTTTTCAGACTGGAATCGGCTATTTTTAATCACCGAGCAAAGATTTATTGTAGAGACCTTTAATTTTGTTTACCAAAAAAAATATTTAATTTACCATAAATGATTGTCGACTGTTATTGTTAGCATTGTTATTGACTATTTAGATTTGTTTAATTTTTCGATGACGATTAAAATGAACATTTCTTTCGAGAGGAAAAGCAAATTAAATAATCATTTAACAGAATGGACCATAGAAGTTGCATTGGTAGCCAAATTGCGACTATCGCGGATTTGGAGCCAGTGTTACAAGGGGGTCCAACTTTGGATTTTAAATGAATTTAATATCATTATTAACCCTGTAAAATTCCCCAAAATTCTCCGCCCTGCCCAAGGTCAGTAGGGGACACCGATGGGCTTGGAAAGGCCACCGTCCGTCGATTGGGACGTTAAGTATTGGCCCCGTGTGCGGGAGAGCTATACCCTGTGCACGTTAAAGAACACACTGGATGGCCTTGACGGAAGGCTACCATCTGTCTCCCAACAGCTGCTCCAGTGAGTCCCCTCCCCCAACCTTCTCTGAGCCTTCGGGGTCTATGTGACTTGTCCATTTAGCACATTGTGAAACAACTCAACGTTAAAGAACACGCTGGATGGCCTTGACGGGAGACTACCATCTATCTCCCAATAGCTGCTCTGGTGGGTCCCCTCCCCCAACTTTCTCTGAGCCTTCGGGGTCTATGTGACTTGTCCGTTTAGCCCATTGTGAAACAACTCAACGTTAAAGAACACGCTGGATGGCCTTGACGGGAGACTACCATCTATCTTCCAATAGCTGCTCTGGTGGGTCCCCTCCCCCAACTTTCTCTGAGCCTTCGGGGTCTATGTGACTTGCCCATTTAGCCCATTGTGAAACAACTCAACGTTAAAGAACACGCTGGATGGCCTTGACGGGAGACTACCATCTATGTCCCAATAGCTGCTACAGTGGGTCCCCTCCCCCAACCTTCTCTGAGCCTTCGGGGTCTATGTGACTTGTCCATTTAGCCCATTGTGAAACAACTCAACGTTAAAGAACACGCTGGATGGCCTCGACGGGAGACTACCATCTATCTCCCAATAGCTGTTCTGGTGGGTCCCCTCCCCCAACTTTCTCTGAGCCTTCGGAGTCTATGTGACTTGCCCATTTAGCCCATTGTGAAACAACTCAACGTTAAAGAACACGCTGGATGGCCTCGACGGGAGACTACCATCTATCTCCCAATAGCTGTTCTGGTGGGTCCCCTCCCCCAACTTTCTCTGAGCCTTCGGAGTCTATGTGACTTGCCCATTTAGCCCATTGTGAAACAACTCAACGTTAAAGAACACGCTGGATGACTTTGACGGGAGACTACCATCTATCTCCCAATAGCTGCTCTGGTGGGTCCCCTCCCCCAACCTTCTCTGAGCCCTCGGGGTCTATGTGACTTGTCCATTTAGTCCATTGTGTGCAAAAAAGTGCCTCTCAGAGGTAAAACAACCCAACCCAAACAACCCTAGAAAATGGGAATGAGTATCCTGAAAACCAGCACGGCATTAAGATGCAACGAGGCCTAAGACTGGATGTTTTCTGGGACGAATATCTTTGTAAACTTTTCCATTAGACGTTGAAAATGCATTCATTTGAATGCTCATTTCCTTAGCTCTAGGCTAATAAGAGAGTTAGAAAATGAAGAAGACTGTTGTTGATGGGGTGGGTGAGTCTTGCGACTCATATTCTACAAAATCCACGTGGGTCTTGCGACTCATATTCTACAAAATCCACGTGGGTCTTGCGACTCATATTCTACAAAATGATGAATGTGATTCTAATTGGGCTGTTTGTGGGTCCCTGATATTGTCAGAATCGGGTTGGTTGATCTGTGAGCAACACTTTTTTGCACACAATGGGGTAAATGGCCAGATTGCAAAGACTCCAAGGGCTCAGAGAAGGTTTGGGGGAGAAGCACCCACTTGAACAGCTGTTAGGAGACAGATGGTAGCCTCCCATCAAGACCATCCAGCATGTTCTTTAGAGGGCACAGAATACGGGCTCTTCTGCGCGTGAAAGGGGAGAAGAAGAATGAGGTTGGACGTATCTTATTCTTCTTCGACACTGAAAAAAAGTAATAATTGATTTTTTACTTATGAACTAATGATTGCATATGGTATTCATTATACTTTGGGGGCGGGGGTGGCTCAGTCGGTAGCGCGCCAGGCTCGTAATCTGTAGTTCACAGGTTCGAGTCCCAGCTGCGTCAGCGTTGAGATTTATCTCCGCAAGGGGCGGGGGTGGCTCAGTCGGTAGCGCGCCAGGCTCGTAATCTGTAATTCCCAGGTTCGAGTCCCAGCTGGGTAAGCGTTGAGATTTATCTCCGCAAAAATTCCCCGCCCTGCCCACGGTCAGTAGGGGACACCGATGGGCTTGAAAGGCCGCCGTCCGTCGGATGGGACGTTAAGCCGTGGCGCCGTGTGCGGGACAGCCATACCCGAAACACGTTAAAGAACACGCTGGATAGCCTTGACGGGAGGTTACCATCTGTCTCCCAACAGCTGTTCCAGTGGGTCCCCTCCCCCAACCTTCTCTGAGCCTTCGGGGTCCTTGTGACCTGGCCATTTAGCCCTTGGTGTGCAAAAAAGTGCCGCTCAGAGGTAAAACAACCCAACCCATTATACTTTGCAATGCATTCATTAGGCAATAATATGATCCCTGCGCATCGGATCAACGGTGTTCTGATGTCTTTTCAAAAATTCTTAAATCTGCCTTTAAGGGAAAAAAAAGTTAATTTTTTCCCCCACTTCCTTTGCTCAATTACCTTTTAATTTACACTTTGAGGACGGAAAAAAAAACAACAACACCTTTTAATCAAAAAAAAAAAAATTGTTAAATACCTCCCCCCTCCCCTAAGTGATCCTAAAACGTACGCCATTCAAAGATTGTCTCTCGAAAGCGAAAAAAAAAGAAACAGTTGTAAATGATTCTCCAATTGCCTAGCAAATATATTCCATTACCGCCTAGAAATATCAACATCATTAGCGAAAAAAAAAATACTTCCCCAAGCTTCGGAAAAAGGAAAAAAAAAATGAATAAAGAGTTGTAGATCAAAACAACAGCAAAAAGAAAACTTTTTACTTCTCTTCTCATTTTTTTTTCTTTCATCTCCCCCGCTTGCAGTTACATCCCCCCCCCCTCCCATGCGAAAGAAAAGACTTCCAGCGAATACATCACTCTGTTGGCCATGCATTGAACTTTATTTGTATCTTGAACACCCCCCTCCCTCCCTCCACCTCCCTCCGCTCTAAACCTCAAAAGGAAAAAAAAGAAGCATTCATTCCTTCTTTTGCTCATACGAACATATTCCTACTTTTTCGAAAGCCAAACAGAGAAGTAGCATAATATATTTGTAACCGAACCGAGCCCAAAAACAACTTATTATCTAGCTCGACGAATATAATAACGACAACATTTGAATATTACCTTCACTATCATTCCTTTCTTAGAAGATGATGGGAGTAGGAGGGCTGGGGGGAGGAAGAGATCGCATGAGGGAAAGGGGGGTGGATATACACCCGAATGGGTTTCTTCGAATAGCGAGGAGAGAAAGAGAAAAATAGGGAAAACGGTGGGTTGCAAAAGGAGGTACCCCTCTGTTTTCGGAGAGCATATGCATGTCATATGTAAGTGCAAAGGCACACAATACGAGAAACACGCAACACAGAAAACGCAAAACACCAAAAGACTGTGCCTTTTTTCCATACCCATTCGTCTCTTCGGGAATGTCTTTGTAAACTTTTCCATTAGACGTTGAAAAGGCATTCTTCTGAATGCCCGTTTCCCTACCTCTAGGCTAACAAGAGAGTTAGGAACTGAAGAAGACTGTTGTTGTTGCGGGGGTCTCTATTGTCCACGTGGGTCTTGCGACTCCCGAGTATTATGTTGTTTGCCGCTGCCAAAGTAGCGTCCTGTGCCTAACAGTGGTTCGAGAGTAGGGAGCAAATTAGGAAAGTTCTTTGTTATGGATTCCTTTACCAATGGTTTCCCCCTCCTTTTCTGCGCTGTCCGTGTTTTTCTCTTCTTCTTACTTTCTCTTTTTTGTTTGTTTGTTTGCCCGCTTTCACTTCAGTTCCCTACTTACTTCTCCTTCGTTCTCTCCTTCTCTTTTCCACTTCCCCCCATCCCAATCCCATCCCCCCCATCCCTTTTCCCTGTCTCTTTCTGCTAAAGCTTACACACACCGCGCATTGTGGGGAATTGTTCTGCATCCGTACGTGTGTGCGCCATCATTCGTCTGCATATTCGTTCTCTATCTCTCCCCCCCAACTCTCCTCCCCCTTATCCATCCCTCGCCAATCATAAGAGCTTTAAAAACGATGCGGCGAAATGCGACGACGTTCTCTTGTAAGGTTTCTATGGAAACGACAGAGAAGCACATCATCACTCTCCAAACGACTAAACAAGGCGAATTTGGACTACTCAGAAGACTAGATGGATATGTACTTATTAGGCTTAGCCTCCATTTCTCAAAGCTCCATCCCTCCCCTATTCTTTCATCTTAACTCCCCCTCACTCTCCTTTCCCTCCCACTATTTCAGTTTATTCATTCCTCCGACAATTGATCCCAAAAGACATCTCGAACATTTCAACATGGCGGTCAAATGTCTCATTGTCAACAGGCAGCAACGCAGGTTTATTTTTCCATCAGATCCCGCTCCCTACCCCCCCACCCTCCCGCGACTCCTCTAATGCCCTTTTCAGCGTCAATGCACGTGAAGACAGAGAGAGAAAAGAGAGGCAGGCACGCGCGCTGCTACCTCTTGCCGTCTTTGATACACTCTCTCTCTCGACGAGCAGCAGTGACAGCAGAGAATAGCATGACCTTTGATTAAAAGGACCCGAACCGTTAGAAACCCAAATGTTGTCTTCCCCCTCCAACTCCCAACCCCCTCTCTTTCCGGATGTTGCAAGGCTTCCACAAAGCTCTCACAAAAGCGTCCTTCTCCATTCGCTCTGCGTGAGCGTTACGAGATGCTCTTGCAAAATTCGTGTAATTAGAGAAGCAGGATTTCGCCAGACTTTAGGATGCATGTTGACTTCTGCTATTATCCAACCAAAAGTGAAGTCCCAATTCTTCTTATATTTTTTCTTTTTTACGCCCCCGACAATCTACTCCCCCCCCCCACCCCTCCACACACACACCCGGCCCGAATTCCCTGCTTTGTCGGCTAAGATAATCATTCATTCTCTCGTTCTATCCCTATTTTCGACTTCTTCTGTCTATTCTTCTCTTTCATTCGTTCATTCACATTTCAATTTCAAGAAGGGGGAAAAATCCCTTCTATTTTTGCGTATCGTTCGTTCCGCTTTTGTTTTACATCGCACGTTTAAAAATTTTTTTTCATTAAGGTTAGGTATCGGTTTCATTTATTCGCATCAACAAAGGTTTTTTATTTTCTCTTCAAACATATAAATCACAGTTAAAGTTCTAAAGACTAATTTAAGGTACCTGAAAAAAAAAAGCAGCCATTTGTAGCTTTAAACGTAAAACATCAGTTTTATTTGCAGAAAATTTATTCATAAAACTTAATTCATTAAAAGAACTTCATCGTCTCTTCAAAAACAACAGTTTGAATAATGAACAAAATAATTGTAATTTAGCACACGTGGTCTTCACATAAGTTGTTTCCAGGGTGTATTAGGGGGAAGCTTGGGTTGTTTCACCTCTGAGCAGCACTTTTTTGCACACTATGGGCTAAATGGCCAGGTCACAAGAACCCCGAAGGTTCAGAGAAGGTTGGGGGAGGGGACCCACTGGAACAGTTGTTGGGAGACAGATGGTAGCCTCCCGTCAAGGCCATCCAGCGGGTTCTTTAACGTTGGGTTGTTTCACCTCTGAGCAGCACTTTTTTGCACACTATGGGCTAAATGGCCAGGTCACAAGAACCCCGAAGGTTCAGAGAAGGTTGGGGGAGGGGACCCACTGGAACAGCTGTTAGGAGACAGATGGTAGCCTCCCGTCAAGACCATCCAGTATGTTTCTTTAACGTGCACAGGGTATGTCTCTCTCCTGCACACGTAGCCACGGCTTAACGTCCCATCTGACGGACGGCACCCTTTCCAAGCCCATCGGTGTCCCCTACTGACCGTGAATAGAGCGGGGAATTTTGCGGAGATAAATCTCAACGCTAACCCAGCTGGGACTCGAACCTGGGAACTACAGATTACGAGCCTGACGCGCTACCGACTGAGCCACCCCCGCCCCTGCGCTGCAAGATGAAAGGAACCACGGCGGAAAGAGACCAATCACCAACGATCAGGGGTAATAAACCTGTCTTGCTAATTGTAGCAAGACACCAACCATAAACAGTCTTCGCCAGGTATGTAAGAAAAGAGACATCATCACGTAAAGAATTACATTTCCATACAGAGCAAGGTCAAATAAATATATATAAAATGATAAAAAAAGATACAGGGGCTCAAAAAAGTATCCGAACATTACGGTTGATTGCAGAATTCAGAAAAAATATCTGGCAACAATTTCTTTTAGAAATTAGTGATCTGTCACGTGACACGAAGGTTGCCAGATCACTAATTTCTAAAAAATTCGTTGCCAGATATTTTTTCTGAATTCTGTAATCAACCGTAGTGTTCGGATACTTTTTTGAGCGACTGTACAATAGAATAACATGAAAACCCGACAGCTACTATCGTCCAGTGGAAACTCATTGGACAGCTGGTAGGGCCAGCAACCTTCTCTGAGCTCTAGGGGTCCTTGTAACTTGCCCAATCTGTGCAAAAAAAAGTGGCGCTCAGAGGTTAAAAAAACCCAAACTCTTTTCATATAAAACGAGTACGGTTGTAAAAAAAAAATCCTAAAAATACCCTTTTTCGAGAGAGATTTTTTACACTACACTTTTTTTTTTTAGATTAATATTTTTTGCGTGAGAGCTTGAACTTATCTTCGGTGATTCTCTTCGGTAAAAAAATCCCTTTTAAAGTTAAGGAGTTTTGAAAATGGATTTTCATTCACGAAACATAGAACAGGATGCAGATGTCCGATCACTTTTAGTGATAGAGAATAAATAAATAAATAAATACTCCCTCAAGCAGCAGCTTGCCACAGAGGTCTGACAGGAGCCTGTCAGTTTATATGCCGTAGTAGAAGGTCTGTGAGGATGGCAAGACCTCAGCAGAAAAACGACACATACATCCATGCCTTACCCGGGGCTCGAACCCAGGGTAATAATTACCCTGGGTTAGAGCCCCGGGGCTTAACGTCCCATCCGACGGACGGCGGCCTTTCCAAGCCCATCGGTGTCCCCTACTGACCGTGGAAAATCTTAGATTTGCAGGCCAAGCGCGCTAACCACTCGGCCACGGGAGAATAACCCTGATAATTTGCAAAATGGCCTCTTTAAAAAAACATTTTTGCAATCTCTGGAACGGAGATGAAAAACAATAACAAGAACAAAAACACATGTTGCACCATTTGGGTTGGGTTGGGTTGTTTTACCTCTGAGCGGCACTTTTTTGCACACCATGGGCTAAATGGCCAGGTCCCATGGACCCCGAAGGCTCAGAGAAGGTTGGGGGAGGGGACCCACTGGAGCAGCTGTTGGGAGACAGCTGGTAGTCTCCCGTCAAGGCCATCCAGAGTGTTCTTTAACGTGCACAGGGTATGCTCTCACCCGCACACGGGGCCACGGCGGAAAGTCCCATCCGACTGACGGCGGCCTTTCCAAGTCCATCGGTGTCCCCTACTGACCGTGGGCAGGGCGGGGAATTTTGCGGAGATAAATCTCAACGCTGACCCAGCTGGGACTCGAACCTGGGAACTACAGATTACGAGACTGGTGCACCATTTGGCAAGAATAAATTCTGGAAATTAAGAAAAGAAAATGGGATGGGATTCTGATCCGTTCCGGTTCAATCCAATCCAATCACTTTCTACCGTCCGCATCTTTTCCCCTATTTTATTATTTTTTTTACTTATTTAACTACCTATTTGTGGGAGGAGGCGGTTACAGGTTTCATGTCACCCACTTAATATAATACTAAAGACAGATTTGGCCATCACTTTCAGTTCAATTAATTACATCGAAAATGGTGGTCCACAGATTGGTGGTGGTGGGGGGAGACAGAATGCATTCGGAATGAACCAGAACGATGTTCCCGTATGCATTTTCCCGATCTGTTTTCGTGATCTCTAACAGATTTCTTAAAAAATATCCGTAATATACATAAATTTTATTATTTTTTTGGCCCCGTTGGACAAGTGGTTAGCGTGCTTGGCTACTGATCTAAGGGACCTGGGTTCGAGCCCTTAATAACGCATGGATGTATGTGTCGTTTTTCTGCTGAGGTCCTGCCATCCTCTAAGACCTTCTACTATGGCATATAAACTGACAGGCTCCAGTCAGACCTCTGTGGCAAGCAGCTGCTTGAGGAGGTATTTGAGCCGTCCCGTGGCCGAGTGGTTAGCGCGCTTGGCTACTGATCTAAGGGACCTGGGTTCGAGCCCCGGGTAAGGCATGGATGTATGTGTCGTTTTTCTGCTGAGGTCCTGCCATCCTCTCAGACCTTCTTCTATGGCATATAAACCGACAGGCTCCTATCAGACCTCTGTGGCAAGCAGCTGCTTGAGGGGTATTTATTATTATTTATTTTATCAGTTATTACATTTTTCAAGGGATGAGGAGGCAAATGGATGGACTTGAAAAGTGACACCACCTGTCTCCTCAGAGCTGTCCAGTGAATCCCTTCTCTGAGCCCTTGGGGTCCTCATGACCTGGCCATTTAGCCATTCTGGGCAAAAGAATGGCACTCAGAGGTAAAACAAACCCTCTAGTACAATCTACCACTTTCCAATAATCAAGGCTACCACCTTTCCGGCATAGAGCCAAAAATAACGACACACAACAAAAAAAAGTGAGGTGGTACGAAAGAAAAATAATGTAGAAAAAAAAACAAGCATTATGACTACAACTGCGATTTTTTCCCCCGCTGTCTTCCCGTTTCACCTTTTTATTCCTTTGTCAAGGTTACGGTTGCAGAGACAAAAGTTCTACCTCCGTGAATCAAAGCGTTGCGTTGACGCAATTAAGCAGGCGGCGGCGGCAGCAAGGCCACTGCAGCGGCGTTACCAGGTTTTGCCCTCCCCAAGCCAAACGCATGCACACAACAAGGCGAAAGGGAGAATGGAGACAGCGTCAACAATGGAGCTGGTTGCGTCACAATGGGTGGGCCCTTCAAGCGTTGGCCATTGTTGCACGTAACAGAGAGGCGAACAAAGCCTCACGCACACACGTAGTCCTCCTTAACGTTGGATAAGAGATCAGGCTGCGTGGTTTTTTTGTGTCCCGTTCGTTCTTTGGAAAAGAGCGGCCTTCGAAAAATGGATGGTTCTTAGAAGATGGCAGGTTTAAGGAGAACCTGGTTATGAGATTATGAAGTTGATGTCTCTGTTTTTATTTTGGTGCAGCGAAAGTTTAAGGAATAAGTTGGAATGTTTTAATTTTGAGGGGGCGCTTTTTTCTTCACACAAGGGGCTGATTGGCTAGGTCACAAGGATCCCCAAGGGCTCAGGAAAGGCTTCGGAAGGGAACCTACTGTACAGCTGCAAGCTTCCTTTGAAGGCCATCCAGCGTGTTCTTTAACGTGCATATGGTACGACTTTCCTGAACACTGACGTAATCTGTAGTTCCCAGGTTCGTGTCCCAGCTGGGTCAGCGTTGAGATTTATCTCTGCAAAATTCCCCCGACCTGCCCATGGTCAGTAGGGGACACCGATGGGATTGGAAAGGCTGCCGTTCATCGTATGGGACGTTAAGCCGTGGCCCCGTGTGCGGGAGAGCTATACCCTGTGCACGTTAAAGAACACGCTAGATGGCCTTGACGGGAGGCTAACATCTGTCTCCCAACAGCTGTTCCAGTGGGTCCCCTCCCCCAACCTTCTCTGAGATTTCGGGGTCTATGTGGTCTGGCCATTTAGCCCATGGTGTGCAAAATAAATGCCGCTCAGAGGTAAAACAACCGAACCCAACACTGAATACTGAACCACGGCTTAACGTCACATCTGACGGATGGATGTTTTTCCAAGTTCATCGGTTCCTTTTTTCTGACAGAATGCAGAATAGCCGGGATAAATCTCAACGCTGGCCAGCCTGGTTCGCTTACCGACTGAGGCAACCCAGCCCCGAAGTTCTCTCTACAAAGCAATAATTCGCTTCTGAAATTGTTGCGAATCACCACCAGTGGTATAAAAATGAGTGACAACTGGTGAGTTTCTGAGACTGCGCAGTGAACAGACAGTCCTCACAGTTTGGCAGATGATTGATAGGACATTGATCTCTGATCAGTAAGAACTGGGAAATGTTAAAATAAGACAATATTTGCAAAGTCCAAATCGAACAGGGGCGGGGGTGACTCAGTCGGTAGCGCGTCAGGCTCGTAATCTGTAGTTCCCAGGTTCGAGTCCCAGCTGGGTCAGGGTTGAAATTTATCTCCGCAAAATTCCCCGCCCTGCCCACAGTCAGTAGGGGACACCGATGGGCTTGGAATGACCGCCGTCCGTCGGATGGGACGTTAAGCCGTGGTCCCGTGTGCGGGAGAGCCATACCCTGTGCACGTTAAAGAACACGCTGGATGGCCTTGACGGGAGGCTACCATCTGTCTCCCAACAGCTGTTCCAGTGGGTCCCCTCCCCCAACCTTCTCTGAGCCTTCGGGGTCCATGTGACCTGGCCATTTAGCCCATGGTGTGCAAAAAAGTGCCGCTCAGAGGTAAGACAACACAACCCAAATCGAACACGAAATTTTGACTTTTTACTAAGTGACGTCAGACGAAATAATCGCAAAAGAGCGAAACATATGATTAATGAAAACTATTTTCTAAACCATCTCTGCTAGTTTAGAGTTCATTACGACCAATAAAAATATTATTATTATTAAAATCTCCATTATGATAGATAATTAAGGGGATGGCTCAGTCGGCAGCGCGCCAGGCTCGTAATCTGTAGTTCCCAGGTTCGAGTCCCATCCCAGCTGGGTCAGCGTTGAGATTTATCTCCGCAAAACTCCCCGCCATGCCCACGGTCAGTAGAGGACACCGATGGGTTTGGAAAGGCCGCCGTCCGTCGGATGGGACGCTAAGCCGCGGCCCCGCGTGTGGGAGAGCCACACCTTCTGCACGTTAAAGAACCCGCTGGATGGCCTTGACGGGAGGCTACCATCTGTCTCCTAACAGCTGTTCCAGTGGGTATCCCCTCCCCCAACCTTCTCTGAGCCTTCGGGGTCCATGTGACCTGGCCATTTAGCTCATGGTGTGCAAAAAAGTGCCGCTCAGAGGTAAAACAACCCAACGTTAAAGAACCTGTTGGATGGCCTTGACGGGAGACTACCATCTGTCTCCTAACAGCTGTTCCATTGGGTGTCCCCTCCCCCAACCCTCTCTGAGCCTTCGGGGTCCATGTGACCTGGCCATTTAGCTCATGGTGTGCAAAAAAGTGCCGCTCAGAGGTAAAACAACCCAACGTTAAAGAACCCGCTGGATGGCCTTGACGGGAGGCTACCATCTGTCTCCTAACAGCTGTTCCAGTTGGTGTCCCCTCCCCCAACCTTCGCTGAGCCTTCGGGGTCCATGTGACCTGGCCATTTAGCTCATGGTGTGCAAAAAAGTGCCGCTCAGAGGTAAAACAACCCAACACCTCGTGTGACTGTCTTAATCTTATCACTGATGTTAACGCAACTCTTCCTTTAGAAACAATTATAGAAAGAATACGTTTCATTATGTTTGTTACAAGCTACTGAGACTTTTCGTCGCAGCTAGATTTTTTTCGTTTTCTCGGATCTAGTTAATTTTTGAGATGGATTTTTTCATGAAGAATCGTTGTACCGATATTGAAAATAATCGGCGGAAGAATTCGGACTTCTTTTGTGAAAGATTTAAACAAAGGAAATGCCGGACGTTGGACTACTCTAGACTTAAACTCTGTCAATGATATTCATTAAAAGCAAATAATTTAAGTGACGACGTGATACACCTCCTATAACAAGAACTAAGTTTTGACTAAGTTTGACGTCACCATTGGTAGTCCTGTAATGTACATAATTCTCATATATTTATTTCTATTATTATTACGGTGTACTTTTGTAGTAATCTTTTTATTAATGTTTATTTATAAATATATCTTATTTCTAAGAAAAATTATTTGAATTGATTATCAATTATCATAATGCTAATAAATACGAATGATTTTTCTTCTAAATAAATAAAAAAAATAAATACACCCTCAAGCAGCTGCTTGCCACAGAGGTCTGACAGGAGCCTGTCAGTTTATATGCCATAGTAGAAGGTCTGAGAGGATGGCAGGACCTCAGCAGAAAAACAACACAAACATCCATGCCTTTGCCCGGGGCTCGAACCCAGGTTCCGTAGATCAGTAGCTAAGCGCGCTAACCACTCGGCCACGGGACGGCTAAAATAAATACCTCCTCAAGCAGCTGCTTGCCACAGAGGTCTGACAGGAGCCTGTCAGTTTATATGCCATAGTAGAAGGTCTGAGAGGATGGCAGGACCTCAGCAGAAAAACAACACAAACATCCATGCCTTTGCCCGGGGCTCGAACCCAGGTTCCGTAGATCAGTAGCTAAGCGCGCTAACCACTCGGCCACGGGACGGCTAAAATAAATACCTCCTCAAGCAGCTGCTTGCCACAGAGGTCTGACAGGAGCCTGTCAGTTTATATGCCATAGTAGAAGGTCTGAGAGGATGGCAGGACCTCAGCAGAAAAACAACACAAACAGCCATGCCTTTGCCCGGGGCTCGAACCCAGGTTCCGTAGATCAGTAGCTAAGCGCGCTAACCACTCGGCCACGGGACGGATAAAATAAATACCTCCTCAAGCAGCTGCTTGCCACAGAGGTCTGACAGGAGTCTGTCAGTTTATGTGCCATAGTAGAAGGTCTGAGAGGATGGCAGGACCTCAGCAGAAAAACGACACAAACAGCCATGCCTTACCCGGGGATCGAACCCAGTACCCGTAGATCAGTAGCTAAGCGCGCTAACCACTCGGCCACGGGACGGCTAAAATAAATACCTCCTCAAGCAGCTGCTTGCCACAGAGGTCTGACAGGAGCCTGTCAGTTTATATGCCATAGTAGAAGGTCTGAGAGGATGGCAGGACCTCAGCAGAAAAACGACACAAACAGCCATGCCTTACCCGGGGCTCGAAACCAGTACCCGTAGATCAGTAGCCAAGCGCGCTAACCACTCGGCCACGGGACGGCTCAAATAAGATATATTTATAAATAATCGTTACTATAAAAGTACACCACTGATAACAATAGAAAGAAAAATATAAGAATTATCTACCTTACAGGACTACTTATACTGATGTCATAACTTGGTCTTACAGGTTTCCTGTTGTAGGAGGTATGGAGAGGAAAGGATATCACGGATTGGTACGTTTCGTTGACAAGAGATGGCGCTGGTTCCACCCGGAAGCGAGATGTTTTAAAAGTGGTTAAAGAGGCGGAAAATACGGACGCTTCTTTCTTCGTGCAACGTGGTGCGAGTTCAGGTTTCGTCGGAAACAATAGATTGAACAGATTGTTTATGAGAGATTTAAATTTCTCCTTTTAATCAGAGATGGATTGAGCCTTTGAGCTGCCAGACATGGATCATATACAGTCGCTCAAAAGAGTATCCGAACACTATGGTTGATTACAGAATTCAGAAAAAAATATCTGGCAACGATTTTTTCAAGAAATGAGTGATCTGGCAACCTTCGTGTCACGTGATTACAGAATTCAGGAAAAATATCTGGAGCGTGTACAGCAACTGTACACGCTCCAGTTACCGTTCACAGCAAACTGGAGCGTGTGCAGTAACTGCACACGCTCCAATTTGCTGTGAACGCTATGGTTGATTACAGAATTCAGAAAAAATATCTGGGAACGATTTTTTTTTAGAAATTAGTGATCTGGCAACCTTCGTGTCACGTGACACGAAACGATCTAGTATCAAAATAATATGACCACCTACAGTCGCTCAAAAAAGTATCCGAACACTATAGCTGATTACAGAATTCATAAAAAATATCTGGCAGCGATTTTTTTAGAAATTAGTGATCTGGCAACCTTCGTGTCACGTGATTACAGAATTCAGGAAAAATATCTGGAGCGTGTACAGCAACTGTACACGCTCCAGTTACCGTTTACAGCAAACTGGAGCGTGTGCAGTTACTGCACACGCTCCAGTTTGCTGTGAACGGTAACTGCACACGCTCAATATTTCTGTGAGTGAGCCCACACGATCTAGTATCAAAATAATATGACCACCTACAGTCGCTCAAAAAAGTATTCGAACACTATGGTTGATTACAGAATTCAGAAAAAAATATCTGGCAACGATTTTTTTTTTAGAAATTAGTGATCTGGCAACTTTCGTGTCACGTGACTGTACAGGCTGGTGGAAGCGGTGCAATGTTCTGGGGTGTGTTCACATCATCCACCTTGGGGCCCTCGCACCTATTGAGAGAGGGCGGGGGTGGCTCAGTCGGTAGCGCGCCAGGCTCATCTATAGTTCCCAGGTTCGAGTCCCAGCTGGGTCAGCGTTGAGATTAATCTCCACCAAATTCCCCGCCCTGCCCACGGTCTGCAGGGGACACTGATGGGCTTGGAAATACCTCCGTCCATCGGATTTGACGTTAAGCCGTGTCTCCGTGTGCGGGAGAGCCATACTCTGTGCACGTTGAAGAACACATCGGATGGCCTTGACGGGAGGCTACCATCTGTCTCCCAACAGCTGTTCTAGTGGGTCCCCTCCCCCAACCTTCTCTGAGCCTTCGGGGTCCTTGTGACCTGACCATTTAGCTCATTGTGTGCAAAAAAGTGCCGCTCAGAGGTAAAACAACCCAACCAGAAATGTGTTTCTCTTATATTGACCAGATTTCGTACAACTTGCAACCTGATTAACATCCAAGTCATATCTGGAACTGTCACTTCCATCCCTCCACCTCCTCGATCCAACTCGAAAAACGAAACCATCCTCTTAGAATCTTTCTCCTCATCACACATTCTTTTCGAAAACTTTTTTTAACGTAAAAGAAAAACAACAACAACAACAACCAAGTTGTTTGTAACTTCAAAAAAAAAAAGCGTCATTACCCCACATCATAATTTCTGGCGAAGTTAAGACGTGATTCACGATTCACCTAGAGACAATTCCCATTTTTCTTTCTGGGGAATTCCTTTTTTTCCCCCTCTGTGAAAGAATCTCGTTCTTCTTTAACCATCAAGAAGTGTAGAGAGCAAATAAAGAAAAAGATTGAAGATAAAGATGAGCCTTTGTTGCTATCTTCCAGATTCAGGCTGCCAGTGTCGCTCCCTGGTGGCCAGTAGAAACTTAGAGTTCCATTCCTATCAGCAACGGGTCTCCCACAATTCCCCCGCGCAGCAGCGTGCCACCCACTCACACTTTAATTTTTCCGCCCATTTTCTCCCGCCCTTGATATATTTATTCGGTCTCCAACACCTGTTCGGAGTCATTGGGAAAAATCAATCTATGATTTCGAGTTCAGCTGTTAGTTTTTATTTGTTTCCTCGGTTCATTTATTTTTCTCTTGTACTTCTGATTATATATGTTTGTTTTTTTCTCTTTGAGTAGATAACAGCAAAAGAATTTCTGGAATTTCATCTTCCCGATAATGATACTTGAAGAAGAATAACAAAATGATTTTGTTTCTTATGTAGCCAAGAAAGGAGATTCTGAAGATTCTACTGTATTTAAAATACTAATCGGCTATTTCTCCTCCATTTCGTTTAATTATTAAATTATTAAAATACCGGTAGTTGTTATCTTCATGGCCTTTTCCCCTGAAGAGTTTGTTTCTCCTAAACACCATGATTGACCAAATGCAGTATATCTAATTCTGTTGTATCTTTCGGCCCTTCACCTTCGTTTGGTGTGGATGGAGTGGTTGGAGGGGAGGGTCAGAATGGCCTAGTCAGATTATAGTATTAGGGGAGGACATTAAAAAGGTACTACCCCATTAGCAGGTCTTCGGGGGGGTCACGCCATTCTCACTGACCTTCTACTATGACGTAATAAACCGGCAGACTCCTGTCAGACCTTTGTGGCAAGCTGCTGCTTGAGGAGATATTTAAATTTTTAATAAAATATACTCTGTATTAAATTGGGAACGCCAAGATCCAACGGGGTGGGGGTGGCTCAGTTGGTAGCGCAACAGGCTCGTAATGTGTAGTTCCCAGGTTCGAGTCCCAGCTGGATCAGCGTTGAGATTTATCTCCGCAAAATTCCCCGCCCTGCCCACGGTCAGTAGGGGACACCGATGGGCTTGGAAAGGCTGCCGTCCGTCGGATGGGACGTTAAGCCGTGGGCCGTGTGCGGGAGAGCCATACCCTGTGCACGTTAAAGAACACGCTGGATGGCCTTGACGGGAGGCTACCATCTGTCTCCCAACAGCTGTTCCAGTGGGTCCCCTCTCCCAACCTTCTCTGAGCCTTCGGAGTCCATGTGACCTGGCCATTTAGCCCATGGTGTGCAAAAAAGTGCCACTCAGAAGTAAAACAACCCAAACCAAGATCCAACTGAATTCTGAACCCAAACCCCAGGTCAGTGGGACAAAATATATAATAATAATATTAATAATAATACACCTAGCAGGTCTTAAATAGATTGAACTTTTTGGCTTGGGTTGTTTAACCCCTGAGTGGCATTTTGTGCACACAATGGACTAAATGCCCAGATCACAATGACCTCGAAGTCTCAGAGAAGGTTGGGGAACGAGATCTACTGGATAACTGTTGGGAGACAGATGGTAGCCTCCCGTTAAGGCCATCCAGCGTATTCTTTAATGTGCACAGGGTATGGCTCTCCCGCACAAGAGCCACGTCGTAACACGTTGGATTTCCTTGAAGGAAGGCTTCCATCTGCCTCCTAGTGGATAGCTTCCCCCCCCCCCCCGCACACACACACAACCTTCTCTGACCCATTGGAAGTCCTTGTGACTTTTCCGTTTAGACCACTGTGTGTAAAAAAGTGCTGCTCAAGGATGAAATAAACGAATCTAGTGATGGTCAAAGTTGCAATGAATGTAAAATCACCGTATCGAAGATTTTCATCTACAGCTGGAAAGCCTTCTTTGCGTCGAGTCAGGTAGTGTGACGTAGGCAACGACGTAATAAGGATTTTTAAGAAGCGATGCGAAAAATTTCAGTCAGTAATTGTTCTAACTGAACGATGTGAATAACGAACTTACACTGACAGATGCTACCTTTGTGTGAGGAGTAATTTTTTAATTTCATTAATCAAATCTATCTCAATGTAGAATTCTGATAATATTTCCTCAGTATTTAAAATTATGGCGGTAGCAGAGTGGATAGCGCGTTTGGCTGCTGATCGAAGGGACCCATGGTTGAGCCCCGGATAAGGCATGGATGTTCTTGTTGTGTTGTCCTTCAGCTGAAATTTCATCTTCCTCACATATCTTCTCTGTGGCTTATTCTACTGACCGCCTCCTGTCAGACCTTCGTGACGTATCTACTGACCGTCTCCTGTCCGACCTACGTGATGTGTTCTACTGACCGTCTCCTGTCAGACCTCCTTTGCGTATTCTACTGACCATCTCCCGTCAGAACTCCGTGACGTATTCTACTGACCGTCTCCTGTCAGACCTCTGTGGCGTATTCTACTGACCGTCTCCTGTCACACCTCCATGGCGTATTCTACTGACCATCTCCTGTCAGACCTCCATGGCGTATTCTATTGACCGTCTCCTGTCAGACCTCCGTGACGTATTCTACTGACCGTCTCCTGTCAGACCTTTGTGACGTATTCTACTGACCGTATCCTGTCAGACCTCTGTGGCGTATTCTACTAACCGTCTCCTGTCACACCTCTGTGGCGTATTCTACTGACCGTCTCCTGTCAGACCTCCATGGCGTATTCTACTGACCGTCTCCTGTCAGATCTCCATGGCGTATTCTATTGACCGTCTCCTGTCAGACCTCCGTGCCGTATTCTACTGACCGTCTCCTGTCAGACCTTTGTGACGTATTCTACTGACTGTCTCCTGTCAGACTTCTGTGGCGTATTCTACTGACCGTCTCCTGTCACACCTCTGTGGCGTATTCTACTGACCGTCTCCTGTCAGACCTCCATGGCGTATTCTACTGACCGTCTCCTGTCAGACCTCCGTGGCGTATTCTATTGACCGTCTCCTGTCAGACCTCCGTGACGTATTCTACTGACCATCTCCTGTCAGACCTTTGTGACGTATTCTACTGACCGTCTCCTGTCACACCTCTGTGGTATATTCTACTGATCGTCTCCTGTCAGACCTCCATGGCGTATTCTACTGACCATCTCCTGTCAGATCTCCGTGGCGTATTCTACTGACCATCTCCTGTCAGACCTCCATGGCGTATTCTACTGACCGTCTCCTGTCACACCTCTGTGGCGTATTCTACTGACCGTCTCCTGTCAGACCTCCATGGCGTATTCTACTGACCGTCTCCTGTCAGACCTCCGTGGCGTATTCTATTGACCGTCTCCTGTCAGACCTCCGTGACGTATTCTACTGACCGTCTCCTGTCAGACCTTTGTGACGTATTCTACTGACCGTCTCCTGTCAGACCTCCGTGGCGTATTCTATTGACCGTCTCCTGTCAGACCTCCGTGACGTATTCTACTGACCGTCTCCTGTCAGACCTTTGTGACGTATTCTACTGACCGTCTCCTGTCAGACCTCCGTGGCGTATTCTACTGACCATCTCCTGTCACACCTCCGTGGCGTATTCTACTGACCGTCTCCTGTCAGACCTCCATGGCGTATTCTACTGATCGTCTCCTGTCAGACCTCCGTGGCGTATTCTACTGACCGTCTCCTGTCAGACCTCTGTGGCGTATTCTATTGACCGTCTCCTGTCAGACCTCCGTGGCGTATTCTATTGACCGTCTCCTGTCAGACCTCCTTTGCGTATTCTACTGACCGTCTCCTGTCAGACCTATGTGACGTATTCTACTGACCGTCTCCTGTCAGACCTCCATGACGTATTCTACTGACCGTCTCCTGTCAGACCTCCGTGGCGTATTCTACTGACCGTCTCCTGTCACACCTCCGTGGCATATTCTACTGACCGTCTCCTGTCACACCTCCATGGCGTATTCTACTGACCGTCTCCTGTCAGACCTCCATGGCGTATTCTATTGACCGTCTCCTGTCAGACCTCCATGACGTATTCTACTGACCGTCTCCTGTCAGACCTTTGTGACGTATTCTACTGACCATCTGCTGTCAGACCTCCGTGGCGTATTCTACTGACCGCCTCCTGTCAGACCTCCGTCTCTTATTCTACTGACCGCATCCTATCAGACCTCCGTGGCTTATTCTACTGACCGCCTCCTGTCAGACCTCCGTGGCGTATTCTACTGACCATCTCCTGTCAGACCTCCGTGGCGTATTCTACTGACCGTCTCCTGTCAGACCTCCATGGCATTTCTACTGACTATCTCTTATCAGACCTCTGTGGTGTAGTCTATTGACTGTCTCTTGTCAGACCTCCATGATGTATTCTACTGACCACCTCCTGTCAGACCTCCATGACGTATCTACTGACCGTCTCCTGTCAGACCTCTGTGACGTATTCTACTGACCGTCTCCTGTCAGACCTCCGTGGCGTATTCTACTGACCGCCTCCTGTCAGACCTCTGTGGTGTATTCTACTGACAAGTTCCTATCTGACCTCCGTTGCGTATTTTATCGACAAGATCCTATCTGATCTCCATGGCGTATTGTATTGACAGGATCCTGTCTGACCACCATGGCGTATTGTATTGACAGGATCCTGTCCGATCTCGTGGATTATTACATTGACAGACTCCTGTCCTACCTCTATGGCTTATTACATTGACAGCATTCTGTCTGACTTCCGTGACATGTTATACTGACCGGCTCCTGTCCGACCTCCGTGGCGTATTATATTGACAGGATCCTGTTCGACCTCCGAATCGTATTATACCACAGACCTGTTGTCAGATCTCTGTGGCAAACAGGTGCTTAAGAGAAATTTTTTTTTATTTTATTTAGAGCCCTACAATGCTTTGGAACTTCAGCCAAAATCTAACTAAAAATAGACTGAAAAAATATGATCTGAGTCACATGATATGAGAAGTGGATTTCGCCTCCAATCTTTTCCGCAGAGGTGAGAAAATCGCCTTGGCGAAACGACAAAGAACTCCTAGTGACCAGTCGCCAGCCACCTGTTAAAGTGGCTGGAGATGCTGGCTGGCACCTGCACCTCAGCAAAGCTACGTAGAGGAGGGGTGGTCCTGCAAATCACGTGACTCTGTGCAAGAGGAAGAATAAAGAAACGCATCCTTTGTGCTTTCCTAAGAGAGAGTACAAATCAGAAGGGCCAATCGGAAATAATTCCCCAAAAGGTGGCGCTATGCCCCCCCGCCCCCCCACAAACACACAAATCCATCGCATACATCCGTATGTCCATTTCCCCCCTCCCCTCTTTTTTTTTTTGGTAGCACATTGTGAAGAATCAGCAGGACAACAATTCGAAGTCATTTCTCTCTCCCCCCTCCCTGCACAGACTTTTTTCTTCCCTAAAAAAAGGATATAGGGAAAAAAAGAGAATGGTCGAGAAAACTAAAAAAAAAGAGCGTCCAAGCCCAACAACAAACAAGCGAGTGCGTCAAGCAGGTTTTTGAAAAGCATGCATTACGATAACAACAAAATAAAAAGAAAAAAACGAAAAACGAAGAAATAAATAAACGAAAAAAAAGGGCCCGCTGTCTTTTGTTGGCGGCTGTCAGTGTGCGTTCGTCGGGGGGACCCCCGTGCTGACCAAACAATAGCCGACGGCCCGCAGCTCGCCAGGGGAAATGATCACCGTCTAAATGGAAAAGACGAAAGGGGAGATGGACTGGGAAGGGGGATGTGTAGGGAGGAGGGGGAGGAGGAGGTCGGAATGTGTGCACAATAGGAGAGTGGACACAATGGGTCTGCATTCCGAGGGCCATTGTGTTGCTTCCCCAAATGGAAGGGGGAGTAAGGAGGGTGGAAGTGAAAAATGCGATGGTACTCTTGTGTCGTGGCCATCATCGAAGAGTCCATTCTTTCTCCTCCATCCGCCATCATTTCCCATTGCTCCGCAGTCTCCGCGCACTCACTCCCGATAACATAGCATCCTCGGCGCCCGTCTGATTACGTGTCACCATTTTTACGTGTTTTTTTTTTCCTTCTTTATCTCCTTTTTTATTATTATGCTAAGGGGTCTTTCTGTTGTCAGGGGTTACGCTCCCGTTGACCTTCTCAAGGTTATGGGAGGGTTAATGTAACAGTTCCCCCGTGACCTTCTACCTGTTCCGTCAGTGAGGATAACTATTACAACACATTCCCCCTTTCATCCTCCTCCTTCCCCTCTTGCAGGTGTTTATTACGTAAAACAGACTGAAAAAGTGAGAGGGAGAGCTAGGGAGGGGGAGGGTAGTAATATCCGGAAGTGATCTCTTTAGATGAAGCCATTTGTTGTTCGAACATTTATAATCAGGATATTTTTTTTTCTAAGAGCATTGAAGTTTTATCCTTATTTTAGGGGTCTTTAAAATATTTCCTTAAAAGTACCTGTAACATTTTATAGTTTTTTTTTGCGTCTATTCCTGTTAGCCGTCCCATGGCCGAGTGGTTAGCGCACTTGGCTACTGATCTAAGGGACCTGGGTTCGAGTCCCGGGTAAGGCATGGCTGTCTGTGTCGTTTCTCTGCTGAGGTCCTGCCATCCTCTCAGACCTTCTACTGTGGCATATAAACTGACAGGCTCCTGTCAGACCTCTGTGGCAAGCAGCTGCTTGAGGGGGTATTTATTTTTATTTATTTTATTTATTCCTGTTACTAGCGGTATAGTGGAGCTTATAGTTCTAGGGAGACTATAGACGTAAATGACTACTCGATCTGGGACGACATAGACACAAGTGACTACTTTGTCCGGGAAAGAGTGTAGTGGACTAAGACTAGGTCTGGGAGAGAGTGTAGTGGACTAAGACTAATTCTGGAAGAGAGTGTAGTGGATTAAGACTAGGTCTGGGAGAGAGTGTAGTGGACTAAGACTAGGTCTGGGAGAGAGTGTAGTGACTAAGACTAGGTCTGGGAGAGACTGTAGTGGACTAAGACTAGGTCTGGGAGAGAGTGTAGTGGACTAAGACTAGGTCTGGGAGAGAGTGTAGTGACTAAGACTAGGTCTGGAAGAGACTGTAGTGGACTAAGACTAGGTCTGGGAGAGAGTGTAGTGGACTAAGACTAGGTCTGGGAGAGAGTGTAGTGACTAAGACTAGGTCTGGGAGAGACTGTAGTGGACTAAGACTAGGTCTGGGAGAGAGTGTAGTGGACTAAGACTAGGTCTGGGAGAGAGTGTAGTGGACTAAGACTAGGTCTGGGAGAGAGTGTAGTGACTAAGACTAGGTCTGGAAGAGAATGTAGTGGATAAGACTAGGTCTGGGAGAGTGTAGTGGACTAAGACTAGGTCTGGAAGAGAGTGTAGTGGACTAAGACTAGGTCTGGGAGAGAGTGTAGTGGACTAAGACTAAGTCTGGGAGAGAGTGTAGTGGACTAAGACTAGGTCTGGAAGAGAGTGTAGGGAGTAAGACTAGGTCTGGGAGAGATTGTAGTGGACTAAGACTAGGTCTGGGAGAGAGTGTAGTGGACTAAGACTAGGTCTGGAAGAGAGTGTAGTGGATTAAGACTAGGTCTGGGAGAGAGTGTAGTGGACTAAGACTAGGTCTGGGAGAGAGTGTAGTGACTAAGACTAGGTCTGGGAGAGACTGTAGTGGACTAAGACTAGGTCTGGGAGAGAGTGTAGTGGACTAAGACTAGGTCTGGGAGAGAGTGTAGTGGACTAAGACTAGGTCTGGGAGAGAGTGTAGTGACTAAGACTAGGTCTGGGAGAGACTGTAGTGGACTAAGACTAGGTCTGGGAGAGAGTGTAGTGGACTAAGACTAGGTCTGGGAGAGAGTGTAGTGGACTAAGACTAGGTCTGGGAGAGAGTGTAGTGACTAAGACTAGGTCTGGAAGAGAGTGTAGTGGATAAGACTAGGTCTGGGAGAGTGTAGTGGACTAAGACTAGGTCTGGAAGAGAGTGTAGTGGACTAAGACTAGGTCTGGGAGAGAGTGTAGTGACTAAGACTAGGTCTGGAAGAGACTGTAGTGGACTAAGACTAGGTCTGGGAGAGAGTGTAGTGGACTAAGACTAGGTCTGGGAGAGAGTGTAGTGACTAAGACTAGGTCTGGGAGAGACTGTAGTGGACTAAGACTAGGTCTGGGAGAGAGTGTAGTGGACTAAGACTAGGTCTGGGAGAGAGTGTAGTGGACTAAGACTAGGTCTGGGACAGAGTGTAGTGACTAAGACTAGGTCTGGAAGAGAGTGTAGTGGATAAGACTAGGTCTGGGAGAGTGTAGTGGACTAAGACTAGGTCTGGAAGAGAGTGTAGTGGACTAAGACTAGGTCTGGGAGAGAGTGTAGTGGACTAAGACTAAGTCTGGGAGAGAGTGTAGTGGACTAAGACTAGGTCTGGAAGAGAGTGTAGGGAGTAAGACTAGGTCTGGGAGAGATTGTAGTGGACTAAGACTAGGTCTGGGAGAGAGTGTAGTGGACTAAGACTAGGTCTGGAAGAGAGTGTAGTGGATTAAGACTAGGTCTGGGAGAGAGTGTAGTGGACTAAGACTAGGTCTGGGAGAGAGTGTAGTGACTAAGACTAGGTCTGGGAGAGACTGTAGTGGACTAAGACTAGGTCTGGGAGAGAGTGTAGTGGACTAAGACTAGGTCTGGGAGAGAGTGTAGTGACTAAGACTAGGTCTGGGAGAGACTGTAGTGGACTAAGACTAGGTCTGGGAGAGAGTGTAGTGGACTAAGACTAGGTCTGGGAGAGAGTGTAGTGACTAAGACTAGGTCTGGGAGAGACTGTAGTGGACTAAGACTAGGTCTGGGAGAGAGTGTAGTGGACTAAGACTAGGTCTGGGAGAGAGTGTAGCGGACTAAGACTAGGTCTGGGAGAGAGTGTAGTGGACTAAGACGTGGTCTGGAAGAGAGTGTAGTGGACTAAGACTAAGTCTGGGAGAGAGTGTAGTGGACTAAGACTAGGTCTGGAAGAGAGTGTAGGGAGTAAGACTAGGTCTGGGAGAGATTGTAGTGGACTAAGACTAGGTCTGGGAGAGAGTGTAGTGGACTAAGACTAGGTCTGGAAGAGAGTGTAGTGGACTAAGACTAGGTCTGGGAGAGAGTGTAGTGGACTAAGACTAGGTCTGGGAGAGAGTGTAGTGGACTAAGTCTAGGTCTGGAAGAGAGTGTAGTGACTAAGACTAGGTCTGGAAGAGAGTGTAGTGACTAAGACTAGGTCTGGGAGAGACTGTAGTGGACTAAGACTAGGTCTGGGAGAGAGTGTAGTGGACTAAGACTAGGTATGGAAGAGAGTGTAGTGGACTAAGACTAGGTCTGGGAGAGAGTGTAGTGGACTAAGACTAGGTCTGGAAGAGAGTGTAGTGGACTAAGACTAGGTCTGGGAGAGAGTGTAGTGGACTAAGACTAGGTCTGGAAGAGAGTGTAGTGTCTAAGACTAGGTCTGGGAGAGAGTGTAGTGTCTAAGACTAGGTCTGGGAGAGAGTGTAGTGGACTAAGACTAGGTCTGGGAGAAAGTGTAGCCGACTAAGACTAGGTCTGGGAGAGAGTGTAGTGGACTAAGACTAGGTCTGGGAGAGAGTGTAATGGACTAAGACTAGGTCTGGGAGAGAGTGCAGTGGACTAAGACTAGGTCTGGGAGAAAGTGTAGTGACTAAGACTAGGTCTGGGAGAGAGTGTAGTGACTAAGACTAGGTCTGGAAGAGAGTGTAGTGGATAAGACTAGGTCTGGGAGAGTGTAGTGGACTAAGACTAGGTCTGGAAGAGAGTGTAGTGGACTAAGACTAGGTCTGGGAGAGAGTGTAGTGACTAAGACTAGGTCTGGAAGAGAGTGTAGTGGACTAAGACTAGGTCTGGGAGAGTGTAGTGGACTAAGACTAGGTCTGGAAGAGAGTGTAGTGGACTAAGACTAGGTCTGGTAGAGAGTGTAGTGGACTAAGACTAGGTCTGGGAGATAGTGTAGTGGACTAAGACTAGGTCTGGGAGAGAGTGTAGTGGAGTAAGACTAGGTCTGGGAGAGAGTGTAGTGGACTAAGACTAGGTCTGGAAGAGAGTGTAGTGACTAAGACTAGGTCTGGGAGAAAGTGTAGCCGACTAAGACTAGGTCTGGGAGAGAGTGTAGTGGACTAAGACTAGGTCTGGGAGAGAGTGTAATGGACTAAGACTAGGTCTGGGAGAGAGTGCAGTGGACTAAGACTAGGTCTGGGAGAAAGTGTAGTGACTAAGACTAGGTCTGGGAGAGAGTGTAGTGGACTAAGACTAGGTCTGGAAGAGAGTGTAGTGACTAAGACTAGGTCTGGAAGAGAGTGTAGTGGACTAAGACTAGGTCTGGGAGAGTGTAGTGGACTAAGACTAGGTCTGGAAGAGAGTGTAGTGGACTAAGACTAGGTCTGGGAGAGAGTGTAGTGGACTAAGACTAGGTCTGCGAGAGAGTGTAGTGAACTAAGACTAGGTCTGGAAGAGTGTAGTGGACTAAGACTAGCTCTGGGAGAAAGTGTAGTGGACTAAGACTAGGTCTGGAAGAGACTGTAGTGGACTAAGACTAGGTCTGGGAGAGAGTGTAGTGGACTAAGACTAGGTCTGGAAGAGAGTGTAGTGACTAAGACTAGGTCTGGAAGAGAGTGTAGTGGACTAAGACTAGGTCTGGGAGAGTGTAGTGGACTAAGACTAGGTCTGGAAGAGAGTGTAGTGGACTAAGACTAGGTCTGGTAGAGAGTGTAGTGGACTAAGACTAGGTCTGGGAGAGAGTGTAGTGGACTAAGACTAGGTCTGGGAGAGAGTGTAGTGGAGTAAGACTAGGTCTGGGAGAGAGTGTAGTGGACTAAGACTAGGTCTGGAAGAGAGAGTAGTGGACTAAGACTAGGTCTGGAAGAGAGTGTAGTGGACTAAGACTAGGTCTGGGAGAGTGTAGTGGACTAAGACTAGGTCTGGGAGAGAGTGTAGTGGACTAAGACTAGGTCTGGAAGAGAGTGTAATGGAGTAAGTCTAGGTCTGGGATAGAGTGTAGTGGACTAAGACTAGGTCTGGAAGAGAGTGTAGTGGACTAAGACTAGGTCTGGGAGAGAGTGTAGTGGACTAAGACTAGGTCTGGAAGAGAGTGTAGTGGACTAGACTAGGTCTGGGAGAGAGTGTAGTGGACTAAGACTAGGTCTGGAAGAGAGTGTAATGGAGTAAGTCTAGGTCTGGGAGAGAGTGTAGTGGATTAAGACTAGGTCTGGAAGAGAGTGTAATGGACTAAGACTAGGTCTGGGAGAGAGTGTAGTGGACTAAGACTAGGTCTGGAAGAGAGTGTAGTGGACTAAGACTAGGTCTGGGGGAGAGTGTAGTGGACTAAGACTAGGTCTGGAAGAGAGTGTAGTGGACTAAGACTAGGTCTGGGAGAGAGTGTAGTGGACTAAGACTAGGTCTGGAAGAGAGTGTAGTGTCTAAGACTAGGTCTGGGAGAGAGTGTAGTGTCTAAGACTAGGTCTGGGAGAGAGTGTAGTGGACTAAGACTAGGTCTGGGAGAAAGTGTAGCCGACTAAGACTAGGTCTGGGAGAGAGTGTAGTGGACTAAGACTAGGTCTGGGAGAGAGTGTAATGGACTAAGACTAGGTCTGGGAGAGAGTGCAGTGGACTAAGACTAGGTCTGGGAGAAAGTGTAGTGACTAAGACTAGGTCTGGGAGAGAGTGTAGTGGACTAAGACTAGGTCTGGGAGAGAGTGTAGTGACTAAGACTAGGTCTGGAAGAGAGTGTAGTGGATAAGACTAGGTCTGGGAGAGTGTAGTGGACTAAGACTAGGTCTGGAAGAGAGTGTAGTGGAGTAAGACTAGGTCTGGGAGAGAGTGTAGTGGACTAAGACTAGGTCTGCGAGAGAGTGTAGTGAACTAAGACTAGGTCTGGAAGAGTGTAGTGGACTAAGACTAGGTCTGGGAGAGAGTGTAGTGGACTAAGACTAGGTCTGGAAGAGAGTGTAGTGGATTAAGACTAGGTCTGGGAGAGAGTGTAGTGGACTAAGACTAGGTCTGGAAGAGAGTGTAGTGACTAAGACTAGGTCTGGGAGAAAGTGTAGCCGACTAAGACTAGGTCTGGGAGAGAGTGTAGTGGACTAAGACTAGGTCTGGGAGAGAGTGTAATGGACTAAGACTAGGTCTGGGAGAGAGTGCAGTGGACTAAGACTAGGTCTGGGAGAAAGTGTAGTGACTAAGACTAGGTCTGGGAGAGAGTGTAGTGGACTAAGACTAGGTCTGGAAGAGAGTGTAGTGACTAAGACTAGGTCTGGAAGAGAGTGTAGTGGACTAAGACTAGGTCTGGGAGAGTGTAGTGGACTAAGACTAGGTCTGGAAGAGAGTGTAGTGGACTAAGACTAGGTCTGGGAGAGAGTGTAGTGGACTAAGACTAGGTCTGCGAGAGAGTGTAGTGAACTAAGACTAGGTCTGGAAGAGTGTAGTGGACTAAGACTAGCTCTGGGAGAAAGTGTAGTGGACTAAGACTAGGTCTGGAAGAGAGTGTAGTGGATTAAGACTAGGTCTGGGAGAGAGTGTAGTGGACTAAGACTAGGTCTGGAAGAGAGTGTAGTGACTAAGACTAGGTCTGGAAGAGAGTGTAGTGGACTAAGACTAGGTCTGGGAGAGTGTAGTGGACTAAGACTAGGTCTGGAAGAGAGTGTAGTGGACTAAGACTAGGTCTGGTAGAGAGTGTAGTGGACTAAGACTAGGTCTGGGAGAGAGTGTAGTGGACTAAGACTAGGTCTGGGAGAGAGTGTAGTGGAGTAAGACTAGGTCTGGGAGAGAGTGTAGTGGACTAAGTCTAGGTCTGGAAGAGAGAGTAGTGGACTAAGACTAGGTCTGGAAGAGAGTGTAGTGGACTAAGACTAGGTCTGGGAGAGTGTAGTGGACTAAGACTAGGTCTGGGAGAGAGTGTAGTGGACTAAGACTAGGTCTGGAAGAGAGTGTAATGGAGTAAGTCTAGGTCTGGGAGAGAGTGTAGTGGACTAAGACTAGGTCTGGAAGAGAGTGTAGTGGACTAAGACTAGGTCTGGGAGAGAGTGTAGTGGACTAAGACTAGGTCTGGAAGAGAGTGTAGTGGACTAGACTAGGTCTGGGAGAGAGTGTAGTGGACTAAGACTAGGTCTGGAAGAGAGTGTAATGGAGTAAGTCTAGGTCTGGGAGAGAGTGTAGTGGATTAAGACTAGGTCTGGAAGAGAGTGTAGTGGACTAAGACTAGGTCTGGGAGAGAGTGTAGTGGACTAAGACTAGGTCTGGAAGAGAGTGTAGTGGACTAAGACTAGGTCTGGAAGAGAGTGTAGTGAACTAAGGTTAGGTCTGGAGGTAGTATAATGGACTCGCCACTCGGTCTAACGATAGTATAATTAACTTTGGTAGTATGGTGCACTTGAGCTACTTGGTCTGGAAAGAATATAGAGGTAAGTGGTTTCTGGTCTGTAGAGCTATAGATGTAACTGTTTGTTTGTCTTAGGGAGATTATAGACAAGTTGATAATCTGTCTGTGAAGCTGTATACCTAAGTGATCCCTTGATCTGGAAATATTACTCTAGATGTATGTGCAGGCCCAAATCTAGAAAAAAATAAACGGGGATGGGACAAGAGAATAGAATTCCATCGTAGTATAACATTTCCCCCTCTGTTTTAGACGTATTTAGAAATTTCTTGAAAAATGCGTGAAACGTTTGTTTAGAAAATGAGGGAACCCTGCTTTTCTGGAGGCTAGATGAGTGTAGTCAACTTTTCTGGAGGCTAGATGAGTGGACTCTTTGCTTTTCCGGGAATAGATGAATAGAATCTTTGCTTTTCTGGAGGCTAGATGAGTGGACTCTTTGCTTTTCCGGGAATAGATGAATAGAGTCTTTACTTTTCTGGAGGCTAGATAAGTTGATTCTTTACTTTTCCGGGAATAGATGAATAGAGTCTTTGCTTTTCTGGATTCTAGATGAGTGGATTCTTTGCTTTTCTGAGAATAGATGAATAGAGTCTTTGCTTTTCTGGATTCTAGATGAGTGGATTCTTTGCTTTTCTGAGAATAGATGAATAGAGTCTTTGCTTTTCTGGAGGCTAGATGAGTGGACTCTTTGCTTTTCCGGGAATAGATGAATAGAGTCTTTACTTTTGTGGGGAATAGATGAGTGGACTCTTTGCTTTT
This sequence comes from Ryuthela nishihirai, assembly GCA_038380435.1. NCBI lineage: Eukaryota > Metazoa > Arthropoda > Arachnida > Araneae > Heptathelidae > Ryuthela > Ryuthela nishihirai. The sequence goes on along the minus strand of JAWZYU010000003.1, from coordinate 21,447,757 downwards.
CCGGGAATAGATGAATAGAGTCTTTACTTTTCTGGAGGCTAGATGAGTGGACTCTTTGCTTTTCCGGGAATAGATGAATTGAGTCTTTATTTTTTGGAGGCTAGATGAGTGGACTCTACTTTTCTAGGTGCTAGATGATGAATAGAGTCTTTTCTTTTCTAAGGCTAGATGAGTGGACTGCATTTCTGAAGGCTAGGTGAGTGAAGAATCAATAAAATCCTAAGGTCTAAGGTTTTACTCCCTGGAGGCTATGTGAGTGAATTCTACTTTTCTGGGGCTATATGTTACACTCTGGTTTTCTGAGGCTAGATGTGTAACTCTTCTATTCTGAGACTCCATAGGTGGACTCTTTTCTTTTCTGGGGGCTATAGAAAAATAAATAAAATAAATACCCCCTCATGCAGCTGCTTGCCACAGAGGTCTTACAAGTGCCTGTCAATTTATATACCAGAGTAGAAGGTCTGCGAGGTTGTCAGGACCTCAGCTGAAAAACAACACGAACATCCATATCCATGCCTTACCCGGGACTCGAACCCAGGTCCCTTAGATCAGTAGCCAAGCGCGCTAACCACTCGGCCACCGGACGGCGCTGCCGGGGGTGGGGGGGGGGGGACGAGTGAATTTTTTTGCCTCTCTGGAGTCTAGATTGAGTACAGTCGCTCAAGAAAAGTATCCGAAATGACACGAAGGTTGCCAGATCACTAATTTCTAAAAAAATCGTTGCGATTTTTTTTTCTGAATTCTATAATCAACCACAGCGTTCGGATACTTTTTTGAGCGACTGTAGGTGGTCATATTATTTTGATACTAGATCGTGTGGGCTCACTCACGGAAATATTGAGCGTGTGCAGTCACCGTTCACAGCAAACTGGAGCGTGTGCAGTAACTGCACACACTCCAGTTTGCTGTGAACGGTAACTGGAGCGTGTACAGTTGCTGTACACGCTCCAGATATTTTTCCGGAATTTGTAATCACGTGACACGTGGGTTGCCAGATCACTAATTTCCAAAAAAATCGTTGCCAGATTTTTTTTCTGAATTCTATAATCAACCATAGCGTTCGGATACTTTTTTGAGCGACTGTACATTCTTCTTTTATGAAACTAGATGAGTGGATTCTTTGCTGTTCTGGCGGCAGACGAGCGGACTCGTGATTTTCTTGGGCTCAGCGCGAGCACGGAGCATAATTTCGACCATTTTTAAATTGATATTTTTATTTCAGTCTAGTATTAGTGGTTTTCGCAGAGCCCTGTGCGAAATCGCCAGTGTCGTCAGATTTCGAAAAATCTATTCCTTTCCCACACGTGATCTCTCCCCACAGAAAAAATTCATAGTTGGGTTAATATCGAAAGTGGAGCGAAATATTTTCACCGTTTACAATGCACCTGACGATGAGCTGAACCATCTGGGTCGAAACACTTCCTCCTCCCTTTAGCGATTTAGCATTCCAGCAGATAGACAGAGAAGAGTGAACTTACCGAGATGATGTTGAATCGAAAGCGAAAAGTCACATCGGCATTGATATGCAAATGAGCGGAACATTTTTTTATCGGCAACAACAAAAGAGAGGAAAGAGAAAAAAATAAAATAAAATCCGGATTTATTCCATTGACTCTTCAAGCGATTCCGAGTATACAGGAAAAAAACATAAAAAAATAGAAAAAAATATTTATTGAGGAAAAAAAGCTCCCCCCCCCCCTTTTTTTTGAAAGGGTGAGAAACAACAATAGAAAAAAAAATACAACAATAAAAAAAACTATAATAAAAACCAAAAAAAAAAGAAAGAAAACGCATTTGCGGTACGTAACAACGGCAACGGTTTGTGCTAAGACCCAACAAAAGCTACAATACATCTCAGGATAGCTGTGTCGTCATTGTTGCTGTGTTGGCTGCTGTTTCATTCTTTGGACTGTCGGTCGGAACACAACACATACCCGACCCATCCCCCACATCCATCTGCACTCGCAGTAACACACACACACTCCTACACATCACATACATTGGCGGAGAAGCGTCTATTCGATACAGAACCAGAAAAGAGAGAAGGAGAGATAGAGGCTACTACTATCCACCGCCGCCGCTGCTTCTAGTTGAAACGAAATGGCCGAAACGGATTCCGGGCTATTGTGTCGCTGTGTATTTGAGTTTTGAACGAGCGGCATCCTGTTGTAGTAACGGCGAATAAAGCGAATGGTTCTATTTTGTTGGGAGCGGTGCGGCCCGAAGTCCATTGTGCGAGCCTGGGGACCTTTTGTCCAACACTGGGACGAGCAACAATGGGACCACTCCTGACCTGATTTACTAAATGGAACGGGTATTGTTGCCAACAATGACAATGCTGACAGCACGAGAAACTGTGAAACAAAGACGTCCAATGCTTTGCCATGTGTTGCCACCGCGAGGAGGGACAATAGAGGAAAATCGTTGCTTTTGATGGAGATGGCGCTCCAGTCGTGTTGCCAGTTCCTTATTACTCTATACTTTGAGTTTTTATTTATTTATTTACTTTCTTTAATGGAAAGAGAGAGAGAAAAAATGAAAGGCAAAGATTTGTTTTCGCTTTTGATGTCTTCTTGAAGAGTGATTCTCAGGTGGGGTAAATGAGATGGATCTAAAGGATTTAATAAGGGGAGGCAGGTTGGGGGGGTAGGGGGGGAGGAGATTCTGTGTTCCTTTTCGATGCATGCGAGAGTCGTTAACCATTCAACCAGATGATATAATAGATATTAAAAGGCTATTTGAAAAGGCAAAATGGCTAATGGAGTTTTGGATGTGTGAGTACTGCAAATGGAAAGAAAATGTGAGCAACTTTGAAAGACGCATTCAAAGTACGAACGTCGAAAATCGTAAGGAGCATTTACGATTCGAGACTACTGAGGATAAATAATAGACATAATTGAAAAAGAGAGTTGTGTGCGTATGTATATACTGGCATCAATTATCCAATTCGCGTTCTCCACATTGTTTGCTAGCCAACATCCATTATCACGTGACAATAAGCTGGCGTTAATAATGGCTTCAGTGTTGAGATAAACATCTTTAAGCTGTTACGAAATGAAATCAAAACTAAAGATTGTCAGATGATATAATAGAAGCACAGCAGACGTTGCACAAATTTTCTCACATAGGTTGTATATTGTCAGCCAACACAACACGTATTCGCATTGTTTAATCTTCTACTCAATTCCTGGGGCGGGGGTGGCTTAGTCGGTTACCCGCCAGGCTCGTAATCTGTAGTTCCCAAGTTCGAGTCCCAGCTGGGTCAGCGTTGAGATTTATCTCCGCAAAATTCCCCGCCCTGCCCACGGTCAGTAGGGGACACCGATGGGCTTGAAAAGGCCGACGTCCGTTGGATGGGACGTTAAGCCGTGGCCCCGTGTGCGAGAGAGCCATACCCTGTGCACGTTAAAGAACACGCTGGATGGCCTTGATTGGAGGCTACCATCTGTCTCCCAACAGCTGTTCCAGTAAGTCCCCCAACCTTCTCTGAGCCTTCGGGGTCCATGTGACCTGGCCATATGACCCATGGTGTGCAAAAAAGTGCCGCTCAGAGGTAAAACAACCCAACCCAACTCAATTCCTTGGAGTGAGAGTTGGCTCAGTCAGTTGCGCGCCAGGCTCGTAATCTGCAGTCCCCAGCTTAGTCCCATTTGAATAAGCATTGATATTTATCTCTGCGAAACTCCTGCCCACGGACAGTAGGGGACACCGAGGGGCTTGAAAAGGCCGCGGTCCGTCGGATGGGACGTTAAGTCGAGGCTCTGTGTACGGGAGAGCCATACCTTGTGCACGTTAAAGAACACGCTGGATGGCCTTGACGGAAGGCTGCCATCTGTCTCCTATCAGCTGTCCATTGGGTCTCCTCCCCCAACCTTCTCTGAGCCTTCGGGTCCATGTCACCTGGCTATTTAACCCATAGTGTGCTAAAACGTGCCGCTCAGAGGTAAAACAACCAACCACTTCGACAACCTTCTCTCAGTCATTGGGGTCCTTGTGACCTGGTCATTTAGCCCATTGTGTACCAAAAAAAAAAAAAACGGTAGCGCGCCAGGCTCGTAATCTGTAGTTCCCAGGTTCGAGTCCCAGCTGGGTCAGCGTTGAGATTTATCTCCGCAAAATTTCCCCGCCCTGCCCACGGTCAGTAGGGGACACCGATGGGCTTAAAAAGACCGCCGTCCGTCGGATGGGACGTTAAGCCGTGGCCCCGTGTGCGGGAGAGCATACCCTGTGCACGTTAAAGAACACGCTGGATGGCCTTGACGGGAGGCTACCATCTGTCTCCCAACAGCTGTTCCAATGGGTCCCCTCACCCAACTTTCTCTGAGCCTTCGGGGTCCATGTGACCTGGCCATTTAGCCCATGGTGTGCAAAAAAGTGCCGCTCAGAGGTAAAACAACACAACCTAAATGTACAAAAAAAAGTCATTCAGAGGTAACCCATATTCTGCTGAGGTCCTGCCATCCTCTCAGACCTTCTACTATGGCATATAAACTAACAGGCTCCTGTCAGACCTCTGTGGCAAGCAGCTGCTTAAGGTTTTTTTTTAATTTTTTTATTATACCCCAAGTTGGCAACCCCTGCTTAACCTATTGTAAAACAAGGAAAGCAACTATCAGGGGCAAAAACAACTCATTTCACAGAAATTATTTCCTAAAACTCAGAAATGCTACTCAGATAAGCACATGTCCATAATAACTTACTTCCACAAACAGATACATCAGCAACTCAATGTATACAACATGCTACAATGTCGCGCATTATACAGCGACTTTTTTTTATATATACTTTTACAATATATTTATGACAATGACGAAATTACAATCTAAAGCTTCATCAAGATATCAAGTTTTGTAACTAAGAAAAAAATCCGAAAAAGACCATATATATATAAAAAAAAAACCTACACATAGAAAGACTAATAAATTCCGAGTCAGATTTATGAGTGTCAAGCAGGCTCACGTATGACAATAGTTTGTCGTTTGCCCGGATCTCGGGTCAGCAGAATGACACACCAAGGCACACGCATCCAGGAGAGTTCGGAGAGAAGATGTACGATCCTGAGGAGTCCGATGAAACGAAGCAGATGGTGGAGGGGGAAGTATGTCTGGCACGATGTGGCGCGAGGGCCAGCAGTCGGCGACCTTCGTGCGGCGACGGGATGTAAGGTCAGTGATGGGCCACCCCTGTAGGTCACAGTATCAAGCCGCCTACGATGGAGAGAGACAATGGAGTTCTCTCCTCCAATAGAGCGTGATGCTGTTGAACAATGTAGATGGGAAATAGCGTCGTGCTTTGCTGGAAGAAGGGAGAAATTTCGGAAGGGGGAGGGGATCTTTTGCGCGGGAAGTAATAATGGGAGGAAAGTTTGGACGTGAGTCTTTTGTGTTTGTAATGTATAGAAATGTTTTGCTGGTTTGCAATAAATATACGTTGCCTTAATAAAATATTAGAGGGTTGGGTTGTTTTACCTCTGAGCGGCAATTTTTTGCACACCATGGGCTAAATGGCCAGGTCACATGGACCCCGAAGGCTCAGAGAAGGTTGGGGGAGGGGACCCACTGGAACAGCTGTTGGGAGACAGATGGTAGCCTCCTGTCAAGGCCATCCAGCGTGTTCTTTAACGTGCACAGGGTATGGCTCTCCCGCACACGGGACCACGGCTTAACGTGCCCATCCGACGGAAGGCGGTTTTCCAAGCCCATCGGTGTCCCCTACTGACCGTGGGCAGGGCGGGGAATTTTGCGGAGATAAATCTCAACGCTGACCCAGCTGGGACTCGAACCTGGGAACTACAGATTACGAGCCTGGCGCGCTACCGATTAAGCCAACCCCGCCCCCTCATCCGGACTTTCCATCCATTTTCCCTTTTTTTTTATCGAGGGCAGTGGGGGAGAAATAAGCGACGGTAAATCGTTTTTCTGCTGAGGTCCTGCCATCCTCTCAGACCTTCTACTATGGCATATAAACTGACAGGCTCCTGTCAGACCTCTGTGGCAAACAGCTGCTTGAGGGGGTATTTATTTATTTTATTTAAATCTCAATGCTGGTATAGATGGGGCTCCAATTTGGGAACTGCAGATTAAATTTCTGGCGAGCTACTGACTGACCCACACTTCTCCCCCTCCCCAACAACTCAAACCCAGGGAGTGGAGATCATGTGAATAGCAATAAACTCATGAATTTGAAACATAAAGCTCGGAATTGTGAATGATTGCCAAACATAAGAGATACACGACTTTGAAATGCTTAAAAAACCGCTACTGTGATCTCAGAATATGCCACGTGATCTAATTTGACAGAATCCGAATGAATGCAATGGATGCGGTTTGCATAGTTTGAGGACAACAATAAAGGAATCACGTGGCAGTGATTCGCACGTTTCTCGGCCTTTGGAGACACAGGTGTTCCACGTGGACATCACTTGTCGCAAGAATCGGTTAGACAGGCATAAATCACAACCAATCCCAGTTTCTCTTCAGACATCATCCCCTCTCTCCATCTGGAAGACGAAAGAGATGCGGGTGTGCATGGCGAGGCAGATGAAGGAGAGGAGGAGTAAGAAGAGATGAGGAGGTAGATTTTAGAAAAAGGTAAGGAGGCAGCAGCTATTGTGCTGCCACCTTACTGAAGGTCTTTCACCTGTCGCAAGCGTACAAAAGGTTGTGCCCAACAATCTAATTCACGACCCTATGACCTTCTCCCTTTTCTGAAAGCCTGAACCTTTGACACGGCACTGCCCAGGCACGTCTTGCAACAAAGGATCTTGTTGCTAGGGAGCGTTCCTCTCCATCTTCTTTATTACAACGAATCGGGGACCGTCCCTGATCTTCAGTTGTTCTGGGAATTCGTTTCTGTTCATATAGGAAGAGAGTTGGGTTGTTTTACCTCTGAGCGGCACTTTTTTTGCACACCATGAGCAAAATGACCAAGTCACAAGGACCCCGAAAGCGCAGAGAATGTTGGCGGAGGGAACCCACTGGACAGCTGTTGGGTTGTTGGGTTGGGTTGTTTTACCTCTGAGCGGCACTTTTTTGCACGCCATGGGCTAAATGGCCAGGTCACATTGACCCCGAAGGCTCAGAGAAGGTTGGGGGAGGGGACCCACTGGAACAGCTGTTGGGAGACAGATGGTAGACTCCCATCAAGGACATCCAGTGTTTTATTTAACGTGCACAGGGTATGGTTCTCTCGCACACGGGACCACGGATTTACGTCCCATCCGACGGACGTCAGCCTTTCCAAGCCCATCAGTGTCCCCTACAGACCGTGGGCAGGGTGGGGAGTTTTTCGGAGATAAATCTCAACATTTGATTAGCTGAGGTTCGAATCTGTTAACTTCAGATAAAGCCTGGCACGCTTCCGACTGAGCCACCCCCGCCCCTGTATGAAGAGAAGCAGATAACTCATTTGAATAGGATACAGTCGCTCAAAGAAATATCCGAACACTATGGTTGATTACAGAATTCAGAAAAAATATCTAGCAACGATTTTTTTAGAAATCAGTGATCTGGCAATCTTCGTGTCACGTGACACGGGTTGCCAGATCACCTATTTCTAAAAAAATCGTTGCCAGATATTTTTTCTGAATTCTGTAATCAACCATAGTATTCGGATACTTTTTTTGAGCGACTGTACCAATCACGTCATAGAAGTTCACCAGGGTTAATTCTCAGTTATGCAAAATTCCCCGCCCTTCCCACGGTCAGTAGGGCACACCGATGGGCTTGGAAAGGCCACCGTCCGTCGGATGGGACGTTAAGCAGTGACCCCGTGTGCGGGAGAGCCATACCGTGTGCACGTTAAAGAACACGCTGGATGGCCTTGACGGGAGGCTACCATCTGTCTCCCAACAGCTGTTCCAGTGGGTCCCCTCCCCCAACCTTCTCTGAGCCTTCGTGGTCCATGTGACCTGGCCATTTAGCCCATGGTGTGCAAAAAAGTGCCGCTCAGAGGTAAAAGAACCCAACCCAAATTCTCAGTTATGCTAGCTGAGATGTTTCTTAGCATTTTAAACCCATTGAGAAATAACGTAAATGCACTGCAGTCTAGTTAAAAGCTGGGGCGGGGGTGGCTCAGTCGGTAGCGCGCCAGGCTCGTAATCTGTAGTTCCCAGGTTCGAGTCCCAGCTGGGTCAGCGTTGAGATTTATCTCCGCAAAATTCCCCGCCCTGCCCGCGGTCAGTAGGGGACACCGATGGGCTTGGAAAGGCCGCCGTCCGTCGGATGGGACGTTAAGCCGTGGCCCCGTGTGCGGGAGAGACATACCCTGTGCACGTTAAAGAACACGCTGGATGGCCTTGACGGGAGGCTACCATCTGTCTCCCAACAGCTGTTCCAGTGGGTCCCCTCCCCCAACCTTCTCTGAGCCTTCGGGGTCCATGTGACCTGGCCATTTAGCCCATGGTGTGCAAAAAAGTGCCGCTCAGAGGTAAAACAACCCAACCTAGTTAAAAGCTAATAATCATAATAATACGTCCATCCCTCGATTTCCAGGTACAGTAAAAGTCCAAAAATCCGGACAACCTGAGAATCAGGAGTATTCAAAATACTAGCAGACTTTTGTGAATTTCGCGGTCTGTCATTTTCCGGCGTATTACAAAATTCTGGTTGAAGCGCCCATGGCGCTTGGTGACAACTCTACTTTTCATCTGGAATGATTCACGATTTTGAAACATATACGTCAGTCGATCTGTGGCAACGCTAAATATTGTAGTGTATTATTTGCTGTCCTAGTGCTTTCATTTACATATGCAGCTTACGCGTACTATTTGCAAATTTTCATTAATCCCATAATGATGGCTCCAAAAGTAGATATAGAGTTCGTGGTGTTAAAAGGTTGTTGTTTTACATCTGAGTGGGCAAACCTTCTATCTGTATATAGGTTTAAATGTCAGATGGAGATAAGTTGGGTTGTTTTACCTCTGAGCGGCACTTTTTTGCACACCATGGGCTAAATGGCCAGGTCACATGGACCCCGAAGGCTCAGAGAAAGTTGGGGGAGGGGACCCAATGGAACAGCTGTTGAGAGACAGATGGTAGCCTCCCGTCAAGGCCATCCAGCGTGTTCTTTAACGTGCACAGGGTATGGCTCTCCCGCACACGAGGCCACGGCTTAACGTCCCATTCTACGGATGGCAGCCTTTCCAAGCCCATCGGTGTCCCCTACTGACCGTGGGCAGGGCGGGGAATTTTGCGGAGATAAATCTCAACGCTGACCCAGCTGGGACTCGAACCTGGGAACTACAAATTACGAGCCTGGCGCGCTACCGACTGAGCTACCCCCGCCCCTCGTGGTGTTAAAGAAAAACCCTATTAAAACTAAGCGAAAACATTAAAACGTAAAAAACATTTTTAGAAAAGCTGTAGAAATATCTGCCGATAGAACAAAAGTTCCATCCGCAAGTAATGCATCAGATGCACATGAAGTCGTCAAAAAGAAAGAATAATTTATTTTTATTTTTTTTTGTTTTCCCGAAAAAGTACTTATGAATAAAACGTACGTTGAAAGTTTAGTTAAAATACTACCTCTAATTTCCTCTATCATTGGTTGAGTGGGGGCAGGGGTGGCTCAATCGGTAACGCGCCAGGCTCGTAATCTGTAGTTCCTAGGTTCGAGTCCCAGCTGGGTCAGCGTTGAAATTTATCTCCACAAAACTCCCCGCCCTGCCCACGGTCAGTAGGGGACACCGATGGGCTTGGAAATGCCGCCGTCCGTCGGATGGGACGTTAAGCCGTGTCCCCATGTGCGTTAAAGAACACGCTGGATGGCCTTAACGGGAGACTACCATCTGTCTCCTAACAGCTGTTCCAGTGGGTTCCCTCCCCCAACTTTCTCTGAGACTTTAGGGTCCTTGTGTGGCCCCGTGTGCCGGAGAGCCATACCCTGTGCACGTTAAAGAGCACGCTGGATGGCCTTAACGGGAGACTACCATCTGTGTCCTAACAGCTGTTCCAGTGGGTCTCCTCCCCAACCTTCTCTGAGCCTTTGGGGTCCTTGTGTGGCCCAGTGTGCGGGAGAGCCATACCCTGTACGTTAAAGAGCACGCTGGATGGCCTTAACGGGAGACTACCATCTGTCTCCTAACAGCTGTTCCAGTGGGTCTCCTCCCCCAACCTTCTCTGAGCCTTCGGGGTCCATGTGACCTGGCCATTTAGCCCATGGTGTGAAAAAAAGTGCGGCTCAGAGGTAAAACAACCCAACTGGTTAAGTGTACTTTCAGCTTTACCAGATGTTGGTCTGTTTTTTTACAGATTTTTCCCACACTGAAAGCAAAATAAGCTAAAATGAAAAATAAACGTGTACTGCAAAAACTTTCCCTGCTTGTAGGTTTCAACCTTCTTGTTAACTCGAAGCAAGCGCCGTAATATGTACCATGCAGTCTTTTTCACTCCTAGTGTTAGCTGAAGCTCGTAACACAACATAAATTCACTCCCAATCAGACACTAATACTTTACTATTTACGCTTGTGAATATTTTACTTAACTTACACACACTAAGATCACACACTATACTAAAAAAGGAGAGGGAGGATGGCTCCTCAATCAGTAGCGAGCCAGGCTCGTAATCTGCAGTTCCCAACTTGGAGTTCCATCTGGGCCAGCGTTGAGACGTTGGATTGGATTGTTTTACCTCTGAGCGGCACTTTTTTGCACACCATGGGCTAAATGGCCAGGTCACATGGACCCCGAAGGCTCAGAGAAGGTTGGGGGAGGGGACCCACTGGAACAGCTGTTGGGAGACAGATGGTAGCCTCCCGTCAAGGCCATCCAGCGTGTTCTTTAACGTTGGATTGTTTTACCTCTGAGCGGCACTTTTTTGCACACCATGGGCTAAATGGCCAGGTCACATGGACCCCGAAGGCTCAGAGAAGGTTGGGGGAGGGGACCCACTGGAACAGCTGTTGGGCGACAGATGGTAGCCTCCCGTCAAGGCCATCCAGCGTGTTCTTTAACGTTGGATTGTTTTACCTCTGAGCGGCACTTTTTTGCACACCATGGGCTAAATGGCCAGGTCACATGGACCCCGAAGGCTCAGAGAAGGTTGGGGGAGGGGACCCACTGGAACAGCTGTTGGGCGACAGATGGTAGCCTCCCGTCAAGGCCATCCAGCGTGTTCTTTAACGTTGGATTGTTTTACCTCTTAGCGGCACTTTTTTGCACACCATGGGCTAAATGGCCAGGTCACATGGACCCCGAAGGCTCAGAGAAGGTTGGGGGAGGGGACCCACTGGAACAGCTGCTGGGAGACAGATGGTAGCCTCCCGTCAAGGCCATCCAGCGTGTTCTTTAACGTGCACAGGGTATGGCTCTCTCGCACACGGAGCCACGGCTTAACGTCCCATCCGACGGACGGCGGCCTTTCCAAGCCATCGGTGTCCCCTACTGACCATGGGCAGGGCGGATAATAAATCTCAACGCTGACCCAGCTGGGACTCGAACCTGGGAACTACAGAGCTACGAGCCTGGCGCGCTACCGACTGAGCCACCCCCGCCCCACGCGTTGAGACGTGGGTTCGAATCCCACTCAGGACGAAACCAAATTATTTTTAGCAATATATTTCAAGTAATCGTCATTTTCTTTTGCGTCCCCTTCCAATAGAAGTTTCTTCCACTTGCATATTTCGCTCAATTAAAACCAGAGTCTGGAAAGCGAACAACGGAACCTGAAGGATCACGTCGTTTAGAACAACATCCGCTTCCAACAAACGACATCAACAAAAGCCAAATGAACTTCTGTTGCGAAGAGACAAAGGACGAAACCTTTGTATGCGTGGCAACAACATTTCTCTCTCTCCGAAGCCAAACAAAAATTTTTACGGTCCAATTCAGTTTTGGAATTCTCATTCGGTTCCGACAGATAATTGAGGCTCGTGACTCCCCCCCCCCCCCCCTCCTCCTCCTAACCCTCCCTTAGCACATCTCAACCAAGAAAAGAGCTCCCCGGAATGAAATTATTCTCCCGGCTCGAGACAACAGAGAGAAAGAAGAAAATCGAAAAGTCAGAATCACTGTGATACCTTTTCAAATCCAAACAAATTTACCACCGGTTTTGTCTCGGGACACACCGTTCGTTTGTTAGCACCCGTTAGTCTATTGTACTTAAATTTCAATCACACAGCTCTGCAACCGTAATACTCCCGGAACAAAATGCTTAATGTTATTAAAAGCTGCCGTGATCGTACACGGAGCATTTGGCTGAGTTAGGAGAATTGGTGTCTATGGCTCTATATTGGTTAGTACCATCAAAAGGCCGTGGAAGAGCTGTTACGATGTCTGCGATAGAATATAACACGTCGAGAGGAAAGAACCTTGGGATGGGGGGGGGGGGGATTGTGTGGAGGATGGGGATACGAGTTATAGAATGGCCTAACCTTCTATTCGTTTCGCATTAGTCCGGGTAGTAGACAACAAGCGAAAACGTTCCATTGAAGGCGTCAGTCCAACTAATAGCAGAGACAATGGGCACGTAATCTCTCGTGAAAACTTTACAAGTAAAGCTCTGGGCCGAGACTTGTTATGAAAAGACGCTTTAGATTCATTATAATAATAGAAAATGTTTTAATAGTTTCGGGGAGCCATTATTGTGTGCGCGACAACAAGGAGAGAGAGATGCAACACTGGCGTCGACAATGGTAGTGCAGCATGCATGCGTGCGAAAAGAGGAGAGAGAGGGGGGGGGGGCGTTAACAATAGGCCCCCGGACAACAATAGGGCCCTTCGCGCGACAGGTATATTGGTGAGAAAGAGGGAAGGATGGAATGAAAGACCAGAAAAGAGAAGGGGGGAGGGAAGAAGGGGGGGGGGGAAGAAATAAAAGCCTCGACGTCGACAAAGCGTCCTTCAGGTTAATGACGCAGATAAATCCTGCAATATTGATAGGGCACAAGCCAAAGCTGCGCACGCACTGCATCAAGAAAGCGAACGAACGACTCAGAGCGACAGGAAAGCGCGTGCAAGGCGGATTACGCATACAAATGCCGATTGTTGCCAGATTGTCGGTTGGTTGAAAGCCAAGATTTTTCAGAAACCCGGTGCATAGCTGGAAAGATAGAAAGGGCGAGGAAAAGTATTAGCAAGGCGTTGTTCCGTTAAAGCGGAAAAAAAAGAATCCAGATAAAGATCAATGCTCTTTTATGCTCCATTATTTTTGTGTTTGAGCGATGTGAAGATTTTTTTTTTCTCTCTCTCGCTCTCTCTTTTTTTTTTACAGCTGATGGAACCGTGGGTGGGGGGGGGGGGGAGGTGGGTGTAGAAGGGTGATTGTTTGTTTTACTCTCGACGTCTCTTTCTGAGTCGTTTAGTGGTTTCGTGAAAAAAAAAAAGAGGAAAAAGCAGGAGTCGGGATGGGAAGGTGGGTAGAAAATAACGTCCCCCCCCCCCTCTTGGTTGGAGAAGTGTTATTTTCTGCTTCCGCTTTTAATTCTGTTATCTGTCGGAAATAAGCAAGGAGTGGGGCAATAATGACGTCATTAATTCGTTCTTTCATCGAAGTGGATTTTTTTTTTTTGGCGGGGGGGGGGGGGGTGTATGTGTGGGAAAAATGTCTCTTCAACGATAACGGTAAGTGATCCGGGATTTTTTTATTTCATTTTTCACCAACGGGTTTAGCCATCCTCACAGATCTTCTACTCTGACATATAAACTGACAGGCTCCTGTCAGAACTCTGTGGCAAGCAGCTGCTTGAGGGGGTATTTATTTTATTTACATTGGATCGTGTGAGCTCACAAAAACCTGGATCGTGTGAGCTCACTCACCGAAATATTGAGCGTGTGCAGTTACCGTTCACAGCAAACTGGAGCGTGTGCAGTAACTGCACACGCTCCAGTTTGCTGTGAACGGTAACTGGAGCGTGTACAGTTGCTGTACACGTTCCAGATATTTTTTCGGAATTCTGTAATCAACCATTCCGTCACATGGCCGAGTGGTTAGCGCGCTTGGCTATTGATCTAAGGGACCTGGGTTCGATCCCCGGGTAAGGCATGGCTGTTTGTGTCGTTTCTCTGCTGAGTTTCTGCCATTCTCTCAGACCTTCTACTATGGCATATAAACTGACAGGCTCCTGTTAGACCTCTGTGGCAAGCAGCTGCTTGAGGGGGTATTTATTTATTATATGATGGTGAAGCTGTTTTTGCTAACTTGTTCTTAATTAGGCTGGTGGGACTTATAGACTAATGTACTTTTATCTACAAAGCTGGTGGGACTTATAGACTAATGTACTTTTATCTACCAAAGCTGGTGGGACTTATAGACTAATGTACTTTTATATATCAAAAGCAAAATGTAGCGACTTATAGAAGCCCTTCGAATGAGAAGACAACCCATTTATATCGGTAATGAACTACAGTCGCTCAAAAAAATATCCGAACACTGTGGTTGATTACAGAATTCAGAAAAAAATTCGGATATTTTGGATATTTTTTTGAGCGACTGTACCTATGTAGTTCTGTCAGTGGGGAATCGAACCTAGACACATCAGATCACGAGTCTTTCATGCTTCCAACTGAGCCAATGATCACCCCTTTCAGATGCTCTCGAAACCTTCCTTAGAAAATGAGAACACTTAAGAACTTCATCTCACGAAGCAAAGCTCTATATGTGTATACTGTATATATATACTATATATACACACACACATAAAGCGGGGCGGGGGTGGCTCAGTCGGTAGCGCGCCAGGCTCGTAATCTGTAGTTCCCAGGTTCGAGTCTCAGCTGGGTCAGCGTTGAGATTTATATCCGCAAAATTCCCCGCCCTGCCCACGGTCAGTAGGGGACACCGATGGGCTTGGAAAGGCGGCCGTCCGTCGGATGGGACGTTAAGCCGTGTGTGCAGGAGAGCCATACCCTGTGCACGTTAAAGAACACGCTGGATAGCCTTGACGGGAGGATACCATCTGTCTCCCAACAGCTGTTCCAGTGGGTCCCCTCCCCCAACCTTTTCTGAGCCTTCGGGGTCGATGTGACCTGGCCATTTAGCCCATGGTGTGCAAAATAAGTGCCGCTCAGAGGTAAAACAACCCAACCCAACCCACATAAAGCGGGGCGGGGGTGGCTTAGTCGGTAGCGCGCCAGGCTCGTAATCTGTAGTTCCCAGGTTCGAGTCCCAGATGGGTCAGAGTTGAGATTTATCTCCGCAAAATTTCCCGCCCTACGCACGGTCAGTAGGGGACACCGATGGGCTTGGAAATGCCGCCGTCCGTCGGATGGGACGTTAAACCGTGACCCCGTGTGCGGGAGCATACCCACGTTAAAAAACACGCTGGATGGCCTTGATGGGAGACTACCATCTGTCTCCCAACAGCTGTTCCAGTGGGTCCCCTTCCCCAACCTTCTCTGAGCCTTCGGGGTCCATGGGACCTGGCCATTTAGCCCATGGTGTGCAAAAAAAGTGCGGCTCAGAGGTAAAACAACCCAACCCTTCGGGGTCCATGTGACCTGGCCATTTAGCCCATGGTGTGCAAAATAAGTGCCGCTCAGAGGTAAAACAAGACAACCCACACATAAAGCTCAAGACTAAACATAATTTTTAAGTCGATAAAAAAGGAAACGCTCCTCTTCTCTATGATTCGCAACCCGCATTCATTCTGGAAAGGTTTTGACCTTCACATTTCCTTTTCCACATTTCAAATCGTGATACCTCCATCCGAAATACCGTCCGCAAAGTAAAAGAAGAAAAGCACACCCAGAAAATGAATCTCCAGCCAGAAGACAAAAGACTCTCAATTCAAAAGGGAAGAAGCCGAAACACGACTGCGAGAAGGCAAGGCGAAAACAGAAATGAAAGGAAAAAAAGAAACCGAATAAGAGAGTAATCCACGGTGCCAAAGGTCAGCCGCCACGAACAGGAAGAAGCGTGACTCATGTGGCGCTCCTCGTGAGGTCTCTGCAACAACCGTCTCCCCATCCTCCCAGCGTGTCTGCGATGAATACGGAGTCGGGGGAGAGAAAGGAGAATTTTTTTTTGGGGGGGGAGGAGGGATGAGAAAGATAGAAGACTTTCTAAGTAGGAGGTTTTAAGAAGTTCCCGCACTCTATTGTTTCCAGTTATGTAGTTACAGTGAAATTGCACAACAGACGAGGGTGGGTGATATTCGGGAGGGACGGAGAGAAGCCGGGGGGGGGGGGGGGGGGGGCAGTGTCGGGGAATGAGGATGGGGCTAGAGGGAGCGGATATGGTTGATGGGGGAGGAAGAGCAAGAGGGAATAGCTGGAATTCACAAGTAATGTGGTTTATGGCCTTCCCTCTGCAACGCCAATCTAGTAACTAACTCCCTTTGTTATGTTAAAGGCCATGGCAGTCTAAACCATCACGTTGTTCGTGAGAGCGTGAGTCTTTATAGAATATGAACCGTATAGCGAGGAGGGGAGGGGGGAGGGGTTGC
This sequence comes from Ryuthela nishihirai, assembly GCA_038380435.1. Lineage (NCBI taxonomy): Eukaryota > Metazoa > Arthropoda > Arachnida > Araneae > Heptathelidae > Ryuthela > Ryuthela nishihirai. The sequence goes on along the minus strand of JAWZYU010000003.1, from coordinate 21,431,379 downwards.
GAGTAATGTGGGAGGGGCGAGGTGGTAGGAAGGGTAGACGATGAAATGAATTGGGGGCCCGACCCAGGAACTTGTCGGCCCGTGTAACAAGGTTCTAACAAGCGCTCACGAGCAACAAATGACGGCAACATTAAGTGACTGAAGATTTACCTTTAGCCCCTGTGATCATTAGTACAGGTCCTGGATGAAGGTAATGAGGGTTATTGAGCAAGGGAGTCGCGCGCCAGAGAGGCAGGATTTGCATTTGTTTTGTGCGAGTGTGTTTGCGAGTGTCTTATGAAGAGGTGTAGATAATGAGAGAACGAAGCAGCATTCGTAAGACAGTTTTGGGAAGAGATGGACTCGTTGTTAAAAAAAAAATGAGATGTTGATTTTATTAAGATCATATTTACTGTCTATCAAGAACTGTTATAATAGTATTGATAGATCTACAATTTTTTTTTTATTCATTTCTTTAAGCATTAAGTGTACAGTCGCTCAAAAAAATATCCGAACACTGTGGTTGATTACAGAATTCAGGAAAAAATATCTGGCAACGATTTTTTTTTAGAAATTAGTGATCTGGCAACCTTCGTATCACGTGATTACAGAATTCAAGAAAAATATCTGGAGCGTGTACAGCAACTGTACACGCTCCAGTTATCGTTCACAGCAAACTGGAGCACGTGCAGTTAGTGCACACGCTCCAGTTTGCTGTGAACAGTAACTGCACACGCTCAATATTTCCGTGAGTGAGCCCACACGATCTAGTATCAAAATAATATGACCACCTACAGTCGCTCAAAAAAGTATCCGAACACTATGGTTGATTACAGAATTCAGAAAAAATATCTGGCAACAATTTTTCAAGAAATTAGTGATCTGGCAACTTTCGTGTCACGTGACACGAAGGTTTCCAGATCGCTAATTTCTAAAAAAAAAAGTCGTTGACAGATATTTTTTTCTGAATTCTGTAATCAACCATAGTGTTCGGATATTTTTTAATATATATAATGCGTATGAATATATAATGCAATGAATATGGAGCGTGTGCAGTTACCTTTCACAACAAACTGGAGCGGTTGCGGTTAATGTTCACAGCACATTGGATCGTGTGGGCTCACTCACGGAAATATTGAGCGTGTGCAGTTACCGTTCACAGCAAACTGGAGCGGTTGCGGTTAATGTTCACAGCACATTGGATTGTGTGAGCTCACAAAGACCTGGATCGTGTGGGCTCACTCACGGAAATATTGAACGTGTGCAGTTACCTTTCACAGCAAACTGGAGCGGTTGCAGTAACTGCACACGCTCCAGTTTGCTGTGAACGGTAACTGGAGCGTGTACAGTTTCTGTACACGCTCCAGATATTTTTCCTGAATTCTGTAATCACGTGACACGAAGGTTGCCAGATCACTAATTTCTAAAAAAATCTTTTCCAGATATTTTTTCTGAATTTTGTAATCAACCATAGTGTTCGGATATTTTTTTGAACGACTGTACCTATGTAAAAGTTTGACCAGCTCTTGCTCGATTCAATTGTGCGATATATTAGCAGGGGTAAAAAAAATTGAAGGCCTGTATATTCGTTTCGAAATTTCGTCCGACTCGATCTAAATATGTTGAGAATTTTCCGTATGAAACAAAAAACCTCCCACAGCTTTATGTAAAAAAAAGCATTTTCCGACATTTTTATGTGAAAAATAAACACTTTGAACGCCTTTCGCTTATGCTGCAAATAGACTTTCACTTCTTTAAATATTAAACAAATATCTCTTATATCTTTGCTTATGAAACAAATAATTTATCACATAAAAATAATATTCCTTATCTCTTACATCTTTGCTAACGAAACAAATAATCTCCCATATTTACATAAAAAGCAGGGGCGGGGGTGGCTCAGTCAGTAGCGCGCCAGGCTCGTAATCTGTAGTTCCCAGGTTCGAGTCCCAGCTGGGTCAGCGTTGAGATTTATCTCCGCAAAATTCCTCGACCTGCCCACGGTCAGTAGGGGACACCGATGGGCTTGGAAAGGCCGCCATCCGTCAGATGGGACGTTAAACCGTGGCCCCGTGTGCGGGAGAGCCATACCCTGTGCACGTTAAAGAACACGCTGGATGGCCTTGACGGGAGGCTACCATCTGTCTCCCAACAGCTGTTCCAGTGGGTCCCCTCCCCCAACCTTCTCTGAGCCTTCGGGGTCCATGTGACCTGGCCATTTAGCCCATGGTGTGCAAAAAAGTGCCGCTCAGAGGTAAAACAACCCAAACATAAAAAGCAAATACATTTTTAAGTAAAAAACAATAATCTTTTGCTTATGCTGCCACTACTTACTTCGTAAATGAAAGACCATTTATTATTATGACTCAATATTTACATATTTCCTTAATTTCTTCACTACTTAAACAATTGCATGACCGAATAGTTAGAGTGCTGGGCGATGATCAACGGGAAGTGGGTTCGAGCCCTGTAAGGTTTGTGTTGCCCTTCTGCTGAGGTCTGTCATCCTCAGCAGAAAGCTCATTCCTGTAAATTGATAAGCTCCTGTCAGACCTCTGTGGCAAGCAGCTGCTTGAAGGAGAATTTCTTTTCCATTTCATTATAAAACGTAATTGGGTTGGGCTGGGTTGTTTTACCTCTGAGCGGCACTTTTTTGCACACCATAGGCTAAATGGCCAGGTCACATGGACCCCGAAGGCTCAGAGAAGGTTGGGGGAGGGTGCCACTGGACTGCTGTTTGGAGACAGATGATAGCATCCTGTCAAGGCCATCCAGCGTGTTCTTTAACGTGAACAGAGTATGGCTCTCCCGCACACGGGGCCACGGCTTAACGTCCCATCCGACGGACGGCGGCCTTTCCAAGCCGATCGGCGTCCCCTACTGACCGTGGGCAGGGCGGGGAATTTTGCGGAGATAAATCTCAACGCTGACCCAGCTGGGACTCGAACCTGGGAACTACAGATTACGAGCCTGGCGCGCTACCGACTGAGCCACCCCGCCCCGATGGGTTTGGAAAGGCGGACCATCTGTCTCCTAATACTTGTTCAGTGGGTGCCTCCCCCAACCTTTTCTGAGTCCTTGGGATCCTTATGGATTACGAGCCTGGCGCGCTACCAACCGAGCACCCCCTGCCCCTAAAACGTGATTGGATAACGATAAGTTTTCTGAGGACTAAGCATTGCACAATTAACAGGCTCTTTACACTATGTTTTGTTATGTATACGTATTGTGCAAGAAATGTGTGTTGCAATGGCTCTGCATGCTTGTGCAAGGGACGGGGGTGGCTCATTATGGTAGCGCGCCAGGCTCGTAATCTGCATTTCCCAGGTTCGAGTCCCAACTGGGTCAGCGTTGAGATTTATCTCCGCAAGATTCCTCGCCCTGACCACGGTCAGTAGGGGACACCGATGGGCTTGGAAAGGCCGCAGTCCGTCGGATGGGACGTTAAGCCGTGGCCCCGTATGCGGGAGAGCCGTACCCTGTGCACGTTAGAGAACACATTGGATGGCCTTGATGGGAGACTACCATCTGTCTCCCAACAGCTGTTCCAGTGGGCCCCTTCCCCCAACCTTCTCTGAGCCTTTGGGGTCCTTGTGACCTGGCCATTTAGCACATGGTGTGCAAAAAATTGCCGCTCAGAGGTAAAACAATCCAACCCAAATGCTTGTGCAAGCCTATTGTTCAATTCTTTTCTGATTCACCGAGACCAATGTATAAACAACACCTAATATTGGTTAATTAAAAGTTATTTAATTTTAATGAAAATGTTCAGCGTAAATAAAGTGTTCATCATTTTTAACTCCCATAGTGATTAAAAGAGCCAGTTACTGGTTCAGCGGTAATACTTGGCGTATTGTGTTAACTGTAACTGAGGCACTGGTGACTTCAATTATAGTTCTTCTTAATACAGCATGTCCTTGTGTGAGAAAATCTGTGAAAATCTACGAATCCCATAGGAAACTATAAAAATGTTTTGTGTCGATAAATTCTGCTAATAATATGAAAATTATCTTCACATATATACAATGAAAGGATTTTCATCGGGCTCCAGTTGAAAATCCTAAATTAGAAGTTTGGCTACAACACTAAATATATATATATTGCATTAGGATGGATCAAAACAACCAGCGGTTTCCTTAGGATTCGAACCCAGATGTTCAAGTCTGATTGAAACGGAAGAAAACTTGAAACAACAAATAAATATGGCTTGTTCTCTGAAACAATGTATTCAGAAATCTTGTCAGGAGATTGCTCTAATTCACCAATCCTCCTGCGACATACTCCCCCAACGCCTAACAAAATGCACTCAAATCCTTCTATAAATCCTCCCGACATCCTACTCCAAACGCCTAACAAAATACAGTCAAATCCTCCCCGACATCCTACCCGAAAATGCCTAACAAAATGCCGTGAAATTCTCCTACCAATCCTCCCTGACATCCCAACACGCCTAACAAAATGATGTGAAATCCTCCCCGACATCCCAACACACACTAACAAAATGCTGTGAAATCATCCTACCTATTCTCCCGACATCCCAACACGCCTAACAAAATGCTGAAAAAGCCTTCTACCAATCCTCCCCGATATCCCAACACACGCAACAAAATGCTGTGAAATCCTTATATCAATTCTCCCGACATCCTACTCCAAACGCCTAACAAAATACAGTCAAATCCTCCCTGACATCCTACCCGAAAACGCCTAACAAAACGCCGTGAAATTCTCTTACCAATCCTCCCCGACATCCCAACACGCCTAACAAAATGATGTGAAATCCTCCCTGACATCCCAACACACCTAACAAAATGCTGTTAAACCCTCCTACCAATTCTCCCGACATCCCAACACGCCTAACGAAATGTTGTAAAAGCCTTCTACCAATCCTCCCCGACATCCCAACACACGCAACAAAATGCTGTGAAATCCTTCTATCAATCCTCCCGACATCCTACTCCAAACGCCTAACAAAATACAGTCAAATCCTCCCTGACATCCTACCCGAAAACGCCTAACAAAATGCCGTGAAATTCTCTTACCAATCCTCCCTGACATCCCAATACGCCTAACAAAATGATGTGAAATCCTCCCTGACATCCCAACACACCTAACAAAATGCTGTGAAACCCTCCTACCAATTCTCCTGACATCCCAACACGCCTAACGAAATGTTGTAAAAGCCTCCTACCAATCCTTCCCGACATCCCAACAGGCCTAACAAAATGCTGTGAAATCCTCCTACCAATCCTCCTCGACATCCCAACACACGTAACAAAATGCTGTGAAATCCTCCTACTAATCATCCCGACATCCCAACACACCTAACAAAATGCTGTGAAATCCTCCCCGACATTCCAACACCTAAGAAAAGCAGTCAAACCCTCCCCTTAAACCTCCCCCAACACCTACCGAAAAAACAGTCAAATTACACCCTTTACCCGACTCCCTTTATTAACTTAATTTTTCCCTCATTAGAGTTAATAGCACCCGTTTAAACACACTCAAACACCCCTCTCGTATTATCTGGAACCATGAATCTCGGCAGGTGCGTTTCATGCAATCTCCAACATCATCCCTAATAAAATTCCCCTCCCCCTCTCCACATACCCCCTAATTGCTACGTCATTTTATCTCTTTAATTTCACAATCCAACACACATAACACATAAACACACATAAAAGAAAAAGGATTGAAAAAAAAAAAGCGTGGAATGCCTGAGACGTCCTCCATCATTTTTCAAAATGAGTTTTACAAGTCCAGAACGCACCAGTTTTGGCCATTTGAATGACACGAGTGTTGAGAAATGAACGTCCTATACATATATATAATATCCCCCTTCCCCCCCCCCTTTTTTTTTTTGCCGACCCATTTCCAGGCACACAAAACAGACAACCCTGCCTGCCTGGTTACTCGTTCGACAGTGTACACGTCCAGCGCGCTCTTCCTAATTATCATTGTCTCCTCCATTCCCCAGTCGGTTGTCACGTGGTGTGAGCGTCGTAGACGTCATTCGTTATCCTGTCAGCCATTGTTGAGCCCGAATGAAACAATTAGAACATAAAAAAAAGGGACCTTTTGTTGCCAGAGCAGAGCGGAAGCAACCGAGGACACAGTCAACAAGAGGACAGCCGTGAGTCACCCCATCGTAGAGAACAATTTGTTCATTAAAGACGCATCTGAACATCCCAGCGAGCCTTTCACAGATGGAATTTTTGCTCCTGCCCAGTGCATACTGGGATCTCAGTTATTGAAGTAAAATGCAGACCGTTGAAAAAACAATTTTTAAAAGCCTGCTACATACTCGTGCAATGCATAGGATTCCGTTACACCCTCTGAATGCTAGACTTCTACTATTGATGCTGTGCATAAGGTTCACCCCAAGATTTTTAAATATTGTTGGGTTCGTTTACCTCTGAGCGGCACTTTTTTGCACACCATGGGCTAAATGGCCAGGTCACAAGGACCCCGAAGGCTCAGAGAAAGTTAAGGGAGGGGACCCACTGGAACAGCTGTTAGGAGACAGATGGTAGCCTTCCGTCAAGGCCATCCAGCGTGTTCTTTAACGTATGCAGGGTATGGCTCTCCCGCACATGGGGCCACACCATGGGCTAAATGGCCAGGTCACAAGGACCCCGAAGGCTCAGAGAAGGTTGAGGGAGGGGACCCACTGGAACAGCTGTTGGGAGACAGATGGTAGTCTCCCGTCAAGGCCATCTAACGTGTTTTTTAACGTACGCAGGGTATGGCTCTCCCGCACACGGGGCCACACCATGGGCTAAATGGCCAGGTCACAAGGACCCCGAAGGCTCAGAGAAGGTTGAGGGAGGGGACCCACTGGAACAGCTGTTGGGAGACAGATGGTAGCCTTCCGTCAAGGCCATCCAGCGTGTTTTTTAACGTACGCAGGGTATGGCTCTCCCGCACACGGGGCCACACCATGGGCTAAATGGCCAGGTCACAAGGACCCCGAAGGCTCAGAGAAGGTTGAGGGAGGGGACCCACTGGAACAGCTGTTGGGAGACAGATGGAAACCCTCTCGTCAATGCCATCCAGCGTGTTCTTTAACGTGCACAGCGTATGTCTCTCCCGTACACGGGGCCACGGTTTAAAGTCCCATTCTACGGACGGCGGCCTTTTTGAAATACTGTTACGATTAATGACAGGAAATCCTTAGAACTCCACTATATTCCCAGAATTAATACTTCCATGTTTCATGAAATCAATAGGATTGAACTATATATCACCTGAATGCTATACTTGTGAGATTAAAAATGTTTAATCGTAGGAATCCTTACACTCACAAAACATTAGGTTCCCCCTATATCCTCTAAACCAGGTCCGTAGAACTAGGAAAAAAATATTTTCTTAAATAACTAGAGAGGGTTGGGTTGTTTTACCTCTGAGCAGTACTTTTTTGCACACCATGGGCTAAATGGCCAGGTCACATGGACCCCGAAGGCTCAGAGAAGGTTGGGGGAGGGGACCCACTGGAACAGCTGTTGGGAGACAGATGGTAGCCTCCCGTCAAGGCCATCCAGCGTGTTCTTTAACGTGCACAGGGTATGGCTCTCTCCCGCACACGGGGCCACGGCTTAACGTCCCATCCGACGGACGGCGGCCTTTCCAAGCCCATCGGTGTACCCTACTGATCGTGGGCAGGGCGGGGAATTTTGCGGAGATAAATCTCAACGCTTACCCAGCTGGAACTCGAACCTGGGAACTACAGATTACGAGCCTGGCGCGCTACCGACTGAGCCACCCCCGCCCCAATATCCAGAGAGGAAATTCTGTAATTAAAAATCAAAAACATATATTTCTAATAACTATTACAGACCTTCTACTATGGCATATAAACTGACAATGCTCCTCAGATCTCTGTGGCAAGCAGCTACTAGAAGGGGCATTTTTTTTAATAATGATTTTGAAAGACAATAAAAAAAACATAATTTTAAGAAATCAAGAAAAATAGTTTAATTAAAAAGCAGAAATACACATTTTTAATAACGGTTATGAATTGACAAAATCGTTTAATAAACACCAAAAAGAGAGTGGATCGAAAAAATAGAAGTGATGAGCCAGATTCAATAAACTGATGATTTGTGGGCTTTTGTAATGAGCCGCTGCTCCACGAATTGGATATGCCTGCTCTAAACATTATACTTGTGTAATCCATAAGATTTCCCTATATCCTCTAGAATTCTACCCGTGCAAATATTGTCTACAATCTATAAGACTCCCTTTTCATCCGGGGCGGAGGTGGCTCAGTCGGTAGCGCGCCAGGCTCGTAATCTGTAGTTCCCAGGTTCGAGTCCCAGCTAAGTCAGCGTTGAGATTTATCTCCACAAAATTCCCCGCCCTGCTCACGGTCAGTAGGGGATACCGATGGGCTTGGAAAGCCCGCCGTCCGTCGGATGGGACGTTAAGCCGTGGCCCCGTGTGTGGGAGAGCCATACCCTGTGCACGTTAAAGAACACGCTAGATGGCCTTGACGGGAGGCTACCATCTGTCTCCCAACAGCTGTTCCAGTGGGTCCCCTCCCCCAACCTTCTCTGAGCCTTCGGGGTCCATGTGACCTGGCCATTTAGCCCATGGCGTGCAAAAAAGTGGCGCTCAGAGGTAAAACAACCCATCCCAATCCGTGTGCGGGAGAGTCATACCATGTGCACGTTAAAGAACACGCTGGATGGCCTTGACGGGAGGCTACCATCTGTCTCCCAACATCTGTTCCAGTGGGTCCCCTCCCCCAACCTTCTCTGAGCCTTCGGGGTCCTTGTGACCTGGTCATTTAGCCCATGGCGTGCAAAAAAGTGCCGCTCAGAGGTAAAACAACCCAACCCTTTCATCCCCAGAACGTTACATTTGTGCGATTGCTGCCCGAAGCAACGGTTAACAGACGTTAATAGGAACGCCTGTTAACAGAATGGGTGTACAGCTATCTTACACTTCACTCTGTAAATGGCACAACAATTTTCAATTCTGCTGACCAGTTGCGCCTTTGTTTAGGAAACGTATCAACAAACTATGTCTTTAGAAGAAGGAAAAACCTTGCCTGCAAGTCATAAGGTTCCTCTACATGAGGAATGCTGCCTGCAAAGCTTTTGTAAGACCGTATACCACTGGTTACCAACCTTTTTTTGAGCTCAGGGCCCCCTTCACCCTTTCTAACACCGGCTGTACTCTTCCTAACGACCCCTTTACTCTTTCTAACGTCCCTTCACTCTTTCCCATACCCCCTTCATCCTTTATACTACCCTTTTACCCTTTCTAATCCAACCTTCCCCTTCCTACCCCCCCTTCACTCTTTCTAACACCGTTTTCATCCTTTCTACCCTTTCTAATGCAACTCTCCCCTTCCTAATGCCCCCTTTACTCTTGGGGTAAGGGGGGCATTAGGAAGGCCCTTAAACATCCCTTCACTCTTTCTAACATCCACTTCATTCTTTTTAACGTCCCTTCACACTTTCTAACGTCCTCTTCATTCTTTCTAACGCCCCTTCACTCTTTCTAACATCCTCTTCACTCTTTCTAACATCCTCTTCATTCTTTCTAACGTCCCTTCACTCTTTCTAACGTCCCTTCACACTTTCTAACATCCTCTTCATTCTTTCTAACGCCCCTTCACTCTTTCTGACATCTTCATTTTTTCTAACGTCCTATCACACTTTCTGACATCCTCTTCATTCTTTCTAACGTCCCTTCACACTTTCTAACATATTCTTCATTTTTTCTAACGTCCCTTCACTCTTTCCAATGTCCCCTTCATTCTTTCTAACATCCCCTTAACCCTTTCTAACGCACCCTTCCCCCTTCCTAGTGTCTGACCCCGCCTTCTCGTGGTGCAGACAGTTAGTAACTTTCAAAAGAGATACTCTCTTGTGGAAGTGAACGGAAGGGGAGGGCTGCCAGATTAGTGTGGCCTACTGATCTGGACAACTATGGCTACTTTTCTTTTTTTTTCTACCCTGCTGAGGAGTGGTCAACCACACAGGGTCCTGGTGCTGACCATATAAACCCACTGGACTGGACAGATATATGGCTCTGAGCTTGATTATGGATCCTGATTTTGCTGCACTGGTGGGCTTCTGTGGAGGGAAAATCTTCCGCTGTGTTTTCTGTTTGTTTGTGGGTTGACAGCCCCAAGTGAATAGATTCACAGGATACGATTATCAGCTGGTGGATAATCCTGAGAAGAGGTCATCGCAGGCACCTGAACTCTTTGCTTCTATTGGCATCGTCAAATTCTACATTGGAGGAAGTCTTCCAGTGTAGATGGCTTCAGCCTTTAGTAGTGGGGTAACGGGTCTTTGCCCCATGTCTGCGATTAGGGGGCTGTTTGATATTGTCGGCAGTTTGTTTGTTTGTTACACGTTACGTTCCAATGAGATTTCCTTCTTCAGGCTTTCTCAATACAATATTTTGATGTGAAAATTATATTAGTTCGAAAAGGTTGGATGAATTCATCCAGATTGTTTTTTTTTTAGAATTATTTTGAATTAATGTTCGCCCATGTGTGTTTTGAGTGTGTATAATAGTATTGGGAAGTTATTAATTATTATGTGGAGGCTGTCTAAAGTGAAGTGGAATTAGGATTTTGAAGCGTGAAGGAAAAAATAAGGTCAGATGGTTATTCTTGTTTTGTTATACATATTTTTCCGTGAATCTCTGCATTTTTTTTTAATAATAATAATATTTTATTTCCATTCTCATTTACAGAAACATTACACACAAAAATTTACCATCTAATTTGGAAGGAAATAGCAAAAGGAAATAATATAAAATAAAATTAAAAAAAAACGATTAAAAATAAAAAAAACACACAAACATACATTTTACAAGTATTTCTGTGTAATCTAGGAGTTACAAAACAACTCTTACAGATTACAAAAACAAAATTCTACTGTAAACGAAAATCTTTGGCAATGGATAAAAAAACTAAGAAATTACATTGAAAGCGTCTTCAATATCTTCAGTATTTACCAAAAAAAGTTTGATTTTTTTCTTAAAATTACAATCACTTTTTTCTTCTTTTACACTATTTGGTAAAGAATTATATAATTTTGCTGCAATAAAATTGAAATGCTTATGCATGATTTCTTTTTTTGATTTCACAACATGAAACATGTTTGTAGAACATCTGGTATCGTATGGGATGAACCGTTTTTCGATCCAATTGTTGTTTTTATGTAGATACAAAAGACTTCTATATAAATATAACTTTCTCAAGGGTAATATATTATTGCTTATGTAATGATAATTTACATTGCTAATATTGCTATTTGAAACTAGTTTTACAATTTTATTTTGCAATTTCACTAGAGGGAGTAGGTTTGATATATAATCTCCCCCCCCCCCCAACATGTGATTCCATAGCTTAAAATTGAGTGAACCCAAGCGAAATAAACTAAAATTAACAACTTCTTATGAGAACATGATTTAAGATAATATAACTTGTACAAAATAAATCTTAATTTTTTACACACTGTATCTACTTGTTTCTTCCATTTTAGATTTTGTTCAACATAAATGCCTAGATATTTAACACATTCAACTTGTTCGATAGTTTTACATACACAACCATTTACCAAATTACAACCAGAATTATGGTATAAGAAATATATATATATTTAAGTTTACATGTTTGATTTGTGAGTTTAATAACACAAATTTTAGAGTTGAAAATTTTTTAGGTATACAGGGTGAATCTGAAAAAGTGGGCAAAACTTTACGGGGTGGTAGAACGCAGCTATACGAGAAATATTCGTCATAGAATGTATGGTCGGAACGCAAGCGGTGAGAAGTTAAAAGGTAGTTTTCCACTGTCACATTTAAAGAATGAACACAAGAAGGAGAGGAGATACTTCAGAAAACATTTTATTAACAGGAATGTAATTGAGGTACATGCTCAAAGAAATTGCTCAAAAGTGCATATCCGCCATTTCGTGGTTAGTATAACCAGCCATCCTCTCGGCAATCCACGGTAGAAATGCCGTTGGGTGCGAGGACCGACCCTTTTATACCATTTCTAACGCCACCTAGCGGCTCGCCGTTTGCGTTCCGCCCATACTTTCTATGACGAATATTGCTCGTATAGCTGCGTTCTACCACCCCGTAAAGTTTTGCTTACTTTTTCAGATTCACCCTGTACATGTATTTTTATTTATATATATATATTTCCTCTCTGACTAGAGAGTGTTGTTTTATTTTATTTTTATTATAGTTATTTATATTTTTTAAGTATTTTTAATTGTTTGTTTTTTTTTTGAAGTATTTTCAATTATGTCTTTTCATATTTTTTTCATATTGTTATAAATATTTATTGATTTTTTTAGAGTATTCCATTACTATTTTTTTAAAGTATTTTCATGAATATCTTTTCATATATTTTTTTTAATCTTTTTTACTTATACCTTTATTATTTTGTACATATCATTTTGTTTTTGATTTGATTTTGTTTATTATCATAATTTTTTAATTGTTTATTTATCTATTTATTTATTTAAATAAGGTTTAGGCACAGGTAGAGTAATGAGTAAGGTTTTAATGTTTGCACCAAGACGAGCTGAGTTCAAGTGAGTTTATGGGAATATAAATCTTTTTTTTTTGTGTTGATACAGTCGCTCAAAAAAATATCCGAACACTACGGTTGATTACAGAATTGAGAAAAAATATCTGACAACGTTTTTTTTAGAAATTAGTGATCTGGCAACCTTCGTGTCACGTGATTACAGAATCCCAGGAAAAATATCTGGAGCGTGTACAGCAACTGTACACGCTCCAGTTACCGGTCACAGCAAACTGGAGCGTGTGCAGTTACTGCACACGCTCAATATTTCCGTGAGTGAGCCCACACGATCTAGTATCAAAATAATATGACCACCTACAGTCGCTCAAAAAAGTATCCGAACACTATGGTTGATTACAGAATTCAGAAAAAATATCTGGCAACGATTTTTTTAGAAATTAGTGATCTGGCAACCTTCATGTCACGTGATTACAGAATTCAGGAAAAATATCTGGAGCGTGTACAGCAACTGTACACGCTCCAGTTACCGTTCACAGCAAACTGGAGCGTGTGCAGTAACTGCACACGCTCTAGTTTGCTGTGAACGCTATGGTTGATTACAGAATTCAGAAAAAAATATCTGGCAACGATATTTTTTTTTAGATATTTGTGATCTGACAACCTTCGTGTCACGTGACACGAAATCGTTGCCAGATCACTAATTTCTAAAAAAATCGTTGCCAGATATTTTTTCTCAATTCTGTAATCAACCGTAGTGCTCGGATATTTTTTTGGGCGACTGTACGTGTGAATTGGTGTGAGAGATGTTGGGATTCCCGATTTTATTTTATTTTTTCTCCTTTTTTTTTTCCTTCCTGTGATTATTGGCAGGATTCCTTGGAAGAGAAGAGTTAATGTGTCGTGTGGAGAAGAGTTGGTTAAGGGGGAGAAAGGAAAGTGTAACAGATGACGAACAGGAAAAAGCTAGAGTCGGTTCCAAATAGGGATGGAGATGAGAAAGTTAAACAGGAGATCATAGATTTTTAATTTTAGGGAAGTTCTCGGGGGGGTCTGAAAGTAATTTGATGTGTAGCACCTGAATGTGTAGCACCCTTCGAAATAATTACGGGAAACATACCTCCGAATATCAAGTAGCGCTTATATTTAATGCTATTCCAAAAGAATTACTAAATATAGAGTCTTTTAGAAGGCTTAAAATGGAATTAAAAAATTATTTGGTATTTTCTAGTTAGCTGATTTTTATGTGTTGTGTTTTGTGGATTTATTTGATGTACACCATTTTTGTGGCTGAATGACCTATGTTTAATATAATTTATTCATTTTCCTGCAGATAAGCTATTTAGCTTTGCGGGTCAAAGTGTAAATGTATTTGTATTCTTTACTCTTATGAATAAAAATTATATTCTAAAAAAAAATGTTCAGCTCTGAGAGGGAATTTAATAAGATTTCTCTTTGTGGTGTAAATCTATCACAATTTAGGAGTATGTGATTGACAGTTTCAGGTGTATTGCATTTGCAGCATTTTAATTTAATTTATACAGGGGAGAGTTTAGTTGTTGGGTTGTTTTACATCTGAGCGGCACTTTTTTGCACACCATGGGCTAAATGGCCAGGTCACATGGACCCCGAAGGCTCAGAGAAGGTTGGGAAGGGGACCCACTGGAACAGCTGTTGGGAGACAGATGGTAGCCTCCCGTCAAGGCCATCCAGCGTGTTCTTTAACGTGCACAGGGTATGGCTCTCCCGCACACGGGGCCACGGCTTAATGTCCCATCCGACGGACGGCGGCCTTTCCAAGCCCATCGGTGTCCCCTACTGACCGTGGGCAGGACGGGGAATTTTGCGGAGATAAATCTCAACGCTGACCCAGCTTGGACTCGAACCTGGGAACTACAGATTACGAGCCTGGCGCGCTACCGACTGAGCCACCCCCGCCCCTTGAGAAGAGTTTAGTAGAGTAGAGTTTGTTCTGAGGCGATATGGTTTTTTTAAGTGTTTTCTGGGGAAGGGTTGGTTTTCTACGTGGGAGGTGTGTTGCGCAAGCATGAATCTAAAGCTATTTCTTATAGAGGCGTGTAAGAGAAAATATTTATTGCTAAGCTGCAGTTCAAGTTTGTTGATGTCATGTTTGGTGTTTATGTAAAAATTAAAGGTGTTGTGTGTCTGTTGTGAGGTGTGTGCCATTTTGGCGAGGAAATCAACATTGTCATTTTCTGAGATACACACATGGCTAGGAATCCATTGTAAGGTAATGGTGTTGTTGATTTGTTGGTTGTAGGTGGTCAGTGTTAAGGTAGTATGAATGCAATAGTTGTAGGTGGAGTGTAAGAATTCGTGGGTTAGGGTTTGGATGGATCCTTTACAGTCAACAAGTATAATAATATTTTGGTTGTTTAGATTTTGGAGTGACCATTTGAGAGCCTCAATGATGGTAAAAATTTCAGCATCTAATATGGATGTGAGGGGGGGGGGGGGTCGTTTGTAAGATAGGGATGTGTTATATTGAGAAATGTGAATGGCGGCCCCTGCAGATCCTGAGTCAGGTAAAACAGAGCCATCAGTGTAAATTTTTGTGCACTTGGAGAATTGCTCATATAGGTAGGACTCAGTAAGTTTTTTGATGGCATCCTGTGGAAGGTCGTGTTTGGAGAGTAGGAGGGTATGTTGGTGAAAGTGTTGGGGCTTTGGAAGCTCCAATCAGCAATTATGGGTGGGATGTCCCCTCTCTTAGAATGATTAATATGGTGTTCAAAGAATTTAAAAAGATCAGGATGTGTCTTGAGTATTTTGCAATATGGGTTCCTTATGAAATGTAGGTAGAAACGGTGTAGGTAGTTTGTAATGTAATCTGAGGTAATATTTGAGTAATAATATTTTTTGCCTCATATGGAAGGGTGGGATAGATGTTTCAGCAATAATAGAAATGGTTGGGTTGTTTTACCTCTGAGTGGCACTATTTTGCACACCATGGGCTAAATGGCCAGGTCATATGGACCCCGAAGGCTCAGAGAAGGTTGGGGGAAGGTTGGGGGAGCCTCCCGTCAAGGCCATCCAGCGTGTTCTTTAACGTGCACAGGGTATGGCTCTCCCGCACACGGGGCCACGGCTTAACGTCCCATCCGACGGACGGCGGTCTTTCCAAGCCCATCGGTGTCCCCTACTGACCGTGGGCAGGGCGGGGAATTTTGCGGAGATAAATCTCAACGCTGACCCAGCTGGGACTCGAACCTGGGAACTGCAGATTACGAGCCTGGCGCGCTACCGGCTGAGCCACCCCCGTCCCTAATTAAACAGTAAACATTTAGTTGTTCCATCTACGTTGTCTTTCTTATTTGTATGTAACTTATTTAATCACATGGTCGGTTTTTTTAGATCCTTGTTAATATGCAGCAGATACCGAAATTATTTTTTGTTTCATAGTTGCAGTTTTTTTTTCTTGCTTTCATTCATAATTTGATGGTAAATTTTTGTTGCGATGGTTTTTATAAATAAATATGGAAATGAAGTACTTTTTATTTTTATATATATCATATTTTGCATACACAAATTGTAACATGTTTATACAACCTGCCGTCCCATGGCCGAGTGGTTAGCTCGCTTGGCTACTGATCTAAGGGACCTGGGTTCGAGCCCCGGGTAAGGCATGGCTGTTTGTATCGTTTTTCTGCTGAGGGCCTGCCATCCTCTCAGACCTTCTACTTTGGCATATAAAGTGACAGGCTCCTGTCAGACCTCTGTGGCAAGCAGCTGCTTGAGGGGGTATTTATTATTTTTTATAAGCTATGGACCTGGGTTCGAGCCCCGTGTAAGGCATGGCTGTTTGTGTCGTTTTTCTGCTGAGGGCCTGCCATCCTCTCAGACCTTCTACTGTGGCATATAAACTGACAGGCTCCTGTCAGACCTCTGTGGCAAGCAGCTGCTTGAGGGGGTATTTATTATTTTTTATAAGCTATGGACCTGGGTTCGAGCCCCGGGTAAGGCATGGTTGTTTGTATCGTTTTTCTGCTGAGGGCCTGCCATCCTCTCAGACCTTCTACTGTGGCATATAAACTGACAGGCTCCTGTCAGACCTCTGTGGCAAGCAGCTGCTTGAGGGGGTATTTATTATTTTTTATATGCTATGGACCTGGGTTCGAGCCCCGGGTAAGGCATGGTTGTTTGTATCGTTTTTCTGCTGAGGGCCTGCCATCCTCTCAGACCTTCTACTGTGGCATATAAACTGACAGGCTCCTGTCAGACCTCTGTGGCAAGCAGCTGCTTGAGGGGGTATTTATTATTTTTTATAAGCTATGGACCTGGGTTCGAGCCCCGGGTAAGGCATGGTTGTTTGTATCGTTTTTCTGCTGAGGGCCTGCCATCCTCTCAGACCTTCTACTGTGGCATATAAACTGACAGGCTCCTGTCAGACCTCTATGGCAAGCAGCTGCTTGAGGGGCTATTTATTTATTATACAACCTACGGATAAATAAAAATATAAATAAATATCCCCTCAAGCAGCTGCTTGCCACAGAGGTCTGACAGGAGCCTGTCAGTTTATATGCCACAGTAGAAGGTCTGAGAGGATGGCAGGACCTCAGCAGAAAAACACATACATCCATGCCTTACCTGGGGTTCGAACCCAGGTCCCTTAGATCAATAGCCAAGCGTGCTAACCACTCGGCCACGGGACGGCAACAACCTACGGATATCAATATTAATTTAAGAGCTGCTCGATATTATATTTAATCCCCCCCCCCTCCCAAACGATTTCTAAATAAATATCTCCCAATGGGAACCACTGCCTACACTACAAAACTAAACATTAAATATATGAATATATATCGCGTTTTTAGAAGTAAATATTGTAAAACTATAGATCCAATAATCATCTTACCACTAATATTTTCTAAGATATCGATCTATTAATATTAAACACTACTACTACACAAATTTAAATTCTAGTAATTTCTATAAAGAAAAACGTTGACTTTTGGAAATTATTCATTAAAATTACATTTAACAGATTACGTTCATTAACAGATTACCTGGGACGTTGGTGGCTCAGTCGGTAGCGAGCCAGGCTCGTAATCTGCAGTTCCCAGGTTCGAGTCCCAGCTGAGTAAGCGTTGAGATTTATCTCCGCAAAACTCCCCGCCCTGCCCACGGTCAGTAGGGGACACCGATGGGTTTGGAAAGAGTGCCGTCCGTCTGATGGGACGTTACGTTGTGGCCCCGTGTACGACAGAGCCATACCCTGTGCACGTTAAAGAACACGCTGGATGGCCTTAAATGGGAGACTACCATCTGTCTCCCAACAGCTGTTCCAGTGGGTCCCCTCCCCCAACCTTCACTGAGCCTTCGGGGTCCATGTGACCTGGCCGTTTAGCCCATGTTGTGCAAAAAAAGTGCCGCTCAGAAATAAAACAACCCAAAAGCCTTAGATGGGAGACTACCATCTGTCTCCCAACAACTGTTCCAGTGGGTCCCCTCCCCCAACCTTCTCTGAGCCTTCGGGGTCCATGTGACCTGGTCGTTTAGCCCATGGTGTGCAAAAAAGTGTCGCTCACAGTTAAAACAACCCTAACAGATTACTCATTATGTGCAGAAAAGTACCTTTCAATGGTAAAACAGCCCAAAGATACTAAAATGGATATCGCGTCACGTGACGGGAACTTACAATACCAAGTGATACGGTGTTGAGTCATCAAGGAAAGTTACCAAGTTACCGTATTCTCAGTATTCCTTAGTATCAATGAAAAGGAAAATCCGAACAAGATTTCCTTCGCTGTAAGTGGAAAGGAGAGAACCATTTCTCGAAGAGGAGTATCTTCGCCATTTTAAGGAGGACTTTGTCTCCTAAAATCCTCCAAAATCTTTCAGAGTCAAGAGGATGCAGATGAAGAGGAAGAAGAGGACAATCTGTGTGCACACAACAGCATCCCTGTCTTAGAAGGAGAGGAGGAGGAGGATTCGGCTAATAGTGGGTGCCCGATAAAACCTTTCCTTGTTGTGGCGCCAAACATTTCAAATGCAAATTGCCCGCTAAGCAGCCAACAAAAGAGTCAGCCTCCTCATGCAAAATAGCAATATGGCATCACAAAAGGCCAAGGATTCGTGGAGGATGTCTTCGCCTTTTGAACCTTTTACAGCTAGGGCAAAGGTTAGCGGCTAAGGAACAGGTCCTTTCTCATCTCTTCGCACAGGGTAGAAGTAAGAAGGAGAAAGAAAAAAAACACAAACAAAGGGAAAGAAATAAAACAGATTGCCTAAAAGTAGAAAAGGGAGAAAATAACAAAGTAGAAAACTTCTTACATCGAGAGAAAGAAAGAGAGTTCGCGACCCGGGTCTCCCCTCCTGCTGTCTGAGTGCGAAACCGCCGTGTCGTTTGTTCATTGATACCCCGTCTAACACGTGACTCAAAGGAGGAGGAGTACGGTAAGTCACGTGTTCTCCTCCCTGGTCGAGGTCGCAGTAAATCAAGTCCACCTCTGCCACAATGCCTCGAGAGAGAGACGAGGGTTCGTGCTTTGGTGTCGGTGAGGAAGGGTTTGGAAGCAAGGGGCCCCTCCCCACAAGAGTGTGGTCACTTCTACGGTTGGGAGAGGGGCGATACTGCATCACAGCAAGAGATGTGGTTAATTATAGGTTAATGGGGGGGTGGAGGGTTGATGGAGTTGTTTCAATCCACATTAGTGTTCTTGCGACTGATGCCGTTCGAAGCTTTGTATAGAGAGGATGACGTGGTTAACAAGTTATTACGAAAGATGAGCGTTGGGTTGTTTTACCTCTGAGCAGCACTTATCGCACGCAATGGGTTTAACGGCCAGGTTACAAGGACCCCGAGGGCTGAGAAAAGGTCGGAGGGTTGGGTTGGGTTGTTTTACCTCTGAGCGGCACTTTTTTGCACACCATGGGCTAAATGGTCAGGTCACATGGACCCCGAAGGCTCAGAGAAGGTTGGGGGAGGGGACCCATGGAACAGCTGTTGGGAGACAGATGGTAGCCTCCCGTCAAGGCCATCCAGCGTGTTCTTTAACGTGCACAGGGTATGGCTCTTCCGCACACGGGCCCACGGCTTAACGTCCCATCCGACGGACGGCGGCCTTTCCAAGCCCATCGGTGTCCCCTACTGACCGTGGGCAGGGCGGGAAATTTTGCGGAGATAAATCTCAACGCTGACCCAGCTGGGACTCGAACCTGGGAACTACAGATTGCGAGCCTGGCGCGCTACCGACTGAGCCACCCCCGCCCCGGTCGGAGGGAGGGAAACCCACTGGGCTGTTAGGAGACAGATGGAAACCTCCCGTCAAGGCCATTCAGCGTGTTTTTTAATGTGAGAAGGTACGGCTCTCCAGCACACGGGTTGGGTTCGGTTGTTTTACCTCTGAGGGCACTTTTTTGCACACCATGGGCTAAATGGTCAGGCCACAAGGACCCCGAAGGCTAAGAGAAGTTTGGGGGAGGTGACCCACTGGAACAGCTGTTGGGAGACAGATGGTAGCCACCCGTCAAGGTCATCCAGCGTGTTCTATAACGTGCACAGGGTATGGCTCTCCCGCACACGGGGCCACGGCTTAACGTCCCATCCGACGGAAGGCGGCCTTTCCAAGCCCATCGGTTTCCCCTACTGACCGTGGACAGGACGGGGAATTTTGCCGAGATAAGTCTCAACGCTGACTCAGCTGGGACTCGAACCTGGGAACTGCAGACTACGAGCCTGGCCAACACACGGGAGATCTTTTGCATGCTGCTTCAGCCAACCAACTTTAATTTTAACATTAAAAGAAACTTTATATCAAAACATAATTGTTTTTTTTTTCTTTATAGTTTCGTACGAAATATAACAAATAATAAAATACCCCATCAAGCAGCTGCTTGCCACAGAGGTCTGACAGGATCCTGTCAGTTTATATGCCACAGTCTGAGAGGATGGCAGGACCTCAGCAGAAAAACGACACATACATCCATGCCTTACCCGGGACTCGAACCCAGGTCCCTTAGATCAGTAGCCAAGCGCGGTAACCACTCGGCCACGGGACGGCTAAGAGCTGAATATTGACAGCATTGTGGTTTAAGCAATGAAAATTAGTTAAACATAGTAAATCGTTCTTTTTATGGTTTGACTTTTACTAAGAGGAAGAGAAATAGTTGTGTATAGATGAGATTGTTTTATTTGTATGATTTTTTGCACTTTTGTAATAAATTGCATTATAATTTTTATTCACAATTTTACTTGAATTCACGCTCAGGGCTCGCTCATTCATTTTCAATTTGCAAAAATATATCACTTCGAATAAAAGAAAATAAAATAATATTAAAACTCTTAAATTAATAAATATATATATTTATTTGTTTCATATATCTCAAGCAACCTGTAATAATATTATAATTAATTTTATATATTTAAAAAAATCCATTTTTACTAAGGGCGTTAAAAAATGCTATCGTGGCTTTAAGCAATACCCTCCCACAAAAAAAGGCCAGTGGGCCAAGTTGTCACGTCAGTATAGAAAGAAATTAAGCGTAACTTCTAGTAATAACAACTAAGCATCATGCAACCATTCAGTTGAGGTTGTCCTGGATAGGGTTGGATTGTTTTACTTCTGATCGGCACTTTTTTGCACACAATGGGCTAAATAGCCAGGTCACAAGGACCCCGAAGGCTCAGAGAAGGTTGGGGGAGGGGACCCACTGGAACAGCTGTTGGGAGACAGATGGTAGCCTCCCGTCAAGGCCATCCAGCGTGTTCTTTAACGTGCACAGGGTATGGCTCTCCCGAATACGGGGCCACGGCTTAACGTCCCATCCGAGACGGCGATCTTTCCAAGCCCATCGATGTCCCCTACTGACCGTGGGCAGGGCGGGGAATTTTGCGGAGATAAATCTCAACGCTGATCCAGCTGGGACTCGAACCTGGGAACTGCAGATTACGAGCCACCCCCGCCCCTCCTGGATAGGTTTTTCACACCTAAGGTATTTGGAGATTTGGAGAGAATCGAAATGATCCACGCTCCTGTGCGATTAGTGGGGAATGCAATTCCCCCCCCACACTAAACTAAATTAAGTAAATAAAAGAACATTGAATAGTGCTTTTTTTTTTCAGCTTCAGTTCTTGTTAAATGTTTATTTATGACCCTAGGGATTTTTTTGAAGTTTTTCACAACTCCATCATTCATATTTCGAATTTCCAACACGGATAGATAATTTTCAATCGCCATTTAAAATTTTGACAATTTTCAGATTTGATTTCCTCTAAAAGATCTAAACTAAAACCATGGAACGATTCTGAAGAGATGAAACCTAATATTGCGTTAATATCTTTCGACGCAAAAAAGAATCTTTGTTTCCCTCTGAAAACAAAAACTTTCATTGGTTACAGAGTTGGGTTGTTTTACCTCTGAGCGGCACTTTTTTTGCACACCATGGGCTAAATGGCCAGGTCACATGGACCCCGAAGGCTCAGAGAAGGTTGAGGGAGGGGACCCACTGGAACAGCTGTTGGGAGACAGATGGTAGCCTCCCGTCAAGGCCATCCAGCGTGTTCTTTAACGTGCACAGGGTATGGCTCTCCCGCACACGGAACCACGGCTTAACGTCCCATCCGACGGACGGCGGCCTTTCCAAGCCCATCGGTGTCCCCTACTGACCGTGGGCAAGGAGGGGAATTTTGCGGAGATAAATCTCAACGCTGACCCAGCTGCGACTCGAACCTGGGAATTACAGATTAGGAGCCTGGCGTGCATGGTTACAGAGAGACAACAAGGCTCGTTTTTCGAAAACGAGCTGAAAGTTATTTTTCTGTATCACTTCAAAATGCCGAAAGTTTCTTCAGAGAAAGCAATATTATTTTAGGGCAGGGGTTCTCAACATGGGGTACGCGGTAAATTTTTTTCGGTTACTCCGTGTGAACTCAAAAGTCGCTAGATATATGTTATATATATGTGTTTTATTTTATTCCCACTGTTATACTATAACTATAGTTTTATCTATCTATATAACGGGTACAGTAGCTCAAAAAAGTATCCGAACACTACGGTTGATTGCAAAGTTCAGAAAAAATATCTGGCAACGATTTTTTTAGAAATTAGTGATCTGGCAACTTTCGTGTCACGTGATTACAGAATTCAGGAAAAATATCTGGAGCGTGTACAGCAACTGTTCACGCTCCAGTTACCGTTCACAGCAAACTGGAGCGTGTACAGTTACTGCACACGCTCCAGTTTGCTGTGAACGGTAACTGCACACGCTCAATATTTCCGTGAGTAAGCCCACACGATCTAGATTCAAAATAATATGACCACCTTACAGTCGCTCAAAAAAGTATCCGAACACCATGGTTGATTACAGAATTCAGAAAAATTATCTGACAATTTTTTTTTTTAGAAATTAGTGATCTGGCAACCTTCGTGTCACGTGACACGAAGGTTGCCAGATCACATACAATGGATTAAATGGCCAGATCATAAGGTTGGTTGTTTTAGTTCTAAGCGGCACTTTTTTGCACACAATAAGCTAAATGGCCTGGTCACAAGGACCCCGAAGGCTAAGAGAAGGTTGGAGGAGGGGACCCACTGGAACAGCTGTTGGGAGACAGATGGTAGTCTCTCGTCAAGGCCATCCAGCGTGTTCTTTGACGTGCACAGAGTATGATTCTCCCTCACACGGGGCCACGGCTTAACGTCCCATCCGACGGACGGCGGCCTTTCCAAACCCATATTGATTTTTCCATCTATGTGTCTTCTAAGATATATCCACTTGGTCTCCTTCTTCTCCAGACTTCTCTGGGCTTTTGGGGTGATCTGGTGGGGTGGGGTGGGGCTCAGTCAGTTGCGCGCCAGGCTCGTAAGTTGCAGTTTCCAGGTACAAGTCCTATCTGATCCAGCGTTGAGATTTATCTCCGCAAAACTCCCCATTCTGCCCATAGTCAGTAGTGGACACCGATGGGTTTGTAAAAGCCGCAATCCGTCGGATCGGACGCCCCGTGTGCGGGAGAGCCATACCCTGTGCACGTCAAAGAACACGCTGGATGGCCTTGATGGGAGGCTACCACCTATCTCCCAACAGCATTCCAGTGGGTCCCTTCCCTCAAACTTCTCTTAGCCTTCGGTGTCCTTGTGACCCGGCCATTTAGCCCATGGTGTGCAGAAAAGTGCCGCTCAGAGGTAAAACAACCCAACCCTCAAACTTCTCTTAGCCTTCGGGGTCCTTGTGACCCGGCCATTTAGCTCATTGTGTGCAAAAAAAGTGCCGCTTAGAACTAAAACAACCAACCTTGTGATCCGGCCATTTAACCCACTGTGTGTAAAAAAAAAAAAGCGCATTCAGAGGTAAATCAACCAACCAAAAAATCTAATGACACAGAAATAAACGAAATGTTTTTTCCACTCAAAAGTACTGCTTCAATAGGAAAGAAGCAAGTAAAAGAATCCTCATTTAATATGTAATCTGTGTTTCGTTCTCCTTTTTGCCATTATTTTTCACTTTACAGGAACCACGTTCCCTAAATCTTGTCTTCCACACATCAAAACAGGCATTACAAGTGATAATTCCTTTGTTCGTCCAAGATACATGTCGGTGATAATCACATAATTTATCCTCACGAAGTACAAGGCTTTAATAAACATATCACATTTTTTCGAGGTCTCTCTGACAAGGAAAATTACAAGACACGCAATACCGGTCCACGTGTCCCACTTTCAAACGGTTAATCCACTAAACGTAGCGTTGTTAACAATGCTTAGGCAACAGGTCTCTGCTTTGTTGAGAAGTTCTACATTGCTCATTGTCGATGTTCACCGGCGCTTTTGAGAGCGTGATTCTGTTGCTAAGGGTGACTTTCTTTTCTTTACAGCATTCTTTAGTCCCTTTATTACTCTTCTGAGGCTTTTATAATTGTCAGGAGTTTACAAATCTTTTTAAGAACTGCTCCCATATAAGTGTAATGGATGATACCCGAGACACTAGTTGTTCTTATGCAAAGAACTTTTCTTAAATGCGGAAAACGTATTACACGGTAAATTTTAGGAACTATGGAGTGCGATCCCCCCTTTATTTTGCGCGCGGAACGCTCAATTACACCAGTTTTAAATAACACGTTCGACAAACTCGTTTGCGGTTCCGCTGTGTTGAACCTCAAAGCGACCCCCACGATTACGTGTATTTCAGCCTTTCTTAAGTTACGTGCCCTTTAAGTGCAGTGACGGATTCATTTTTATCTTTCTTTTTCGATTTGGAGTCGCAGGATTTTTCCTCGTTACGTGTTCAGAAAGAATCATTTTGCGGGTATAGACAATTTAAATGAAAACTCGTTAAAGAAAGAAGAAAAGCCTTTAGAAGTGGAAAGCTATTCATCTCCGTTTGATTTACTTATTCGGGAACGAAGCCGCGAGGAGAAGAGGAGGATGTGAATGTCGTGAGGGCGGGGGTGGTTAGAGGAGACGATTGCTTTTTTTTTTTTGGAAAAGTAAATGACTCCAGGCTTGGCGTTAATATACTTAGCATAACAATTAAAAATGCTAAGGAAAAACGGGAAATGTTGATACGATAGTTGCGGACGTGACTAACTGTTTGGAATCATTGCAGAGCTGGAAAATTCGTTCGAGTGTTTTTTTTTTATTAGGAAAGGATGGGATGAAAAATCATTCAGACAACTCTAGGTTGGAGTTTCTGGACTTGGCTCTGACAATGGCTCACAATTTGGAGGGTGGCCTTATTAATGGGATGCTCGTGCCAATGCAGATGGAGGTGTTAGGTGTGGGTGCTTCGAGTTAATAGGAAAAGGATTTCCTCTTTCATCTGGTTAGGGCAGCGTTCGTGTGTGGATGTCGAATCCAGTGATGGGATCACGAAGCGGATAAAGAAAGGCCATGCATCTCTTCTGGCGACCCAATGGTAGAGGCTGGGTTACCTCTGAACGGCATCATTTTTCAGACAATGATCTAGAAGACCGAGTCACAAGGACCCAAATAAATATGCGAGGGGGATCTCGAGTAGACAGGAACAATTGTTTCGAATAGGGTGGTATAGGAACTACGATTTGCTCATAACATGTCAGGTGCCTCTGACCGTTGCTGAAGACCTGCAGCTGAACAAAAATCTCCTCTATTCATGACTTTAAGTTTTATTCCGTGGGGGAAGTCATTAGAAGTTATCTTCACTGCAGGTGAAGATTCTGGTTGAAGAATATAGTCCTTTTTTCAAAGTGGCTTTCCAAGAATAATTTTTTCCTAGTGGTTTTCTAAGAATATGGTTTTTTTTCCTAGTGGCTTTCTAAGAATATATTTTTTTCCTACTGGCTTTTTAAGAATATAGGTTTTTTCCCAGTGGCTTTCTAAGAATATAGTTTTTTCCTAGTGGCTTTCTAAGAATATAGTTTTTTTTTTCTTAGTAGCTTTCCAAGAATATAGTTTTTTTCCTAATAGCTTTCTAAGAAAATAGTTTTTTTCCTAGTGGCTTTCTAAGAATATAGTTTTTTTCCTAGTGGCTTTCTAAGAATATATTTTTCTTTCCTAATGGCTTTCTAAGAATATAGTTTTTTCGCTAGTGGTTTTCTAAGAATATAGTTTTTTTTCCTAGTGGCTTTCTAACAATATAGTTTTCTTCCTACTTGCTTTCTAAGAATATAGCTTTTTTTCCTAGTGGCTTTATAAGAATACAGTTTTTTTCCCCTAGTGGCTTTCTAAGAATATATTTTTTTCCTACTGTCTTTCTAAGAATATATTTTTTTCCTACTGGCTTTCTAAGAATATATTTTTTTCCTACTGGCTTTCTAAGAATATATTTTTTTCCTACTGGCTTTCTAAGAATATAGGTTTTTTCCCAGTGGCTTTCTAAGAATATAGTTTTTTTTCTTAGTAGCTTTCTAAGAATATAGTTTTTTTTCTAGTGGCTTTCTAAGAATATAGTTTTCTTTCCTAATGGCTTTCTAAGAATATAGTTTTTTCGCTAGTGGTTTTCTAAGAATATAGTTTTTTTTCCTAGTGGTTTTCTAAGAATATAGTTTTCTTCCTACTGGCTTTCTAAGAATATAGTTTTTTCCTAGTGGCTGTATAAGGAATATAGTTTTTTTTCCTAGTGGTTTTCTAAGAAGATAGCTTTTTTTCCTAGTGGCTTTCTAACAATATAGTTTTCTTCCTACTTGCTTTCTAAGAATATAGCTTTTTTTCCTGGTGGCTTTATAAGAATACAGTCTTTTTCCCCTAGTGGCTTTCTAAGAATATATTTTTTTCCTACTGTCTTTCTAAGAATATATTTTTTTCCTACTGGCTTTCTAAGAATATATTTTTTCCCTACTGGCTTTCTAAGAATATAGGTTTTTTTCCAGTGGCTTTCTAAGAATATAGTTTTTTCCTAGTGGCTTTCTAAGAATATAGTTTTTTTTCCTTAGTAGCTTTCTAAGAATATAGTTTTTTCCCTAGTGGCTTTCTAAGAATATAGTTTTCTTTCCTAACGGTTTTCTAAGAATGTAGTTTTTTCCCTAGTGGTTTTCTAAGAATATAGTTTTTTTCCCTAGTGGCTTTCTAAGAACATAGTTTTCTTTTCTAATGGCTTTCTAAAAATATAGTTTTTTTCCTAGTGGCTTTCTAGGAATATAGTTTTCTTCCTACTGGCTTTCTAAGAATATAGTTTTTTTTCCTAGTGGCTGTATAAGGAATATAGTTATTTTTTCCTAGCGGCTTTCTAAAAATATAGTTTTTTTTCCTAGTGGTTTTGTAAGAATATAGCTTTTTTCCCTAGTGGCTTTCTAACAATATAGTTTTCTTCATACTGGCTTTCTAAGAATATAGCTTTTTTTCCTAGTGGCTTTCTAAGAATATAGTTTTTTTTCCTAGTGGCTTTCTAAGAATATAGTTATTTTTCCTAGTGGCTTTATAAGAATATAGTTTTTCCTACTGGCTTTCTAAAAATATAGTTTTTCCTACTGGCTTTCTAAAAATATGCTTTTTCCTAGTGGCTTCCTAAGAATATAGTTTTTTTCCTCGTGGCTTTCTAATAATATATTTTTTTCTAGTGGCTTCTTAAGAATATAGTTTTTTTCCTAGTGGCTTTCTAATAATATAGTTTTTTTCCTGGTGGCATCTTAAGAATATAGTTTTTTTCCTGGTGGCATCTTAAGAATATAGTTTTTTTCCTGGTGGCATCTTAAGAATATAGTTTTTTTCCTGGTGGCTTCTTAAGAATATAGTTTTTTTCCTGGTGGCATCTTAAGAATATAGTTTTTTTCCTGGTGGCATCTTAAGAATATAGTTTTTTTCCTGGTGGCATCTTAAGAATATAGTTTTTTTCCTGGTGGCTTCTTAAGAATATAGTTTTTTTCCTGGTGGCTTCTTAAGAATATAGTTTTTTTCCTGGTGGCATCTTAAGAATATAGTTTTTTTCCTGGTGGCATCTTAAGAATATAGTTTTTTTCCTGGTGGCATCTTAAGAATATAGTTTTTTTCCTGGTGGCTTCTTAAGAATATAGTTTTTTTCCTGGTGGCATCTTAAGAATATAGTTTTTTTCCTGGTGGCATCTTAAGAATATAGTTTTTTTCCTGGTGGCATCTTAAGAATATAGTTTTTTTCCTGGTGGCTTCTTAAGAATATAGTTTTTTTCCTGGTGGCATCTTAAGAATATAGTTTTTTTCCTGGTGGCATCTTAAGAATATAGTTTTTTTCCTGGTGGCTTCTTAAGAATCTATTTTTTTTTCCTGACGGCTTTCTAAGAATATATTTTTTTCCTAGTGGCTCTTTAAAGTATAGATTTTTTCCTAGTGGATCTTTAGAATAGTTTTTTTGTCCTAGTGGATCTTTCAAAGTAGAGCTTTCGTCCTCGAGCCACTAGGACAAAAGAAGACTTTAAGAAAATAGTTTCCCCCCTGGTGGCTCTTTAGAATATGTATTTTTTTTATCCCAGTGGCTATTTAAGGATATATGTTTTAGTCCCAGTGACTCTTTAAATATACGTTTTAGTCCTAGTGGCTCTTTAAGAATATAGTATTTTTTCCTAATGACACTAAGTATACAGTTTTTTAATGGCTCGTTAAAAATATAGTTTTTTGTCGTAGTAGCTCTTTCAAAATATTTTTTTTCCGGTGGTTCTTTAAGAATAGTTATTTTTTCCTAGAGGCTCTTCACTAAGTTGAGGTTCCATTGTCCTATTCTAAGTTATTATAAGAGGAAGCTGCAAACCAAAATATAATGTTCCTAGCTCTTTCTGTATACGAGAAGCTCTTGATCAAACAGAAAAACTCTCTAAAACAGAGAGTAGATTAAAACCAAAAACTGACCTCCTTTATTCAGAAAATTTAATGGCTCTGGAATCTCCTACTTAAAAAATCCTCCAAAACTAATACTAGACTCTGAGTTCTAGGGTTAAAGTGTATAATATTAAGACACAACAACAGGTCCATTACTTAATACACAACAAATCAACCCAGTTACCTCGCATCAACAATCCCTTGTGATTGTTTCTCGTAACAATTACACACTTTAAACTCGCAGCAATAGAGTTCGCAACAAAGACAGAAAACGCCATAATACGACCGGCTATGTGAACAAACACAAAAAGGCTCCTGCCTCTACAGATCGTGAATAAAGCTCAACAGAACAATCGTTAACCATTTGACCTCGATTTTTTTTTTTTCTTTTCAACTCATACCTTTGCTTTCCAAAACATCGTCTACATAAGACTGAAATAAAAAAGGAGGGAGGGGGGGGGGGAACAGTTTGTTTCGATCCCCTTTTCACGACAAAACCGAACTCCCAACACGACACAAACACACAGACAAGTTTCATTATGTCTGTTTTTTGACCTCTGTAAAAGCAGAAACGGTTGAATATATCGCAGCGAACGGAAAGTTTTTGAAAGGCACAAACATCCCAAAACCACCGACATAGGATTTCCCACCAAAAAACACGACGACGACGACGTCATATTGAAAACATTGTCTGCACACGCGAACGTTCCATCGAGTTGATGCTCCAAGTAGAGCGTGTCCATCCCCGCGTGTCGGATGGTGTTGAGTCGAGCGAGAGACAGCGGAGCAAGACGATGACGCACGACCATTGCCATAGTGACGAAGCAAACAGTTGGTGATCCTTCATCAGGTGATTGACATCCTCTATTTCTCTTCTCGAGCTTTCATCTTTTCTCTCTCCGGACGGGTTTATTCTCCCCCCCCCCTCCCCAAAAATAGGGAAGTGTATGCACCGCAGAGGGTCAGCACTCGTTTAACCCACTGTCACGGAATGCCGATGTCTTCCTATTCAGCGGAGTAATTTGTTCATTAGTCAAGCTCTGGTTGCAGACCGTTTTTCCGTTTAGTACTACTTCGTTTGTTGTTTTCGGTGTCGGGTTTTTATAGTTAAAATGATTCTCCCACACTCTTTCCCCGCGTGTGGGCACCTGACGCACGCCCGAGCGCCTCTTAATACGCAGCAGAAAGAATGAGGAGGAGAGAGATTTCTTTCTCCGTTCTCTCTGTTTCTTTGTGTTGTTGAATGGCGAAAAGGAAACGATGATGTAGAGAGAAAAAGAGGGAAATTTTTGACTGAAATGTTTTGTCGTCTCATTGCCGATGATCTTCTTTAACAACTTGTTAAATTAATTGTGAGAAAAATCTGTAAAAGACGTTTTGAAATTAGAATTAAATCGGAAAAAATTGGTAATAGCAGTTTTTGAATTTTGAGTTTGAATTTGAAGCTCGAACTAGTTGGTTTGTTTTACCTCTGAGCGGCAATTTTTTGCACACCGTGGGCTAAATGGCCAGGTCACAAGGACCCCGAAGGCTCAGAGAAGGTTGGGGGAGAGGACCCACTGGAACAGCTGTTGGGAGACAGATGGTAGCCTCCCGTCAAGGCCATCCAGCGTGTTCTTTAACGTTGA
Source organism: Ryuthela nishihirai (assembly GCA_038380435.1). NCBI lineage: Eukaryota > Metazoa > Arthropoda > Arachnida > Araneae > Heptathelidae > Ryuthela > Ryuthela nishihirai. The sequence continues at coordinate 21,401,032 of JAWZYU010000003.1, read as the reverse complement.
GTTGTTTTACCTCTGAGCGGCACTTTTTTGCACACCGTGGGCTAAATGGCCAGGTCACAAGGATCCCGAAGGCTCAGAGAAGATTGGGGGAGAGGACCCACTGGAACAGCTGTTGGGAGACAGATGGTAGCCTCCCGTCAAGGCCATCCAGCGTGTTCTTTAACGTGCACAGAGTATGGCTCTCCCGCACACGGGCCACGGCTTATTCGACGGACGGCGGCCTTTCCAAGCCCATCGGTGTCCCCTACTGACCGTGGGCAGAGCTGGAAGTTTTGCGGAGATAAATCTCAACGCTGACCCAGCTGGGAGCTCGAACCTGGGAACTACAGATTACGAGCCTGGTACGCTACCGACTGAGCCACCCCCCGTCCCAACTAGTTGGTTCGTTTATGGAGAATTGTGATGCCTGTTCGGTTGTTTTATTTCTGAGTAGCATTTTTCTTTTTTGCACATCCTAGGTCACGAAGACCCCAAGGATGGGGGAGCAGAATCCACCAGACAACTTTAAGGAACATATAAAATCCCCACCCAGGAAGGCTATCCAATGAGTTCTTTAACGTGCACATGGTATGAATTTCACGCAAACGGAGACACGGCTTAACGTTCCATCCGAGGATCAGAAGATGGGGCGTTAAGGGGTGTGGCCGGGTGTGTATTCGAGGGTATTGGGGGCTAAAACACCCCACTTAAAACTATTGAAAGATCTAAACTGGAAAGTTGTGAAACTATCATAGGTACGGTTCAAGGGTTTGAGAAAAGAGCCGCGTTAACTGAAATTGAGAAAAAAGATACTGAAGCAGTTGCTGAAAAAAAGATACTGAAGCAGGAGATATAAAACGAGGAAAAGTTTCTCTTAGTATTGATCTGCAACTACGAAAGAATAAACATGAAGTAAGACTCTAGCCACGATGAAATTGTCAGTGAATTTGTGATATTTTTGTTTCTGAGCCACTAGATATACACGGCTGGCTGTGGCTCTAAGTGGAAGACAGCCGTAACTATGTAACTGTGTGGAAGACAGCCGTAACTATGTAACTGTGTGGAAGACAGCCGTAACTATGTAACTGTGTGGAAGGCAGCCGTAACTATGTAACTGTGTGGAAGACAGCCGTAACTACGTAACTGTGTGGAAGACAGCCGTAACTATGTAACTGTGTGGAAGGCAGCCGTAACTACGTAACTGTGTGGAAGACAGCCGTAACTATGTAACTGTGTGGAAGACAGCCGTAACTATGTAACTGTGTGGAAGACAGCCGTAACTATGTAACTGTGTGGAAGACCGCCGTAACTATGTAACTGTGTGGAAGACAGCCGTAACTATGTAACTGTGTGGAAGACAGCCGTAACTATGTAACTGTGTGGAAGACAGCCGTAACTATGTAACTGTGTGGAAGACAGCCGTAACTATGTAACTGTGTGGAAGACAGCCGTAACTATGTAACTGTGTGGAAGGCAGCCGTAACTATGTAACTGTGTGGAAGACAGCCGTAACCATGTAACTGTGTGGAAGACAGCCGTAACCATGTAACTGTGTGGAAGACAGCCGTAACCATGTAACTGTGTGGAAGACAGCCGTAACCATGTAACTGTGTGGAAGACAGCCGTAACTATGTAACTGTGTGGAAGACAGCCGTAACCATGTAACTGTGTGGAAGACAGCCGTAACCATGTAACTGTGTGGAAGACAGCCTTAACTATGTAACTGTGTGGAAGACAGCCGTAACCATGTAACTGTGTGGAAGACAGCCTTAACTATGTAACTGTGTGGAAGACAGCCGTAACTATGTAACTGTGTGGAAGACAGCCGTAACTGTTGAAGAAGGTCCATCAGTGTTCTTTCTTCAACAAGGATATAGTGGTGTTCAGCGGAAAAAATCTGGTCACAAACCCTGATAGATTTGAACTGATTTACCTCTGAGCGCCTTTTTGTGCACACAGCCGTCTAAATAGTCAGGTCACAAGGACCCAAAAAAACGTTGTGGAAGGGGATCCACTTGACAGCTATTAGGAAATGATGGAAGCCTCTCATCAAGGCCCGAGAGGTTGCCATCTGTTTCAAAGCATATGTCCAAAGGATCTCCTTCCTCCAACCGTCTCTGAGCCCTCGAGGTCCTTGTGACTTGGCCATTTTGCCAATTATATACAAAATAGTGCGCCTCGGAGGTAAAACAATCGAACGAAAATAGCCATCACGTTAAAATGGAATTTTTTTTTAAAAAAGGATCTTCTTTTTTTTATGAAGAGGAAGCTTTATCTAGTTAGGTATCTTACTTTTGGGTTGTTGTTTTACCTCTGAGTGGCACGTTTTTGCACACCATGGGCTAAATGGCCAGGTCACATGGACCCCGAAGGCTCAGAGAAGGTTGGGGGAGGGGACCCACTGGAACAGCTGTTGGGAGACAGATGGTAGCCTCTCGTCAAGGCCATCCAGCGTGTTCTTTAACGTGCACAGGGTATGGCTCTCCCGCACACGGGGTCACGGCTTAACGTCCCATCCGACGGACGTCGGTCTTTCCAAGCCCATCAGTGTCCCCTACTGACCGTGGGCAGGGCGGGGAATTTTGCGGAGATAAATCTCAACGCTGACCCAGCTGGGACTCGAACCTGGGAACTGACAGATTACGAGCCTGGCGCGCTACCGACTGAGCCACCCCGCCCCACTCTCCCAGCGGAATCATGCAGCAGACACGAAGAATAAAAATTCAGAATTAATATCAAAACCGGCAAGTCTGAAGACCGAATTCAGTCTACACTCCAGGCTCTGTGACCTCTTACTCGACCCTGTTTTAACGAAAGACAAAAGTGATTCGTTGTAGTCAATGTTTTTACTGTTTTCCAGAACGCAATTGACCCTTTAAAGATAGACCTGTTGCGTCAGAATGACAAAACGTGCAGCCCATAACCCAAAAGAGCACGTCGCGTGGCCCCGTTTGACCCCTGAAGAAACAGAAGGGAAGAAGAGAGAAGGAAGGGGGCGCGGAATGGGGGACAGGAAGAGAAAGGAGTCTAGCTTGTAAACAAAATACCCGATTACCTTGAAAAACAATAAGTGTTGTTTCCAAGACCCCCCACTGCAGAGAAAACCCTCAACAAAAGGCTGACACTAATCATCCGGCCATTCCTATGCAGATTCTTCCCAGTTCCGAGAAAGGTACGCTCCAAGTTGTAAATCTGTCAGTTCATAGTTAATATTTCCTACCTTGGAGGAGGACATTGCAACACCTGTTGCCACACGTTGTATGCAAATCGCATTGCCATAAAGCTGATCTAAGTGTTGATCTTCCCTTAAATCAGAGAAACCATCTCGTTGTCTTAGCTATTTATTGTTGGGGTCTTTGGATGGGGGGGGGAGTGGGGAGAAGCATTCTTTGCGTAATAGGTTAGCAAATCAGTTTTAGGAACAAAGAGGCAAAATAATGGGAAAGGGAATGATCTTAATTACAAATTAAGGAGTAAGTTTTTTTTTTTTTTTTTTTTTTTTTTTTTTGGGGGGGGGGGCTCAGTCGGTAGCGCGCCAGGCTCGTAATCTGTAGTTCCCAGGTTCGAGTCCCAGCTGGGTCAGAGTTGAGATTTATCTCCGCAAAATTTCCCCGCCCTACCCACGGTCAGTAGGGGACACCGAGATGCTTGGAAAGGCCGCCGTCCGTCGGATGGGACGTTAAGCCGTGACCCCGTGTACGGGAGAGCCATACCCTGTGCACGTTAAAGAACACGCTGGATGGCCTTGACAGGAGGCTACCATCTGTCTCCCAACAGCTGTTCCAGTGGGTCCCCTCCCCCAACCTTCTCTGAGCCTTCGGGGTCCTTGTGACTTGGCCATTTAGCCCATGGTGTGCAAAAAAGTGCCGCTCAGAGGTAAAACAACCCAACAACCCTATTTTTTTTTCTGTTTTCAGTAATTCACGATCTATGTATAGTGGAGGACTGATCCTTCTTAAGGAAGTGTACGAGAGTTCCAGGAGGGAGATCAAAAGTATCTTGTCGTGAGAGATTCATTTCAATTAATTAATTTCCACTGACGTTTAGTTCAAAGTCGATTCGGTTAATTTTGGCAAAAGGGTGCATCGCAATATTTTAGGGTTGGTATTGGGGTTGTTTAATCTCTGAGCTGCGCTTTTGTGCACAGAATGGGCTAAATTACCAGGTCACAAGAACCCCAAGGGCTCAGAGAAAGTTGGGGGAGAGGGTTGGGTTGTTTTACCTCTGAGCGGCACTTTTTTGCACACCATGGGCTAAATGGCCAAGTCACATGGACCCCGAAGGCTCAGAGAGGGTTGGTGGAGGGGGTCCACTGGAACAGCTGTTGGGAGACAGATGATAGCCTCCCGTCAAGGCCATCCAGAATGTTCTTTAACGTGCACAGAGTATGGCTCTCTCCTCCACACGGGGCCACGGCTTAACGTCCCATCCGACGGACGGCAATCTTTCCAAGCCCATCGGTGTCCCCTACTGACAGTGGACAGGGCGGGGAATTTTGCGGAGATAAATCTCAACGCTGACCCAGCTGGGACTCGAACCTGGGAACTACAGATTACGAGCCTGGCGCGCTACCGACTGAGCTTAGTCCCATCCGACGGTGAACGGTGGAGCAGGTTAAGAGTAAGGGGAAAAAGGCTTAGTAGGTAACAGGCCATTTGATGCTCCCAGGTTTGATTCCCAACTGTGAAAAAGTTGAACTTTTTCCCATTAAATTCCCACTCTTTTGGTGACTTTCCTCACCAATGAGCTTATAAAGACTGTCGTATATATATATATGTATAGATATAATTTATACAAATGTATATAAAAAATAAAAAAAATAAATACCCCCTCAAGCAGCTGCTTGCCACAGAGGTCTGACAGGAGCCTGTCAGTTTATATGCCAGAGTAGAAGGTCTGTGAGGATGGCAGGACCTCAGCAGAAAAACAACACACACATCCATGCCTTATCCGGGGCTTGAACCCAGAACCCTTAGATCAGTAGCCAAGCGTGCTAACCACTCGGCCATGGATTAAGAAAATAAATTTTTTTTTTTCATTAAAGCTTTCGGAACACTGTATGATGAAAACGTCCAAGTATTCTCTACTTCTTCATTCAGTGATTAAGTATTGTGCAGTGAAAGCCGTAGATATTTCATCTGTATCTTTCTTCTTTATGTCCCAAAACAAACAGGCTTTAACTCCCATTACTTCAATTACATACAACACCATCACAATCGCAGACAAAGGACACCTGCATCATCCGCCTTCCCACACACAAAACCTCACAAAAGAGTAAAGGTGTTGCTTATTAGGATGCTCCACGAGTTCCGAGAACTCTCCTTGAGGGTAGTGACGGGGCTGTAACCCCCAAAGAGGAGGAGAAAGAGAAGGAATACAGAGAGCGTGCCTACACGGACAAGAGTCGGATCTGTATTTTATAACAAACCCACAAAATGGCGTGGGATGAAATGTCACGTGCAGAGGTCAGCTGCCCTTGTAGCTACGTGACCAGGGACAACCCCCAGATACATATTGTATATTACGGCTCCGAAGAGACTTGTTGGCCTCGTCTCCATGGCGACATACTTAGATGAACTCCGCGTGATAGTGAGATGACTGAAAACTCCCCTTTTTTGTCTCTTCACGTGGAAAAAAATAAGAGTTTTAGTATCCTTGGCAACCGGTGACGTTCTGGAAAGAGTCATGTAAGCGTGATAAGTTGGGTTGTTTTACCTCTGAGCGGCACTTTTTTGCACACCATGGGCTAAATGGCTAGGTCACATGAACCCCGAAGGCTCAGAGAAGGTTGGGGGAGGGGACCCACTGGAGCAGCTGTTGGGAGACAGATGGTAGCCTCCCGTCAAGACCATCCAGCGTGTTCTTCAACGTGCACAGGGTATGGCTCTCCCGTACACGGGCCACGGCTTAACGTACCATCCGACGGACGGCGGCCTTTCCAAGCCCATCGGTGTCCCCTACTGACCGTGGGCAGGGCGGGGAATTTTGCGGAGATAAATCTCAACGCTGACCCAGCTGGGACTCGAACCTGGGAACTACAGATTACGAGCCTGGCGCGCTACCGACTGAGCCACCCCCGCCCCTAAGCGTGATGAACCAAGGAGTAACTAATTCTCTTAAATATGGATTTTGGTTTCTTTCGTGATGACTTTGATTAGGTAATGATGACGCAAAGAATTTTCATCCACTAATGATCAGGTAAATGTAATTTTTTTTTTCTTTCTGGCTTACTACAACGCGATGAGAAGATTTACATTCCTTTTAAGACCCTTTTTGAGTAGAAGAATACTTTGAGTTGTTTCACTCTTGAGCGCACTTTGTTTATATATATGTGTGTGTATTTCTTTTGTACACAATGGGCTAAAAGGCCAGGTTACAAGGAGCCCAGTGGCTCAGATTTGGGTAGGGGAAGAGATCTACTTGACAGCTCTTAGGAGACAGATGGTAGCCTCCCATCAAGGACAGCTCTTAGGAGACAGATGGTAGTCTTCCATCAAGGACAGTTCTTAGGAGACAGATGGTAGCCTCCCATCAAGGACAACTCTTAGGAGACAGATGGTAACCTCCCATCAAGGACAGCTCTTAAGAGACAGATGGTAGCCTCCCATCAAGGACAGCTCTCAAGAGACAGATGGTAGCCTCCCATCAAGAACAGCTCTTAGGAGACAGATGGTAGCTTCCCATCAAGGACAGTTCTTAGGAGACAGATGGTAGCTTCCCATCAAGGACAGCTCTTAGGAGACAGATGGTAGCTTCCCATCAAGGACAGCTCTTAGGAGACAGATGGTAGTCTCCCATCAAGGACAACTCTTAGGAGACAGATGGTAACCTCCCATCAAGGACAGCTCTCAAGAGACAGATGGTAGCTTCCCATCAAGAACAGCTCTTAGGTGACAGATAGTAGCCTCCCCTCAAAGTCAGCTCTTAGGAGACGATGGTAACCTGCCCTCAAAGTCAGCACTTAGGAGACAGATGGTAGCCTCCCCTCAAAGTCAGCTCATAAGTGACAGATGGTAACCACCTCTCAAAGTCAGCTTTGAGAATCTTCTCCGTTAACGCCAGTTCTATTCGGAGAAAGAAGTAGAATACTTTTCCTGATGAACATTTCCACAGAATCTATGTTAATATCTTTTTGAATGGGCTTGATATATTTTAAAAAGCAAACTGCAGAGATTGTTGCCCTGAGGATCTTATTCTCACAAAGCACTACTCTAATGCACAATACTTCATGGTACAGCTTCCGAACATAAAAGCAGTCATCACACTGCCCCTTTAGTGGGGCGGGGGTGTCTCAGTCGGTAGCGCACCAGGCTCGTAATCTGTAGTTCCCAGGTTCGAGTCCCAGCTGGGTCAGCGTTGTGATTTATCTCCGCAAAATTCCCCTCCCTGCCCACGGTCAGTAGGGGACACCGATAGGCTTGGAAAGGCCGCCGTCCGTCGGATGGGACGTTAAGCCGTGACCCGTGTGCGGGAGAGCCATACCCTGTGCACGTTAAAGAACACGCTGGATGGCCTTGACGGGAGGCTACCATCTGTCTCCCAACAGCTTGTTCCAGTGGGTACCCTCCCCCAACCTTCTCTGAGCCTTCGGGGTCCATGTGACCTAGCCATTTAGCCCATGGTGTGCAAAAAAGTGCCGCTCAGAGGTAAAACAATAACACCCAACCCGTGTGAGGGAGAGCCATACCCTGTGCACGTTAAAGAACACGCTGGATGACCTTGACGGGAGGCTATCATCTGTCTCCCAACAGCTGTTCCAGCGGGTCCCCTCCCCCAACCTTCTCTGAGCTTTCGGGGTCCATGTGACCTGGCCATTTAGCCCATGGTGTGCAAAAAAGTGCCGCTCAGAGGTAAAACAACCCAACGTTAAAGAACACGCTGGATGGCCTTGACGGGAGGCTACCATCTGTCTCCCAACAGCTGTTCCAGTGGGTCCCCTCCCCTAACCTTCTCTGAGCCTTCGGTATCCATGTGACCTGGCCATTTAGTCCATGGTGTGCAAAAAAAGTGCCGCTCAGAGGTAAAACAACCCAACTCACTCTACCAAATTTCGTTCCGAAAGAGTAACGTAGGATATTTTTTCGGCTTTTCCATTTCTCGTGATGCATCATTAATTCAATATTACTCCCCCATCACAGCTATCAAATAAAAAATAGTTTTAGAAAAGCTTGTAAAACTAAAACAGAAAAGATTCCCCCCTCACAAAAAAAAATAGTCATAGCACTCCATTTCTCCCACGATGTTTTCGAATCCACTTCACTCTACCGAAACTACTTCCCCCCGTTTTTTTTTGGGGGGGGAGCACTTCCCTCAAGCAATTGTTTTTTAAACGCTTCTTAACCATTTCCAACAAAAAAAAAAACATTATCGCCGCCATTCTTACTTTTCCCAGAAGTCGTTTTAATATCAGTATGACAAAACTAAAGAACTCAAAAATGTGAACATCGTAGCAAACGCGTACCATTCCTCGAAAAGAATCGTTTCGATTTACCTTATCTCATTTCTTTCTCCAAAGGTATTTCCTGACAAAATCCCTCTTCACCAAAGAGATTCGCTACGCACTATAAACGAATTCTCCGTAAGCGATACGAAAAAAAAAAGAGATAAAAAAAAGGAAAAAGAAATATCCTCAATTTGTTCGACTTATATTCTCACAAATTTTCCTCATTGAAATCTCTTCGTTTGGTAAATACGAGCTTAAACACTTCACTCATCCGTTCAATGGGATCTTTTTTCTTCTCTTTCGTCTTCCTGGTTAGCCGAAGTTAATCCTTTCTATCTAATTACCATTGGACGTCGATTTTCAAGAGATAAAAGTCTCATGCTTTCCACTGTTGCAGTCCATTATATTCAAGAATCTCTGATGTGAGGGGGATCGTGTCATTTCAAAAACAGCTAGTAAATTTGTTGATTTTGCTGGATTTTTTTTCTTGCGTTGTTTTATCTCCTAGAGGAACTTTTTTTTCTTGTTCATAATGGGCTAAATGGGCAAGTCACAAGGACCTCGAGGCTCAGAGAAGGTTGTATAAAGGAACCCGCTGAATAGCTGTTAGGATACAGATGATATCTCTCGTCAAGGCTATCCAGCTTGTGCTTTAACGTACAACGGGGAGAAGTAGTTTCGGTAGAGTGAGTTGTGTTGGGTTGTTTCACCTCTGAGCGGCACTTTTTTGCACACCATGGGCTAAATGGCCAGATCACATGGACCCCGAAGGTTCAGAGAAGGTTGGGGGAGGGGACCCACTGGAACAGCTGTTGGGAGACAGATGGTAGCCTCCCGTCAAGGCCATCCAGCGTGTTCTTTAATGTACACAGGGTATGGCTCTCCCGAAGAATATTAACATACAGTCGCTTAAAAAAAACTCCGAACATTATGGTTGATTACAGAATTCAGAAAAAATATCTGGCAACGACTTTTTTTAGAAATTAGTGATCTGGCAAGCTTCGTGTCACGTGATTACAGAATTCAGGGAAAATATCTGGAGCGTGTACAGCAACTCTACACGCTCCAGTTACCGTTCACAGCAAACTGGAGCGTGTGCAGTTACTGCACGCGCTCCGGTTTCCTGTGAACGGTAACTGCACACACTCAATATTTCCGTGAGGGAGCCCACACGATCCAGGTCTTTGTGAGTTCACACGATCCAATGTGCTGTGAACATTAACCCGCAACCGCTCCAGTTTGCTATGAACGGTAAATGCACACGCTCAATATTTCTGTGAGTGAGCCCACACGATCCAGGTCTTTGTGAGCTCACACGATCCAATGTGCTGTGAACATTAACCGCAACCGCTCCAGTTTGCTGTGAACGGTAACTGCACACGCTCCATATTCATTGCATTATATATTCATACGCATTACGTATATTAAAAAATATCCGAACACTATGGTTGATTACAGAATTCAGAAAAAATATCTGGCAACGACTTTTTTTTTAGAAATTAGTGATCTGGCAACCGTCGTGTCACGTGACACGACGGTTGCCAGATCACTAATTTCTAAAAAAAAAGTCGTTGCCAGACATTTTTTCTGAATTCTGTAATCAACCATAATGTTCGGATATTTTTTTGAGCGACTGTACTTCACACAGTGCCACGACTTAACATCCATTCTCACGGATGACGGTCTTTTCATGACTATTGGTGTTCTCTCTTCCAGCAAGAGAAGTTTGGACTAGCGGAGAAAATCTCAATACGAGCACTGTAGGCAGCAGAGACTGCTCTATCGTATGGCGACGGCCTAGGGCTTTGCACTATTTACTTACAAAAAATGGAAGCTATTATATAATAGTACATGAAGGCCTTCACGTATCACTTTCGCCTAGAGCAGGGGTGGGTAATTGTTTTCGTATCTACACTGCGCATGCGTATTGACGTGGCCGTCCTATGGAAAATACGAGACGAATCTTCGGTCGCGCACGGGAAGGAAATCTCGGTTCAAGGCGGATTTTTCTGACTGTCTTGGCGGGCCACAAAAAACTCTTAGCGGGCCGAATGTGGCCCGCGGGCCGCTATTTGCCCACCCCCAGGCTAGAGCATCGCTAGCTCTAGAGCCCCCACTGAGGGGAAAACCACTACTGACTTCATCACATTCGAATAAATAGAGGGTAGCTGCACAAATACTAATAGTTGGGTTGGGTTGTTTTACCTCTGAGCGGCACTTTTTTGCACACCATGGGCTAAATGGCCAGGTCACATGGACCCGAAAGGCTCAGAGAAGGTTGGGGGAGGGGACCCACTGGAACAGCTGTTGGGAGACAGATGGTAGCCTCCCGTCAGGCCATCCAGCGTGTTCTTTAACGAGCACAGGTTATGGCTCTTCCGCACACGGGGCCACGGCTTAACGTCCCATCCGACGGACGGCGGCCTTTCCAAGCCCATCGGTGTCTCCTACTGACCGTGGGGAGGGCGGGGAATTTTGCGGAGATAAATCTCAACGCTGATCCAGCTGGGACTCGAACCTGGGAACTACAGATTACGAGCCTGTCGCGCTACCGAATGAGCCACCCCCGCCCATAAATACTAATAGCATGTCTATTAGTAGTGTAAAACACAAAAGACTGGAAGTATAGTCATAGTCCCCTCCTAGAAGAGACATCACGAGTTCATTTTCCGGAAGTGATGTCATGAGTTCCCTTTCTGGATGGGGTGAGCCGTGGGTGAGCTCAGTCGGTAGCGCGACAGGCTCGTAATCTGCAGTTCCCAGGTTCGAGTCCCAGCTGGGTCAGCGTTGAGATTTATCTCCGCAAAACTCCCCGCCCTGCCCACGGTCAGTAGGGAACACCGATGGCCTTGGAAAGACCGCCGTCCCACGGATGGGACGTTAAAGCCGTGTCTCCGTGTGCGTGAGAGCCTCACTCTGGGGACGTTAAAGCCGTGTCTCCGTGTGCGTGAGAGCCTCACTCTGTGCACGTTAAAGAACACGCTGGATGGCCTTGACGGGAGGCTACCATCTGTCTCCCAACAGCTGTTCCAGTGGGTCCCCTCCCCTAACCTTCTCTGAGTTCTCGGGGTCCATGTGACCTGGCCATTTAGCCCATGGTGTGCAAAAAAGCGTCGCTCAGATGTAAAACAACCCAAAATACTCTAAAAAGCACTCTAAAAACTCATCTGATATAACTAGGCATAAGAGAATTAATTCTCCCTGGAACTCTATAAGTTGTAGCCCATCCTCAAGACGAAAAAGAGGAAACAGGAACAAAGAAACCTGACACTGTTTCCACCAGTAACGAATAAAAAAGTGTTGATGTATTTGTCCCTACAATGAAATAGGTAAAATAATTGGCTAACGACCAATAAACAAAGGCTGCAAATAACGTAACAAAGTACGATTGTTTAAAAGTCTGAATCAATAATTAAAAGCAGCATTATAATCTCCAGCAATGGAAAAACGTTAACAGTGATAAGGAATAATAGAGACGGCGATATCGAAGGACGCAATAACAAAAGAGCTAGCTTTGTCATTGTAGGAATTGCTTTCCTCATTGTTTCTTCATTGTTGCTTTAGTAATTGTGATTGCTTATTATTCCGTTTCCAATTGAGACGTATATATGTCGCCATGGCACCCTAGAATTTATTTTCAGGGGGGGCATTTACCATGAGCTCTGAAGTGTATAATGATACTTACGAATCAGCTGTATTTAGCCTGCGGGCGTTGGTGGCTCAGTCGGTAGCGCGCCAGGCTCGTAATCTGTAGTTCCCAGGTTCGAGTCCCAGCTGGGTCAGCGTTGAGATTTATCTCTGCAAAATTCCCCGCCCTGCCCACGGTCAGTAGGGGACACCGATGGGCTTGGAACAGGCCGCCGTCCGTCGGATGGGACGTTAAGCTGTGGCCCCGTGTGCGGGAGAGCCATACACTGTGCACGTTAAAGAACACGCTGGATGGCCTGACGGGAGGCTACTATCTGTCTCCCAACAGCTGTTCCGGTGGGTCCCCTCCCCCAACCTTCTCTGAGCTTTCGGGGTCCATGTGACTTGGCCATTTAGCCCATGGTGTGCAAAAAAGTGCCGCTCAGAGGTAAAACAACCCAACCTAAATGGCCAGGTCACAAGGACCCCGAACGCTTCAGAGAAGGTTGGGAGAGGGGACCCACCGGAACAGCTGTTGGGAGACAGATGGTAGCCTCCCATCAAGGCCATCCAGCGTGTTCTTTAACGTGCACAGGGTATGGCTCTCCAGCACACGGGCCACAGCTTAACGTCCCATCCGACGGACGGCGGCCTTTCCAAGCCCATCGGTGTCCCCTACTGACCGAGAGCAGTTTTGCGGAGATAAATCACAACGCTGACCCAGTTGGGACTCGAACCTGGGAACTGCAGATTAAGAGCCTGGCGCGCTACCGACTGAGCCACCCCCGCACCAAATGGAGTTGTGAGTAGTCCATGTGACCTGGCCATCCGCCCATTCCCCCTTCGGGGTCCATGTGACCTGGCCATTTAGCCCATGGTGTGCAAAAAAGTGCCGCTCAGAGGAAAAACAACCCCAAGTATTTAGCCAATATAATAGTCTAGAAAGTTAAACTCTTTGCTCTAAATGAGATGAAACATGGTTTGACCAGTCTGAAAAATTCAGTCAAGAAAAGTCAGATCTCGCTGCCGATTCAAAACAGATTTCATTTCATTACGATGTCGCAAATGGCGAAAATATAATTTAGCGAAAGAATATAAATTTAACGTCTTACAGATGACGATTTCATTAAATTTGGAATTTACTGTTATCTATTTTTATTCTCGAAAATAAATGACATCATTTTAAACCTTTCGATATCTTTTCTTTGGGATGACAGTCTAACCATCTCCCTTGAAGCTATACCACTGCTACTTCATAAATATAAATAAAAATAAATACCCCCTCAAGCAGCTGCTTGCCACAGAGGTCTGACAGGAGCCTGTCAGTTTATATGTCAAAGTAGAAGATCTGAGAGGATGGCAGGACCTCAGCAGAAAAACAACACATACAACCATGCCTTATCCGGGTCTCGAACCCAGGTCCCTTAGATCAGTAGCCAAGCGTGCTAACCACTCGGCATAACAGGTATTATATCTACAGTCGCTCAAAAAAGTATCCGAACACTACGGTTGATTACAAAATTCAGAAAAAATATCTGGAAAAGATTTTTTTAGAAATTAGTGATCTGGCAACCTTCGTGTCACGTGATTACAGAATCCCAGGAAAAATATCTGGAGCGTGTACAGCAACTGTACACGCTCCAGTTACCGTTCACAGCAAACTGGAGCGTGTGCAGTTACTGCACACGCTCCAGTTTGCTGTGAACGGTAACTGCACACGCTCAATATTTCCGTGAGTGAGCCCACACGATCTAGTATCAAAATAATATGACCACCTACAGTCGCTCAAAAAAGTATCCGAACACTACGGTTGATTACAGAATTCAGAAAAAATTTCTGGCAACTTTTTTTTTTAGAAATTAATGATCTTCGTGTCACGTGACACGAAGGTTGCCAGATCACTAATTTCTAAAAAAAAGAAACTTTGCCAGATATTTTTTTCTGAATTCTGCAATCAACCATAGTGTTCGGATATTTTTTTGAGCGGCTGTAGTATATATTTACAACAACCTAGTCAAGCTTTTCCTTTTAGGTTGTTTATATGTCGATTAATCTTAATGTAAAATTTCTATGACAAGAAACTTAAACTTTAACTTAAAAAAAAATGCCATCCAGGTGGCCGAGTGGTTAGCGCGCTTGGCTACTTAACAAAGGGTTGGGTTGTTTTACCTCTGAGCGGCACTTTTTTGCACACCATGGGCTAAATGGCCAGGTCACATGGACCCCGAAGGCTCAGAGAACGTTGGGGGAGGGGACCCACTGGAACAGCTGTTGGGAGACAGATGGTAGCCCCCCCGTCAAGGCCATCCAGCGTGTTCTTTAACATGCACAGGGTATGGCTCTCCCACACACTGAGCCATAGCTTAACATCCCATCCGACGGACGGCGGTCTTTCCAAGCCCATCGTTTTCTCCTACTTACCGAGGGCAGGGTGGGGAAGTTTTGCGGAGATAAATCCAATGTTGGCCCAGGTGGGACTCGAACCTGGGAACTAGCAAATCACGAGTCTGGCGCGCTACCGACTGAGCCACCCCCGCCCCACTTAACAAAGGGCCCTGGGTTCGGCTCTCGAATAAAGGCATGGATGTTTGTCTTCCTGCTGAGGTCTCGATTTCTTCACAAATCAACAATGTTCTATGGAGCATTAAACTGGCAGGCTCATCTCAAACCTCTGCGGCAAGCAGCTGCTTGAGGACGTATTTGTTTTTATAAATAAATAATCAGGACTGAAAACGTTAAATTATTATGTTTTCATTTTTGCTGCTTAAAATGATAAAATGCTATGTATATAGAAGTGATTCATTTCGCCCCTATACGATTTGAGTTTGAAATTCCAAGTGGGGAATTAAAAAAAAAATTTCTTGAGATTCTGAAATGCGTTGCAGCATTCTCCCAAACAAAAAGAAATGTCTAAAAAACACTGATTTACACTTTCAAGTATTCTTTGCAATTTCTCTAACTTCTTATAGTTTGTAAGATATGTGAAGATTTTCGCATTTAAAGGGAAAGTTTGGGAGGGTCAACCTCCCTCCATCCCTCCCCCCCCCCCCCCCACCTCCAGCATGTTAACGTATGTTAATCTTTCTAATCAGTTTCCCATGAGCAAAATTTACTGTTTAGTCTCTGAAGCTTTTCAAATTGCTAGTTTGGTATTCATTAGGCTTGAACTTTTGATTGGTCAAAGAAGTTGGGTTGTTTTGGGTTCATTTACCTCTGAGCGGTATTTTTTTTTTGCACACCATGGGCTAACCCAACCAGGTCACAATGACCCCGAGGGCTCGGGGTTGGGTTGGGTTGTTTTACCTCTGAGCGGCACTTTCACATCCTTTCACATCCTCTGAGCGGCCTTTTCACATCCTGTGACCTGGCCATTTCCAAATGGCCAGGTCACATGGACCCCGAAGGCTCAGAGAAGGTTGGGGGAGGGAACCCACTGGAACAGCTGTTTGGAGATGGTAGCCTTCCGTCAAGGCCATCCAGCGTGTTCTTTAACGTGCACAGGGTATGGCTCTCCCGCACACGGGGCCACGGCTTAACGTCCCAACCGACGGACGGCGGCCTTTCCAAGCACATCGGTGTCCCCTACTGACCGTGGGCAGGGCGGGGAATTTTGCGGAGATAAATCTCAACGCTGACCCAGCTGGGACTCGAACCTGGGAACTACAGATTACGAGCCTGGCGCGCTACCGACTGAGCCACCCCCGCCCCAGGGGGGGGGCACTGGACAACTGTTAAGAGACATATGTTAACCTCTAGATCGCCCGTCTTGGCCATCTAGAGTGCTCTCTAACGTGCAGAGCTTATGGCCCTCTCCCGCACACAGTGCCACGGCTTAACGTCGAATCCGAAGGACGACTGCCTTTCCAAGCCCATCGGTGCCCGCCTTACTTACAAGGCCAGGGAGTTTTGCGGAGATAAATCACAACACTGACCCAGGTGGGACTCGAACCTCAGAACTGCAGATTACGAGCCTGACGCGCTACCGACTGAGCCACCCCCGCCCCATCACAAAAAAATGAGTTATCAATAGCTTGCTCAAATCGCCAAAAAATTTCCAAAGCATTATAAACCTAAATATGGCATTCTTGCGGATTCCTAACCATACCAAGGACACTCTAAATATAAATAGCATAGCTGAGAATATTAGCACCGAGAACGAGGAATTACCCGAGGGATTTGTGCTAATTAATGCACTGTATCTCTAGTTCCCAAGTATGCATTAATAGATCGCACAGAGGTAACAGGTAAATCTAGCCTTTCCAATCCGCGGCCTCGTTTCTAAAGGAACTTGAGGATCATAAAATGAATAATCAATATACTGAATCCGTTTCATTTATTCTAGTTTTATTTTGATCAAATATATTCTGGTTTCTATAGATTAAGGAACAACCTTATGTACAGTCGCTCAAAAAAGTATCCGAACACTATGGTTGATTACAGAATTCAGAAAAAATATCCGGCAGCGATTTTTTTGGAAATTAGTGATCTGGCAACCTTCGTGTCACGTGATTACAGATTCAGGAAAAATATCTGAAGCGTGTACAGCAACTGTACACGCTCCAATTACCGTTCACAGCAAACTGGAGCGTGTGCAGTTACTGCACACGCTCCAGTTTGCTGTGAACGGTAACTGCACACGCTCAATATTTCCGTGAGTGAGCCCACACGATCTAGTATCAAAATAATATGACCACCTACAGTCGCTCAAAAAAGTATCCGAACACTATGGTTGATTACAGAATTTAGAAAAAATATCTGGCAAAGATTTTTTTAGAAATCGGTGATCTGGCAACCCGTGTCACGTGACACGAAGGTTGTCAGATCACTAATTTCTAAAAAAATCGTTGCCAGATTTTTTTTCTGAATTCTGTAATCAACCGTAGTGTACGGATACTTTTTTGAGCGACAGTACGTTAATGGTAAGATAACGTAAAAGTTCTATAAGTTCTAAAATAATATGTTTTTTGCTTTGAAAAATGTGATTGCAGATAAAGATCTCAATCAAATAAATCAATATCTCGATTTTCTCAATATTCGTTCAGTATTTAATCAGTTATGGAAGTTTGAATATTTAACAACAGCAATGCCAGTCTTAAGAAACTTATACAAAACTGAAGAATAGTGAAAGAATTCTTTACACAAAGTTCTAAAATACAAACTTATTTTATTAAAAGACTTTGACACAATACTTATCACTAAGTTTTAATTAACTTCTGAAGTCAATTTTTGTGGCTGGCATCGTTATCGTTAAATATTCAAACTTCCATAACTCATTAAATACTGAACGAATATTGTTGAAGATCGAGATATTGATTTATTGGATTGTAATATTTATTTACAACCACATTTTTCAAAACAAAAAACCTTATCTTAAAAGTTATAGAGCTTTACCGTTAGCTTCAAATTTACTTAGCATAGGGATATTCCTTAATTAATGGAAATTATTATTTAGGTCATCCATGACATTGGAGACGTGACAACATTTAATTTGAGATACGACTCGTTAAAGTCGAAAGCCGGAAAAATCCGTCCCCCCTCATTTCATCAGGAGGGAATAGTGGGGGTAAAATTCGAAATAGTTTACGCCGGTCATTATACGAGTTTCCATTTGACACCTAACTCGTAACTGTGGGATCTCGTGTTCGGGGGGCGGGGGTGGCTCAGTTGGTAGCGCGCCAGGCTCGTAATCTGCAGTTCCCAGGTTCGAGTCCCAGCTGGGTCAGCGTTGAGATTTATCTCCGCAAAATTCCCCGCCCTGCCCACGGTCAATAGGGGACACCGATGGGCTTGGTGGCCGCCGTCCGTCGGATGGGACGTTAAGCCGTGGCCCCGTGTGCGGGAGAGCCATACACTGTGCACGTTAAAGAACACGCTGGATGGCCTTGACGGGAGGCTACCATCTGTATCCCAACAGCTTGTTCCAGTGGGTCCCCTCCCCCGACCTTCTCTGAGCCTTCTGGGTCCATGTGACCTGGCCATTTAGCCCATGGTGTGCAAAAAAGTGCCGCTCAGAGGTAAAACAACTCAACGTTAAAGAACACGCTGGATGGCCTTGACGGGAGACTACCATCTGTCTCCCAACAGCTGTTCCAGTGGGTCCCCTCCCCCAACCTTCTCTGAGCCTTCGGGGTCCATGTGACCTGGCCATTTAGCCCATGGTGTGCAAAAAAAGTGCCGCTCAGAGGTAACCCAACCCAACCTACATGAAGTTAAAAAGCTGGAATCGATTCCCTCTCGAAGGAGAGCTGCAGTCCTTCCGACATCCACCGAGGTCAACGAAGGTGCACGGGGTGTGCAGACAATCGACGTCAGCATCGTCTGAAGGTGGGCGAAGAAGTTTACCGACGGAGAGACGACCATCGAGGGCAAACGACGAGGTGGGAGGTTGTCAGCTGCCGCCAGTGATGACAACCGACAACGGACGGATGAGTTGATTCGTGCAGACAGGCGCATAACCTGTCCGGGAAATTCTTCTGGGATGGCAAAGGTGTCACCATCCTCGTGGATCTCCTGCAGCATGATGCAATAGTGACCATCTCTAGCCATATGGTAATACTCAAAAAGCTTTCGTTTATTATTGTCTTTTGCCGCAAATCAATGGGGCGCGGGTGGCTCAGTCCGTAGCGCGCCAGGCTCGTAATCTGTAGTTCCCAGGTTCGAGCTCCCAGCTGGGTCAGCGTTGAGATTTATCTCCGCAAAATTCCCCGCCCTGCCCACGGTCAGTAGGGGACACCGGTGGCCTTGGAAAGGTCACCGTCCGTCGTATGGGACGTTAGCCATGGCCCCGTGTGCGGGAGAGCCATACCCTGTGCACGTTAAAGAAAACGCTGGATGGCCTTGACGGGAGGCTACCATCTGTCTCCCAACAGCTATTCCAGTGGGTCCCCTCCCCCAACCTTCTCTGAGCCTTCGGGGTCCATGTGACTTGGCCATTTAGCCCATGGTGTACAAAAAAGTGCCGCTCAGAGGTAAAACAACCCAACTCATGTATGTATCAACTGTTATTAGATAATTATGCTACGTAAATGTATATTGTACTGACTGGCGGAATAAAATAAAGATTATTATTATATTATAGTTTCCCCTCGTTCAACCGAGTGTTAAGAACTGTTAAAACTGCATGCTTTATTACATGTTAATTTCATTTTCCTCCTCTTTTTCTTTCGGGGGTGGAAGATGGGTGGAAGATGGGGGGAGTGGGCTCAGTCGGCAGGTCTCCAGGCTCAAAGTCTGTAGTTCCCAGGTTCGAGTCCCGCCTTGGCCAGCGTTGAGATTTATCTCCGCAAAACTCACCGCCTGCCTCAATACTGACACCTATAGCCTTGGAAAGGCCGCCGTCCGTCGGATGGGACGTTAAGCCGTGGCTCCGTGTGCGGGAGAGCCATACCCTGTGCACGTTAAAGAATACGCTGGATGGTCTTGACGGGAGGCTACCATCTGTCTCCCAACAGCTGTTCCAGTGGGTCCCCTCTCCCAACCTTCGCTGAGACTTCGGGGTCCATATGACCTGGCCATTTAGCCCATGGTGTGCAAAAAAAGTGCCGCTCAGAGGTAAAACAACCCATCCCAATCCGTGTGCGGGAGAGCCATACCCTGTGCACGTTAAAGAACACGCTGGATGGTCTTGACGGGAGACTACCATCTGTCTCCCAACAGCTGTTCCAGTGGGTCCCCTCCTACAACGTTCTCTGAGCTTTCGGGGTCCATGTAACCTGGCCATTTAGCCCATGGTGTGCAAAAAAGTGCCGCTCAGAGGTAAAACAACCCATCCCAATCCGTGTGCGGGAGAGCCATACCCTGTGCACGTTAAAGAACACGCTGGATGGTCTTGACGGGAGACTACCATCTGTCTCCCAACAGCTGTTCCAGTGGGTCCCCTCCCCCAACATTCTCTGAGCCTTCGGGGTCCATGTGACCTGGCCATTTAGCCCATGGTGTGCAAAAAAGTGTCGCTCAGAGGTAAAACAACCCAACCTAACCCATTTTATTACAATATAACTGTTAAATTTCTTCCACAAGCAAGTTTTTACTCTCGTGGAAGACTAAACACTTTTTCTCAGACTTGTACTGAAAAATGTAGGTAAAATTATAAAACACTAATGAAATATAATATTAAAATTTTCCATATATATGGTATGAATAAATATATGATTTTTATTGTACAAACTATGTATAAAGAAGAATATATATTAGAAAATGTAATACTTTAAATTGTGTATCTGAGAAATACAACATTATATATATTATATATTCTAAGGTAAAAAACATGTAAATGTAAAGTACTGCATATTCTGAGAATAAATTATCTATCTATCTAGTAAGGGGGGGGGGGGGAAATAAAATAAATAAATACCCCCTCAAGCAGCTGCTTGCCACAGAGGTCTGACAGGAGCCTGTCAGTTTATATGCCATAGTAGAAGACCTGAGAGGATGGCAGGACCTCAGCAGAAAAACTACACAAACAACCATGCCTTACCCGGGGCTCGAACACAGATTCCTTAGATCAGTAGCCAAGCGCGCTAACCACTTGGTCATGGGACGGGTAAAAGATGATTAAACTTACGTGGTATTTATTTATTTATTTATTTATTTTACATTTCACACATTTTTCGAGGAATGTTTTAAAAACTTCCAAAACGGAGGTAAAAACTGCAATGGAATTCCAGTTTATTGCACCCCATTTTTTTACGTTTTCCTTGCTAGATCCAGTCACAATTTTTCCAAACAGAATTCCATTCTTTGATTGAAGTTCAGTCAGGTATGGTCGTAAACATCATTCGTAAAAAAAAGAAAGACATTGCTATAAAGAAACTTTTTTATAATGCACCGATTTTTAAATTTCGTGCTCAACAGTCGCTCAAAAAATATTCGAACACTATTGTTGATTACAGAATTCAGAAAAAATATCTGACAACGATTTTTTCAGAAATTAGTGATCTTGCAACCTTGTTTTGAAAATTAAAAACCAAATTCAATATAACTATAGTTTTATCTATCTGTACAAGGGGTATGCCAGTTACATACACATTTCCAGGGGGTACGTGAAGTATAAAAGGTTGAGAACCACTGATATATATGTTTTATTTTATTCCCATTGTTATACTATAACTATAGTTTTATCTATCTATACAAGGGGTACGCCAGTTACATACACATTTCCAGGGGGTACGTGAAGCATAAAAGGTTGAGAACCACTGATATATATGTTTTATTTTATTCCCATTGTTATACTATAATTATAGTTTTATCTATCTATACAAGGGATATGCCAGTTACATACACATTTCCAGGGGGTACGTGAAGCATAAAAGGTTGAGAACCACTGATATATATGTTTTATTTTATTCCCATTGTTATACTATAACTATAGTTTTATCTATCTATACAAGGGGTACGCCAGTTACATACACATTTCCAGGTGGTACGTGAAGCATAAAAGGTTGAGAACCACTGATATATATGTTTTATTTTATTCCCATTGTTATACTATAACTATAGTTTTATCTATCTATACAATGGGTACGCCAGTTACATACACATTTCCAGGGGGTACGTGAAGCATAAAAGGTTGAGAACCACTGATATATATGTTTTATGTTATTCTCATTGTTATACTATAACTATAGTTTTATCTATCTATACAATGGGTACGCCAGTTACATACACATTTCCAGGGGGTACGTGAAGCATAAAAGGTTGAGAACCACTGATACATATGTTTTATTTCATTCTCATTGTTATACTATAACTATAGTTTTATCTATCTATACAATGGGTACGCCAGTTACATACACATTTCCAGGGGGTACGTGAAGCATAAAAGGTTGAGAACCACTGATATATATGTTTTATTTTATTCCCATTGTTATACTATAACTATAGTTTTATCTATCTATACAAGGGGTACGCCAGTTACATACACATTTCCAGGTGGTACGTGAAGCATAAAAAGTTGAGAACCACTGATATATATGTTTTATTTTATTCTCATTGTTATACTATAACTATAGTTTTATCTATCTATACAATGGGTACGCCAGTTACATACACATTTCCAGGGGGTACGTGAAGCATAAAAGGTTGAGAACCACTGATACATATGTTTTATTTCATTCTCATTGTTATACTATAACTATAGTTTTATCTATCTATACAAAGGGTACGCCAGTTACATACACATTTCCAGGGGGTACGTGAAGTATAAAAGTTTGAGAACCACTGACATATATGTTTTATTTTATTCCCATTGTTATACTCTAACTATAGTTTTATCTATCTATACAAGGGGTACGCCAGTTACATACACATTTCCAGGGGGTACATGAAGTATAAAAGGTTGAGAACCACTGATATATATGTTTTATTTTATTCCCATTGTTATACTATAACTATAGTTTTATCTATCTATACAAGGGGTACGCCAGTTACATACACATTTCCAGGTGGTACGTGAAGCATAAAAGGTTGAGAACCACTGATACATATGTTTTATTTCATTCTCATTGTTATACTATAACTATAGTTTTATCTATCTATACAATGGGTACGCCAGTTACATACACATTTCCAGGGGGTACGTGAAGCATAAAAGGTTGAGAACCACTGATACATATGTTTTATTTCATTCTCATTGTTATACTATAACTATAGTTTTATCTATCTATACAAGGGGTACGCCAGTTACATACACATTTCCAGGGGGTACGTGAAGCATAAAAGGTTGAGAACCACTGATATATATGTTTTATTTCATTCTCATTGTTATACTATAACTATAGTTTTATCTATCTATACAAGGGGTACGCCAGTTACATACACATTTCCAGGGGGTACGTGAAGCATAAAAGGTTGAGAACCACTGATATATATGTTTTATTTCATTCTCATTGTTATACTATAACTATAGTTTTATCTATCTATACAAGGGGTACGCCAGTTACATACACATTTCCAGGGGGTACGTGAAGCATAAAAGGTTGAGAACCACTGATATATATGTTTTATTTTATTCCCATTGTTATACTATAACTATAGTTTTATCTATCTATACAAGGGGTACGCCAGTTACATACACATTTCCAGGGGGTACGTGAAGCATAAAAGGTTGAGAACCACTGATATATATGTTTTATTTCATTCTCATTGTTATACTCTAACTATAGTTTTATCTATCTATACAAGGGGTACGCCAGTTACATACACATTTCCAGGGGGTACGTGAAGCATAAAAGGTTGAGAACCACTGATATATATGTTTTATTTTATTCCCATTGTTATACTATAACTATAGTTTTATCTATCTATACAAGGGGTACGCCAGTTACATACACATTTCCAGGGGGTACGTGAAGCATAAAAGGTTGAGAACCACTGATATATATGTTTTATTTCATTCTCATTGTTATACTATAACTATAGTTTTATCTATCTATACAAGGGGTACGCCAGTTACATACACATTTCCAGGGGGTACGTGAAGTATAAAAGGTTGAGAACCACTGATATATATGTTTTATTTCATTCTCATTGTTATACTATAACTATAGTTTTATCTATCTATACAAGGGGTACGCCAGTTACATACACATTTCCAGGGGGTACGTGAAGCATAAAAGGTTGAGAACCACTGACATATATGTTTTATTTTATTCCCATTGTTATACTATAACTATAGTTTTATCTATCTATACCAGAGGTACGCCAGTTACATACACATTTCCAGGGGGTACGTGAAGTATAAAAGGTTGAGAACCACTGATATATATGTTTTATTTTATTCCCATTGTTATACTCTAACTATAGTTTTATCTATCTATACAAGGGGTACGCCAGTTACATACACATTTCCAGGGGGTACGTGAAGTATAAAAGGTTGAGAACCACTGATATATATGTTTTATTTTATTCCCATTGTTATACTCTAACTATAGTTTTATCTATCTATACAAGGGGTACGCCAGTTACATACACATTTCCAGGGGGTACGTGAAGTATAAAAGGTTGAGAACCACTGATATATATGTTTTATTTTATTCCCATTGTTATACTATAACTATAGTTTTATCTATCTATACAAGGGGTACGCCAGTTACATACACATTTCCAGGGGGTACGTGAAGTATAAAAGGTTGAGAACCACTGATATATATGTTTTATTTTATTCCCATTGTTATACTCTAACTATAGTTTTATCTATCTATACAAGGGGTACGCCAGTTACATACACATTTCCAGGGGGTACGTGAAGTATAAAAGGTTGAGAACCACTGATATATATGTTTTATTTTATTCCCATTGTTATACTATAACTATAGTTTTATCTATCTATACAAGGGGTACGCCAGCAACATATACATTTCCAGGGGGTACGTGAAGCATAAAAGGTTGAGAACCACTGATATATATGTTTTATTTTATTCCCATTGTTATACTATAACTATAGTTTTATCTATCTATACAAGGGGTACGCCAGCAACATATACATTTCCAGGGGGTACGTGAAGTATAAAAGGTTGAGAACCACTGATATATATGTTTTATTTTATTCCCATTGTTATACTATAACTATAGTTTTATCTATCTATACAAGGGGTACGCCAGCAACATATACATTTCCAGGGGGTACGTGAAGCATAAAAGGTTGAGAACCACTGACATATATGTTTTATTTTATTCCCATTGTTATACTATAACTATAGTTTTATCTATCTATACAAGGGGTACGCCAGTTACATACACATTTCCAGGGGGTACGTGAAGCATAAAAGGTTGAGAACCACTGATATATATGTTTTATTTTATTCCCATTGTTATACTATAACTATAGTTTTATCTATCTATACAAGGGGTACGCCAGCAACATATACATTTCCAGGGGGTACGTGAAGCATAAAAGGTTGAGAACCACTGACATATATGTTTTATTTTATTCCCATTGTTATACTATAACTATAGTTTTATCTATCTATACAAGGGGTACGCCAGCAACATACACATTTCCAAGGGGTACGTGAAGCATAAAACGTTGAGAACCACTGATATATATGTTTTATTTTATTCCCATTGTTATACTATAACTATAGTTTTATCTATCTATACAAGGGGTACGCCAGTTACATACACATTTCCAGGGGGTGCGTGAAGCATAAAAGTTTGAGAACCACTGATATATATGTTTTATTTTATTCCCATTGTTATACTATAACTATAGTTTTATCTATCTATATAAGGGGTACGCCAGTTACATACACATTTCCAAGGGGTACGTGAAGCATAAAACGTTGAGAACCACTGATATATATGTTTTATTTTATTCCCATTGTTATACTATAACTATAGTTTTATCTATCTATACAAGGGGTACGCCAGTTACATACACATTTCCAGGGGGTGCGTGAAGCATAAAAGTTTGAGAACCACTGATATATATGTTTTATTTTATTCCCATTTTTATACTATAACTATAGTTTTATCTATCTATACAAGGGGTACGCCAGCAACATATACATTTCCAAGGGGTACGTGAAGCATAAAACGTTGAGAACCACTGATATATATGTTTTATTTTATTCCCATTGTTATACTATAACTATAGTTTTATCTATCTATACAAGGGGTACGCCAGTTACATACACATTTCCAGGGGGTACGTGAAGCATAAAAGGTTGAGAACCACTGATATATATGTTTTATTTTATTCCCATTGTTATACTATAACTATAGTTTTATCTATCTATACAAGGGGTACGCCAGCAACATATACATTTCCAGGGGGTACGTGAAGCATAAAAGGTTGAGAACCACTGACATATATGTTTTATTTTATTCCCATTGTTATACTATAACTATAGTTTTATCTATCTATACAAGAGGTACGCCAGCAACATACACATTTCCAAGGGGTACGTGAAGCATAAAACGTTGAGAACCACTGATATATATGTTTTATTTTATTCCCATTGTTATACTATAACTATAGTTTTATCTATCTATACAAGGGGTACGCCAGTTACATACACATTTCCAGGGGGTGCGTGAAGCATAAAAGTTTGAGAACCACTGATATATATGTTTTATTTTATTCCCATTTTTATACTATAACTATAGTTTTATCTATCTATATAAGGGGTACGCCAGTTACATACACATTTCCAAGGGGTACGTGAAGCATAAAACGTTGAGAACCACTGATATATATGTTTTATTTTATTCCCATTGTTATACTATAACTATAGTTTTATCTATCTATACAAGGGGTACGCCAGTTACATACACATTTCCAGGGGGTGCGTGAAGTATAAAAGGTTGAGAACCACTGATATATATGTTTTATTTTATTCCCATTGTTATACTCTAACTATAGTTTTATCTATCTATACAAGGGGTACGCCAGTTACATACACATTTCCAGGGGGTACGTGAAGTATAAAAGGTTGAGAACCACTGATATATATGTTTTATTTTATTCCCATTGTTATACTCTAACTATAGTTTTATCTATCTATACAAGGGGTACGCCAGTTACATACACATTTCCAGGGGGTACGTGAAGTATAAAAGGTTGAGAACCACTGATATATATGTTTTATTTTATTCCCATTGTTATACTATAACTATAGTTTTATCTATCTATACAAGGGGTACGCCAGTTACATACACATTTCCAGGGGGTACGTGAAGTATAAAAGGTTGAGAACCACTGATATATATGTTTTATTTTATTCCCATTGTTATACTCTAACTATAGTTTTATCTATCTA
This sequence comes from Ryuthela nishihirai, assembly GCA_038380435.1. Classification (NCBI taxonomy): domain Eukaryota; kingdom Metazoa; phylum Arthropoda; class Arachnida; order Araneae; family Heptathelidae; genus Ryuthela; species Ryuthela nishihirai. The sequence goes on along the minus strand of JAWZYU010000003.1, from coordinate 21,374,224 downwards.
TACAAGGGGTACGCCAGTTACATACACATTTCCAGGGGGTACGTGAAGTATAAAAGGTTGAGAACCACTGATATATATGTTTTATTTTATTCCCATTGTTATACTATAACTATAGTTTTATCTATCTATACAAGGGGTACGCCAGTTACATACACATTTCCAGGGGGTACGTGAAGTATAAAAGGTTGAGAACCACTGATATATATGTTTTATTTTATTCCCATTGTTATACTCTAACTATAGTTTTATCTATCTATACAAGGGGTACGCCAGTTACATACACATTTCCAGGGGGTACGTGAAGTATAAAAGGTTGAGAACCACTGATATATATGTTTTATTTTATTCCCATTGTTATACTATAACTATAGTTTTATCTATCTATACAAGGGGTACGCCAGCAACATATACATTTCCAGGGGGTACGTGAAGCATAAAAGGTTGAGAACCACTGATATATATGTTTTATTTTATTCCCATTGTTATACTATAACTATAGTTTTATCTATCTATACAAGGGGTACGCCAGCAACATATACATTTCCAGGGGGTACGTGAAGTATAAAAGGTTGAGAACCACTGATATATATGTTTTATTTTATTCCCATTGTTATACTATAACTATAGTTTTATCTATCTATACAAGGGGTACGCCAGCAACATATACATTTCCAGGGGGTACGTGAAGCATAAAAGGTTGAGAACCACTGACATATATGTTTTATTTTATTCCCATTGTTATACTATAACTATAGTTTTATCTATCTATACAAGGGGTACGCCAGTTACATACACATTTCCAGGGGGTACGTGAAGCATAAAAGGTTGAGAACCACTGATATATATGTTTTATTTTATTCCCATTGTTATACTATAACTATAGTTTTATCTATCTATACAAGGGGTACGCCAGCAACATATACATTTCCAGGGGGTACGTGAAGCATAAAAGGTTGAGAACCACTGACATATATGTTTTATTTTATTCCCATTGTTATACTATAACTATAGTTTTATCTATCTATACAAGGGGTACGCCAGCAACATACACATTTCCAAGGGGTACGTGAAGCATAAAACGTTGAGAACCACTGATATATATGTTTTATTTTATTCCCATTGTTATACTATAACTATAGTTTTATCTATCTATACAAGGGGTACGCCAGTTACATACACATTTCCAGGGGGTGCGTGAAGCATAAAAGTTTGAGAACCACTGATATATATGTTTTATTTTATTCCCATTGTTATACTATAACTATAGTTTTATCTATCTATATAAGGGGTACGCCAGTTACATACACATTTCCAAGGGGTACGTGAAGCATAAAACGTTGAGAACCACTGATATATATGTTTTATTTTATTCCCATTGTTATACTATAACTATAGTTTTATCTATCTATACAAGGGGTACGCCAGTTACATACACATTTCCAGGGGGTGCGTGAAGCATAAAAGTTTGAGAACCACTGATATATATGTTTTATTTTATTCCCATTTTTATACTATAACTATAGTTTTATCTATCTATACAAGGGGTACGCCAGCAACATATACATTTCCAAGGGGTACGTGAAGCATAAAACGTTGAGAACCACTGATATATATGTTTTATTTTATTCCCATTGTTATACTATAACTATAGTTTTATCTATCTATATAAGGGGTACGCCAGTTACATACACATTTCCAAGGGGTACGTGAAGCATAAAACGTTGAGAACCACTGATATATATGTTTTATTTTATTCCCATTGTTATACTATAACTATAGTTTTATCTATCTATACAAGGGGTACGCCAGTTACATACACATTTCCAGGGGGTGCGTGAAGCATAAAAGTTTGAGAACCACTGATATATATGTTTTATTTTATTCCCATTTTTATACTATAACTATAGTTTTATCTATCTATACAAGGGGTACGCCAGCAACATATACATTTCCAAGGGGTACGTGAAGCATAAAACGTTGAGAACCACTGATATATATGTTTTATTTTATTCCCATTGTTATACTATAACTATAGTTTTATCTATCTATACAAGGGGTACGCCAGTTACATACACATTTCCAGGGGGTGCGTGAAGCATAAAAGTTTGAGAACCACTGATATATATGTTTTATTTTATTCCCATTGTTATACTATAACTATAGTTTTATCTATCTATACAAGGGGTACGCCAGTTACATACACATTTCCAGGGGGTGCGTGAAGCATAAAAGTTTGAGAACCACTGATATATATGTTTTATTTTATTCCCATTTTTATACTATAACTATAGTTTTATCTATCTATATAAGGGGTACGCCAGTTACATACACATTTCCAAGGGGTACGTGAAGCATAAAACGTTGAGAACCACTGATATATATGTTTTATTTTATTCCCATTGTTATACTATAACTATAGTTTTATCTATCTATACAAGGGGTACGCCAGTTACATACACATTTCCAGGGGGTGCGTGAAGCATAAAAGTTTGAGAACCACTGATATATATGTTTTATTTTATTCCCATTTTTATACTATAACTATAGTTTTATCTATCTATATAAGGGGTACGCCAGTTACATACACATTTCCAAGGGGTACGTGAAGCATAAAACGTTGAGAACCACTGATATATATGTTTTATTTTATTCCCATTGTTATACTATAACTATAGTTTTATCTATCTATACAAGGGGTACGCCAGTTACATACACATTTCCAGGGGGTGCGTGAAGCATAAAAGTTTGAGAACCACTGATATATATGTTTTATTTTATTCCCATTTTTATACTATAACTATAGTTTTATCTATCTATACAAGGGGTACGCCAGCAACATATACATTTCCAGGGGGTACGCGAAGCATAAAAGGTTGAGAACCACTGATATATATGTTTTATTTTATTCCCATTTTTATACTATAACTATAGTTTTATCTATCTATATAAGGGGTACGCCAGTTACATACACATTTCCAAGGGGTACGTGAAGCATAAAACGTTGAGAACCACTGATATATATGTTTTATTTTATTCCCATTTTTATACTATAACTATAGTTTTATCTATCTATACAAGGGGTACGCCAGCAACATATACATTTCCAGGGGGTACGCGAAGCATAAAAGGTTGAGAACCACTGATATATATGTTTTATTTTATTCTCATTGTTATACTATAACTATAGTTTTATCTATATATATATAAGGGGTACGCCAGTTACATACACATTTCCAGGGGGTACGTGAAGCATAAAAGTTTGAGAACCACTGATATATATGTTTTATTTTATTCCCATTGTTATACTATAACTATAGTTTTATCTATCTATACAAGGGGTACGCCAGTTACATACACATTTCCAGGGGGTACGTGAAGCATAAAAGTTTGAGAACCACTGATATATATGTTTTATTTTATTCCCATTGTTATACTATAACTATAGTTTTATCTATCTATACAAGGGGTACGCCAGTTACATACACATTTCCAGGGGGTACGTGAAGCATAAAAGGTTGAGAACCACTGATATATATGTTTTATTTTATTCCCATTGTTATACTATAACTATAGTTTTATCTATCTATACAAGGGGTACGCCAGTTACATACACATTTCCAGGGGGTACGTGAAGCATAAAAGTTTGAGAACCCTGATTTATACTATTAGAAAACTGTGAATTTAACTTTGTATCATGAAAAATTTATGACAACATATCTTTATTTAAACGGTGTTTATATTTTGCATTTTTATTCTTTACTTTAGTGTTAACATTAAAATTACTTAAAGTGACAATCGATCTAATATCTTTATCATTAACTACAAACATTATCTCACTGAAAAACTTTTAAAAAATAGTTCTGTGCGATAAATTTCTGTATCCACGAAGAAAATTAATTTTCATGTGTCGTATCATTAGCTGAAAATGTATTATTACTGCCAAATTCTTTTAACATTTTGTTAGAACCATTCTACGAAAAGAGTCAGAACACTTGTCAAACTTCTTTTTCGGAATTACACAGGAAGTAAAAAACGACTAGAGAGTTGTTGGGTTGAGTTGTTTTACCTCTGAGCGGCACTTTTTTGCACACCATGGGCTAAATGGCCAGGTCACAAGGACCCCAAAGGCTCAGAGAAGGTTGGGGGAGGGGACCCACTGGAACAGCTGTTGGGAGACAGATGGTAGTCTCCCGTCAAGGCCATCCAGCGTGTTCTTTAACGTGCACAGGGTATGGCTCTCGCGCACACGGGGCCACGGCTTAACGTCCCATCCGATGGACGGCGGCCTTTCCAAGCCCATCGGTGTCCCCTACTGACCGTGGGCAAGGCGGGGAATTTTGCGGAGATAAATCTCAACGCTGACCCAGCTGGGACTCGAACCTGGGAACTACAGATTACGAGACTGGCGCACGACTAGAGAGACTTTAGTAATTAAGTGTCAGAATTATACTAAGGAAGACTTGAGACTTTTAAAACTAGATATGAGAATTTTGTTTGAAAAAAGACTGAAAAGACAACAAAAAGTTAAGTATTAGAATTATACTAAAATAGATTAGAAGAATTAAATGTCAGAATGATATTTCAAAATTGTTGAGACTTTGCAAAATTGAATATTAGGATTATAGTAAAAAAGACTATAAAAATTAAGTGTCAGAATTCTATTAAGAAAGACTGAAAAGATTTTATAATTAAATGTTAGAATTATACTGAAAATAAATTATGTAGCAAAAATATAAAATAAAATTATTAGAATTAAAAAAACTAGTGGAAACACTTCAAAAATAAAGTCAGCCTTATATGAAAAAGAGTTGTTGGATTGTTTTACCTCTGAGCGGCACTTTTTTGCACACCATGGGCTAAATGGCCAGGTCACATGGACCCCGAAGGCTCAGAGAAGGTTGGGGGAGGGGACCCACTGGAACAGCTGTTGGGAGACAGATGGTAGCCTCCCGTCAAGGCCATCCAGCGTGTTCTTTAACGTGCACAGGGTATGGCTCTCCCGCACACGGGGCCACGGCTTAACGTCCCATCCGACGGACGGCGGCCTTTCCAAGCCCTTCGGTGTCCCCTACTGGCCGTGGGCATGGGGGGGAATTTGCGGAGATAAATCTCAACGCTGACCCAGCTGGGCTCGAACCTGGGAATATATGAAAAAGAAACAACTAAAAAGAGTAAAGGAATTTTGGGAATATACGGAAAAAATGACATATATAGTAATACGGAAAAAAGTGACATATATAGGAATACAAATATAGTTACCAGAATATACATATACATAAATGTGATGATTTTTAAAATTGAGTATTAAAAAGTATCAAAAAAAAATGACAAGGAAGGCTTCAATAATTAGTATCAGAATATATAACAGCCACATGTCAAAAGAACACTTAAAAAATAAGTATAAGAAGATATAAAATAAGGAACCCCAAAATGATACTAAAAACGAAATGATTAAGAAGACTTCAAAAATGAGATATGAGAATCATTCGAAATAAAAAAAGAAACATAAGATGACTTTAGAAATTAGTGTCGTTTTTATTTTATCATTTAAAATTTCCTTTAGTAAGCGATAGAAAACCTGATTGTTTAAAGTATCTATTAAATATATTCATATGTTTATATGGAGTGTGTGTGGGGTCCCACATTTTTGACTCGCAGGGGACCCCATCACACTTCTCTCAGACTCTGTTCAGAATGTTTGTGAAAAAAAATGACATGCATTTTAAATGACGCATTTCAGGAAATATGATGACTTACCTTTAGCCTGCGATTCGTGTCGATATCCTCTCATTTGATGACGTCACTGTTCGTCGACATGTGTCGTATTGTGAAATGTCGTCACTTAAAGTATTTATCAATGCGCGCAAAACGCGTTTTTACCGTTATGTCTTCTCAGGACAACAGTAAAAACTTTTTTCTTTTTCTGACACACGTTCAGACGGAGTTAGCAATCCAAATCGAGTAAACAGAAATTTGAAAAGGTGAAGAAAAAAATTCCATCGTCACTGAAGAGCAGGAGTGATGGGTCAGTCATCGGATCATCAAGTTAGCATCGGCACTGGTGGATTGTTGTTACCGAAACTACGCCTCTCCTCACACACACAAAAACACACAACCGATGCCGTTGCGTTGCAGTTCACACCTGTCGCATGCTGCTCGCTCGCCTCACGTGTAGCGAGAGTAGCGAGGCGCACACACACAGCAAGTGTCTCGGGAGTGGGCGCTCACGCAGCAGTTCGGTCGGGTCGCCTCACACACACACAAGGCGGACCGTGCGCTCACGCGTACGTACACACTCACACGCGCACATGCACAAACACGGCGCGCTCCAGCACGTGTAACAATCCGCTCCCCCCCCCGCCAGAGGCAAGTGGCGCGCGGGATGAACAAGAGAGAGACTCGGGCGCCACAATCGCTCGGGCTGACGCGCGCGCGGGCGGGAGCGACGCACGCGCACTGCCGGACCCACTGTTGCCACCGGAGCGATGTTAAAAATCTCTACTTCCTTTTCAGAGGAGCCAGAGGCAGCAGCAAGAGAGGAAGAACAAGTGCGCCTCGGCAATCCTCAGAGGAACAGCTACTCGACGCGGATAGTCCAGTGAAGCTATAGACGTGGATCCGTGCTCTGCGTGAGCTGGTGTGTGTATGGCCTAAGGCCACTACTACAACCACTGTCTTGCGAGAATGGTTGGAATCCTCCAACTTCCCTTCTCTCCCCCCCTTCTTCTACACACCCTCGCCTCCCCCCTCCATCTCCTGCACCTCGGCAGCCTTGTCGTTCTCTTTCCTCTACTACTACACAGATGTAAATAAAGGGGCCTGAACAAAAGAGTGCCGCAAAATAGCGCGCCCGGCCACGACAATAGGGGGCGAACAAAAGGGCTTTTGTATTCGGCCCTGTCGGAGATGGTGGCTCGGCAGGGCTGCACGAACAATAGGGCCATCCAACTAGCCGGGCGCCCCGCTGCGCCGCTGTTCTGACAGCCGCCGCTCCTCCCAACCACCAATACCACAGACCAAGGCGGACTTGGCTTTAGCCTTTCTTGGCTGGTGTCTGCTTCGCTTCTGTGTGTGCGTGGGGCGTCTCGCTCCTGCTCCATGCCGTGAAATATGCGACTTTGGCTCACAGAGTGTCTTCTTTGCTAGTGGACAGCAAATGGACATGTCTTTGTTTGAGCACTGAAAAAGGTCTTGGTGCTGCGGAAGGCTTTCTCCTTGGCGTCTTGTTACTCTTAAATCGCACACACCTGTCGTAACCAGGAGAAGATTTTGTAACTCTGGATGGAGAAACTTTCCTCTTTGCTAGTCATCACCTGTATCTGCCTCCGCCCCCCCCCCAATCTCACAGATATCTCCGAACCCAGAGCATCCTCTCTCACTCCATCTCCACTCATCAGAGAGTATCGAGCACATAGACCTCTGTGTCACGCAGCTGCTTGAGAGGATGATGATGTTGCTACTTGAGAGGATAATGATGACCTGTATCTGCCCCCCCCCATCTCACAGATATCTCCGAGCCCAGAGCATCCTCTCTCACTCCATCTCCACTCATCAGAGAGTATCGAGCACACAGACCTCTGTGCCAAGCAGCTGCTTGAGAGGATGATGATGCTGCTACTTGAGAGGATAATGATGACCTGTACTGCCCCCCCCCCCATCTCACAGATATCTCCGAACCCAGAGCATCCTCTCTCACTCCATCTGGACTCATCAGAGAGTATCGAGCACATAGACCTATGTGGCAAGCAGCTGCTTGAGTGGGTATTTATTTTTATTAAAAAAAAAGGCGTCGCCCCTCACACCAAATAAGACAATTTCAAATTCATTAAATAAATAAATAAATACCCCCTCAAGCAGCTGCTTGCCACAGAGGTCTGACAGGAGCCTGTCAGTTTATATGCCAAAGTAGAAGATCTGAGAGGATGGCAGGACCTCAGCAGAAAAACAACACATACATCCATGCCTTACCCGGGGCTCGAACCCAGGTCCCTTAACACATATTTATTTCGTATTTAATATCAAAACACAAGAAAGATAAGTTTTACAATAAGTACATGTTTTGTATTTAAAATCACAGTAAAAAAACACGCTTCATAATAAGTAAGGTTTGTTTACAGTCACTCAAAAAAAAAATATCCGAACACTGTGGTTGATTACAGAATTCAGAAAAAATATCTGGCAACGATTTTTTTTTAGAAATGAGTGATCTGGCAACCGTCGAGTAACGTGACACGACATTTGCCAGATTCTGCAATCAACCACAGTGTTCGGATATTATTTTTCAGTGACTGTACCTTTAAAAAAAGTTGAAAAAGTATTTTTGGAGAATGTCCATAGCTGGCCACTGCCTCCATAGATTTCCATTCAAACTTTGTATTTTGTCATAACAAAATAAATGTCCCCTCAAGTAGCTGCTTGCCACAGAGGTCTGACAGGATGCACAAACACGGCGCGCTCCAGCACGTGTAACAATCCCCCCAACCGCCAAAAATAAGCTATAGTAGAAGGTCTGTGAGGGTTGGGTTGTTTTACCTCTGAGCGGCACTTTTGGGCACACCATTGGCTAAATGGCCAGGTCACACGGACCCCGAAGGCTCAGAGAAGGTTGGGAGAGGGGACCCACTGGAACAGATGTTGGGAAACAGATGGTAGTCTCCCGTCAAGGCCATCCAGCGTGTTCTTTAACGTGCACAGGGTATGGCTCTCCCGCACACGGGGTCACGGCTTAAAGTTCCATCCGACGGACGGCGGCCTTTCCAAGCCCATCGGTGTCCCCTACTGACCGTGGGCAGAGCGGGGAATTTTGCGAAGATAAATCTCAATGCTGACCCAACTGGGACTCGAACCTGGGAACTACAGATTACGAGCCTGGCGAGCTACCGACTGAGCCACCCCCGCCCCGGTCTGTGAGGAATGCAGGACCTCAGCAGAAAAACAACACAAACATCCATGTCTTACTTGAGTCCGAATCCAGGTCCCTTTCCTCAGCGGCCAAGCACGCTAACCACTCGGTCACGAGACGGCTCGTAAAAAAAAACGACAAAATAAAAAGGTTATTATTGTAATTTTTTATCTCCAAGATCACTAAGAGACGTAACAAAAGAAAAAAAAAATAATTCTATGGGGCGGTGGTGGCTTAGTCAGTAGCGCGCCAGGCTCGTAATCTGCAGTTCCCAGGTTCGAGTCCCAGCTGGGTCAGCGTTGAGATTTATCTCCGCAAAATTCCCCGCCCTGCCCACGGTCAGTAGGGGACACCGATGGGCTTGAAAAGGCCGCCGTCCGTCGGATGGGACGTTAAGCCGTGGCCCCGTGTGCGGGAGAGCCATACCCTGTGCACGTTAAAGAATACGCTGGATGGCCTTGACGGGAGGCTACCATCTGTCTCCCAACAGCTGTTCCAGTGGGTCCCCTCCCCCAACCTTCTCTGAGCCTTCGGGGTCCTTGTGACCTGGCCATTTAGCCCATGGTATGCAAAAAAAGTGCCACTCAGAGGTAAAACAATCCAATCTAATCCTCAAAACGTAATGGCTGATACAATGTCTACAGTCAGAAAACTTCCCAAAAAGGAATTATAAACCCGTCCTTGTCACATCGGTGTCCCCAGTTCCAAATCCATCGGTGTCCATCGGTGACCGAGGGCAGGGCGGGGAGTTTTGCGGAGATAATTCACAACGCTGACCCAGCTGGGACTCGAACCTGGGAACTGCAGATTAAGAGCCTGGCGCGCTACCGACTGAGCCACCCCCGCCCCAAATGGAGTTGTGAGTAGTACATGTGGAAAGCTGTAAATGAAGTTATTAATGGACATACGTTTGGCGGGATTTAATTGTGACTGGAGTGCCAGAATGCTGTGAATAAACTTATCGATGGGAAGACATTACGCCAAACATTTGTCCTGCGTTCAACTAACATATATGTATAATTTGTGATCCGACTCGTAAATCTACTAGCTTTGCGAGTCGCTTGCCAAACAAAAAGAGACTAAACCGAGACTAGAACCCATTTGCAGTGTCACAACCGACCAACACGATACCACTGCGCCACCTAGCGGATTACATATCGATTTAATTTTTCAAAGAAGTAAAAATGCATTTCACTGCAATTAAAGAATTAATGTGTCTATCATCCCATTTGGACTTTTCACAGAGGAAGAGCAAATTGATATTATAAAGCATCTTCTGAAATTCAAAACAATTTCGATAAACTCGCATTACAGAGAGAGAAGTTGTTGAGTGATTATTATCCGGGGCACATTTCTGTATCCTTTTCTCCATGATTCCCAAGCCCTTTACTCTTTTTAAATTAAAATAATTAAATCCCCCCTCAAGCAGCTGCTTGCCACAGAGGTCTGACAGGAGCCTGTCAGTTTATATGCCACAGTAGAAGGTCTGAGAGGATGGCAGGACCTCAGCAGAAAAACAACACGAACATCCATGCCTTAACCCGGGGCTCGAACCCAGGTCCCGTAGATCAGTAGCCAAGCGCGCTAACCACTCGGCCACGGGACGGACATCTTAAAATTTCCTGTGTTTTTCTTGTCCAATATTCTCTGCTATCTTTTTTAAAGATCTGGATCTTGTTAGGTCCTCTGCATTTTCTTCAGTAGCAGGGCTAACTCAGTCGGTAGCGCGCCAGACTAGTAATCTGCAGTTCTCAGGTTCGAGTCCCACCAGGGCCAGAATTGAGATTTATCTCCGTTAAATTCTCACCTTGACCTCAGTCAATAGGAGACGGCGATGGGCTCGGAAAGGCTGCGGTTCGTCTGTTGGGACGTTAAGCCGTCATTCCTTGTGCAGGAGAGCCATAACCTGTGCACGTTAAAGAACACGCTGGATGGCATTAACTAGAGGCAACCATTTGTCTACTAGAAATTGTCCAGTGGGTCCCCTTCCCCCAGGGTCGGGGGGGGGGGGGGTGTTCAGTCGGCAGCGCGCCAGGCTCGTAATCTGTAGTTCCCAGGTTCGAGTCCCAGCTGGGACAGCTTTGAGATTTATCTCCGCAAAACTGCCCACGGTCACTGGGCAGTTTTTGACACTGATGGGCTGCGCTGATGGCTTGGAAAACGACACTGGTGGGCTTGGAAAGGCCGCCGTCCGTCGGATGGGACGTTAAGCAGTGGCCCCATGTGCGGGAGAGCCATACTCTGTGCACGTTAAAGAACACACTGGATAGCCTTGACGGGAGGCTACCATCTATCTCCCAACAGCTGTTCCAGTGGGTCCCCTCCCTCAACCTTCTCTGAGCCTTCGGGGTCCATGTGACCTGACCATTTAGCCCATGGTGTGCAAAACAAGTGCCGCTCAGAGGTAAAACAACCCAACCCCTCCCCCGAAATTTCTCTGAGCCCTTGTGATTCTTGTGACCTGGCCATTTAGCCCGTAAAACAATCTTCTTTAAATTTACTGGTCTTTTTATCTAAAGTTTTCTGCCATCTACAAAAATCTACGCCTTCTAGGAATGTCATCTTCAAAATTCCTAGTTTTCTTTGTTCCTTTGTCATATTCTACAGAAATTTCGGATTACGTGTACGGAATTTCTAATCATCTTTTCTAGAAATCTCAGAATTTCTTGTCATTGCCTAGAAATCCTCTTTTTGTTTTGTTGTTGTTTCGAATTTTCTGTCATCTTCTCCATAGAGAATTTTTTTTTTAACATTCCAAGCCATCTTCTCCATAGAGAATTTTTTTTTTAACATTCCAAGCCATCTTCTCCAGAAACCCGAGATTTCTACAGAAGATGACTCAGAATTCTGGACACGAAATTCTGAAATTTACGGAGAATATGATTAAGAATCCTGAACTGAAAATTCAACAATTCTGAATATGATGTAGAGAAGATCTTTAATTAGCAGATCAGAAATTTTGAAGATGATGACGAAAAAATCTGGATAAAGAAGACCTAGGATTTTCTCCTCCAGAATTCCCTGCGGTCCACTCCATAAATTTCTGGATTTTTAATTTTTTTTCACAAAATTTCCTTTTCGTTTTGTTTAGAAATCCCACGATTAGAATTGCGGAAAAGAACTGCGCAATTCTAAATTATCTGCTCTAAAAATTCCAGAAATTGTTGTCTAGAATTCCCTGTCATATTTCCCATGATTCTTGTAAATTTTCTTAATTTTGGGTAATATTTTACTTTCCTACCCGAAAATCCATTTTATAAATATTTCGCTAAACTAGTTTTCGAAACATCTTTAAATTTAAGGAATCATTTTCATCGGGATTTTACGGCTTAATTCTCCAAAATTACTGGGTTATTTTTTGAAAAAAAATTTTTTTTTAAGAAATAACAGGCTGTTAAGCTTAAAGTGGGAAATTCAGCCACTCAATTTGTTTAGGTCTCTTTTTGAAGATTACGCTGGCCATTTCGCATGTATTCACCTTTTTCCCGATTACATGGATTATCAAGTACATATTTGTCATTTCCAGATTGCGTGGGTCATCGAGTACATATTTGTCTTTTCCAGGTTACGTGGGTCATCAAGTATATATTTGTCCTTTCCAGGTTACGTGGGTCATCAAGTACATATTTGTCTTTTCCAGATTGTGTGGGTCATCAAATACATATTGCGTGGGTCATCAAATACATATTGTCTTTTCCAGATTGCGTGGGTCATCAAATGCATATTGTCTTTTCCAGATTGCGTGGGTCATCAAGTATATATTTGTCTTTTACACGTTACATGTGTCATCAAGTACATATTTGTCATTTCCAGATTGCGTGGGTCATCAAGTACATATTTGTCTTTTCCAGGTTACGTGAGTCATCAAGTACATATTTGTCTTTTCCAGATTGCGTGGGTCATCAAATACATATTGCCTTTTCAGATTGCGTGGGTCATCAAATACATATTGCCTTTTTTCAGATTGCGTGGGTCATCAAATACATATTGTCTTTTCCAGATGGCGTGGGTCATCAAATGCATATTGTCTTTTCCAGATTGCGTGGGTCATCAAGTACATATTTGTCTTTTACAGGTTACATGGGTCATCAAGTACATATTTGTCATTTCCAGATTGCGTGGGTCATCAAATGCATATTTGTCTTTTCCAAATTACGTGGGTCATCAAATGCATATTGTCTTTTCCAGATTACGTGGGTCATCAAGTACATATTGTCTTTTCCAGATTACGTGGGTCATCAAGTACATATTTGTCTTCCCAGGTTATGTGGGTCATCAAGTACATATTGTCTTTTCCAGATTACATGGGCATCAAATACATATTTGTCTTTTCCAGATTACGTGAGTCATCAAGTACATATTGTCTTTTCCAGATTACGTGGGTCATCAAGTACTCAAAAAAGTATCCGAACACTATGGTTGATTACAGAGTTGAAAAAAAAATGTGGCAACGATTTTTTTTTTCAATTCTGTAATCAACCATAGTGTTCGGATACTTTTTTGAGCGACTGTACATATTTGTCTTTTACAGGTTATGTGGGTAATGAAATATATATTTGTCTTTTCCAGATTGCGTGGCTCATCAAATGCATATTTGTCTTTTCCAGATTACGTGGATCATCAAGTACATATTTGTCTTTTCCAGATTACGTTGGTCATTGAATACATATTTGTCTTTTCCAGATTACGTTGGTCATTGAATACATATTTGTCTTTTCCAGATTGCGTGGGTCATCAAGTACATATTTGTCTTTTCCTGATTACGTGGGACATCAAGTACATATTTGTCTTTTCCAGATTGCGTGGGTCATCAAGTACATATTTGTCTTTTCCTGATTACGTGGGACATCAAGTATATATTGTCTTTTCCAGATTGCGTGCGTCATCAAGTACATTATGTCTTTTCCAGATTGCGTGGGTCATCAAGTACATTATGTCTTTTCCAGATTGCGTGGGTCATCAAGTACATATTGTCTTTTTCAGATTGCGTGGGTCATCAAGTACATATTTGTCTTTTCCAGATTACGTGAGTCATCAAATACATATTTGTCTTTTCCAGATTACGTGGGTCATCAAGTACATATTTGCCTTTTCCAGATTACGTGGGTCATCAAGTACATATTTATCTTTTCCAGATTACGTGGGTCATCAAGTATATATTTATCTCTTCCAGGTTACGTGGATCATCAGGTACATATTTGTCTTTTCCAGGTTACGTGGATTATCAGTAGATATTTGTCTTTTCCATGTTACGTGGATTATCAGTAGATATTTGTCTTTTGCATATTACGTGGATTATCAAGTACATATTTGTCTTTTCCAGATTACGTGGGTCAGATTCGGCACCGTTTCCAGATGATCACCTCGTACATAATCATTCTCTCGAGACAAAGCGTCAGAAATGAAAGATTGGAAAATGAATCTGTTGATCGAAAACTCATGAGAAATAGAAAATGGATTTTCTTCCTCTTTTTTGCTAGAAGAGTAACAGCTCTTCAATCTTTGATTGATTGATGTAGCAAAAGATCTGAAAACGTCTGTCAAACGAATAAAATGGAAATATTCATCTTCGGTTTAAAAAAAAATACGTTTCATTATTGTCTACATTCTTTCAACGAGGCAAAGAAATAAATATTTTAAAAATAAAGCCAGAAAGAGAAGAAATGGAGGAAAATAAATGTCTCCTCATAAACGTCTATAACTGCAACCAAAAGACGAAGGAGGGTCTGTCCCACATTCACACTAGAACCACAAGCAAAGGACAAAGAGTTAAAAATTCCTCCTTTAACAGGGAAACTGCGAAAGATTCGGATCACTGCCTCCACGATGAAGCGATGTGTGCACACTTAACACATTTTCATCGCTCGTCAAACAGAAACAACCTCTATTCCGCTCTGGGAAACCACGAGGAGAATTTATATCGAACTTTTTTCTTTTGTTATTGTTATTATTGTCTTAGAGAGGATTAGGACAACTGTAAGCAAAGCAGCCATTAGAAACCGAAAATGTATACGGTATAAAAAGAGAAAGAATCCGTTTTAGTCAATAATATCAGAAAGTGCACTGACATATAATGGCTTTGTCTCCTACTGACAAAGAATTCTTAGCTACACATTTAATGTCAGGTTGGATAATACTCTGAGTGGGTCTTGGGACTTGTCACCGTCGTTTACCTTTCGAGGCTATTTGGGACGTGACTGGAATCGAGAGTAGTTTAAAACACGTGTGTGTGTATGGAGATGGTGGTGGTGAGATATAAAAAAAAATAGATGATTATATTCCATTGTTTAGAGCAGAGTTTCTCAAACTGGGGTCCGCGAGTAGTGTCTGAAATGTACAGGGTGTCCATAAAGTCCCTTTACAATATAAAAAATTTATTAAAAAAATCAAATGAAAAGATAAATATTTGGAAATTATTACAAAATGAGAAGTAGATATTGAAGTTTTTTTCCATCATTAATACACCTCTATGTGGGCACCATTAGTTGCACGAAGCACATCAAGACGGTACTCGATTTCTTGCCATGTTCGCTGTAGCATAGCCTCATCGATGGTGGCAATGGCATCAGTGATCTTTTGCTTTGGTCAGTGATGTCCGGTATCTTTGTTCGATACACGATATCTTTAACATAACCCATAGAAAGAAGTCCAGGGGAGTGATATCTTGTGAACAAGGTGGCCAGGGAATTGGGCCATCCCTTCCAATCCACCAATCTGGAAATGTTTGATTTAGGATCCCACGGACTTGCAGTCCCCAATGTGGTGGTGCACCATCTTGCTGGAAAATGATGGTTGGTTGAAGGTCATCTAGTTGTGGTGCCACATACTCAGTCAAAAGGTCAAAGTAAGCATTTGCAGTAATTGATGCCTCGTTGAAGAAAAATGGACCAAGGATTCGATTGCACATGATCCCACACCACACATTAACCTTTGGACCATCTCGGTGAAGTTCACTAGTCACATGGGGTTGTTCTGATCCCCAGATTCTCACATTATGTGTGTTCAGTTTCCCTGAGACATGAAAAGTTGCCTCACCACTAAAACAAACTCGGGTGAGGAATGTTTCATCGTCAGAAGTTCTTTCCAGCATAACTGCAAACTCTTTTCGTCTTGGTTTATCATTTGGCTCGAGTGCCTGTATGAGTTGCACTTTGTAAGCGTACAATCGCAAGTTCTTGTGTAGGACTTTGTGCACTGTTGAATGTGGTAGTTCTAACTCTGGCAGCAGTACGGATGGACGTTGTGGGAGATCGACTAAAGGCTTGTCTTACACGATCGATGTTTTCCTCAGATGTTCTTGGTCGTCCACTCCTCCCTTTATCCAACACTGTCCCTGTCTCCATAAATTTCTTGTGCCATGCACGAATTGACGGACGTGACCGTGGATCTCTTCCATACTTAGTTCTGTAGTTTCGCTGAGTGTGCGTATCCGATTTCGTTTCAATAAACCATGATACACATTGTGCCTTCTCTTGAGGAGTAGCCCTTTTTTAGAGTTTCTTTAAAAAATACCTCTTTCATCAACGTGATATCTGAAATACACAAATGTAATGTGATTAAAAACTTTGATAACCACTTAGTACATAGAACAAATTTGATTAAGATATCTCATCAATTGTCTTTGTAATAAATTTTTTAAATTGTAAAGAGACTTTATGGACACCCTGTATGTTAAATAATTTTTAGAAATGATTTATAAGCATTAGAAAATCTTTTTCTAAATTAATGAATTTTTGTGCATTAATACTTTTAACTTTTGAAAATACAAAAGTGTAAAGGAATACGATTTATAGTCTATTCATTGCACTCTGTTTCAATGAATACAATAACCGTTCAGCTAGTTCAGTATACGTGTAAAAGAAGACAGACAGGGCGATATGAGAATGAAATGGCTAGTGCACGTGTTGCCGAAAACGAGATCTAGTCCGCTCCGCCAAAGTTGATTATTGCGACTGCGCATAACAAAATAAACATGAGATGTCCTTTACTTCAGGGGCGGGGGTGGCTCAGTCGGTAGCGCGCCAGGCTCGTAATCTGTAGTTCCCAGGTTCGAGTCCCAGCTGGGTCAGCGTTGAGATTTATCTCCGCAAAATTCTCCGCCCTGCCCACGGTCAGTAGGGGATATCGATGGACTTGGAAAGGCCGCCGTCCGTCGGATGGGACGTTAAGCGTGGCCCCGTGTGTGGGAGAGCCAACCCTGTGCACGTTAAGGAACACGCTGGATGGCCTTGACGGGAGGCTACCATCTGTCTCCCAACAGCTGTTCCAGTGGGTCCCCCCCCCCAACCTTGTCTGAGCCTTCGGGGTCCATGTGATCTGGCCATTTAGCCCATGGTGTGCAAAAAAGTGCCGCTCAGAGGTAGAACAACTCAACGTTAAAGAACACGCTGGATGGCCTTGACGGGAGGCTACCATCTGTCTCCCAACAGCTGTTCCAGTGGGTCCCCTCCCCCAACCTTCTCTGAGCCTTCGGGGTCCATGTGACCTGGCCATTTAGTCCATGGTGTGCAAAAAAGTGCCGCTCAGAGGTAAAACAACCCAACGTTAAAGAACACGTTGGATGGCCTTGACGGGAGGCTACCATCTGTCTCCCAACAGCTGTTCCAGTGGGTCCCCTCCCCCAACCTTCTTTGAGCCCTCGGGGTCCATGTGACCTGGCCATTTAGCCCATGGTGTGGAAAAAGGTGCTGCTCAGAGGTAAAACAACCCAACGTTAAAGAACACGCTGGATGGCCTTGACGGGAGGCTACCATCTGTCTCCCAACAGCTGTTCCAGTGGGTCCCCTCCCCTAACCTTCTCTGAGCCTTCGGGGTCCATGTGACCTGGCCATTTAGCACATGGTGTGCAAAAAAAGTGCCGCTCAGAGGTAAAACAAGCCCAAACAAATCCTTTACTTCAGTTTCTTACTATATTTCGTACTGTTCAAAAAATCGTGATGTCATAATTGTGAATAAAAAACTATAATTATCAGTCACAATATTACATCATCGTGCACGTTAAGAGATGACATTGAAATTCTTAATCCTGAAAATGTATTTAAAGTCATCAACAATCAAAAGCAATCTTGTGATGAAAGGTCAGTCCAATCATAATCGGAACTTAAATTTGTCTTATAGAGAAATAATATAACATTAATTTCATCATCTTCAATCGCAGTTATATTATGCCCTACCAAAATATCTAGAGAATTTCTACGTCATGCGAATGGGATTCTAACTTCGAAGTTCCATCGCACCTAAAATATGCATTTAAAGGTTGGATTGTTTTACCTCTGAGCGACACTTTTTTGCACACCATGGGCTAAATGGCCAGGTCACATGGACCCCGAAGGTTGGGGGAGGGGACCCACTGGAACAGCTGTTGGGAGACAGATGGTAGCCTCCCGTCAAGGCCATCCAGCGTGTTACTTTAACGTGCACAGGGTATGGCTCTCCCACACACGGGGACACGGCTTAACGTCCCATCCGACGGACGGCGGCCTTTCCAAGCCCAGCGGTGTCCCCTACTGACCGTGGGCAGGGCGGGGAATTTTTGCGGAAATAAATCTCAACGCTGACCCAGATGGGACTCGAACCTGGGAACTACAGATTACGAGTCTGGCGCGCTACCGACTGAACCACCCCCGCCCTAGCATTTAAAGGAAAAACGTGACTGAAGATGAATTAAAGATCATAATCAAATCCTTTTAAATCACGATTTTTTAATAATATTAGTTCAGTATTAAAGATTTATGGAAAGCGGAATATCTAACACTGAATTGTCTTTTTTTTTTTATAAAAATCATTCAAAACTGTCTCTAATACTGAAATAATTATTACGCAGACTTCTAAAGAGAATGTTTATTTAATTAAATGTCTTGAAGCATTACTTATTATTTAAATTTAAATAAATCTCTGGAGTTAATTCTTATGAAACAAAGAAAGGTTTTTCTTAGTTTTGTGAAATATTCCACCTTTCATAAATTCTTTAAATACTGAACGAATATTGTTGAAAATCGAGATTTAAATAGTCTTGATCATGATCTTTAATTTATCTTCAATCACTTTTTTTCATTAATTAAATATTTGAGAAGTTATAGAACTCCGAAATTAGATTCTCATTCATGTAACATGAAAGTTTTCTAATATTTTGTTTAGAGCACTGTATCAGAGAATTAAGCCGTCCCGTGGCCGCGTGGTTAACGCACTTGGCTACTGATCTACGGGACCTGGGTTCGGAAATTTTAAGGGAAATTTTAAGATGTCCGTCCCGTGGCCGAGTGGTTAGCGCGCTTGGCTACTGATCTACGGGAGGTGGGTTCGAGCCCCGGGTAAGGCATGGATGTTCGTGTTGTTTTCTGCTGAGGTCCTGCCATCCTCTCAGATCTTCTACTGTAGCATATAAACTGACAGGCTCCTGTCAGGCCTCTGTGGCAAGCAGCTGCTTGAGGGGGTATTTATTTTGAGCCGTCCCGTGGCCGAGTTGTTAACGCGCTTGGCTACTGATCTACGGCACCTGGGTTCGAGCCCCGGGTAAGACATGGATGTTCGTGTTGTTTTCTGTTGAGGTCCTGCCATCCTCTCACATCTTCTACTGTGGCATATAAACTGACAGGCTCCTGTCAGACCTCTATGGCAAGCAGCTGCTTGAGGGGGTATTTATTTTGAGCCGTCCCGTGGCCGAGTGGTTAACGCGCTTGGCTACTGATCTACGGCACCTGGGTTCGAGCCCCGGGTAAGGCATGGATGTTCGTGTTGTTTTCTGCT
Source organism: Ryuthela nishihirai (assembly GCA_038380435.1). Classification (NCBI taxonomy): domain Eukaryota; kingdom Metazoa; phylum Arthropoda; class Arachnida; order Araneae; family Heptathelidae; genus Ryuthela; species Ryuthela nishihirai. Next base: position 21,354,576 of record JAWZYU010000003.1, on the reverse strand, counting down.
GAGGTCCTGCCATCCTCTCACATCTTCTACTATGGCATATAAACTGACAGGCTCCTGTCAGACCTCTGTGGCAAGCAGCTGCTTGAGGGGGTATTTATTTTTTATTTATTTATCAGAGAATTAAGCAACAGATTTTTTTTTTGTTAAAGTTACGAAGGTCAATATTATATATATATATCGTTGTATATGATATCCCCTCTCCTCAAGTGTTCCCAACTTTCAAGGAAAACAAAAATTGAGTGTCAGAATTCAGCCTTGAATATATTCCCTTATCTCGAAAGTCAGCTAAACCGAAAAGTTCCTCTGTTGCTTTTATTACAGTCAATGAAACTGAGCAGCAAGAGCGGGGCCAGCCTTACCTAATTAGACCATTCACGAAAGCCCGGCTTCTTAATTGTGTCACTGCTTTGGGGATAGTCAGCCCAGCTTCCTGCTGCTACTGCTGCAGCAGTCTGACATTGCGTCAGTGTGCGTCACGTGCGCGACGAACCCCTCCCCCGTCCCCTCTATTCACCGGCACCCCCTCCCTATTGCAACCCTCCCCACCCCCTCTCTTCTCCGCCACTCTCCGCTGCCATACCGTAAGCCGTTTGCGTGCCGAAATACGAACAGAGAGAGCTTCACAGAGAAATGGACTCTCTCTCTGCTACTGCCATTGTCCGCTCTCGGCCATTGTTCGGGACCATTCTTTGGATATTGTGTGTCCGTGGCGGGGGCCAGGACCCATTGTAGTGGTCGAGAACGGGGGATGTAAGATTGGGGGGGGGACTTTGGTGCCGGTTGCTCTCTCTTCTCTCTCTTTTTTTCTCTTCTCATTCTCATCTTTGCGGAGAATGGCGTTTCTATTGTGTGAGGTTAAATAACGCCCCGTCTCTCTATATATAAATATGAGCTTTCAAAAGTGGAGTGAACGAATAAAAAAAAAATTGCATTTCGGTGTGTGTGAGGATTCTGAGGAATTTTGGGGTGTTTCGGCGTTTTTGGTTTCGTGTTAAAGTTGCCGGGAAAATTTCGTGTGTCATCAGAACCACGTGTTTGAACGTGGCTGCAGAGAAAGCGGGTTTATCGTTATTAGCATAGCAAACGTGTGCAGTTATTGCACGCGTTCTAGTGTGATGTGATGCTCATCTCGGATGCAAACTAAATTTACCTACATTTTTCAGTACAAGTTAGAGAAAAAATGTTGAGTCTTCCACGAGAGTAAAAACTCGCTTGTGGAAGAAATTTAACAGTTATGTTGTAATAAAATGAAAAGGCAACAAGCTTCAGTTTCACAAGCGTTATTCAAACTGGGAAATGTGCTGTACAGGGGGCATTGATGGGTTTCGGTATCTGGTTTCAACAAAATGGAGTGTGTGCAATTATTACGCACGCTCCCATTTGTTTTAGGGCTTCTTCGTTAAGCAAACTGGAGCGTGTGCTGTTCGAGGGACATTATAGGCTTCGTATTTTAGACATTTAAGACATTTATTCCCATTGAATACACAAGTTATACATTTCATATAAAGAATTTTGCATAGCATATTTTCAAAAATGATGTATTCAATTTTAGGGTTGGGTTGTTTTACCTCTGAGCGGCACTTTTTTGCACACCGTGGGCTAAATGGCCAGGTCACATGGACCCCGAAGGCTCAGAGAAGGTTGGGGGAGGGGACCCACTAGAACAGCTGTTGGGAGACAGATGGAGCCCCCCGTCAAGGCCATCCAGCGTGTTCTTTAACGTGCACAGGGTATGTATGTCTCTCCCGCACACGGGGCCACGGCTTAACGTCCCATCCGACGGACGGCGGCCTTTCCAAGCCCATCGGTGTCCCCTACTGACCGTGGGCAGGGCGGGGAATTTTGCGGAGATAAATCTCAACACTAACCCAGCTGGGACTCGAACCTGGTAACTACAGATTACGAGCCTGGCGTGCTCCGACTGAGCCACCCCCGCCCCTTCAATTTTAGGAACATTGAAAGTAATTACAACAGTTCAAATAACTCGCGTGTGGGTTTGTACAATTTGATAAAACATTTTGAAATAGTCAACAAATTTAATACAAAATTCAGATGTGATATAATTTTCCATTCTATTTTTAAAACAATGAAAGATAGAAATTCAAAAACACAAAACGTATATCTACCCAAATAATGATTATTAACAATTTTCAAAGAAGTTTTTCAGTATCGTTATATTCAAAAATCCAGATTTTTCAATTTATTTTTAAAAGAGTGAAAGTTTGTTTCATCTTTAAGATTACCAGGTAGATTATTAAATATTTTTGGTGCTAAATAGATATAATGTTTTCGTACAATGGTTTTTTTAGGAAGAAGAAAAGTGAGATTAACGTGTTTAGTTATTCTTGTATTATAATTTATAGATCTAATATCACTTTCAATCCAGTCCTTTTAAGATATATAATGATATTGTATAGCTATAATTTTCTTAAAGGAAATATATGCAATTCACTATAAAAGTGTCTAACACTATCATCTTCTTTTCCTTAAAATGCATCTAATTATTCTGTTTTGAGTTTTAAGTAATGGTACAAAAAAAAAAGCCGTCCCGTGGCCGAGTGGTTAGCGCGCTTGGCTACTGATCTACGGGGCCTGGGTTCGAGCCCCGGGTAAGGCATGGCTGTTTGTGTCGTTTTTCTGCTGAGGTCCTGCCATCCTCTCAGACCTTCTACTGTGGCATACAAATTGACAGGCTCCTGTCAGACCTCTGTGGCAAGCAGCTGCTTGAGGGGGTATTTATTTTTTTATTATTATTTAATATTGCTGAGATATACTCCACCCCAAGAAAGTAATCTATATGTTAACTGAGATTTAACCCATGCATTATAAATGAGTTTTAAAAGTGTAACATTTATAAAATTTCTGATATAAAATAATTGAGGTACTATTGTATTAAGTTTTTTATTTTTTATTAAAGAATCAATGTGTTTATTCCAAATTAGTTTACTATCAATATGTACTCCTAAGTATTTAGAGCACTCAACACTTCCTAGTGTTGTAACAAGTTGTATTGTTCAAGGGATGCATGAACAACCAGTACCGATGCATTTAAATGTATGATAAAATAATTTCTTTTTCAAATGAAATAATTTTCTTTTTCGAAAAGCATTTGTTTTTAGCAAACTGGAGCGTGTGCTGTTCAAGGGACATCGTGGGCTTCGTGTTTGTTTTCAGCAAACTGGAGCGTGTACTGTTCAAGGGACATTGTGGGCTTCGTGTTTGTTTTCAGCAAACTGCAGCGTGTGCTGTTCAAGGGACATCATGGGCTTCGTGTTTGTTTTCAGCAAACTGCAGCGTGTGCTGTTCAAGGGACATCATGGGCTTCGTGTTTGTTTTCAGCAAACTGGAGCGTGTGCTGTTCAAGGGATATCGTGGGCTTCGCGTTTGTTTTCAGCAAACTGGAGCGTGTGCTGTTCAAGGGACATCGTGGGCTTCGTGTTTGTTTTCAGCAAACTGGAGCATGTACTGTTCAAGGGACATTGTGGGCTTCGTGTTTGTTTTCAGCAAACTGCAGCGTGTGCTATTCAAGGGACATCATGGGCTTCGTGTTTGTTTTCAGCAAACTGCAGCGTGTGCTGTTCAAGGGACATCATGGGCTTCGTGTTTGTTTTCAGCAAACTGGAGTGTGTGCTGTTCAAGGGACATCGTGGGCTTCGTGTTTGTTTTCAGCAAACTGGAGCGTGTGCTGTTCAAGGGATATCGTGGGCTTCGCGTTTGTTTTCAGCAAACTGGAGCGTGTGCTGTTCAAGGGATATCGTGGGCTTCGTGTTTGTTTTCAGCAAACTGGAGCGTGTGCTGTTCAAGGGACATCATGGGCTTCGTATTTGTTTTCAGCAAACTGGAGCGTGTGCTGTTCAAGGGACATCGTGGGCTTCGTGTTTGTTTTCAGCAAACTGGAGCGTGTGCTGTTCAAGGGACATCGTGGGCTTCCTGTTTGTTTTCAGCAAACTGGAGCGTGTGCTGTTCAAGGGTCATCGTGGGCTTCGTGTTTGTTTTCAGCAAACTGGAGCGTGGGCTGTTCAAGGGACATCGTGGGCTTCGTGTTTGTTTTCAGCAAACTGGAGCGTGTGCTGTCCAAGGAACATCATGGGCTTCGTGTTTGTTTTCAGCAAACTGGAGCGTGTGCTGTTCAAGGGACATCATGGGCTTCGTGTTTGTTTTCAGCAAACTGGAGCGTGTGCTGTTCAAGGGACATCATGGGCTTCGTGTTTGTTTTCAGCAAACTGGAGCGTATGCTGTTCAAGGGACATCATGGGCTTCGTGTTTGTTTTCAGCAAACTGGAGCGTGTGCTGTTCAAGGGACATCATGGGCTTCGTATTTGTTTTCAGCAAACTGGAGCGTGTGCTGTTCAAGGGATATCATGGGTTTCGTGTTTGTTTTCAGCAAACTGGAGCGTGTGCTGTTCAAGGGACATCATGGGCTTCGTGTTTGTTTTCAGCAAACTGGAGCGTGTGCTGTTCAAGGGACATCATGGGCTTCGTATTTGTTTTCAGCAAACTGGAGCGTGTGCTGTTCAAGGGACATCATGGGCTTCGTGTTTGTTTTCAGCAAACTGGAGCGTGTGCTGTTCGAGGGACATCATGGGCTTCGTGTTTGTTTTCAGCAAACTGGAGCGTGTGCTGTTCAAGGGACATCATGGGCTTCGTATTTGTTTTCAGCAAACTGGAGCGTGTGCTGTTCAAGGGACATCATGGGTTTCGTGTTTGTTTTCAGCAAACTGGAGCGTGTGCTGTTCAAGGGACATCATGGGCTTCGTATTTGTTTTCAGCAAACTGGAGCGTGTGCTGTTCAAGGGACATCATGGGCTTCGTGTTTGTTTTCAGCAAACTGGAGCGTGTGCTGTTCGAGGGACATCATGGGCTTCGTGTTTGTTTTCAGCAAACTGTAGCGTGTGCTGTTCAAAGGACATTATGGGCTTCGTATTTGTTTTCAGCAAACTGCAGCGTGTGTTGTACAATGGATAGGTGTTTGGGCAGGCACAATTACCTTTCCAAAATCATCTATGTCCTTTTCTCCTCGAGACAGAGAGAAGTTTATCACATCTTCCCCAAATTAGTAATCATTCTTCACTGATATAAATGATAAATGAAGAGTGTTGTTATCTGTTACAGAATGGGTAACAACGCATAGTTTAAAATGTCACGAGGTACATAGTAACGAACTCACACATTCTCGGTAGTGGGGAGGAAGGCAACTCTCACGCTGAAGGAAGTAGGGAAACGGATTTCTCTCATCCCTGTCCTTCTGGATCATGGAAGCCTTGAAGGACACGTTTCAGCAGGACTTCCCATAATTATTGTCGTAGAGCTGGTTGAGGCGATCATCCAAGAGTCTTTAAAAATGTTGATTCAAATTCAAACCCTATCAATTATATTGCATAGATGTTCATAAACATCTGATGGAAAGGGAAGAATGGACAGGACCAAACAAAATCAAATGTTGATTTCGAGTGAGAAGCGACGGAAGAGATGGGCCATTCTCCCTTCAGAATATGGGGCGGGGGTGGCTCAGTCGGTAGCGCGCCAGGCTCGTAATCTGTAGTTCCCAGGTTCGAGTCGGGTCAGCGTTGAGATTTATCTCCGCAAAACTCCCCGCCCTGCCCACGGTCAGTAGGGGACACCGATGGGCTTGGAAAGGTCACCGTCCGTCGGATGGGACGTCAAGCCGTGGCCCCGTGTGCGGGAGAGCCATACCCTGTGCACGTTAAAGATGGCCTTGACGGAGAGGCTACCATTTGTCTGCCAACAGCTGTTCCAGTGGGTCCCCTCCCCCAACCTTCTCTGAGCCTTCGGGGTCCTTGTGACCTGGCCATTTAGCCCATGGTGTGCAAAAAAGTGCCGCTCAGAGGTAAAACAACCCAACCCTTCAGAATAGCCAAGCACGTGAAATCTCCCAGTTCAACTAAGGTGACCTTACCATTCGTGCTGTAAGATGTGTGTCCTGTGTGATTTACTTCAGTGAGCCGTCCTAAGTCAAATTGTCACCCCCTCCCCCTTATCAGAGCTGCAGCACTTGTTTCCTCCCATACTCGAGCTGATAACAGAAAGATAAAGAAATATCCTGAAAAGAAGGTAACTTACAGAGTTACCTTCTTTATCAGGATTGCAAGACTTGCGGGAGTTACCTTCTTTATCAGGATTGCTAGACTTGCGTGAGTTATCTTCTTTATCAGAATTGCAAGACTTGCGTGAGTTACCTTATTTATCAGGATTGCAAGATTTGCGTAGTTACCTTCCTTATCAGAATTCCAACACTTATGTGAGTTACCTTCCTTATAGGAATTCCAACACTCGTGTGAGTTATCTTCCTTATCAGGATTGCAAGACTTGCGTAGTTACCTTCCTTATCAGAATTCCAACACTTATGTGAGTTACCTTCCTTATCAGGATTCCAAAACTCATGAGAGTTACCTTCGTTTTCCGGGTTCCAACACTTGTGTGAATTACCTTCCTTCAAAGGATTGCAAGACTTATGTGAATTACCTCCCTTATCAGGATTGCAAGACTTACGTGAGTTACTTTCTTTATCAGGATTGCAATACTTGCGTAGATATCTTCCTTATCAGAAATTCAACACTTATGTGAGTTACCTTCCTTATCAGGATTCCAACATTCATGAGAGATACCTTCGTTTCCCGGGTTCAAATACTCGTGTGAGTTACCTTCCTTATAAGGATTCCAACACTCTTGTGAATTACCTTCCTTATCAGGATTGCAAGACTTACGTGAATTACCTTCCTTTTCAGGATTGCAAGACTTACGTGAATTACCTTCCTTATTAGGATTGCAAGACTTACGTGAATTACCTTCCTTATCAGGATTGCAAGACTTACGTGAGTTACCTTGTTTATCAGGATTGCAAGACTTTCGTAGTTACCTTCCTTATCAGAATTCCAACACTTATGTGAGTTACCTTCCTTATCAGGATTCCAACACTCGTGTGAGTTACCTTCCGATAAGCATTCCAACACTCGTGTGAGTTACCTTCCGATAAGAATTCCAACACTCGTGAGAGTTACCTTCCGATAAGAATTCCAACACTCGTGAGAGTTACTTTCCTTTTCAGGATTCCAACACTCGTGAGAGTTACTTTTCTTATCAGGATTCCAACACTCCTGTGAGTTACCTTCCTTATCAGGATTTCAACACTCATGAGAGTTACCTTCCTTATCCGGGTTCCAACACTCGTCTGAGTTACTTTCCTTATCAGTATTGCAATACTTACGTGAGTTACCTTCCTTATCAGAATTCCAACACTCATCGGAGTTACCTTCCTTATCAGGATTCCAACACTCATGAGAGTTACTTTCCTTATCAGGATCCCAACACTTCTGTCAGTTACCTTCTTTGTCAGGATTGAAAGATTTAGTGAGTTACTGTTTTTCTCCATCCCCTCCCCACCCCACCCCTAGGGAGTAAAGAGGCAAATCATTGTTTTCAAAGCAAATTTCATGACTTTCGCATTTCAAATTTCCATCCTAAATACATCGTATGTGATATTCGTTTAAAATATTCACATTTTCAATCATTTCCATCCTTAGAAGGCACGATTAAAACTTCTTTTTTGAGATTCCGAAAGTGCGAATCGTAATATTTCCTCAATACTTATCAAACCCAAAAGGAATTTTCAATTTACCTCTAAGAACAACAAATGTCAGAGTGAAAACTTTCGCTTTATTTGCTTTGAAAAGCGAGCTAAAAGGAAAGATAAAACTTTCGCTGAAGTGCAAAATGATCGAGATCACCTCGTGTTCTAAAATCGTTTCGCTTTAACGTTAAAAAGGAATTAAGAGGAGTCCATATGCAGCTCAGACCACGTCGCCCTAAGACACAAAACAGTAACTTTCAAGAGAAAGCGAAATTCTACGATGAAAGCGAAATTGTGATGAGCAGGCGTAACTTGACCTCATGACCTAGAAGTGTTCCACTTTCAACTAAAGATGATTTCTGTCTGTCCTTCTCCTTTTCATTTCTCCACAGCACCTCCTCTTACCTGGGGCGGGGGTGTCTCAGTAGGTAGCGCGCCAGGCTCGTAATCTGTAGTTCCCAGGTTCGAGTCCCAGCTGGGTCAGCGTTGAGATTTATCTCCGCAAAATTCCCCGCCCTGCCCACGGTCAGTAGGGGACACTGATGCGCTTGGAAAGGCCGCCGTCCGTCGGATGGGACGTTAAGCCGTGGCCCCGTATGCGGGGAGCCATACCCTGTGCACGTTAAAGAACACGCTGGATGGCCTTGACGGGAGGCTACCATCTGTCTCCCAACAGCTGTTCCAGTGGGTTCCCTCCCCCAACCTTCTCTGAGCCTTCGGGGTCCATATGACCTGGCCATTTAGCCCATGGTATGCAAAAAAGTGCCGCTCAGAGGTAAAACGACCCATCCTCTTACCAACAGCAATTCCAAATTATTTGCATCATTTTTCTCTACTTAACATTTTCCTGCAAAGTTTCCCTCCCCCTTTTTTTTCTACTCTCCATCTTTCTTCCATGAAAACTTCAGTTTGCCCTGAAATCTTAGCCTTCTTCAGTGCAAAAATTCCTTACCCTATGATAACCACAAAAGAGCTGTTTATTTTTTGTTCTATTTCACTCTCTACATAATCATACTCGCGCTACTAAAACACACTAATCCTATGCCATGGGCGCCTGCAAGAGTTTCTATGGGGAATAGAATCTAAAGGTTTTCAATTTTGAAGAATCATTATTAATATCGTCATTTTTCGTACCTCTACAAATTTGATCTGCCTAAGAATATTGTCCCTACTCTAGGGGACGCCTTTGGACTTGGAAAGGCCCCCGTCCGTAGGATGGGATGTTAATCCGTGGGGCTCAGGGTGCAGGAAAGCCATACTCCGTGTACGTAAAAGATCACGCTGGATGACTTTGACGGGAGACTTCCATCTGTCTTGTAACAGCTATCTAGTGGATCCACTTCCCCGACTGGGGCGGGGTGGCGCAGTCGGTAGCGTGCCAGGCTCGTAATCGGTAGTTCCCAGGTTCGAGTTCCAGCTGGGTCAGCGTTGAGATTTATCTCCGCAAAAATTCCCCGCCCTGCCCACGGTCAGTAGGGGACACCGGTGGGCTTGGAAAGGCCGCCGTCCATCGGATGGGACGTTAAGCCGTGGCCCCGTGTGCGGGAGAGCCATACCCTGTGCACGTTAAAGAACACGCTGGATGGCCTTGACGGGAGGCTACCATCTGTCTCCCAACAGCTGTTCCAGTGGGTCCCCTCCCCCAACCTTCTCTGAGCCTTCGGGGTCCATGTGACCTGGCCATTTAGCCCGTGGTGTGCAAAAAAGTGCCGCTCAGAGGTAAAACAACCAACCCAACCTGTGCTCGTTAAAGAACACGCTGGATGGCTTTGACGGGAGGCAGCCATCTGTCTTCCAAGGGTGTCCAGTGGGTCCCCTCCTCCAATCTTCTCTGAATCATTGGGGTCTTTGTGACCCTGCCATTTAACCCATTACGTTCAAAACGTGCTGCTCAGAGCTAAAACAACAGAATTACAAAAGCTAATTTAATAGAATTGCAAAAATTACCTTTTGACAAATCCACAAACAAATTGCAAACGAACATCAATAGGAAGACAGGCAAAAGTTCATTTTGTTTCTAAGAACCATCTGCTGGCCAATTTCAAAAGCTTACGATACTTTTATTGCCGAATTTATTTACCAACGTCTGAAGCTAAAGTCGTCGTATGGCACTGTTGGAGGCTTACAATCAAAAACCATCGTTAACAATCATCAGTGCGTAATTCGGATTCGCCAGAAATGCAGTTTGAAACAATCACTCTTAAAGGTTGTACTGCTCAGTCTTAGCCAACCATTTGTCCTTATTAACGCTAAAAGCATTGCTTAATGCAACACACAAAAAAATTGTCGAAACTAGACAATACATCCATCTTAAAACTGCAACAGCGAAGTCCTTTTTTTTTTCGTCATAGATATACATGTTCAAATTGTTATGCCAAACATCTCTTTTTCTATCAACTAATTATTATGGTCTGTAGATAATTATTGTTCGAACAATGTTATCAATGGATCTCTATGATACAACAAATAACCGTGACAACGAATGGGCTTCTACCTCTGTTGGGATCGCACCACCACAATTAAAACAAGAATGAACAGCCTGCCCATGTGCAGCTCTAGCCGGAACAATGACAACATTATTCTGTGAGAATGAACTAAATAATCTTTTTTAACTTCGCGGTTAAGAGTTAACCGTGCCCGGTTTATTTAATGCTCAAGTGTGGCTTTTGGAACAGTCTCAAGTCTCTGTGTTAACTGGTTAAAATTCCTTGGTTGCCTTCATGTATTGAATACCAAGTAAGGCGCAAATGCTGTGCTGGCTTTTGTCGTAGTGTGTGGTGGAATTTAAAAGCTTTTGTCTCCATTTATTTGCTTTTGAACAGTTCCTGTGTCGTCTCGTCAACATCACTTGACTACGGTTGCGGTTTTTTTTCTTATTTTATTTTTGTCTTCCTAGCCCACTTATTCATAATGGTCGTTAATATCATTACGATAATGCTAACTGATAACAACAGTGGATCGCATATGATTGATAGACTTTGTGGCATTTAATTAATACACATTTCCTGATTTTCAGGTTTTGGGTTGTTTTACCTCTGAGCGGCACTTTTTTTGCACACCATGGGCTAAATGGCCAGGTCACATGGACCCCGAAGGCTCAGAGAAGGTTGGGGGAAGGGACAACTGGAACAGCTGTTGGGAGACAGATGGTAGCCTCCCGTCAAGGCCATCCAGCGTGTTCTTTAACGTGCACAAGGTATGTCTCTCCCGAACACGCGACCACGGCTTAACATCCCATCCGACGGACGGCGGCCTTTCCAAGCCCATCGGTGTCCCCTACTGACCATGGGCAGGGCGGGGAATTTTGCGGAGATAAATCTCAACGCTGACCCAGCTGGGACTCGAACCTGGGAACTACAGATTACGAGCCTGGCGCGCTACCGACTGAGCCACCCCCGCCCCTATACTGATTGTATGATACATTTGTATCATCATCATATATTCCTCAAGCATCAATTAAAACATTCATGTAAACTTTTGTTTTGGGTAGGAGGTGCTTGATCCCCGAACTCCAAAAGTAGTGTAATATTGTAAATAATATATAAAAAAATAATAATATATACCCCCTCAAGCAGCTGCTTGTCACAGAGGTCTGACAGGAGCCTGTCAGTTTATATGCCACAGTAAAAGATCTGAGAGGATAGTAGGACCTCAACAGAAAATAACACGAACATCCATGCCTTACCCGGGGCTCGAACCCAGGTCCCATAAAATAAATAAATCAGTTCCGATAGCAGTCCCATGGCCAAGTGGTTAGCGCACTTGGCTACTAATCAAAGAGACCTGGAATCGAGCCTCGGGTCGAACAGATGTTTGTGTTGTTTTTCTGATGAGGTTCTGTCATCTTCACAGACTCCTAATGTGGCGTATAAACTGACAGCCTCCTGTCAGATCGATGTGGCAAGCAGCTGCTTGAGGGGTATTTATTTTTTATATATATTATCATAAATAAAAAGCCGCTGAGTTACAAAAAATAAAACATGCGGAGATAACACTTCTAATGTCCATGGGTGATCCAATAATAAAATTATTTCTATATATAAATCGGTTTAACAAGGGTATAAATAACGAAATTCTGTGTTTCGTTATTTGAATATCGTGAATAACGAAATTCTGCGTTTCGTTACTTAAATAGTGCGAATAGCGAAATTCTGCGTTTCGTTATTTGAATAGTGCGAATAGCGAAATTCTGCGTTTCGTTATTTGAATAGTGCGAAGAGCGAAATTCTGCGTTTCGTTATTTGAATAGTGCGAATAGTGAAATTCTGTGTTTCACTTTTAGAATAGTGTCAATAAGGAGATCTGGGTTTTTTAGTTGAAACGGGGTAAACAGGAATTTTTTTTTGTTTCATTGTTCGAACAGTATAAATTGGGAAATTCTGTTTCATTTTTGGAACAGTGTTAATAAGAAAATTCTGTATTTCTTTGTTGAAACTGGATAAATAGGGAAATTCTGTATTTCATTGTTGGAGCACTGTAAATAAAGAAATTCCGTGTTTCATTGTTGAAGCACTGTAAACAAGGAAATTCTGTGTTTCATTGTTGGAGCACTGTAAAAAGGAAATTTTGTGCTTCATTGTTGGAGCACTCTAAACAAGGAAATTCTGTGTTTCATTGTCGGAGCACTATAAACAAGGAAATTCTGTGTTTCATTGTTGAAGCACTGTAAATAAGGAAGTTCTGTGTTTCATTGTTGAAGCACTATGAATAAGGAAATTCTGTGCTTCATTGTTGGAGCACTGTAAAAAGAAATTTTGTGCTTCATTGTTGGAGCACTGTAAATAAGGAAATTCTGTGCTTCATTGTTGGAGCACTATGAATAAGGAAATTCTGTGCTTCATTGTTGGAGCACTGTGAATAAGGAAATTCTGTGCTTCATTGTTGGAGCACTGTGAATAAGGAAATTCTGTGCTTCATTGTTGGAGCACTGTGAATAAGGAAATTCTGTGCTTCATTGTTGGAGCACTGTGAATAAGGAAATTCTGTGCTTCATTGTTGGAGCACTGTGAATAAGGAAATTCTGTGCTTCATTGTTGGAGCACTGTGAATAAGGAAATTCTGTGCTTCATTGTTGGAGCACTGTGAATAAGGAAATTCTGTGCTTCATTGTTGGAGCACTGTGAATAAGGAAATTCTGTGCTTCATTGTTGGAGCACTGTGAATAAGGAAATTCTGTGCTTCATTGTTGGAGCACTGTGAATAAGGAAATTCTGTGCTTCATTGTTGGAGCACTGTGAATAAGGAAATTCTGTGCTTCATTGTTGGAGCACTGTGAATAAGGAAATTCTGTGCTTCATTGTTGGAGCACTGTGAATAAGGAAATTCTGTGCTTCATTGTTGGAGCACTGTGAATAAGGAAATTCTGTGCTTCATTGTTGGAGCACTGTGAATAAGGAAATTCTGTGCTTCATTGTTGGATCACTGTGAATAAGGAAATTCTGTGCTTCATTGTTGGAGCACTGTAAATAAGGAAATTCTGTGTTTCATTGTCTAAAGAGTATTAACAAGGAAATTAGATATTCATCGTTGAAACGATGTAAATTAGGAAATTCCGTGTTTCGTTGTTGTAACAATATATGCATAAGAAAATCTTGAGTTTAATTGTAATTTTGATTTTAATTCATAGAGAAATTCTTAGTTTCGTGTTTGGAACAATGCACATAAGGAGATTGCTTACATTATTTTAATAATGAAAATCGTAATCAAATTCGATGTTACACAGTTTAAACAATATGTTCGTCTTTTTGCATTATGATTTTTATATCAAAATTCAAAACTTTTGACCTTTCACCGGTCCTTTAAACAACATTTCGTCGTCAGTGTTTGTCTTATATTTTGCAAGTTACTTTGTCTACTTAATTTCACCTCTGTTTGGTAAAAACAGCATTTTCTCTTTGAATATCCTTGCACAATGAGATTATGCACTCAGACACCTTATTTATGACCAAATAAAGACCCTTTTTGAAGCCAATAAAATCTGCGCATCTCCTGAAGTCATTTCCTATTCTTTCCTAGAAGTCATTTCTTCCAAAGTGCTCATTACAGCTCATCGGCGCTGTGCTAAAGCGGCCGATATATTATGACTCTCATCCCTTCTTAACAGGGCCATAAAAATATCAACTTTGCCTTTTATTTGAATTCTAAAGAGCCCTTTGTTATAACTTCTGGTGGTAATATTAGTACGTGTCTTTTTTGGGAGTGATGAAAACGCAGAATTATCTCTAAAGCACCCAGAGCATTTGCGAATGGAGTAAACACTGCACCCATTTCGAATGATTAACTTTAAACTGTTAGCAGAACAATGAAGTAATTTCTGTGTCTCTGTAATAATTCCTTTGCTGACAATGGAATTTTTTTTTGCATTAGTTGATGAGGCGATATCGTAAACTTGTCTTCGTGATATAAATAAGTTGTGGGTTGGGTTGTTTTACCTCTGAACGGCACTTTTTTGCACACCATGGGCTAAATGGCCAGGTCACGTGGACCCCAAAGACTCAGAGAAGGTTGGGGGAGGGGACAAACTGGAACAGCTGTTGGGAGACAGATGGTAACCTCCCGTCAAGGCCATCCAGCGTGTTCTTTAATGTTGGGTTGTTTTACCTCTGAGCGGCACTTTTTTGCACACCATGGGCTAAATGGCCAGGTCACGTGGACCCCAAAGACTCAGAGAAGGTTGGGGGAGGGGACCCACTGGAACAGCTGTTGGGAGACAGATGGTAGCCTCCCGTCAAGGCCATCCAGCGTGTTCTTTAACGTTGAGTTGTTTTACCTCTGAGCGGCACTTTCTTGCACACCATGGGCTAAATGGCCAGGTCACATGGACCCCGAAGGCTCAGAGAAGGTTGGGGGAGGGGACCCACTGGAACAGCTGTTGGGAGACAGATGGTAGCGTCCCGTCAAGGCCATCCAGCGTGTTCTTTAACGTTGGGTTGTTTTACCTCTGAGCGGCACTTTTTTGCACACCATGGGCTAAATGGCCAGGTCACGTGGACCCCAAAGACTCAGAGAAGGTTGGGGGAGGGGACCCACTGGAACAGCTGTTGGGAGACAGATGGTAGTCTCCCGTCAAGGCCATCCAGCGTGTTCTTTAACGTGCACAGGGTATGGCTCTCCCGCACACGGGGCCACGGCTTAACGTCCCATCCGACGGACGGTGGCCTTTCCAAGCCCATCGGTGTCCCCTACTGACCGTGGGCAGGGCGGGGAATTTTGCGGAGATAAATCTCAACGCTGACCCAGCTGGGACTCGAACCTGGGAACTACAGATTATGAGCTTGGCGCGCTACAGACTGAGCCACCCCCGCCCCTATTGCTTTGCTGACAATGGAATTTTTTTTGCATTAGTTGACGAGGCGATATCCTAAACTTGTCTTCGTGATATAAATAAGAGACCAATTTATGTTTCTTTTAAAAAATATTTTCAGTTTGAAATCGTGGATGAGGAAATTACCTAGGGAATATTTTCCGTTAGTGTTTTAAGTGATGAAAAGAATTTTTGGAAGTAAATAATCCTTCTCCATATTCGGAAACATTTTGTCAGTGCGGGATTCAGTGCAGCTTAACAATGAGTGATGTAACAGTCCCATTGACAGAGCTACTAACTTGTTTGGTTGCGGATCTAAGAGACCTGGGTTCGAATCCCGAGTAAAGAATGGATGGCTCCTTTTCTACTGAGGTCACATCTTCCTTATGAATCTGAGGTGGGGGTGACTCAGTCAGTAGCGCGCCATGCTCTAATCTGCAGTTCCCAGGTTCGAGTCCCCACTGGTTCAGCAGTGAGATTTATCTCCGCAAAATTCCCCGCCCTGCCCACGGTCAGTAGGGGACACCGATGGGCTTGGAAAGACCGCCGTCCGTCGGATGGGACGTTAAGCCGTGGCCCCGTGTGCGGGAGAGACATACCTTGTGCACGTTAAAGAACACGCTGGATGGCCTTGACGGGATACTACCATCTGTCTCCCAACAGCTGTTCCAGTGGATCCCCTCCCCCAACTTTCTCTGACACTTCGGAGTCCTTGTGACCTGACCATTTAGTCCATGGTGTGCAAAAAAGTGCCGCTCACAAGTAAAACAACCTACCAACCTTACGAATCTTTTACATGGCATATTATGGGCAAGACCTGTCAGATATCTGACAGAATAAATACTAATAGACACGAACCGAACCCAGGGGCGGATCCACTAAATGTATTTACAGAGGGCGATAAATGAGGTAGGCCTCCTTTTCGAATTGAAAGATCCGCTGGCGAAAAAATGGATTTCGCAACTTTACTAGGCCTTTTTGCCGTGAAACAGCATATTCTTTTCCTAATTTTTTTCTTTTTTTTGGGGGGGGGGGGGACACAAAAGCAATTTAATAAAATAAGATATCACCATCCCTCGATTTACACGGTATATAGGTTTCTTACACTTTACATAGGTTTAGTGTATATCGAAACCTTACAAATCAAGACTTATGGGGGAAAATGGGGATTGGATCCGAAAAAAATCCTTCTCATGAATGAAACGTACATTGAAAGTTTTATTTAAACATATTTATCTCAAATACCTATCTCTGATTATCAATCTCACATCTGATTTTGTTATCAATAGAAGAAACTGAGTCATTATATTTACCTATCTCATTCCTGTCAGACACATTATTAAAGCTGCAAGAACTAGAAATAGACGTCAACTAAAGTCGAGCATTCTTGTGTACAGTCGCTCGAAAAAAGTATTCGAACACTACGGTTGATTACAGAATTCAGAAAAAATATCTGGCAAAGATTTTTTTAGAAATTAGTGATCTGGCAACCTTCGTGTCACGTGATTACAGAATTCAGGAAAAATATCTGGAGCGTGTACAGCAACTGTACACACTCCAGTTACCGTTCACAGCAAACTTGAGCGTGTGCAGTTACTGCACACGCTCCAGTTTGCTCTGAACGGTAACTGCACACGCTCAATATTTCCGTGAGTGAGCCCACACGATCTAGTATCAAAATAATATGAACACCTAGAGTCGCTCAAAAAATATCCGAACACTATGGTTGATTACAGAATTTGGAAAAAATATCTGGCAACGATTTTTTTTTTTTAGAAATTAGTGATCTGGCAACCTTCGTGTCACGTGACGTCTTCGTCTCCCTGAATCCTTTGGAAAATATCAATTCTTCCATTTCCTGAATCCTTCGAAACAATAACAATAATCCTGCCTTTCTCCGAATCCTTTGGAACAATAACAACAACTCTTCCATTCCCTGAATCCTTTGAAACAATAACAACAATCCTGCCTTTCTCCGAATCCTTTGAAACAATAAAAACAACTCTTCCATTCCCCGATTCCTTTGAAACAATAACAACAATCCTTCCTTTCTCCGAATCCTTTGAACAATAACAACAACTCTTCCATTCCCCGATTCCTTTGAAACAATAACAATAATCCTGCCTTTCTCCGAATCCTTTGAAACAATAACAACTCTTCCATTCCCTGAATCCTTTGAAACAATAACAACAATCCTGCCTTTCTCCGAATCCTTTGAAACAATAAAAACAACTCTTCCATTCCCCGATTCCTTTGAAACAATAACAACAATCCTTCCTTTCTCCGAATCCTTTGGAACAATAACAACAACTCTTCCATTCCCCGATTCCTTTGAAACAATAACAATAATCCTGCCTTTCTCCGAATCCTTTGAAACAATAACAACTCTTCCATTCCCTGAATCCTTTGAAACAATAACAACGATCCTGCCTTTCGCCGAATCCTTTGAAACAATAATAACTCTTCCATTCCCTGAATCCTTTGGAACAATAACAACAACTCTTCCATTCCCCGATTCCTTTGACACAATAACAACAATCCTGCCTTTCTCCGAATCCTTTGGAACAATAACAACAACTCTTCCATTCCCCGATTCCTTTGAAACAATAACAACGATCCTGCCTTTCGCCGAATCCTTTGAAACAATAACAACTCTTCCATTCCCTGAATCCCTTGAAACAATAACAACTCTTCCATTTCCCGATTCCTTTGAAACAATAACAACAATCCTGTTTTTCTCCGAATCCTTTGGAACAATAACAACAACTCTTCCATTCCCTGAATCCTTTAAAACAATAACAACAACGCTTCCATTCCCCGATTTCTTTGAAACAATAACAACAATCCTGCCTTTCTCCGAATCCTTTGGAACAATAACAACAACTCTTCTATTCCTTGAATCCTTTGAAAAATAACAACTTTTCCATTCCCCGATTCCTTTGAAACAATAACAACAATCCTGCCTTTCTCCGAATCCTTTGGAACAATAACAACGCTGCCATTCTCCGAACACTTTGGAACAATAACAACAACCCTGCTGTCTTCAGAATTCTTGGAAATAACAAAACTCTGCCCTGCTTTATACCTTTCGAAACAATAGGAACAATCCTGAAATTTTTTTTAACCTTTTGAAACAATAGTAACGATCCATCCCTGCTCTGATCCCTTGGTATCCTTATCATCTGACCATTAATCCAGTTTGTGAGAAATAAAAATATTGCTCAGAGATGAAAAAAAACAACAACTCAGAGCCGTCGCGCAACTAAATCATATATCATTATCATTTGTTAAGGAAATCGTCCTTACAAATTCGTCTCTAAATCCTTCCCTAATCCGTCTTTTTGACAGAGACTGTCTGCCCCATAAACACCATTCAGAGACGGAAAACAACTCCTTTGAGCGATAAATTACAACCGGAGTCGCTCTCATCTTCTTGGAGAGAGAAAGAAAGAGGGACTAGCCCCTTTCCTTGCACCCAAGAATTTCGATTCCTTGAGCCCAGACAGACAATACGACGTGCCCAGTAGGACGCGTTTGGAAAATTCCGCCGGGGAAATTCAGCGAGGACCACCCAAAAGATCAAGGGCAACTAGGAGTGTGTGAGCCGTGTGTCACATAAGCCAAATAACAAACAATACGAAAACCGACGTCGCCTTGTCTTGTGGCGTTGCTGTTGCGTCCCTTGATAATGAGGTCGACCGTGCGATGTTGCGTTTGTTGGACACGTGACCATTGTTGAATTGGCACGCTTCCTTGACACTCGAGTTCAGCTCGAGGAGTGAATAAGACAAATTAAAATGGCGAAAAGGGAGAACTGCCCAGTAAAGGCTTCTAATAATTTACTTTCAACCCACACGTATTTCCTTTCGACGACTTTAAATCATGAACAAAGACGCTCATTTGCAAAATGTATTTAAAAAATAAAAGATGTTTTTGGAGCATTTCCTTTCAGTTTGTTTTCTATTCCGATATTCCATTTAAATGTAGAAAAGTTCCGAGAATGGGATTTATTTTATTTATTTCTTTTTTGTTTCGTTTTGTTGTGTCGTTCGTGCTTTTGATAACTTGTAAAAAAAAAAGATAAAAGGGTCACAGAAGCAATCACGTTCGCAAGAAACTGGCTTTTTCTGCAGGTAAAATGCCAGCTATTATTTTATGCTCGAGAATTATTTTTAACTGTCCTCTTTATGTAGGTTCACCACCCGTTGTGGTGTGTTCGAGACGGCCGAGATTTTGTTTTACATGTAATGAACTCCGAGAATTTCTTTTATGAAGTTGTTATACTCTACAAAAAAAATAAAAATAAATACCCCCTCTAGCAGCTGCTTGCCACAGAAGTCTGACAGGAGCCTGTCAGTTTATATGCCATAGTAGAAGGTCTGAGAGGATGGCAAGACAAACAGCCATGCCTTACCCGGGACTCGAATCCAGGTCCCTTAGATCAGTAACCAAGCGTGCTAACCACTCGGCCATGGGACGGCTAAAAAATTGCCAACTGCACGCGTGGTGGTCACCTTCTCAAGTACTGACCGCGCCCAAAGTTGCTTAACTTCGGGGATCAGACGAGAATCGGTTGCCTACGGTCAGTAGGGGACACCGATGGGCTTGGAAAGGCCGCCGTCCGTCGGGTGGGACGTTAAGCTGTGGCCCCGTGTGCGGGAGAGACATACCCTATGCACGTTAAAGAACACGCTGGATGGCCTTGACGGGAGGCTACCATCTGTCTCCCAACAGCTATTTCAGTGGGTCTCCTCCCCCAACCTTCACTGAGCCTTCGGGGTTCATGTGACCCGGCCATTTAGCCCATTGTGTGCAAAAAAGTGCCGCTCAGAGGTAAAACAACCCAACCCAACGAGAACCGGTGCTTTGAGCTTGGTATGGCCGTTGACGAAAAATAAATACCTCCTCAAGCAGCTGCTTGCCACAGAGGTCTGACAGGAGCCTGTCAGTTTAATACGCCATAGTAGAAGGTCTGAGAGGATGGCAGGACCTCAGCAGAAAAACAGCACAGACATCCATGCCTTACCCAGGGCTCGAACCCAGGTCCCGTAAATCAGTAGCCAAGCGTGCTAACCACTCGGCCACGGGACGACTATACATTTGAAAAAGGTGGATAAAATTATGTCCGTTTGTTTTCCAGGAAAAAGCATTTTGTTGGCGTTTGGACGTGGAAAGCAGAAATGCATTTTGTTAGTAAACAACGGATTTTTAATCATTTGTTGCCATTTCATTTTTACTATACGACTGATCTGAAATTTTGGCTTTGTTTCTGCAGCCTTGTGTGTGTATGTGGGATTGGGTTGTTTGTTGGGTTGTTTTACCTCTGAGCTGCACTTTTTTGCACACCATGGGCTAAATGGCCAGGTCACATGAACCCCGTAATCTCAGAGAAGGTTGGGGGAGGGGACACACTGGAACAGCTTTGGGAGACAGATGGTAGCCTCCCATCAAGCCCATCCAGCGTGTTCTTTAACGTGCACAGGGTATGGCTCTCCCGCACACCGGTTGGGTTGTTTTACCTCTGAGCGGCACTTTCTTGCACACCATGGGCTAAATATCCAGGTCACATGAACCCAGTAGGCTCAGAGAAGGTTGGGGGAGGGAACCCACTGGAACAGCTGTTGGGAGACAGATGGTAGCCTCCCGTCAAGGCCATCCAGCGTGTTCTTTAACGTGCACAGGGTATGGCTCTCCCGCACACGGGGCCACGGCTTAACGTCCCATCCGACGGACGGCGGCCTTTCCAAGCCCATCGGTGTCCCCTACTGACCATGGGCAGGGCGGGGAATTTTGCGGAGATAAATCTCAACGCTCACCTAGCTGGGACTAGAACCTGGGAACTACAAATTACGAGCCTGGCGCGCTACCGACTGAGCCACCTCCGCCCCTGTATGTGGGGTGGGGGGAGGGGTCTGAGAGGTCATAAGTTGTTGAAAGATTTAGGTTTAAATAAGCGATGTCGAAAAGGGTTAGTCTTAATATTTTGATCTAGTGGATGCGTTTGCAGAAGTAGCGGTATTTAAGTGATACTGAGAAGTGGACAGAGACTAAGCTTCATACGTAATTGAAGAGCAAGTATTATCTACTGCCCTTTTGTCAACTGAGTCCATACCTGGTCTATTGGGGTAGCTGACTTCTAAACCAGGGGGCATGTCACTGTGCATATTTGTAACTTTTGAGTGTTTTATGAAAAGCAAGGACAAGTCAATAGAGCTTGTAAGTCTCCGTCTTTTTGTAGGGGAGAACTTCCATTTCAGAAAAAAGGAAATAATCACTCTCCTTTCGCAAACAGAGTCACTCTCTCTTCACTAACTGAGCCACTCTCCCTTCGCCAAATGAGTCACTGTCACTTCATCAGTTGAGCCCATCTTCCTGAGCCAACTGAGTCACTCTCCTTTCACCAATTAAGTCACTCTTTCTTTGCCAAACGAGTCATTTTTCTTTCACCAACCGACTCACTCTCGTCTTCACCAATTCCCCAAATCTTCATCAAATGAGTCACTTTCCCTTCATCAGTTAAACCTATCTTTCTGAGTCAATTGAGTCACTCTCCGTTCGCAAACAGAGTCACTCTCTCTTCACTAACTGAGGCACTCTCCCTTCGCCAAATGAGTCACTCTCCCTTCATCAGTTGAGCCCATCTTTCTGAGTAAAATGAGTCACTCTCTGTTCACTAACTGAGCCACTCTCCCTTCGCCAAATGAGTCACTGTCACTTCATCAGTTGAGCCGCGCTTCCTGAGCCAACTGAGTCACTCTCCCTTTCGCCAAATG
This sequence comes from Ryuthela nishihirai, assembly GCA_038380435.1. Taxonomy (NCBI): domain Eukaryota; kingdom Metazoa; phylum Arthropoda; class Arachnida; order Araneae; family Heptathelidae; genus Ryuthela; species Ryuthela nishihirai. The sequence goes on along the minus strand of JAWZYU010000003.1, from coordinate 21,332,912 downwards.
AGTCACTCTCCTTTCACCAATTAAGTCACTCTTTCTTCGCCAAACGAATCATTTTTCTTTCACCAACCGACTCACTCTCGTCTTCACCAATTCGCCAAATCTTCATCAAATGAGTCACTGTCCCTTCATCAGTTGAGCCCATCTTCCTGAGCCAATTGAGTCACTCTCTGTTCACTAACTGAGTCGCTCTCCCTTTCGCCATATGAGTCACTCTCTTTTCACCAATTAAGCCGCTCTTTCTTCGCCAAACGAGTCATTTTTCTTTCACCAACCGACTCACTCTCGTCTTCACCAATTCGCCAAATCTTCATCAAATGAGTCACTGTCCCTTCATCAGTTGAGCCCATCTTCCTGAGCCAATTGAGTCACTCTCTGTTCACTAACTGAGTCGCTCTCCCTTTCGCCATATGAGTCACTCTCTTTTCACCAATTAAGCCGCTCTTTCTTCGCCAAACGAGTCATTTTTCTTTCACCAACCGACTCATTTTTGTCTTCACCAATTCGCCAAATGAGTCACTGTCCCTTCATCAGTTGAGCCGCTCTTCATACGCCAATTGAGTCACTCTCCTTTCGCCAACCGAATCACTCTCTCTTCACTAACTGAGTTACTCTCCCTTCGCAAAATGAGACACTCTCCCTTCATCAATTGAGCCACTCTCCCTTCCAACTGAATCACTCTCTCTTCACTAACTGAGTTACTCTCCCTTCGCAAAATGAGACACTCTCCCTTCGCAAAATGAGACACTCTCCCTTCATCAATTGAGCCACTCTCCCTTTGCCAACTGAATCACTCTCTCTTCACTAACTGAGTTACTCTCCCTTCGCAAAATGAGACACTCTCCCTTCGCAAAATGAGACACTCTCCCTTCATCAATTGAGCCACTCTCCCTTTGCCAACTGAATCACTCTCTCTTCACTAACTGAGTTACTCTCCCTTCGCAAAATGAGACACTCTCCCTTCGCAAAATGAGACACTCTCCCTTCATCAATTGAGCCACTCTCCCTTTGCCAACTGAATCACTTTCTCTTCACTAACTGAGTTACTCTCCCTTCGCAAAATGAGACACTCTCCCTTCGCAAAATGAGACACTCTCCCTTCATCAATTGAGCCACTCTCCCTTTGCCAACTGAATCACTCTCTCTTCACTAACTGAGTTACTCTCCCTTCGCAAAATGAGACACTCTCCCTTCGCAAAATGAGACACTCTCCCTTCATCAATTGAGCCACTCTCCCTTTGCCAACTGAATCACTTTCTCTTCACTAACTGAGTTACTCTCCCTTCGCAAAATGAGACACTCTCCCTTCGCAAAATGAGACACTCTCCCTTCATCAATTGAGCCACTCTCCCTTTGCCAACTGAATCACTCTCTCTTCACTAACTGAGTTACTCTCCCTTCGCAAAATGAGACACTCTCCCTTCGCAAAATGAGACACTCTCCCTTCATCAATTGAGCCACTCTCCCTTCCAACTGAATCACTCTCTCTTCACTAACTGAGTTACTCTCCCTTCGCAAAATGAGACACTCTCCCTTCGCAAAATGAGACACTCTCCCTTCATCAATTGAGCCACTCTCCCTTTGCCAACTGAATCACTCTCTCTTCACTAACTGAGTTACTCTCCCTTCGCAAAATGAGACACTCTCCCTTCGCAAAATGAGACACTCTCCCTTCATCAATTGAGCCACTCTCCCTTTGCCAACTGAATCACTTTCTCTTCACTAACTGAGTTACTCTCCCTTCGCAAAATGAGACACTCTCCCTTCGCAAAATGAGACACTCTCCCTTCATCAATTGAGCCACTCTCCCTTTGCCAACTGAATCACTCTCTCTTCACTAACTGAGTTACTCTCCCTTCGCAAAATGAGACACTCTCCCTTCGCAAAATGAGACACTCTCCCTTCATCAATTGAGCCACTCTCCCTTTGCCAACTGAATCACTTTCTCTTCACTAACTGAGTTACTCTCCCTTCGCAAAATGAGACACTCTCCCTTCGCAAAATGAGACACTCTCCCTTCATCAATTGAGCCACTCTCCCTTTGCCAACTGAATCACTCTCTCTTCACTAACTGAGTTACTCTCCCTTCGCAAAATGAGACACTCTCCCTTCGCAAAATGAGACACTCTCCCTTCATCAATTGAGCCACTCTCCCTTTGCCAACTGAATCACTCTCTCTTCACTAACTGAGTTACTCTCCCTTCGCAAAATGAGACACTCTCCCTTCATCAATTGAGCCACTCTCCCTTCCAACTGAATCACTCTCTCTTCACTAACTGAGTTACTCTCCCTTCGCAAAATGAGACACTCTCCCTTCGCAAAATGAGACACTCTCCCTTCATCAATTGAGCCACTCTCCCTTCCAACTGAATCACTCTCTCTTCACTAACTGAGTTACTCTCCCTTCGCAAAATGAGACACTCTCCCTTCGCAAAATGAGACACTCTCCCTTCATCAATTGAGCCACTCTCCCTTTGCCAACTGAATCACTCTCTCTTCACTAACTGAGTTACTCTCCCTTCGCAAAATGAGACACTCTCCCTTCGCAAAATGAGACACTCTCCCTTCATCAATTGAGCCACTCTCCCTTTGCCAACTGAATCACTCTCTCTTCACTAACTGAGTTACTCTCCCTTCGCAAAATGAGACACTCTCCCTTCGCAAAATGAGACACTCTCCCTTCATCAATTGAGCCACTCTCCCTTTGCCAACTGAATCACTTTCTCTTCACTAACTGAGTTACTCTCCCTTCGCAAAATGAGACACTCTCCCTTCGCAAAATGAGACACTCTCCCTTCATCAATTGAGCCACTCTCCCTTTGCCAACTGAATCACTCTCTCTTCACTAACTGAGTTACTCTCCCTTCGCAAAATGAGACACTCTCCCTTCGCAAAATGAGACACTCTCCCTTCATCAATTGAGCCACTCTCCCTTTGCCAACTGAATCACTTTCTCTTCACTAACTGAGTTACTCTCCCTTCGCAAAATGAGACACTCTCCCTTCGCAAAATGAGACACTCTCCCTTCATCAATTGAGCCACTCTCCCTTTGCCAACTGAATCACTCTCTCTTCACTAACTGAGTTACTCTCCCTTCGCAAAATGAGACACTCTCCCTTCGCAAAATGAGACACTCTCCCTTCATCAATTGAGCCACTCTCCCTTTGCCAACTGAATCACTTTCTCTTCACTAACTGAGTTACTCTCCCTTCGCAAAATGAGACACTCTCCCTTCGCAAAATGAGACACTCTCCCTTCATCAATTGAGCCACTCTCCCTTTGCCAACTGAATCACTCTCTCTTCACTAACTGAGTTACTCTCCCTTCGCAAAATGAGACACTCTCCCTTCGCAAAATGAGACACTCTCCCTTCATCAATTGAGCCACTCTCCCTTTGCCAACTGAATCACTCTCTCTTCACTAACTGAGTTACTCTCCCTTCGCAAAATGAGACACTCTCCCTTCATCAATTGAGCCACTCTCCCTTCCAACTGAATCACTCTCTCTTCACTAACTGAGTTACTCTCCCTTCGCAAAATGAGACACTCTCCCTTCGCAAAATGAGACACTCTCCCTTCATCAATTGAGCCACTCTCCCTTCCAACTGAATCACTCTCTCTTCACTAACTGAGTTACTCTCCCTTCGCAAAATGAGACACTCTCCCTTCGCAAAATGAGACACTCTCCCTTCATCAATTGAGCCACTCTCCCTTTGCCAACTGAATCACTCTCTCTTCACTAACTGAGTTACTCTCCCTTCGCAAAATGAGACACTCTCCCTTCGCAAAATGAGACACTCTCCCTTCATCAATTGAGCCACTCTCCCTTTGCCAACTGAATCACTTTCTCTTCACTAACTGAGTTACTCTCCCTTCGCAAAATGAGACACTCTCCCTTCGCAAAATGAGACACTCTCCCTTCATCAATTGAGCCACTCTCCCTTTGCCAACTGAATCACTCTCTCTTCACTAACTGAGTTACTCTCCCTTCGCAAAATGAGACACTCTCCCTTCCAACTGAATCACTCTCTCTTCACTAACTGAGTTACTCTCCCTTCGCAAAATGAGACACTCTCCCTTCGCAAAATGAGACACTCTCCCTTCATCAATTGAGCCACTCTCCCTTCCAACTGAATCACTCTCTCTTCACTAACTGAGTTACTCTCCCTTCGCAAAATGAGACACTCTCCCTTCGCAAAATGAGACACTCTCCCTTCATCAATTGAGCCACTCTCCCTTCCAACTGAATCACTCTCTCTTCACTAACTGAGTTACTCTCCCTTCGCAAAATGAGACACTCTCCCTTCGCAAAATGAGACACTCTCCCTTCATCAATTGAGCCACTCTCCCTTTGCCAACTGAATCACTCTCTCTTCACTAACTGAGTTACTCTCCCTTCGCAAAATGAGACACTCTCCCTTCGCAAAATGAGACACTCTCCCTTCATCAATTGAGCCACTCTCCCTTCCAACTGAATCACTCTCTCTTCACTAACTGAGTTACTCTCCCTTCGCAAAATGAGACACTCTCCCTTCATCAATTGAGCCACTCTCCCTTTGCCAACTGAATCACTCTCTCTTCACTAACTGAGTTACTCTCCCTTCGCAAAATGAGACACTCTCCCTTCGCAAAATGAGACACTCTCCCTTCATCAATTGAGCCACTCTCCCTTCCAACTGAATCACTCTCTCTTCACTAACTGAGTTACTCTCCCTTCGCAAAATGAGACACTCTCCCTTCGCAAAATGAGACACTCTCCCTTCATCAATTGAGCCACTCTCCCTTCCAACTGAATCACTCTCTCTTCACTAACTGAGTTACTCTCCCTTCGCAAAATGAGACACTCTCCCTTCGCAAAATGAGACACTCTCCCTTCATCAATTGAGCCACTCTCCCTTCCAACTGAATCACTCTCTCTTCACTAACTGAGTTACTCTCCCTTCGCAAAATGAGACACTCTCCCTTCGCAAAATGAGACACTCTCCCTTCATCAATTGAGCCACTCTCCCTTCCAACTGAATCACTCTCTCTTCACTAACTGAGTTACTCTCCCTTCGCAAAATGAGACACTCTCCCTTCGCAAAATGAGACACTCTCCCTTCATCAATTGAGCCACTCTCCCTTTGCCAACTGAATCACTCTCTCTTCACTAACTGAGTTACTCTCCCTTCGCAAAATGAGACACTCTCCCTTCGCAAAATGAGACACTCTCCCTTCATCAATTGAGCCACTCTCCCTTCCAACTGAATCACTCTCTCTTCACTAACTGAGTTACTCTCCCTTCGCAAAATGAGACACTCTCCCTTCGCAAAATGAGACACTCTCCCTTCATCAATTGAGCCACTCTCCCTTCCAACTGAATCACTCTCTCTTCACTAACTGAGTTACTCTCCCTTCGCAAAATGAGACACTCTCCCTTCGCAAAATGAGACACTCTCCCTTCATCAATTGAGCCACTCTCCCTTCCAACTGAATCACTCTCTCTTCACTAACTGAGTTACTCTCCCTTCGCAAAATGAGACACTCTCCCTTCGCAAAATGAGACACTCTCCCTTCATCAATTGAGCCACTCTCCCTTCCAACTGAATCACTCTCTCTTCACTAACTGAGTTACTCTCCCTTCGCAAAATGAGACACTCTCCCTTCGCAAAATGAGACACTCTCCCTTCATCAATTGAGCCACTCTCCCTTCCAACTGAATCACTCTCTCTTCACTAACTGAGTTACTCTCCCTTCGCAAAATGAGACACTCTCCCTTCGCAAAATGAGACACTCTCCCTTCATCAATTGAGCCACTCTCCCTTCCAACTGAATCACTCTCTCTTCACTAACTGAGTTACTCTCCCTTCGCAAAATGAGACACTCTCCCTTCGCAAAATGAGACACTCTCCCTTCATCAATTGAGCCACTCTCCCTTTGCCAACTGAATCACTCTCTCTTCACTAACTGAGTTACTCTCCCTTCGCAAAATGAGACACTCTCCCTTCGCAAAATGAGACACTCTCCCTTCATCAATTGAGCCACTCTCCCTTCCAACTGAATCACTCTCTCTTCACTAACTGAGTTACTCTCCCTTCGCAAAATGAGACACTCTCCCTTCGCAAAATGAGACACTCTCCCTTCATCAATTGAGCCACTCTCCCTTCCAACTGAATCACTTTCTCTTCACTAACTGAGTTACTCTCCCTTCGCAAAATGAGACACTCTCCCTTCGCAAAATGAGACACTCTCCCTTCATCAATTGAGCCACTCTCCCTTTGCCAACTGAATCACTCTCTCTTCACTAACTGAGTTACTCTCCCTTCGCAAAATGAGACACTCTCCCTTCGCAAAATGAGACACTCTCCCTTCATCAATTGAGCCACTCTCCCTTCCAACTGAATCACTCTCTCTTCACTAACTGAGTTACTCTCCCTTCGCAAAATGAGACACTCTCCCTTCGCAAAATGAGACACTCTCCCTTCATCAATTGAGCCACTCTCCCTTCCAACTGAATCACTCTCTCTTCACTAACTGAGTTACTCTCCCTTCGCAAAATGAGACACTCTCCCTTCGCAAAATGAGACACTCTCCCTTCATCAATTGAGCCACTCTCCCTTCCAACTGAATCACTCTCTCTTCACTAACTGAGTTACTCTCCCTTCGCAAAATGAGACACTCTCCCTTCGCAAAATGAGACACTCTCCCTTCATCAATTGAGCCACTCTCCCTTTGCCAACTGAATCACTCTCTCTTCACTAACTGAGTTACTCTCCCTTCGCAAAATGAGACACTCTCCCTTCGCAAAATGAGACACTCTCCCTTCATCAATTGAGCCACTCTCCCTTCCAACTGAATCACTCTCTCTTCACTAACTGAGTTACTCTCCCTTCGCAAAATGAGACACTCTCCCTTCGCAAAATGAGACACTCTCCCTTCATCAATTGAGCCACTCTCCCTTCCAACTGAATCACTCTCTCTTCACTAACTGAGTTACTCTCCCTTCGCAAAATGAGACACTCTCCCTTCGCAAAATGAGACACTCTCCCTTCATCAATTGAGCCACTCTCCCTTCCAACTGAATCACTTTCTCTTCACTAACTGAGTTACTCTCCCTTCGCAAAATGAGACACTCTCCCTTCGCAAAATGAGACACTCTCCCTTCATCAATTGAGCCACTCTCCCTTTGCCAACTGAATCACTCTCTCTTCACTAACTGAGTTACTCTCCCTTCGCAAAATGAGACACTCTCCCTTCATCAATTGAGCCACTCTCCCTTCCAACTGAATCACTCTCTCTTCACTAACTGAGTTACTCTCCCTTCGCAAAATGAGACACTCTCCCTTCATCAATTGAGCCACTCTCCCTTCCAACTGAATCACTCTCTCTTCACTAACTGAGTTACTCTCCCTTCGCAAAATGAGACACTCTCCCTTCGCAAAATGAGACACTCTCCCTTCATCAATTGAGCCACTCTCCCTTTGCCAACTGAATCACTCTCTCTTCACTAACTGAGTTACTCTCCCTTCGCAAAATGAGACACTCTCCCTTCGCAAAATGAGACACTCTCCCTTCATCAATTGAGCCACTCTCCCTTTGCCAACTGAATCACTCTCTCTTCACTAATTGAGTTACTCTCCCTTCGCAAAATGAGACACTCTCCCTTCGCAAAATGAGACACTCTCCCTTCATCAATTGAGCCACTCTCCCTTTGCCAACTGAATCACTCTCTCTTCACTAACTGAGTTACTCTCCCTTCGCAAAATGAGACACTCTCCCTTCGCAAAATGAGACACTCTCCCTTCATCAATTGAGCCACTCTCCCTTTGCCAACTGAATCACTCTCTCTTCACTAATTGAGTTACTCTCCCTTCGCAAAATGAGACACTCTCCCTTCGCAAAATGAGACACTCTCCCTTCATCAATTGAGCCACTCTCCCTTTGCCAACTGAATCACTCTCTCTTCACTAACTGAGTTACTCTCCCTTCGCAAAATGAGACACTCTCCCTTCGCAAAATGAGACACTCTCCCTTCATCAATTGAGCCACTCTCCCTTTGCCAACTGAATCACTCTCTCTTCACTAACTGAGTTACTCTCCCTTCGCAAAATGAGACACTCTCCCTTCATCAATTGAGCCACTCTCCCTTCCAACTGAATCACTCTCTCTTCACTAACTGAGTTACTCTCCCTTCGCAAAATGAGACACTCTCCCTTCGCAAAATGAGACACTCTCCCTTCATCAATTGAGCCACTCTCCCTTTGCCAACTGAATCACTCTCTCTTCACTAACTGAGTTACTCTCCCTTCGCAAAATGAGACACTCTCCCTTCGCAAAATGAGACACTCTCCCTTCATCAATTGAGCCACTCTCCCTTTGCCAACTGAATCACTCTCTCTTCACTAACTGAGTTACTCTCCCTTCGCAAAATGAGACACTCTCCCTTCGCAAAATGAGACACTCTCCCTTCATCAATTGAGCCACTCTCCCTTTGCCAACTGAATCACTTTCTCTTCACTAACTGAGTTACTCTCCCTTCGCAAAATGAGACACTCTCCCTTCGCAAAATGAGACACTCTCCCTTCATCAATTGAGCCACTCTCCCTTTGCCAACTGAATCACTCTCTCTTCACTAACTGAGTTACTCTCCCTTCGCAAAATGAGACACTCTCCCTTCGCAAAATGAGACACTCTCCCTTCATCAATTGAGCCACTCTCCCTTTGCCAACTGAATCACTTTCTCTTCACTAACTGAGTTACTCTCCCTTCGCAAAATGAGACACTCTCCCTTCGCAAAATGAGACACTCTCCCTTCATCAATTGAGCCACTCTCCCTTTGCCAACTGAATCACTCTCCCTTCGCCAAATGAGACACTCTCCCTTCTCCCAATTGAGACACTCTCCCTTCCTCCAACAGAGACACGTTCCCTCCGCCAACTAAATCACTCTCACTTCATCAATTTCTCTCCAGTAATTCTCATTCTGCCCTTGCTGAGAAAGGAGACAACCAATGGAGAGATTGCTGTCCATTGGATGGGATGTTACACCTTGGCCCGTGTGTTGGGGAGTCATACCATATTCACATTAAATAACAGGTTGCATGGCCTTGAGGAGTAGTAATAACCCAACCCAACTTCACGTGCCTTCAGAACAGTTTCAATTTCATGTGGCAAAGATTTGATGAGCATTTGGAACAGAAACAGAATAATTCTTCTTTCAGTACATCATTGCAGTTCCTTTAGGGTCAAAGGTTGGGTTGGGTTGTTTTACCTCTGAGCGGCACTTTTTTGCACACCATGGGCTAAATGGCCAGGCCACAAGGACCCCGAAGGCTCAGAGAGGGTTGGGGGAGGGGACCCACTGGAACAGCTGTTGGGAGACAGATGGTAGCCTCCCGTCAAGGCCATCCAGCGTGTTCTTTAACGTGCACAGGGTATGGCTCTCCCGCACACGGGGCCACGGCTTAACGTCCCATCCGACGGACGGCGGTCTTTCCAAGCCCATCGGTGTCCCCTACTGACCGTGGGCAGGGCGGGGAATTTTTGCGGAGATAAATCTCAACGCTGACCCAGCTGGGACTCGAACCTGGGAACTACAGATTACGAGCCTGGCGCGCTCCCGACTGAGCCACCCCCGCCCCTGGGTCAAAGGACATCGAATGCATGTCCTTATGACACTTTGAAATGTGCCTCCCAAATTTTCAATGGGATTCAACATCTTGTTCTTCAACTCTCTCACAGACAAATAGACGGGGGTGGCTCAGTCTGTAGCGCGCCTGGCTCATAATCTGCAGTTCCCAGGTTCGAGTCCCAGGTCGATCAGCGTTGAGATTTATCTCTGCAAAACTCCCCGCCCTGCAAACGGTCAGTTGGGGCACCGATGGGCTTGGAAAGTCCTCTTTCAGTCGGACGGGACGTTAAGCCATGGTCCCGTGTGCGGGAGAGACATACCCTGTGCACGTTAAAGAACATGCTGGATGGCCTTGACGGGAGGCTACCATCTGTCTCTCAACAGCTGTTCCAGTGGGTTCCCTCCCCGCAACCTTCTCTAAGCCTTCGGGGTAACTCCCCGCCCTGCCCACGGTCAGTAGGGGCACCGATGGGCTTGAAAAGGCCGCCGTCCGTTGGATGGGACGTTAAGCTGTGGCTCCGTGTGCGGGAGAGCCATACCCTGTGCACGTTAAAGAAAACGCTGGATGGCCTTGACGGGAGACTACCATCTGTCTCCCAACAGCTCTTCCAGTGAGTCCCCTCCCCCAATCTTCTCTGAGCCTTCGGGGTCTTTGTGACCTGGCCATTTAGCCCATGGTGTGCAAATAAGTGCCAACAAACCAATATATCAAAAAAAAGACACTACATTTGATTCGACACCATCCTTAAAAACTGAAACCAACAAAAAACGTGCAACAAATTGAACATTCCTCTTTCCATTGTCTTGAAGAAAAAAAAATCCCTGAATCTTAAGAAAACAATGCTTTCATTCTCTGTCATTGCGCCACTAGCGGGCATTGGAGGCGATTGTTTGCATTTTGGCTCGCCCGTTGTCAAGAGCAGATCGTGTCGTCAAGGAGATTGGCCGTTTTGTTGGCTTGTAATGGCCGCCTCGTCGACCGTGAAACGAGCATTATCTGAGGCGGGGCAACCGCGCTGCAAGGCCGCCTGGCTACGCTCGGACAAAATTGTGTCGTGGCGTGACGGTCTCTGCCACACTTCTCGCAACCAGAGCTACGTCAACGCGTGAATCATCAGCGGAGCACTCCCGTGTGACGTCATCCTCCGACGCGGATAATGTTCTCTCTTCCTTTTAGTATCTGTTACGATCTTTTATCTTTTCTTGTCTTATGCTCTCTTTTGTCCGGAATTATTGAATTTTTTTTCCCATCCATTTTTATTCTCTTTGTGGTGTTTAGAAATGGAAAGCTTTAAGTGGATGAGAGATTACATCCTTCATCTTCTTCCTGGTCTACTTTGTATGGTCAGCAGCGCCTCCACTATTTGGCGAAGGGCATTGGGTTGGGTTGTTTTGCATCTGAGCGGCACTTTTTTGCACACCATGGGGCTAAATGGCCAGGTCACATGGACCCCGAAGGCTCAGAGAAGGTTTGGGGAGGAGACCCACTGGAACAGCTGTTGGGAGACAGATGGTAGCCTCCCGTCAAGGCCATCCAGCGTGTTCTTTAACGTTGGGTTGTTTTACCTCTGAGCAGCACTTATTTTACACACCATGGGCTAAATGGCCAGGTCACAAGGACCCCAAAGGCTCAGAGAAGGTTGGGGGAGGGGACCCACTGGAACAGCTGGTGGGAGACAGATGGTAGCCTCCCGTCAAGGCCATCCAGCGTGTTCTTTAACGTGCATAGGGTATGATTCTCCCGCACATGGGGCCACGGCTCAATGTCCCATCCGACGGACGGGGGCCTTTCCAAGCCCATCGGTGTCCCCTACTGACCTGGGCAGGGCGGGGAGTTTTGCGGAGATAAATCTCAACGCTGACCCAGCTGGGACTCGAACCTGAGAACTACAGATTGGGAGCCTGGCGCGCTACCGACTGAGCCACCCCCGCCCCCCACTCAGAGGTAAAACAACTTAAAAACAGTCGCAAATTCCTCCCTTTTTTTACATAAAGCACATTAACTGTAAATCCCATCATTCCAATAAATAAACAGAAAAGAAGAGCAAATCAGAAAGAAGAAGATCCCGCACCGTTTCCTTCCTCAGATCTTCATGTGATCCCCATCTCCAAAACAGTCCCTCCAACACCGCACGCTGCGAACAACAAAAGGTTATCTCAAAAGCCATAAATCACATCCTGCTTGCTGAAGAGCTCCGCGAAGAGCACCTGTTCAACACGTAAATATCCCACGCTTCAGCGAGCAGGGGGGGGGGGCACTTATAAGCAGTTACCCATTGCACATTGTTTATAAATAAACGGAGGAATTTTGTAAACAGTGAGCCCTTGCTCTACTAAATCACCGAGGCAATCTAGAAAGAGGGAAAAGAGATGTTGGCAAAAGATATAGAGCGTAGTTTCTTATTTGACCTTTCAGTTGTCGAAAATATCATCAAGGAATCGATTCTGATGCTCAGCGATAAGGTGAAAGATGGATTCAGATGTATTTTTGATTTTGTGACTTCTGAATGTTTATGGGTTAGGGGAGATTTAAATAAAACTCTCGTGGTTTTATTTATGTAAATAATATCATTTTGACATCACTGGAGCGGTTGGGACTGGGGTGGCTCAGTCGTTTGAGTTGTTTTACCTCTGAGCGGAACTTTTTTGCACACCATGGGCTAAATGGCCAGGTCACATGGACCTCGAAGGCTCAGAGAAGGTTGGAGAAGGGGACCCACTGAAACAGCTGCTGGGAGACAGATGGTAGCCTCCCATTAAGGCCATCCAGCGTGTTCTTTAAAATGCGCAGGGTATGGCTCTCCCGCACACGGGGTCACGGCTTAACGTCCCATCCGACGGACGGCGGACTTTCGAAGCCAATCGGTGTCCCCTACTGACCGTGGGTAGGGCGGGGAAATTTTGCGGAGATAAGTCTCAACGGTTACCCAGCTGTCACTCGAACCTGGGAACTACCGCCCCGGCTCAGTCAGTAGCGTGCCGGACTGTTTCCCAGCTAAGCCATCGTTGACATTTATCTGCACAAAACCCCCTGGCGTCGATTATTAGGGGACATTTATGGGCTTGGAAAGACCGCTGTCGGATCGCTCATGGCCAGTATGCTGGAGAGTTACACGTGCACACGTTAAAGAACGTGCTGGGTTGGGTTGTTTTACCTCTGAGCGGCACTTTTTTGCACTCCATGGGCTAAATGGCCAGGTCACATGGACCCCGAAGCCTCAGAGAAGGTTGGGGGAGGGGACCCACTGGAACAGCTGTTGGGAGACAGATGGTATCCTCCCGTCAAGGTCATCCAGCGTGTTCTTTAACGTGCACAGGGTATGGCTCTCCCGCACACGGGGCCACGGTTTAACGTCCCATCCGACGGACGGCGGCCTTTCCTACCCCATCGGTGTCCCCTACTGACCGTGGGCAGGGCGGGGAATTTTGCGGAGATAAATCTCAACGCTGACCCAGCTGGGACTCGAACCTGGGAACTACAGATTACGAGCCTGGCGCGGTACCGACTGAGTCACCCCCGCCCCAGAACATGCTGGATTGCCTTGACGGGATGCTACCATCTGTCTTCTAACAGCTGTCCAGTAGTCTCCTTTTCCCAACCTCTTCTCTGAGCATTCGGGATTCTCATGACCTGCCCATTTCACCCATTCCGTTCAACAAAAAGTGCCACTCGCAGCTAAAATAACCCAACTTGGAGTGTGTGTTTTTTTGTAAGACGAATTCTTTGAGAATGCTAATAACTGTAACAGGGGCAGAGGAAAATATGTATATTGCACTTTTTTTTTAATATTTCTTTTAAATCACTAATATGCAGGGGAAATTTTTATACCAAAACGACATTTCGGCTCGATCTTGTTCCCCCCCCCCCCCCGATCTTATTTTTTACTAGATTAGGGCATATCAAAATTCTTTTCACGTTTCTCGTTGATGGACCACATTGGCAATTATCCGTCACAGACTCACGCAAGATCTATCAGCTCGAATGAAAGAGGGGGGCGGGGGTGGCTCAGTCGGTAGCGCGCCAGGCTCGTAATCTGTAGTTCCCAGGTTCGAGTCCCAGCTGGGTCAGCGTTGAGATTTATCTCCGCAAAATTTCCCCGCCCTGCCCATGGTCAGTAGGGGACACCGATGGGCTTGGAAAGGCCGCCGTCCGTCGGATGGGACATTAAGCCGTGGCTCCGTGTGCGGGAGAGCCATACCCTGTGCACGTTAAAGAACACACTGGATGGCCTTGACGGGGGGGCTACCATCTGTCTCCCAACAGCTGTTCCAGTGGGTCCCCTCTCCCAACCTTCTCTGAGCCTTCGGGGTCCATGTGACCTGGCCATTTAGCCCATGGTGTGCGAAAAAGTGCCGCTCAGAGGTAAAACAACCCAACCCAACGAATAAAAGAGTTCACTCATCAACATATTTTGCCGATAGTGCTAAATCATCAACATAATGCAACATAAGTGCGTGCTGCTGAGAAGCAAATTTACGCCTTGAAGTGCTTTCCAGCTTCCCTCCCTGAAAAGAGAAATTAAAGATTTTTTTGAAAATCTGACCTTTATCTGTGCATCTGGTCTCTTACAAGCCGAGAATATCTAAATTATAACGGTGGAATTCTTATGTGAGGACATCAAGAGAAAAAGCTCTGTGCAGAGTCCTCACATTCCAACTACCTATGGAGAGAAATAGTTAGTAGGATGTTTAAAGAAACTATGTTTATTGAGAGAGGGAATGCCGACAATATCAAACAGCCCCCTAATCGCAGACATGGGGCAAAGACCCGTTCCCCCACCACTAATGGCTGAAGCCATCTCCACTGGAAGACTTCCTCCAATGTAGAATTTGACGATGCCAATAGAAGCAAAGAGTTCAGGTGCCTGCGATGACCTCGGCTCAGGATTATTCACCAGCTGATAAACACATCCTGTGAATCTATTCAACCACACAAACAAACAGAAAACACAGCGAAGATTTTCCCTCCACAGAAGCCCACCAATGCAGCAAATTCAGGATCCATAATCAAGCTCAGAGCCTTAAATCAGTCCAGTAGGTTTATATGGTTGTCATCAGGACCCTGTGTGGTTGACCACTCTCAAATCTTTTGAATTAATATCTCTGCTCCTCTTTCACCTCTTTGAATTGTGTTTGTCCTCTCCTTCGAACTCTTTTAATTATGTGTCTGCTCTTCTTTCAACTCTTTTAATTATGCTTCTGCTTTTCTTTCACCTCTTTGAATTGTGCTTCTGATCTTCTTTCTTCTCTTTGAATTATGCTTCTGATCTTCTTTCTTCTCTTTGAATTATGCTTCTCATCTTCTTTCTTCTCTTTGAATTGTGCTTCTGATCTTCTTTCTTCTCTTTGAATTATGCTTCTGATCTTCTTTCACCTCTTTGAATTATGTTTCTGCTCATCTTTCAACTATTTTAATTATGCTTCTGCTCTTCTTTCACCTCTTTGAATTATGTTTTTGCTTTTCTTTCAACTCTTTGAATTATGTTTCTGCTCTTCTTTCAACTATTTTAATTATGTTTATGCTCCTCTTTCAACTCTTTTAATTATGTTTCTGCTTTTCTTTCAAATCTTTGAATTGTGTTTGTGCTCTCCTTCCAACTCTTTGAATTACGTTTCTGCTCCTCTTTCAACTCTTTTAATTGTGTTTCTGCTTTTCTCTCACCTCTTTGAATTATGTTTCTGCTCTTCTTTCAACTCTTTGAATTATGTTTCTGCTCTGCTTTCACCTCTTTGAATTATGTTTTTGCTTTTCTTTCAACTCTTTGAATTATGTTTCTGCTCTGCTTTCAACTCTTTGAATTATGTTTCTGCTCTTCTTTCAACTATTTTAATTATGTTTCTGCTCTTCTTTCAACTCTTTTAATTATGTTTCTGCTCTTCTTTCAACTCTTTTAATTATGTTTGTGCTTTTCTTTCAAATCTTTGAATTGTGTTTGTGCTCTCCTTCCAACTCTTTGAATTACGTTTCTGCTTTTCTTTCAACTCTTTGAATTATGTTTCTGCTCTCTTTCCAACTCTTTGAATTATGTTTCTGCTCTCCTTCCAATTCTTTGAATTATGTTTCTGCTCTTCTTTCAACTCTTTTGATCAGGACCGTTACGACGGCGAGGCGCACAAGATGAGAGGGCGTAGAAAAAGAAATTTTATAATTTTTGTTACAATCTTTAATGGAAGGAGGAGCATTTTTTTATTCTTGCCTTGGGAGCAAAAATAGCTAGTTACGGCTCTGCTTTCGAATTATGTTTCTGCTCTTTTTTCAACTCTTTTGAATAAATATTTTTGCTCTCCTCTCAAATCATTGAACTATGTTTCTGCTCTCCTCTCAACTCTTTTGAGTGAAAGTTTTTTTTTCCTCTCTCCTCTCAACTCATTTGAGTGAATGTTTTTTTCCTCTCTCCTCAACTCTTTTGAGTGAATTTTTTTCCCCTCTCTCAATTCTTTTGAGTGAATGTTTTTATCCCTCTCACCTCTCAACTCTTTTCAGTGAATGTTTTTTTTTCCTCTCTCCTCTCAACTCTTTTGAGTGAATGTTTTTTTACTATCTCCTCTCAATTCTTTTGAGTGAATATTTTTTTCCTCTCTCATCTCAACTCTTTTGAGTGAATGTTCTTTTCCTCTCCCTTCTCAACCCTTTTGAGTCAATGTTTTTTCCCTCTCTCCTCTCAACACTTTTGAGTGAATATTTTTTTTCTCTCTCCGTGCAACACTTTTCAGTGAATTCTTTTTCCTCTCTCCTCTCAACTCTATTGAGTGAATGTTTTTTTTTTCCTTTCTCTCCTCAACTCTTTGGAGTGAATGTTTTTTTCCTCTCTCCTCTAAACTCTTTTGAGTGAATGTTTTTTTTCCTCTCTACTCTCAACTCTTATCGGTGAATGTTTTTTATTCTCTCTCCTCTCAACTCTTTTGAATGAATGTTTTTTTTTTCCTCTCTGTTCCCAACTCTTTTGAGTGAATGTTTTTTTTCCTCTCTACTCTCAACTCTTATCGGTGAATGTTTTTTATTCTCTCTCCTCTCAACTCTTTTGAATGAATGTTTTTTTTCCTCTCTGTTCCCAACTCTTTTGAGTGAATGTTTTTTTTCTCTCTCCTCTCAACTCTTTTGAGTGAATGTTTTTTTCTCTCTCTCGTCTCAACACTTTTGAGTGAATGTTTTTTTTTTCCTCTCTCCTCTCACCGCTTTTGAGTGAATATTTTTTCCCTCTCTCCTCTAAACTCTTTTGAGTGAATGTTTTTTTTCCTCTCTCCTCTCAACTCTTTTCAGTGAATGTTTTTTTTCCCCTCTCTCCTCTCAACTCTTTTCAGTGAATGTTTTTTTCCCTCTCTCCTCTCAATTCTTTTGAGTGAATGTTTTTTTTCTCTCTCCTCTCAACTCTTTTTAGTGAATTTTTTTTCTCTCCTCTCAACTCTTTTGAGTGAATTTTTTTTCTTCTCTCCTCTCAACTCTTTTTAGTGAATGTTTTTTCTTCTCTCCTCTCAACTCTTTTTAGTGAATGTTTTTTCTTCTCTCCTCTCAACTCTTTTTAGTGAATGTTTTTTTCTCTCCTCTCAACTCTTTTCAGTGAATGTTTTTTTTCCCTCTCTCCTCTCAATTCTTTTGAGTGAATGTTTTTTTTTTCTCTCTCCTCTCACTGCTTTTGAGTGAATTTTCCCCCTCTCTCCTCTCAACTCTTTTGAGTGAATGTTTTTTTTTCCTCTCTCCTCTCAACTCTTTTTAGTGAATTTTTTTTTCTCTCCTCTCAACTCTTTTGAGTGAATTTTTTTTCTTCTCTCCTCTCAACTCTTTTTAGTGAATGTTTTTTTTCTCTCTCCTCTCAACTCTTTTGAGCGAATGTTTTTTTTCCTCTCTCCTCTCAACTCTTTTGAGTGAATGTTTTTTTTCCTCTCTCCTCTCAACTCTTTTCAGTGAATTTTTTTTTCTCTCTTCTCTCAACTCTTTTCAGTGAATGCTTTTTTTCTCTCTCCTCTCAACTCTTTTGAGTGAATGTTTTTTTTCCTCTCTCCTCTCAACTCTTTTGAGTGAATGTTTTTTTTCCTCTCTCCTCTCAACTCTTTTGAGTGAATGTTTTTTTTCCTCTCTCCTCTCAACTCTTTTGAGTGAATGTTTTTTTTCCTCTCTCCTCTCAACTCTTTTCAGTGAATGTTTTTTTTCCTCTCTCCTCTCAACTCTTTTGAGTGAATGTTTTTTTTCCTCTCTCCTCTCAACTCTTTTGAGTGAATGTTTTTTTTTCCTCTCTCCTCTCAACTCTTTTCAGTGAATGTTTTTTTTCCTCTCTCCTCTCAACTCTTTTGAGTGAATGTTTTTTTTCCTCTCTCCTCTCAACTCTTTTGAGTGAATGTTTTTTTTCCTCTCTCCTCTCAACTCTTTTCAGTGAATGTTTTTTTTCCTCTCTCCTCTCAACTCTTTTGAGTGAATGTTTTTTTTCCTCTCTCCTCTCAACTCTTTTCAGTGAATGTTTTTTTATATCTGGAGCGTGTACAGCAACTGTACACGCTCCAGTTACCGTTCACAGCAAACTGGAGCGTGTGCAGTTACTGCACACGCTCCAGTTTGCTGTGAACGGTAACTGCACACGCTCAATATTTCCGTGAGTGAGCCCACACGATCTAGTATCAAAATAATATGACCACCTACAGTCGCTCAAAAAAGTATCCGAACACTATGGTTGATTGCAGAATTCAGAAAAAATATCTGGCAACGATTTTTTTTAGAAATGGGTGATCTGGCAACCTTCGTGTCACGTGGTTGCCATATCACTAATTTCTAAAAAAATCGTTGCCAGATATTTTTTTCTGAATTCTGTAATCAACCGTAGTGTTCGGATACGTTTTTGAACGACTGTATTCATTAAGGTCACCTTAAATGTAGAAAAAAATTACTTCAAAAACTCTCTATTATACAGGGGCGGGGGTGGCTCAGTCGGTAGCGCGCCTGGCTCGTAATCTGTAGTTCCCAGTTTCGAGTCCCAGCTGAGTCAGCGTTGAGATTTATCTCCGCAAAATTCCCTGCCCTGCCCACGGTCAATAGGGGATACTGATGGGCTTAGAAAGGCCGCCGTCCATCGGATGGTACGTTAAGCCGTGGCCCCGTGTGCGGGAGAGCCATTCCCTGTGCACGTTAAAGAACACGCTGGATGGCTTTGACGGGAGGCTACCATCTGTCTCCCAACAGCTGTTCCAGTGGGTCTCCTCCCCCAACCTTCTCTGAGCCTTCGGGTCCATGTGACCTGGCCATTTAGCCCATGGTGTGCAAAAAAGTGCCGCTCAGAGGTAAAACAACCCAACCCAACTCTATTATACAGAATCAAAAGCAGAAGTAAAAACATGTCCGTCAATAGACAGAAAATAGAAGCTGCCTTTGAATGAAAAACAAAGCTAGTCAGATGTAAAAAAAAAATGTTTTAGTTGTAGTAATGTAAAAGGGGTTACAAAACAATTCTTTCCTTGTCAAATGAGCGAGACCTTCTAGCTGATAATTAGCAGGGCTTTGAACCGTGTCCAGTGCCAGTACAACGAGACAAATTTTTTCAAAACCTTTTAACGGTATGCAGCAGCACCCACTGTAGAGGGGGGGGGGGGGAGTCGAGAGAGAGGTGAGAGTTGTTTTCTTTAACTCTTAATCTGAAAGTGTGAAGGTAAAATACTTTCTACGCAACCTTGAGTACTGAGTAAGCTACTTAGAGTTGTTTTATCCATCAAGGGAGTACTTTGGGATTTGTTCTTTCGAATCTGTGGGCTCCGACCCAGAGGATTCTGATGATAGAGCCTTGGTGCTTGAGAGACGTTGACTGGATGTTGAGTTGTTTTATTTCTAAGGGAACTTTCTGTTTGCACACAATGGATAAAATGGTCAGGTTACAAGGATCCTTAAGTGCTTAGAGTAGGTTTAAGTAGAGGATAGATTGGACCCTGTTATGAGATAGATGGAACCTATTGAGTCCTCGAAGGTACGCGAGGCGTAACTTTCTTCTACACTCAGGTGACGGGGTTGATTCAGTGGGTAGTGCGCCAGGCTTATAATCTGCAGTTCCCAGGTTCGAATTCCAGCTGGGCCAGTGTTGATATTTATCTTCACAAAGGCACCAACCGTGTCCTCGGTCACTAGGGAACACCGACGGACTTGAGAAAGATGCTGTCCATTGAATGTTCAACTCAGCCCAAATCTCTTCTACACACGGCGCCATGGCTTAATATTCCATCCCATGGAAAGTGGCCTTAATCAGTGGTGTCCCCTTTCTGACTGAGGATAATCAGTGGTGTCCCCTTTCTGACTGAGGATAATCAGTGGTGTCCACTTTCTGACTGAGGATAATCAGTGGTGTCCCCTTTCTGACTGAAGATAATCAGTGGTGTCCCCTTTCTGACTGAGGATAATCAGTGGTGTCCCCTTTCTGACTGAGGATAATCAGTGGTGTCCCCTTTCTGACTGAAGATAATCAGTGGTGTCCCCTTTCTGACTGAGGATAATCAGTGGTGTCCCCTTTCTGACTGAGGATAATCAGTGGTGTCCCCTTTCTGACTGAAGATAATCAGTGGTGTCCCCTTTCTGACTGAGGATAATCAGTGGTGTCCCCTTTCTGACTGAGGATAATCAGTGGTGTCCCCTTTCTGACTGAGGATAATCAGTGGTGTCCCCTTTCTGACTGAGGATAATCAGTGGTGTCCCCTTTCTGACTGAAGATAATCAGTGGTGTCCCCTTTCTGACTGAGGATAATCAGTGGTGTCCCCTTTCTGACTGAGGATAATCAGTGGTGTCCCCTTTCTGACTGAGGATAATCAGTGGTGTCCCCTTTCTGACTGAAGATAATCAGTGGTGTCCCCTTTCTGACTGAGGATAATCAGTGGTGTCCCCTTTCTGACTGAGGATAATCAGTGGTGTCCCCTTTCTGACTGAGGATAATCAGTGATGTCCCCTTTCTGACTGAGGATATAGCGATGATCAGAGGAGAAAATTTTAACGCCGAACACAACAGGGAGAAGCACTGGATTAAGTTGCCAAGTATCCATAGAACTGGGTACTATTTGGATCCCCCTCCTATTCTATAAAATCCTGAAATTCATTCTGTATGTGGTCAATCTGCAAGGCCCTTGATACGACGGGAGGCTACCGTCGGTCTTCTAACAGCTCCTTACCGTTGGGGTTTAGGTAACCTTAATCTCTTTCTTTTACATAGACAGTACAAAAAAATGAGCACTCTTAGATACATATTTAATTTTTATTTTGTTCATTTGTTAGATATATCCTAAAGTAGCATGGAACAATATGAAAATAAATACATATATGAAAAATTTTCTTCCGTCCTTTATGCCATTGAAATTGCTATCACAGCTTTAACTTTCAAGGTGCCCTTGTAACTAGTTGAAACCGGTTGAAACAGAGAGACGATTCAATACCACTGCCTTTCAGCGCCACCTGTAACAGCCGGCCTTAACTCTCCTTTTACCCACTAACTTTCAAAATGTGTGGACATCTTGTTTCGCAGCTCTGCATCTGACCCTTATTTGCCTTTGCATTGCCCTTTTTACAAATAAATATAAAATAAGAAAATTTATTTATTAAGATTGTATAAGAATATCATAATTTAAAATCAACTGCTGGCTTTAAAAAAAAGTGCCAATGTGTTTAATTTTAAAAATATACATACATTATTGTTTGAAACAAAGATACTCAGGCATGGGAGAGTAGAAAGCCCAAATTAGATGGACTTCTAACCTTCCGCCACGAACAATAGAAAAATAAGCTGCCTTTCTTGAATATAGATGACGCTAGGTCCGTAACATTCAACGAAAAATACAAAGTCACATTGTGGAAACACTTATCGGCTGATGGTTGGTTTAACGGTTAGAGCACTCTATAATTTATAATTTTATATCTAGGGTTGGATTGTTTTACCTCTGAGCGGCACTTTTTTGCACACCATGGGCTAAATGGCCAGGTCACATGGACCCCGAAGGCTCAGAGAAGGTTGGGGGAGGGGA
This sequence comes from Ryuthela nishihirai, assembly GCA_038380435.1. Taxonomy (NCBI): domain Eukaryota; kingdom Metazoa; phylum Arthropoda; class Arachnida; order Araneae; family Heptathelidae; genus Ryuthela; species Ryuthela nishihirai. The sequence goes on along the minus strand of JAWZYU010000003.1, from coordinate 21,311,330 downwards.
CCACTGGAACAGCTGTTGGTAGACAGATGGTAGCCTCCCGTCAAGGCCATCCAGCGTGTTCTTTAACATGCACAGGGTATGGCTCTCCCGCACACGGGCCCACGACTTAACGTCCCATCCGACGGACGGCGACCTTTTCAAGCCCATCGGTATCCCCTACTGACCGTACCCTTACTCAAGCTTCATTTTCTGAAAAACTAACCCAATAATTTTCCCATCCATAATTCCAATTCTCCTTCTTTAAATGGGCGGGGGTGGCTCAGTCGGTAGCGCGCCAGGCTCGTAATCTGTAGTTCCCAGGTTCGAGTCCCAGCTGGGTCAGCGTTGAGATTTATCTCCGCAAAATTCCCCGCCCTGCCCACGGTCAGTAGGGGACACCGATGGGCTTGGAAAGGCCGCCGTCCGTCGGATGGGACGTTAAGCCGTGGCTCCGTGTGCGGGAGAGCCATACCCTGTGCACGTTAAAGAACACGCTGGATGGCCTTGACGGGAGGCTACCATCTGTCTCCCAACAGCTGTTCCAGTGGGTCCCCTCCTCCAACAATCTCTGAGCCTTCGGGGTCCTTGTGACCTGGCCATTTAGCCCATGGTGTGCAAAAAAGTGCCGCTCAGAGGTAAAACAACCCAAAACAACCCAACCCTTCTTTAAACTCTATTTTCCCCTCATTTTCCACAGACATGTTTTTTTCCTTTTTCCCAATAAATTTTTCCATTTATGAAAGCAAACTTTTATTTCCACAGTTAGTCATGAACGTAACACATCACATGCTTAACTGCACACCACCGACTGCACGAAATTCCAGCGAACAATAGCTGCTACGAATATATTTAGAGTACATATACATTCAAGAAGCAAAAAAAAAGGCCAACACACATTAGAAGCTTTCATTTGAATCTTAATCTTTCCTTTATGCCCCAAATAACCTTCCTGTCCCATTAAAAATGATGTTCACCATAGAGCATGAAAGTCTGCTGTTTAATCACGCGATTAACAATGCGTAACGTAACAGCAGAGTGCTGAATTATTCACCTATGTTCAGATGTAGCATTCGAGGTGGGTATGCACCATTTGCTTTCCTACAGAAAAAGACTTTATATGGTTTATTGTCTAATCGGTATTGTTCCAGTGTACAGTTAAAATGTAAGCGATGATAAAAATATAATAACTGCTTGAACTCTCCGAAAACAAAATACGTTTATTGATTTCTTTATAATTTTCTATTGTATTCTTGCAGCCGCTTCAGGCGGGGTTTGGTGTCAGACCTGTTGTTGCTATTGGTCTCTATACAGTTAAGACTAGACAATGATTTGTTGTCTACAGTGGCGCCATCTGTTGCTTGAATCAGGAGATTCAATTTATTTATTTATTTTTCCCCTAAGATTGACCCGCAATATTTCCACATAGATCTTCTCCACAGCGTATTATATTGACAGACTTATTTAATTAATTAAAGGTTACAACTGGAACACTGCTTAAGGCTCTATATCCCGGGTATATATTGACAGGTTCGTATTAGGTCTCTGTTTTATGGGGGTGGCTCAGTCGGTAGCGCGCCAGGCTCGTAATCTGTAGTTCCCAGGTTTGAGTCCGAGCTGGGGCAGCGTTGAGATTTATCTCCGCGAAAATTCCCCGCCCTGCCCGCGGTCAGTAGGGGACACCGATGGGCTTGGAATAGGCCGTCGTCCGTCGGATGGGACGTTAAGCCAACACCCATTTCTTTTCTGCAGGTAATTAAAAATTTATTTAAAGTCACACCCCATTTTAAGTTCTCTGAAAATAATCTGTGTCGTGAAAGATCTCATTTGGTTCTTTCAGATCTTGTTTTTTATCCATTTTTCTTGCAGTTTCAGAATTCTTTATTTCTTGAATTATAACATTTTTCGTTATTTATAAAGTATTTATTACAGTCTTCTACGATGTTTTATGGCAAACAACTTCTTAAAGTGAAATTTATTATTACTAAATAAACCCAGGAACATATGTCCATCGATAATTTTTTTCCACTGATAAGTTCATTCCTAGCTTTCCACAGTTAACGTGCTACTTACTCCATTCACAAGGGGGGCGACGACAGCGCCCCGAAATTTCGGACACTTTCGGAGGGATTAATCGCGATCCATGGCAGCCTAAGAACTCAATCTATTACCTCAACAGGGTTAGAACTAAATGGGACCACCTCACTAAATTTGGGACCGATCCCTCAAGTAGTCGCAGAACCACAGGGATTCGAAAATATCCGCAGCCGATGACGTCACACCGATCCATCCCGGGTTGGGTTGTTTTACCTCTGAGCGGCACTTTTTTGCACACCATGGGCTAAATGGGCAGGTCACATGGACCCCGAAGGCTCAGAGAAGGTTGGAGGAGAGGACCCACTGGAACAGCTGTTGGGAGACAGATGGTAGCCTCCCGTCAAGGCCATCCAGCGGATTCTTTAACGTGCACAGGGTATGGCTCTCCCGCACACGGAGCCACGGCTTAACGTCCCATCCGACGGACGGCGGCCTTTCCAAGCCCATCGGTGTCCCCTACTGACCGTGGGCAGGGCGGGGAATTTTGCGGAGATAAATCTCAACGCTGACCCAGCTGGGACTCGAACCTGGGAACTACAGATTACGAGCCTGGCGCGCTACCGACTGAGCCACCCCCGCCCATCCTCCCGGGAACAACGGCTATTGCATAATATATTTTCCTGTAATTTCGTCTGACACGTCATAAACGTCATATACGTTTTTCCATTGCTAATGTGACATATAAACTGGGAGACGTGGGTTCGAATCCCACTCATTTGAAGATTCATATCTTCCAGTTTATATGTCACATTAGACATACAACTGGCAAACCAATTTTTTTTCAGCTGAATATTTGATATGTCCTAGAAGAGATGATGATGATGAGAAGATATCTCGTGTGATATTTTATTACTGAAAGCTAATTTGATGCTGCTTGAAAATCATCACAAGAATGTGAAGTTCAGATTGGAATTGGAAATGAAAAATCTGAAAATGACGAAACACAATTAAAAAACAATTTAATATATTTATATCACTTGGAAATTTAGCTCAATACGTAGCATAAAAATAACTTATCTCAAACAAATCTCAACGCTGACCCAGCTGGGACTCGAACCTGGGAACTACAGATTACGAGCCTGGCGCGCTACCAACTGAGCCACCCCCGACCCCTAAAGTGAGTTAAGAAGCTAAAAGGGGCAGATCAATTGCCACATCAGAGAAGGACTAAAGAGAAGCAGCTGGGGGGAAGGGGAGGAATTCAGCACGTCGTCTTTTTCCCTCCCTACTAAATGAACCACTACTATCCACTCTTCACCCCCCCCCCCCCCTCCCTAGTGCATTTAATAATGACCGAACTTAGTCGCGGGGAGGAGGAAAGGGGAGGAAACCCCCAAAGTGCAGGTTTCCGTTTTGTTCGCCGTAGCGTCAGTTCGGCTGCATCGGCCGACAATGCAGTCAGACCCCGGGGAGGACAAAAGGCATTTCTCTCGTGTTTGGGTTGCCTTGGCAACCGACGCCATTGTTGACAAGCTGCCAATTAGAGCAGCTTGGCGTAACAAGGCGATATCCGTCACATCACGCCTTCTATTGTTGAGTCCTAGCTGCCACGCCCACCATTGTTGAGGTCGAGGTCATGAGCAGTAGGCCTACGTATTCCCCCTTCTTTCTCTCTATCTCCTTCCCTCTCACTTTTTCTTTCACTTCCCTCCCCCCCACAGTCAATTCCTTCTCCAAGCTCTCTCTCTCTCTATCCCTTTCTCTATTCCCTTCATTATTTCCGGATGGTGTTGTATTTATTATTTAAAACCTCTTTGTTTTGGTAACAAAAATACACTCACTTTGTTCCAAACGGTTTTTTTATTTATTTTTTATTTTTGTTTCATTTCTTCTTCCCCCCCCCCACTCCCCACCCACTCTTTTCTAACTTTTTTACCAGGAAACGGATCCCATTGTTCGTCACCCCCCACCCTCCCCCCCTCCTTTATTGTCGGACTTAATAGCGGTTTTAGTTTTTCCCCCAACAGCTGCGTCTGTGAGAGTTGCAAAAGAAGCGGATAAGAAGAAAGCCGAAAACATTATGTCAATACTGACAAGCCATTTTATTTTCGCGTGCGCCTCTTAATGCACGAACATTCTTAAAACCTCCGCACGCGCTGGTTGGCTGGCGATGGGGCGGGAAAAAGTTACCGCCAAAATAATCACAATAACAATGAGTTACCTTGACACCGTTGTTCTTTTTTGTCGTATGCTATCATTTCTTTGGTCATACCAGCGTCTCTTATAGAGGGCAGCACATCCGAGAAGTCTTCAAACACCCCCCTTCCCACTCTTCCTGTTCCCCCCAACCTACCTCACATTTATTTGTGACGTCTTCTGTTATGCTAAGCAGTGAATGTCGTCGGAAATCCTGCGAGGTTTATTCAAATGTGGCGTGCCCTTCCATTGCGAAGATGAAAGAACTTAAAACTCCTAAATAGCATCTCCCGGCAGGTGTCTCTGTGTGTGGACGATCCTTCCTCTCCAGAGCGTGTGATCTTCCTCCTCCTAACGATCTTTCTCCATCCTCTTTACACCTTAAGCTCTTTAAAACGCTCGAGCACGTGTACGAAATAGAATTCTTTTCTTTAATTTGCATGGGCGCCGACAGCGCCTAACGTATAATCTCATCCCGGCAACAGGTCCATCAACAAGACGTTTATTATCCGGTTAGTTGGCCGGGGATGTATATTATTCCAACCCCTCCTCCCTCCCCCCCCTCACTTCATCCTCCTTCTCGGGCAATATAATCTCTGTCGTTACCATGGCGACCGAGTTCGTCTTTTGTTCTAATCACTCAAAATGATGGAAGACCAACTCTTTCTAAGTAGCTCTCGGAAGAAATTAAAGAAGAAAAAAAGTAGGGGAAAATGAGGTTGATGAGAAGGTGCCTCGTTTTCGTTTTTTTTTTCTCCTTTTTAAAGAAATGTTTGTGTTTAACCTAGAAGTTTTGAGGATGATATTTTAGAAATGCAAATGAAGCAAATTTAGGCGTCGTTATATGACTTTATTTTTCTTACGGTTTGGGTTGTTTCACCTCTGAGTGGAATATATTTTTGCACACAATGGGTTAAATAGTCACGTAACGAGGATCTTATTTACGTCGCGGTATAGCACGCTTGGCTACTGATCTAAAGGACCTGGGTTCGAGCCCCGGATTTAGGCATGGATGTGTGTCGTTTTTCTGCTGAGGTCCTGCCATCCTCTCAGATCTCTTAGTGTGGCATATATACTGACGGGCTCCTGTCAGACCTCTGTGGCAAGCAGCTGCTTGAGGGGTTATTTATTATTATTATTTTATAGTCGCTCAAAAAAGTATCCGAACACTACGGTTGATTGCAAAGTTCAGAAAAAATATCTGGCAACGATTTTTTTAGAAATTAGTGATCTGGCAACCTTCGTGTCACGTGATTACAGAATTCAGGAAAAATATCTGGAGCGTGTACAACAACTGTACACGCTCCAGTTACCGTTCACAGCAAACTGGAGCGTGTGCAGTTACTGCACTATAACCTGCGCACCTTAAGGAACACGCTGGATGACTTTGACTGGACTTGACTTTGCTTTGGCTTTGCTTTCACAGCAAACTGGAGCGTGTGCAGTTACTGCACACGCTCCAGTTTGCTGTGAACAGTAACTGCACACGCTCAATATTTCCGTAAGTGAGCCCACACGATCTAGTATCAAAATAATATGACCACCTACAGTCGCTCAAAAAAGTATCCGAACACTACGGTTGATTACAGAATTCAGGAAAAATATCTGGCAACGATTTTTTTAGAAATTAGTGATCTGGCAACCTTCGTGTCACGTGATTACAGAATTCAGGAAAAATATCTGGAGCGTGTACAGCAACTGTACACGCTCCAGTTATCGTTCACAGCAAATTGGAGCGTGTGCAGTAACTGCACACGCTCCAGTTTGCTGTGAACGGTAACTGCACACGCTCAATATTTCCGTGAGTGAGCCCACACGATCTAGTATCAAAATAATATGACCACCTACAGTCGCTCAAAAAAGTATCCGAACACTATGGTTGATTACAGAATTCAGAAAAAATATCTGGCAACGATTTTTTTTAGAAATTAGTGATCTGGCAACCTTCGTGTCACGTGATTACAGAATTCAGGTAAAATATCTGGCAACGATTTTTTTAGAAATTAGTGATCTGGTAACTTTCGTGTACATGCAGAGTCCTGTGAACGTTGAAGAATACGCTGGATGGCTTTGATGGAAAGTTACCATCTGTCTCGCAGCAGCTGTTCCAGTGGGTCACCTCCCGCAATTTTCTCTGAGTAACACCTGACCATTTAGTCCGTCGTGTGCAAAAAAAGTGCCGCTCAGATGGTGAAACAACAATCAGGGGCTAATCCAGTTAACTTTGGGGGGGGGGGGAGAGGTTCCCCCGAAGTTAATTGGAGTTGTAAAATTCGAAGCAACTTTGTGAAATCCAGGTGAGTTCTTTGGTAAAATAAGGGGAGTTAGCAAAATCTAGACAACTTGGCAAAATCTAAGGGAGTTGGCAAAATTCGAAGCCACTTGATAAAATATAAGTGAATTGTGAAAACAGGGATTGGTAACGTGAAACTAAGGAGAGTTGGCAAAATCGGGGCAATTTGGCAAAATCTTGGGGAGTTGGCAAAATTCGAAGCTACTTGATAAAACGTAGGAGAAATGTGAAAATTGGGATTTTTTTCTGTAAAATTATGGCAAGTTGGCCAAATCTAGGACAGTTGGCAAAATTCGAAGCCACCTGGTTGCCTCCACCTAGCGCAATTCTGTGTACATCCGTGACAGAGACATAAGTTACGTAAAGGACTTATTTCTCAGTTGCCAAAATTTGATTTCCGAGTTGGAAAATTTTCGTTCTCTTTCCCCCCAACCACAGTCCCTTCGCTACCCACCCCCCTAACATCATCATCATCATCATCATCATCATCCTCAAGCAGCCATGGGCTACGGAGGTCCAACCAGACCGTGCAATTTAGTTATCCAAGCAAGACTATCCTGAGCAACATCTACTGCATCTGGCCACTGCACACGAATTCTAACAAGGTCCTGTTTGACATTGTCTGCCCTCCGCATCCTAGGTCTCCCCTTCTTTCTGAGGCCTTTAGGCACACTGTTCATAACCCTATTCGCCAATCTATAATTATCCATACGGGCAACATGGCCAAACCAACGGAGTCTCTCTCTGCACAATATGCTGCTTAAAGGAGGTTGCAAACTCCTTTGCCTAACCTCATCATTAGTTACAAAGTTAAACCACCTAATACCCAAGATGCTGCGTAAGCATCTAGAATCAAAAGCATCTAGTTTCCTGTTATCTTGTTTACAAAGTGTCCAAGTTTCACTATCAGAACTAACCCTAGAAAGAACCAAACTATTATACAGTCTAATTTTAGTCTTTAGGTGTATACAACCCTGACCATTTAGCCCATCTGTTCACAAATGTGCCGTTCAGAGGGGAAACATTTCAACAGCCTCAAGAGAAAGAGGACCACACCATAATTTCAGAACTTGTGAATTAAATTGGATGAGATTTGTATGAAGTGTCCTTCAGTTCACATTAACCACGAAACTCATATAACGATTAACACTCTGCACGACATTTCTTTGTCACAATACAGTCAGAAACGATTTCGTTTTCTCAATACTTTTCGAAAAGCATTTTGTCAATTAAAAAAAGAGAGTGAGTGAGAAAGAAAAAGAAATCACTCTAGCCCTCTCTCCTTCTATCACCCCAGAAAAAAAAAATAAATGTGAAAAAGAATGCAAATTGGCCGTACCTTGAACAAAGCACGTGATCGATCATCCATGTCAAAGAAGTTAACCGAAACTTTTAGCAACTGAAGAAACCAGAATTCACGAGCAACAAGCAAAAAAAAATAAGTAATTTGTCAAAAGGAGAGATAGGAAGGGAAAAAAAGCCAACCCTGAAGCTGAAATCAACTAGTCATTCTCTATTAGTGCCGAAAGCTGCAGCAGCATCAACATCAACCCATAAGCAAAAAAAAAAACGTCGAGAACGAGTGTGCAACAAATTTCCACTTAACGATATTAAATGAGGTAGAGTTTTGAGAGGAGGTTGGATTTGATTGTTTTTCCCTCTGAGCAGTACTTTTCTGTGCACAATGGCTAGGTCACAAAGACCCCAAGGGCTCAATAGTTCATTAAGAGAAAAGAACACGATAAGCAGGTGTTAAAATATAGGATTCGCGGTTAGGTCGCTTAAGCTCTGAGCGGCACTTTTTTGCACACCATGGGCTAAATGGCCAGGTTACAAGGACCCTGAAGGCTCAGAGAAGGTTGGGGGAGGGGACCCACTGGAACAGCTGTTGGGAGACAGATGGTAGCCTCCCGTCAAGGCCATCCAGCGTGTTCTTTAACGTGCACAGGGTATGGCTCTCCCGCACACGGGTCCACGGCTTAACGTCCCATCCGACGGACGGCGGCCTTTCCAAGCCCATCGGTGTCCCCTACTAACCGTAGGCAGGGCGGGGAATTTTGCGGAGATAAATCTCAACGCTGACTCAGCTGTGACTCGAACCTGGGAACTACAGATTACGAGCCTGGAGCGCTACCGACTGAGCCACCCCTGAGTCCCAAAGAAGGATCGTACACATGAAAAGAATGTCTCACAAAATAGATCAATAGCAAATAAAAATCCATTCAAGCAGCTGCTTGCCACAGAGGTCTGACAGGAGTCTGTCAGTTTATACGCCATAGTAGCCCCGGGGTCCTTGTAACCTGGATATTAAGTGCAAAAAAACTGACGCTATGAGACAAAGCAATCAAAATACTTCATTTATTATTGCTAAATTTATTCCTACAAATGATTACTGATCCTTAAAGAGATCTTGCAGGTGTAATTTTTCTGAAGTTTTATAAGCAGCAGCTAAGGCCTGAAAGTTTTATAAACAGCAGCTAAGGCCTGAAAGTTTTATAAACAGCAGCTAAGGGTTGGATTGTTTTACCACTGAGCGGCAAATTTTTGCACACCATGGGCTAAATGGTCAGGTCAAATTGACCCCGAAGGCTCAGAGAAGGTTGGGGGAGGGAACCCACTGGAATAGCTGTTGGGAGACAGATGGTAGCCTCCCGTCAAGGCCATCCAGCGTGTTCTTTAACGTTGGGTTGTTTTACCTCTGAGCAGCACTTTTTTTCACACCATGGTCTAAATGGACAGGTCACATAGACCCCGAAGGGTCAGAGAAGATTGGGGAAGGGGATCCACTGGAACAGCTGTTGGGAGACAGATGGTAGCCTCCCGTCAAGGCCATCCAGCGTGGTCTTTAACGTGCACAGGGTATGACTCTCCCGCACACGGGGCCAAGGCTTAACGTCCCATCCGACGGGCGGCGGCCTTTCCAAGCCCATCGGTGTCCCCTACTGACCGTGGGCAGGGCGATGAATTTTGCGGAGATAAATCTCAACACTGATCCAGCTGGGACTCGAACCTGGGAACCAACAGATTACGAGCCTGCCACGCTACCGACTGAGCCACCCCCCCATCAGCTAAGGAGTTTCTTCTCAGTTTTTGTGTTATTTCTTTTGAACACCCCTGCGCAAAATTCCCCGCCCTGCCCACGGTCAGTAGGGGACACCGATGGGCTTGGAAAGGCCGCCGTCCTTCGGATGGGACGTTAAGCCGTGGCGCCGTGTGCGGGAGAGCCATACCCTGTGCACGTTAAAGAACACATTGGATGGCCTTGACGGGAGGCTACCATCTGTCTCCCAACAGCTGTTCCAATGGGTACCCTCCCCAAACCTTCTCTGAGCCTTCGGGGTCCATGCGACCTGGCCATTTAGCCCATGGTGTGCAAAAAAGTGCCGCTCAGAGGTAAAACAATCCAACGTTAAAGAACACGCTGGATGGCCTTGACGGGAGGCTACCATCTGTCTCCCAACAGCTGTTCCAGTGGGTCCCCTCCCCCAACCTTCTCTGAGCCTTCGGGGTCCATGTGACCTGGCCATTTAGCCCATGGTGTGCAAAAAAGTGCCGCTCAGAGGTAAAACAATCCAACGTTAAAGAACACGCTGGATGGCCTTGACGAGAGGCTACCATCTGTCTCCCAACAGCTGTTCCAGTGGGTCCCCTCCCCCAACCTTCTCTGAGCCTTCGGGGTCCATGTGACCTGGCCATTTAGCCCATGGTGTGCAAAAAAGTGCCGCTCAGAGGTGAAACAACCAATCAACCAAATTTTGAACACCCTGTCCTGTTTTCTTCCGTTTTTTTTTCTTTTAACCTTACCTCTTTACGGTCCGAATTACGACTCGACCACTACATTATCATGTGTTTAGTTGCCAATGGTTGAAGGAGTTTTGGCTGACAAAAGAGAGTTGTTGTTTCTGGTTGCAACACCCCGACCTTGTTGCTTTGCCACGCGCTGCTTGCACGCAATGCGAATGTGTTAATTCGAGCTTTAACAATAAACAGAAGGGCACGTTCATAACAGACGCTATTGTATGCAATAATCAACTCGGGAGGAATCTGTACAGAAATAATTGGCAGCACTTAGCACTGGACATAACTTTCGTCTGACAGAAAGTTCCTGTTGCTCTGTAACAACGTTTAAATTAGGAAATATAAATGCAATTGCGATCCAAAATGCTTTCATTACAGAGGGTTGGGTTTTTTTACCTCTGAGCGGCACTTTTTTGCACACCATGGGCTAAATGGCCAGGTCACATGGACCCCGAAGTCTCAGAGAAGGTTGGGGGAGGGGACCCACTGGAACAGCTGTTGGGAGACAGATGGTAGCCTCCCGTCAAGGCAGTCCAGCGTGTTCTTTAACGTGCACAGGGTATGGCTCTCCCGCACACGGGGCCACGGCTTAACGTCCCATCCGACGGACGGCGGCCTTTCCAAGCCCATCGGTGACCCTACTGACCGTGGGCAGGGCGGGGGAATTTTGCGGAGATAAATCTCAACGCTGACCCAGATGGGACTCGAACCTGGGAACTACAGATTACGAGCCTGGCGCGCTACCGACTGAGCCACCCCCGCCCCATTACAGAGGCGGAAAACAAGTCTTTGCGTTAGTTCTGGTTCTTTGTTTTCTTCCTTCTGTAGATCCTTTTATTCCGTAAATATTTGGGCGGGGGTGGCTCAGTCGGTAGCACTCCAGGCTCGTAATCTGCAGTTCCCAGGTTCGAATCCCAGCTGTTTCAGCGTTGAGATTTATCTCCGCAAAATTCCCCTCCCTGCCCACGGTTAGTAGGGGACACCGATGGGCTTGAAAAGGCCACCGTCCGTCGGATGGGACGTTAAGCCGTGGCCCCGTGTGCGTGAGAGCTATCCTGTGTACGTTAAAGAACACGCTGGATGGCCTTGACGGGAGGCTACCATCTGTCTCCCAACTGCTATTCCAGTGGGTCCCCTCCCCCAACCTTCTCTGAGCCTTCGGGGTCCATGTGACCTGGCCATTTAGCCCATGGTGTGCAAAAAAGTGCCGCTCAGAGGTAAAACAACCCAAACCAAAATAACCTAACTCAAAATAGACCATATAAACTACTTTTGGCCACACCTTACGAAGCTTTTAATTTTATTTAATTAAAGCTAGAATTTTTAAAATCGACTTTTAAGAGGAAGTGAACGATTTGACAGCATTTACGCGCTTATTTCCACAAGTCACCGGAAAATCAAATGTTGAAACTTTTTCATTAATTCCAAAACATTTCCTCATCGAGATTCGCGCTTCAATGAGTATCACCTCCCCCTCAAAACAATTCCATGTTACTAGACACCATTTTCTTCACTTCCTGAATTTACGTAACTGTCATTGTTTTTATCCGTTTGGCTACTTATTTCTTAATCTCCCTCTTATTTTTGTGTCCTCCCCCAACCCCCCCCCCAATTCATTTAGGTTTTATTTTCTCATTCATTTAATTTATCGTGGCTTTTTCACTCTTTATTTTTTTGTGAATTCTCAGAACACTATAAATAAACTTTGCTCTGGAAAAAAAAAAACGATGTTCGGAGAAGAAACGGTAAAAATCACAATTTACCTCCCCGAACTTCATGGTTAGCTGAGAAGCAATTAATCTGCAGACTGTTAACTTGCTAATCTGTTTGCACCCTGCGTAGCTTACACAAAACTTACAAAACTCGTTGGCAGTTTAAAAAACTGTTAGAAACGGATCGCAGCACGCGTCTAATTCTTATTATTCTTCACCTTCATTTTTTTTCCATTTCGATATTTCTCAAAATCAGTAGACTGGCTGTGGCAACAGCAGCTAAAGGCATTCTCGTTTTGCAGTCGAGTGCAAGGACGTAGCCACTTGAGGGAGACTAATTAATAGAAGGAAAAAAATAAGCGTGGATTGCTCTTGAGCGCAACAATGAGTTATTTGTCGTTTGTAAAATGAACGGTGAATGGATTTTTAATCCACTCTTTAAGTCTCTATAACCACCTAGAAGTGCGTGGTCACTGGTAGTTTAAATTGTTTGAAAAAGGGTTGGGTTGTTTTACCTCTGAGCGGCACTTTTTTGCACACCATGGGCTAAATGGCCAGGTCACATGGACCCCGAAGGCTCAGAGAAGGTTGGGGGAGGGGACCCACTGGAACAGCTGTTGGGAGACAGATGGTAGCCTGCCGTCAAGGCCATCAAGCGTGTTCTTTAACGTCGTTTTTTCGTGTCTCTGCCACACACGGAACCACGGCTTAAACATCCTATATGAAGGACGGTGGCCTTTCCAAGCCCATCGGTGTCCCCTACTGACCGTGGGCAGGGCGGGAAGTTTTGCAGATATAAATCTCAACGCTGACCCAGCTGGGACTCGAACCCGGGAACTACAGATTACGAGCCTGACACGCTACCAACTGAGCCACCCTCGCCCCCAGCTAAATGGCCAAGTCACATGGACCCCGAAGGCTCAGAGAAGGTTGGGGGAGGGGACCCACTGGAACAGCTGTTGGGAGACAGATGGTAGCCTCCCGTCAAGGCCATCCAGCGTGTTCTTTAACGTGCACAGGGTATGGCTCTCCCGCACACGGTGCCACGGCTTAACGTTCCATCCGACGCACGGCGGCCTTTCCAAGCCCATCGGTGTCCCCTACTGACCGTGGGCAGGGCGGGGAATTTTTGCGGAGATAAATCTCAACACTGACCCAGCTGGGACTCGAACCTGGGAACTACAGATTACGAGCCTGGCGCGCTACCGACTGAGCCACCTCCCCCCCGCCCCATTTTAAAAAGGAACAATAATGCATGATTGGAAATTTTCCTTGTACAGAGCTTTTCTGAAAAATATCGCAATTCATGCAAAATTCCAAAGTAACTATTTTGAAGATGACAGAAAATCTAATCAAATATTAGCAATTATTAAATTATTGGTAGTTATTAATTAAAATTAAATTTTCTTTGGATGGGACATTAAATTACGGTCCCATTGTATCGAACATCAATACCCATTCTTGTTAAAAGAATATGTTGGATAGACTTTACGGTAAGTTTCCATCATTTATCTGCACTTATATGAGGCCATGGAGTCTTTGTGACCTGATCTTTAGACCAACGAGTCTGGACAAGGTACCTCGATAGTTATAATACCTCGCGCATCGATTTTGATAACATCATGAAAGGAAAGTTCCTTTTACATACGCCTATCCCTCGATTTATGCGGTAGATGGGTTCCGGTTGGGCTGTTTTACCTCTGAGCAGCACTTATTTTGCACACCACGGGCCAAATGGCCAAGTCACAAGGACCCCGAAGGCTCAGAGAAGTTGGGGGAGGAGACCCATTGGAACAGCTGTTGGGAGACAGATGGTAACCTCCCGTCAAGGCCATCCAGCGTGTTCTTTAATGTGCACAGGGTATGACTCTCCCGCACACGGGGTCACGGCTTAACGTCCCATCCGACGGACGGCGGCCTTTCCAAGCCCATCGGTATTCCCTACTGACCGTGGGCAGGGCGGGGAATTTTGCGGAGATAAATCTCAACGCTGACCCAGCTGGGACTCGAACCTGGGAACTGCAGATTACGAGCCTGGCGGTGGGTTCCGGGAACTCACCGTGTAAATCAAAACCAACAACATATGGGAAGAAAAGAGGGAATGGGTTCCGAAAATATTTTTCTTATGAATAAAACTTACAAAGAAAGTTTTACTGATACATATTAATTAAAGTTACTTTAGGATATATCTAACAAATGAATGCAATAATAAATATTTTACTTTTTAGCAAAAGCACAAAATAAAGGAAAACGTTTAGATAAATGCATATTTAATCATTTATAATAGGTAAAGCCACCTTGACAGACCGGGCCTTGACAGCCTATGAGCAAAATAAAGAAGGGAAGAAAATTAATTATGCAAAAAAAATTAAAGTGATTTAATTTGTGTAAACTATAAATTTAAAGCTATTCAGCTTCACGGAAGAGGAACCTGTGGAGCAGTCAGAGAGAAGGGAAACACAGGAGAGCAGGAGAAAATTTTAACCCTTAAGAAAGATATGCTGATGGGAACCCATAAGAAAGCTATGGAGATGGGAACCTGTGGGACAATTGGAGAGAGGGAAATCGACAGGAAAGATAGGAAGACTAACCTATGGAGCAATCAGAGTGAAGGGAACCACAGAAGAGCAGGACAAAATTTTAACCCATAAGAAAGATATGGAGAAGGGAACCCATAAGAAAGCTGTGGAGATGGGAACCTGTGGGACAATTGGAGAGAGGGAAATCGACAGGAAAGATAGGAAGACGAACCTATGGAGCAATCAGAGAGAAGGGAACCACAGAAGAGCAGGAGAAAATTTTAACCCATAAGAAAGATATGGAGATGGGAACCCAAAAGAAAGCTATGGAGATGGGAACCTGTGGGACAACTGGAGAGAGGGAAATCGACAGGAAAGATAGGAAGAGGAACCTATGGAGCAATCAGAGAGAAGGGAACCACAGAAGAGCAGGAGAAAATTTTAACCCATAAGATATGGAGATGGGAACCCATAAGAAAGCTATGGAGATGGGAACCTGTGGGACAACTGGAGAGAAAGAAATCGACAGGAAAGATAGGAAGAGGAACGTATGGAGCAATCAGAGAGAAGGGAACCACAGAAGAGCAAGAGAAAATTTTAACCCATAAGAAAGATATGGAGATGGGAACCCATAAGAAAGCTATGGAGATGGGAATCTGTAGGACAACTAGAGAGAGGGAAATCGACAAGAAAGATAGGAAGACGAACTTCTGGTGCAATCAGAGAGAAAAGAACCTCAGAAGAGCAGGAGAAATTTTTAACCCATAAGAGAGATATGGATGAAGGGAACTCATAAGAAAGCTAGGCAGATGGGAAATTGTGGGAGAACTGGAGAGAGGGAAATCGACAGGAAAGATAGGAAGAGGAACCTATGGAGCAATCGGAGAGAAGGGAACCACAGAAGAGCAGGAGAAAATTTTAACCCATAGGAAAAATATGGAGAAGGGAACCCATAAGAAAGTTATGGAGAAGAGAACCTGTGGGACAGCTGAAGAGAGGGAAATCGACAGGAAAGATAGGAAGAGGAACCTATGGAGCAATCAGAGAGAAGGGAACCACACAAGAGCAGGAGAAATTTTTAACCAATAAGAAAGATATGGAGAAGGGAACCCATAAGAAAGTTATGGAGAAGGGAACCTGTGGGACAGCTGAACAGAGGGAAATCGACAGGAAAGATAGGAAGAGGAACCTATGGAGCAATCAGAGAGAAGGGAACCACAGAAGGGGAGGAGAAAATTTTAACCCATAAGAAAGCTATGGAGAAGGGAATCTGTATGACAACTAGAGAGAGGGAAATCGACAAGAAAGATAGGAAGAGGAACCTATGGAGCAATCAGAGAGAAGGGAACCACAGAAGAGCAAGAGAAAATTTTAACCCATTAGAAAGATATGGACAAGGGAACCCATAAGAAAGTTATGGAGAAGAGAACCTGTGGGACAGCAGGAGAGAGGGAAAACGACAGGAACTGTAGGAAGAGGAACCTATGGAGCAATCAGAGAGAAGGGAACCACAGAAGAACAGGAGAAATTTTTAAACCATTAGAAAGATATGGAGAAGGGAACTCATAAGAAAGCTATGCAGATGGGAACCTGTGGGAGAACTGGAGAGAGGGAAATCGATAAGAAAGATAGGAAGAGGAACCTATGGAGCAATCAGAGAGAAGGGAACCACAGAAGAGCTGGAGAAATTTTTAACCCATAAGAAAGATATGGAGAAGGGAACTCATAAGAAAGATACGGAGAAGGGAACGCATAAGAAAGCTATGGAGATGGGAACCTGTGGGACAATTGGAGAGAGGGAAATCGACAGGAAAGATAGGAAGAGGAACCTATGGAGCAATCAGAGAGAAGGGAACCTCAGCAGAGCAGGAGAAATTTTTAACCCATAAGAAAGATATGGAAAAGGGAACTCATAAGAGAGCTATGCAGATGGGAACCTGTGGGAGAACTGGAGAGAGGGAAATCGACAGGAAAGATAGGAAGAGAAACCTATGGAGAATCAGAGAGAAGGGAACCACAGAAGAGCAGGAGAAAATTTTAACCCATAAGAAAAATATGGAGAAGGGAACCTGTGGGACAACTGGAGAGAGGGAAACCGACAAGAAAGATAGGAAGAGGAACCTATGGAGCAATCAGAGAGAAGGGAACCACAGAAGAGCTGGAGAAATTTTTAACCCATTAGAAAGATTTGGAGAAGGGAACCCATAAGAAGGCTATGGAGATGGGAACCTGTGGGACAACTGGAGAGAGGGAAATCGAGAGGAAAGAGAGAAAAAGGAACCTATGGAGCAATCAGAGAGAAGGGAACCACAGAAGAGCAAGAGAAAATTTTAACCCATTAGAAAGATATGGAGAAGGGAATCTGTAGGACAACTAGAGAGAGGGAAATCGACAAGAAAGATAGGAAGAGGAAGCTATGGAGCAATCAGAGAGAAGGGAACCACAGAAGAGCAGGAGAAAATTTTAACCCATAAGAAAAATATGGAGATGGGAACCCATAAGAAAGCTATGGAGATGGGAATCTGTAGGACAACTAGAGAGAGGGAAATCGATAAGAAAGATAGGAAGACGAACTTATGGAGCAATCAGAGAGAAAAGAACCTCAGAAGAGCAGGAGAAATTTTTAACCCATAAGAGAGATATGGATGAAGGGAACTCATAAGAAAGCCAGGCAGATGGGAAATTGTGGGACAACTGGAGAGAGGGAAATCGACAGGAAAGATAGGAAGAGGAACCTATGGAGCAATCGGAGAGAAGGGAACCACAGAAGAGCAGGAGAAAATTTTAACCCATAGGAAAAATATGGAGAAGGGAACCCATAAGAAAGTTATGGAGAAGAGAACCTGTGGGACAGCTGAAGAGAGGGAAATCGACAGGAAAGATAGGAAGAGGAACCTATGGAGCAATCAGAGAGAAGGGAACCACACAAGAGCAGGAGAAATTTTTAACCAATAAGAAAGATATGGAGAAGGGAACCCATAAGAAAGTTATGGAGAAGGGAACCTGTGGGACAGCTGAACAGAGGGAAATCGACAAGAAAGATAGGAAGACGAACCTATGGAGCAATCAGAGAGAAGGGAACTACAGAAGAGCAGGAGAAATTTTTAACCCATTAGAAAGATATGGAGAAGGGAACTCATAAGAAAGCTATGTAGATGGGAACCTGTGGGAGAACTGGAGAGAGGGAAATCGACAAGAAAGATAGGAAGAGGAACCTATGGGGCAATCAGAGAGAAGGGAACCACACAAGAGCAGGAGAAAATTTTAACCCATAAGAAAGATATGGAGAAGGGAACCCATAAGAAAGATATGGAGAAGGGAACCCATAAGAAAGCTATGGAGATGGGAACCTGTGGGACAATTGGAGAGAGGGAAATCGACAGGAAAAATAGGAAGACGAACCTAGGGAGCAATCAGAGAGAAGGAAACCACAGAAGAGCAGGAGAAAATTTTAACCCATAAGAAAGATAAGGAGATGGGAACCCATAAGAAAGCTATGGAGATGGGAACCTGTGGGACAACTGGAGAGGGGGAAATCGACAGGAAAGATAGGAAGAGGAACCTATGGAGCAACAGAGAGAAGGGAACCACAGAAGAGCAGGAGAAAATTTTAACCCATAAGAAAAATATGGAGATGGGAACCCATAAGAAAGCTATGGAGATGGGAATCTGTAGGACAAGTAGAGAGAGGGAAATCGACAAGAAAGATAGGAAGACGAACTTATGGAGCAATCAGAGAGAATGGAACCTCCGAAGAGCAGCAGAAATTTTTAACCCATAAGAAACATATGGAGAAGGGAACTCATAAGAGAGCTATGCAGATGGGAACCTGTGGGAGAACTGGAGAGAGGGAAATCGACAGGAAAGATAGGAAGAGGAACCTATGGAGCAATCAGAGAGAAGGGAACCACAGAAGAGCAGGAGAAATTTTTAACCCATAAGAGAGATATGGAGAAGGGAACCCATAAGAAAGTTATGGAGAAGGGAACCTGTGGGACAGCTGGAGAGAGGGAAATCGACAGGAAAGATAGGAAGAGGAACCTATGGAGCAATCAGAGAGAAGGGAACCACAGAAGAGCAGGAGAAAATTTCAACCCATAAGAAAGATATGGAGAAGGGAACTCATAAGAAAGCTATGCAGAAGGGAACCTGTGGGAGAACTGGAGAGAGGGAAATTGACAAGAAAAATAGGAAGAGGAACCTATGGGGCAATCAGAGAGAACGGAACCACACAAGAGCAGGAGAAAATTTTAACCCATAAGAAAGATATGGAGAAGGGAACCTGTGGGACAACTGGAGAGAGGGAAATCGACAAGAAAGATAGGAAGGGGAACCTATGGAGCAATCAGAGAGAAGGGAACCACAGAAGAGCTTTAGAAATTTTTAACTCATAAGAAAGATATGGAGAAGGGAACCCATAAGAAAGATATGGAGAACGGAACCCATAAGAAAGATATGGAGATGGGAACCTGTGGGACAATTGGAGAGAGGGAAATCGACAGGAAAGATACGAAGACGAACCTAGGGAGCAATCAGAGAGAAGCAACACACAGAAGAGCAGGAGAAAATTTTAACCCATAAGAAAGATAAGGAGATGGGAACCCATAAGAAAGCTATGGAGATGGAAACCTGTGGGACAACTGGAGAAAGGGAAATCGACAGGAATGTTCGGAAGAGGAACCTATGGAGCAATCAGAGAGAAGGGAACCACAGAAGAGGAGGAGAAATTTTTAACCCATTAGAAAGATATGGAGAAGGGAACTCATAAGAAAGCTATGGAGATGGGAATCTGTAGGACAACTAGAGAGAGGGCAATCGACAAGAAAGATAGGAAGACGAACTTATGGAGCAATCAGAGAGAAGGGAACCTCAGAAGAGCATCAGAAATTTTTAACCCATAAGAAAGATATGGAGAAGGGAACTCATAAGAGAGCTATGCAGATGGGAACCTGTGGGAGAACTGGAGAGAGGGAAATCGACAGGAAAGATAGGAAGAGGAACCTATGGAGCAATCAGAGAGAAGGGAACCACAGAAGAGCAGCAGAAAATTTTAACCCATAAGAAAGATATGGAGATGAGAACCCATAAGAAAGCTATGGAGATGGGAATCTGTAGGACAACTAGAGAGAGGGCAATCGACAAGAAAGATAGGAAGACGAACTTATGGAGCAATCAGAGAGAAGGGAACCTCAGAAGAGCATCAGAAATTTTTAACCCATAAGAAAGATATGGAGAAGGGAACTCATAAGAGAGCTATGCAGATGGGAACCTGTGGGAGAACTGGAGAGAGGGAAATCGACAGGAAAGATAGGAAGAGGAACCTATGGAGCAATCAGAGAGAAGGGAACCACAGAAGAGCAGGAGAAATTTTTAACCCATTAGAAAGATATGGAGAAGGAACTCATGAGAAAGCTATGCAGATGGGAACCTGTGGGAGAACTGGAGAGAGGGAAATCGACAAGAAAGATAGGAAGAGGAACCTATGGGGCAA
Source organism: Ryuthela nishihirai (assembly GCA_038380435.1). Taxonomy (NCBI): domain Eukaryota; kingdom Metazoa; phylum Arthropoda; class Arachnida; order Araneae; family Heptathelidae; genus Ryuthela; species Ryuthela nishihirai. Next base: position 21,291,308 of record JAWZYU010000003.1, on the reverse strand, counting down.
TCAGAGAGAAGGGAACCACAAAAGAGCAGGAGAAAATTTTAACCCATAAGAAAGATATGGAGAAGGGAACCTGTGGGACAACTGGAGAGAGGGAAATCGACAAGAGAGATAGGAAGACGAACTTATGGAGCAATCAGAGAGAAGGGAACCTCAGAAGAGCAGGAGAAATTTTTAACCCATAAGAAAGATATGGAGAAGGGAACTCATAAGAAAGATATGCAGATGGGTACCTGTGGGACAACTGGAGAGAGGGAAATCAACAGGAAAAATAGGAAGAGGAACCTATGCAGCAATCAGAGAGAAGGGTACCACAGAAGAGCAAGAGAAAATTTTAACCCATAAGAAAGATATGGAGAAGGGAACCCATAAGAAATTATGGAGAAGGGAACCTGTGGGACAGCTGGAGAGAGGGAAATCGACAGGAAAGATAGGAAGAGGAACCTATGGAGCAATCAGAGAGAAGGGAACTACAGAAGAGCAGGAGAAATTTTTAACCCATTAGAAAGATATGGAGAAGGGAACTCATAAGAAAGATATGCAGATGGGAACCTGTGGGACAACTGGAGAGAGGGAAATCAACAGGAAATATAGGAAGAGGAACCTATGCAGCAATCAGAGAGAAGGGAACCACAGAAGAGCAAGAGGAAATTTTAGCCCATAAGAAAGATATGGAGAAGGGAACCCTTAAGAAAGTTATTGAGAAGGGAACCTGTGGGACAGCTGGAGAGAGGGTAATCGGCAGGAGAGATAGGAAGAGTTACCTATGGAGCAATCAAAGAGAAGGGAACCACAGAAGAGCAGGAGAAATTTTTAACCCATTAGAAAGATATGGAGAAGGGAATTCATAAGAAAGCTATGCAGATGGGAACCTGTGGGAGAACTGGAGAGAGGGAAATCTACAGGAAATATAGGAAGAGGAAGCTATGGAGCAATCAGAGAGAAGGGAACCACAGAAGAGCAGGAGAAAATTTTAACCCATAAGAAAGATATGGAGAAGGGAACCTGTGGGACAACTGGAGAGAGGGAAATCGACAAGAAAGATAGGAAGACGAACTTATGGAGCAATCAGAGAGAAGGGAACCTCAGAAGAGCAGGAGAAATTTTTAACCCATAAGAAAGATATGGAGAAGGGAACTCATAAGAAAGCTATGCAGATGGGAACCTGTGGGACAACTGGAGAGAGGGAAATCGACAGGAAAGATAGGAAGAGGAACCTATGGAGCAATCAGAGAGAAGGGAACCACAGAACAAGAGAAAATGTTAACCCATAAGAAAGATATGGAGAAGGGAACGTGTGGGACAACTGGAGAGAGGGAAATCGACAGCAAATATAGGAAGAGGAACCTATGGAGCAATCAGAGAGAAGGGAACCACAGAAGAGCAGCAGAAAATTTTAACCCATAAGAAAGATATGGAGATGAGAACCCATAAGAAAGCTATGGAGATGGGAATCTGTAGGACAACTAGAGAGAGGGCAATCGACAAGAAAGATAGGAAGACGAACTTATGGAGCAATCAGACAGAAGGGAACCTCAGAAGAGCATAAGAAATTTTTAACCCATAAGAAAGATATGGAGAAGGGAACTCATAAGAGAGCTATGCAGATGGGAACCTGTGGGAGAACTCGAGAGAGGGAAATCGACAGGAAAGATAGGAAGAGGAACCTATGGAGCAATCAGAGAGAAGGGAACCACAGAAGAGCAGGAGAAATTTTTAACCCATTAGAAAGATATGGAGAAGGGAACTCATAAGAAAGCTATGCAGATGGGAACCTGTGGGAGAACTGGAGAGAGGGAAATCGAGAAGAAAGATAGGAAGAGGAACCTATGGGGCAATCAGAGAGAAGTGAACCACAAAATAGCAGGAGAAAATTTTAACCCATAAGAAAGATATGGAGACGGGAACCCATAAGAAATTATGGAGAAGGGAACCTGTGGGACAGCTGGAGAGAGGGAAATCGACAGGAAAGATAGGAAGAGGAACCTATGGAGCAATCAGAGAGAAGGGAACTGCAGAAGAGCAGGAGAAATTTTTAACCCATTAGAAAAATATGGAGAAGGGATCTCATAAGAAAACTATGCAGGTGGGAACATGTGGGAGAACTGGAGAGAGGGAAATCGACAAGAAAGATAGGAAGAGGAACCTATGTGGCAATCAGAGAGAAGGGAACCACAGAAGAGCAGGAGAAAATTTTAACCCATAAGAAAAATATGGAGAACGGATCCTGTGGGACAACTGGAGAGAGGGAAATCGACAAGAAATATAGGAAGAGGGACCTATGGAGAAATCAGAGGGAAGGGAACCACAGAAGAGGAGGAGAAATCTTTAACCCTTAAGAATGATATGGAGAAGGGAACCTGTGGGACAACTGGAGAGAGGGAAATGGACAAGAAAGATAGGAAGAGGAACCTATGGAGCAGTCAGAGAGAAGCGAACCACAGAAGAGCAGGAGAAATTTTTAACCCATTACAAAGATATGGAGTAGGGAACTCATCAGAAAGCTATGCAGATGGGAACCTGTGGGAGAACTGGAGAGAGGGAAATCGACAAGAAAAATAGGAAGAGGAACCTATGGGGCAATCAGAGAGAAGGGAACCTCAGAAGAGCATAAGAAATTTTTAACCCATTAGAAAGATATGGAGAAGGGAACTCATAAGAAAGCTGTGCAGATGGGAACCTGTGGGAGAACTGGAGAGAGGGAAATCGACAGGAAAGATAGGAAGAGGAACCTATTAGTCAATCAGAGAGAAGGGAACCACAGAAGAGCAGTAGAAAATTTTAACCCATAAGAAAGATATGAAGAAGGGAACCTGAGGGTCAACTGGAGAGAGGGAAATCGACAAGAAAGATAGGAAGACGAACCTATGGAGCAATCAGACAGAAGGGAACCTCAGAAGAGCATAAGAAATTTTTAACTCATAAGAAAGATATGGAGAAGGGAACTCATAAGAGAGCTATGCAGATGGGAACCTGTGGGAGAACTGGAGAGAGGGAAATCGACAGGAAAGATAGGAAGAGGAACCTATGGAGCAATCAGAGAGAAGGGAAGCACAGAAGAGCAAGAGAAATTTTTAACCCATAAGAATGATATGGAGAAGGGAACCCATAAGAAAGTTATGGAGAAGGGAACCTGTGGGACAGCTGGAGAGAGGGAAATCGACAGATAAGATAGGAAGAGGAACCTATGGAGCAATCAGAGAGAAGGGAACCACAGAAGAGCAGGAGAAAATTTTAACCAACAAGAAAGATATGTAGATGGGAACCAATAAGAAAGCTATGGAGATGGGAATCTGTATGACAACTAGAGAGAGGGAAATCGACAAGAAATATAGGAAGACGAACATATGGAGAAATCAGAGAGAAGGGAAACTCAGAAGAGAATAAAAAAATTTTAACCCATAAGAAAGATATGGAGAAGGGAACTCATAAGAAAGCTATGCAGATGGGAACCTGTTGGACAACTGCAGAGAGGGAAATCGACAGGAAAGATAGGAAGAGGAACCTATGGAGCAATCAGAGAGAAGGGAACCACAGAAGAGCAGGAGAAAATTTTAACCCATAAGAAAGATATGGAGATGGGAACCCATAAGAAACCTATGGAGATGGGAACCTGTGGGACAACTGGAGAGAGGGAAATCGACACAAAAAATAGGAAGAGGAACCTATGGAGCAATCAGAGAGAAGGGAACCCCAAAAGAGCAGGAGAAAATTTTAACCCTTAAGAAAGATATGCTGATGGGAACCCATAAGAAAGCTATGGAGATGGGAATCTGTAGCACAACTAGAGAGAATGTAATCGACAAGAAAGATACGAAGACGAAGTTATGCAGCAATCAGAGAGAAGGGAACCTCAGAAGAGCAGGAGTAATTTTTAACCCATAAGAAAGATATGGAGAAGGGAACTCATAAGAAAGCTATGGAGATGGGAATCTGTAGGACAACTAGAGAGAGGGATATCGACAGGAAATATAGGAAGACGAACTTATGGAGCAATCAGAGAGAAGGGAACCTCAGAAGAGCAGGAGAAATTTTTAACCCATAAGAAAGATATGGAGAAGGGAACTCATAAGAAAGCTATGCAGATGGGAACCTGTGGGACAACTGGAGAGAGGGAAATCGGCAGGAAAGATAGGAAGAGGAACCTATGGAGCAATCAGAGAGAAGGGAACCACAGAAGAGCAGGAGAAATTTTTAACCCATAAGAAAGCTGTGGAGATGGGAACCTGTGGGACAACTGGAGAGAGGGAAATCGACAAGAAAGGTACGAAGACGAACCTATGGAGTAATCGGAGAGTAGGGATCCACAGAAGAGCAGGAGAAATTATTAAACCATAAGAAAGATATGGAGAAGGGAACCCATAAGAAAGCTATGCAGATGGGAACCTGTAGCACAACTGGAGAGAGGGAAATCGACAAGAAATATAGGTTGAGGAACCTATGGCGCAATCAGAGAGAAGGGTACCACAGAAGAGCAGGAAAAATTTTTAACCCATAAGAAAGATATGCAGAAGGGAACTCATAAGAAACCTGTGGAGATGGGAACCTGTGGGAGAACTGGAGAGAAGGAAATCGACAAGAAAGATAAGAAAAGGGACCTATGGAGCAATCAAAGAGAAGGGAACCACAGAAGAGGAGGAGAAAATTTTAACCCATAAGTAAGATATGGAGAAGGGAACCCATTTGAAAGCTATGGAGATGGGAACCTGTGGGACAACTGGAGAGAGAGAAATCGACAAGAAATATAGGAAGAAAGACCTATGGAGCAATCAGAGAGAAGGGAACCACAGAAGAGAAGTAGAAATTTTTAACCCATAAGTAAGATATGGAGAAGGGAACCCATTAGAAAGCTATGGAGATGGAAACCTGTGGGATAACTGGAGAGAGGGAAATCGACAGGAAAGATACGAAGAGGAACCTATGGAGCAATCAGAGAGAAGGGAACCGCAGAAGAGCAGGAGAAATTTTTAACCGATAAGAAAGATATGGAGAAAGGAACCCGTAAGAAAGCTATGGAGATGGAAACCTGTGGGACAACTGGAGAGAGGGAAATCGACAAGAAATATAGGAAGACGAACCTATGGAGCAATCAGAGAGAAGGGAACCACAGTAGAGCAGGAGAAATTTTTAACCCATAAGAAAGATATGGAGAAGGGAACCCATAAGAAAGATATGGAGAAGTGAACTCATAAGAAAGCTATGCAGATGGGAACCTGTGAGAGAACTGGAGAGAGGGAAATCGACAAGAAAGATAGGACGACGAACCTATGGCGCAATCGTAGAGAAGGGAACCACAGAAGAGCAGGAGAAAATTTTAACCCATAAAAAAGTTATGGAGAATATAAAGCTATGGAGATGGGAGCCCATGAGAGAGCTGAAGAGAATGGAATGAATAGAAGAGCAGGGAGAAAGATAATCCATAAGAAACTATGAAGATGTGGACCCATAGAACAGCAACAGAAATGTTACAAAATCCAGGCTCTTCCGAAGTTGAGGTTCAGGCTTGGGGATAAAATCTCGATGCTCACACAGCTGGGACTGGAACCTGAAGAACCTCGGATTGCGACATGCCAGGGCGCCAGCTGTGCTGTTATCGTCTACATATCATACATCAAAAGTACAATGAAACCATTCTCGTAACCTTACCAGAATGCAAAACGATGGAAGAATTTTCTACATAAAATGAAAACCAGTTAGGAAGTCAAATTGAAAATTCCACACTCGTTGCCAGGAACGTCTTTTATGAGAGACAGCCGAGATAAGAACAACTCTGGAAAAAGACAGAATACTAAAAAGGAAAATAAAATGTCTTTGTTCCAACTACGCAGTGAAGTGCGTTTTTTATTTCGCTTATTTTGTTAAAAAACAACAGTGTCGTTACATAGTAAGAACTCGAAAAATATTATCACATAATATTATCACAAAATATTATCAATATTAAAGCGGACGTGGGCCTTTTTCGTCACCCATACCATACATATTTCCTCTCAATATTTTTCATAATTTCAAATAATTTTTTTTAATCAGATATTTTATTTTCCTTTTACTGTTTTAAATTTTTTTTTTCTTTTTCTTTTTTCATTTTTACCCAATAGCATTTTTCTTTATGTTTCTGCGGGACAGTCTTTTATTCCAGTTTCTGCGGGATAGTCCTTCTTCTAGTATAAATACGACATCCATCAGTCAAAATCCTCATTCTGTTGTCAGAAGTTGACAGTGACGGTTCTTTGCAGCTGCGTCTGCGTGATTTTTTTTTCAACTGCTAGAAGTCAATAGCGATAGTTCTTGACGTCCGCGTGTAGTATAAAATCAGCTATTTTTACAACTCACTGTTTTATAACGTATCCATGTAATATATGTGAGAAGGCTTTCACGCTCCAGAAACATCTCATTCGTCATATGAGAAATCACGATGGTAAAAACTTGTTTAAGTGCTCTCAATGCGAATCGACATTCACAATGAGAGATGACGTCCGTCGTCACGAGTTAACCCACATCTCCAGGAAAACCTACAAATGCGAAGAATGTGCAATGAAGTTTGGAAGAAAAGACAATCTTTTACGACATTAAAGAAAGCCACACATTAATAAGCGAAAACGTTCTGAAGATGAAAGGATTCCCCAGAAGAAACAAAAACCAGACCCTGAAGACCCCTGCCAGTTTACAGAAGAAATGAAAAGGACCCTGTCAACACATAAGCTGATGGCAACGGAAGAAACATCTGTTGACCTCACCATTTTCCTTGAATCCTCACGGGAGTCACTCCTAACTCATCTGAAAGAAGAATTGATCTCGAAAGGTAGCATTAAATGGTACCTTGCCTTGCAAGTGCACTTCAGGCGAAAAGTTTCCCCTTCTACTTTCGAACACTGCACCCCATTTTTCCGAAGTAACTGCGTCACAAGTCTTCCTACATCATCCCTAAACAGAGAACTGGATTCAGCGTGCAAGAAGATCAAGACTTCATTTGAAGAATTTGAAGGACCACATAGTGGATGGACACTGGATGCTGTACTCCACGCTGAAATGCACACTGGAAAATATATCCCTATTGCAGGATCTAGTTATATCCCTACTCCAAGAGAATTACTATTAAAACACGCTATTGTCAATGTATGTAATTCTGATCGAAAATGTTTTGTCTCGTCTGTTTTAGCCTCTTTGTATCCTGCCCCAGATCATCCACAACGCCTTACCACATACATTCATTTAGAAGAAAAAATAAATAGGCCACATCTGGCCGAATTTTCCCTATAACAATAAATCAAATATCTAAATTCGAAAAAATGAACAACATTTCTGTCAATGTTTTTGGATACGAGAAAGAGGTGTTCCCGCTCTACGTCACGCCATTCAGATTTAAAGAGCATGCAAATCTTCTTCTGTTATCGGATGATGAAAAACATCATTATTGCTCCATTAAGAATATGAGTAGACTTCTCAGTCCTCTCACTAAACATAAATGCCAGGCTTTCTACTGTGATTACTGCCTTCACCGTTTCACAAATGAATCACTCTTGAAGGATCATATTCCCTATTGTCAAGAACATGGACCCCAGAGAGTAGAATTTCCAACTGAAGAGGAGAAATAGCTGAAATTCACAAATTTCAAGTTTCAACAGCCCGTTCCATACGTGATTTACGCCGACTTTGAATCATTCCTAGTGAAAGTGGACACTTGTATGCCTGACCCTGCAAAATCTCACACCACTATCACGGCAAATCATGAACCCTGTGGATTAGCATATCATGTTATTGGACCTGACGGCTGCAGCTATAAACTTCCAGTAGTTTATAGAGGTTCTAATGTGGTAAAAATATTTTTGGAATGTCTGCTTAAAGAAGAAAACGATATAAAAAATTTACTCTTGGAGATCAAACCAAGGCAACTTTCAAATCACGAAAAGGAATCATTTCGCAACTCTATCAATTGTCATATTTGCAAAGATGTTCTGGGACCAGATCGCGTGAGAGATCACGATCATTTAACCGGGAAATTCCGAGGAGCCACTCAGAATGCGTGAAATCTCAATTTTAAGCTCAGAAATAAGATTCCAGTTATATTTCATAACCTAAAGGGATATGACAGCCATCTTATTATGCAAATAATCGGTATGATCAAAAATAAGAAGATTAATTGCATTCCCAATAATATGGAAAAATACACAGCATTCTGCATTGGAAATTTGAATTTCATAGATTCCTATCAGTTTTTAAGTACATCTCTTGAGAAGCTAGTCAATAATTTATCAACAGAAGAATTCCATATTTTAAAGGAACATGTTGAAACTGAACGGCTACACTTGGTTTTGAGAAAATGAGTTTACCCCTACGATTACATTGACAGCAGCGAAAAGTTTGAAGAAACGTTATTACCTCCACGTGAAGTTTTTTAGAATCAACTAACAGAAGAAGCGCTAGGGGAAGAAGACTATATCCATGCAATGAAAGTATGGAACTCATTCAACATAAAAAATCTAGGCCAATATCACGACTTGTACCTGAAGACCGACGTACTCCTCTTTTCAGAAAATTATGTGTCAGATACTATGAAATTGATCCCTGTCATGTTTACACAGCTCCTGGACTAGCCTGGCAAGCATGCTTAAAAATGACAAATGTAAATCTTGAGTTGATAACTGACCCTACAATGTACCTTTTCCTGGAAAAAGGCATACGAGGGGGGATTTCTGTGATATGCAATCGTCTTAGTACTACAAACAACAAGTATTTGGACTCCTATGATCCTCAGTTACCCTCTAAATACATTATGCACTATGATGCCAACAATCTTTATGGATGGGCAATGTCACAATGTCTCCCTCAAAGCGATTTTCAATGGCTTAATAAAGAAGAAATAGCAGATCTAAATATTACGACAATTGCTGATGATGCGAATAAAAGATACATATTGGAAGTTGATTTAGATTATCCAGTTTCTCTTCACGACAAGCATAATGATTATCCACTAGCCCCTGAGAAACTTCAGATTACCAGCAGCATGCTATCTCCACATTGTCAAGAGGTTGCTCAAAGCCTTGGAATAAATACAAGCCAGTCAATCGTGAAATTAGCCCCAAATCTAAATTCTAAGGAAAAATATGTCCTTCATTATCGAAATCTCAAACAATATTTAGCCTTCGGTATGCAGCTGAAGAAAATACATCGCGTTTTAGAATTTAATCAGTCTTGCTGGCTAAAACCATATATAGAATTGAATACAGATCAGCGGAAGAAAGCTAGAAACGACTTCGAGAAGGACTTCTTCAAACTGATGAATAATGCTGTGTTTGGAAAAACGATGGAAAATTTTAGAAATCGAGTGAAAATTGAATTGACTCAGAGCCCAAAGAGAGTATGTAAACTCGTAGCAATCACCTGCTTTTCACTCTTTTCGTGTTTTTGACAACGACCTCGCATGTGTGCAATCAGAGATAACTAAATTGAAACTCAACAGGCCTATTTTATGCTGGTTTCAGTATTCTAGATATTAGTAAACTATTGATGTATAGCTTTCATTATGACTATATTAGTCCGAAATATGGAGAAAAAGCTAAATTATTGTTCACTGATACAGATTCACTGTGCTACGAGCTTCAAACCGAGGACGTGTATGCTGATATGAAAGATGATATAGATCATTTTGACACGTCCGACTATCACATAAACCATGTTTTGCATAGTACACATAATAAAAAGGTACTAGGTAAAATGAAAGATGAACTTTCAGGAGTACCTATCAAAGAATTCGCAGGCCTTCGTTCTAAAATGTATTCCCTTCAGAGTTTACATGAGGAGAAGAAGACTGGGAAAGGAGTCCCCAAATACATCGTAAAAAGAACCCTTCGTCACAAGGATTACAGAGACTGCTTAATAAACAAATCACCTTGTCGAGTAGATTTGACAAGGATTCAAAGTAGCAACCATCATCTTCATACAGTGAAATGTGTAAAACTTGGTCTGTCACCATTTGACGATAAAAGATATATTTTAGAAAATGGTTATGACACCTTTTCGTACGGTCACTACAAAAAAAATGAAAAAATAATGTAACAGAAAAAACGAATATTTTGTTAAATCTGTGATTTTTAATATGTTTGAGATACATGTTAATATGCATAAAAATATGATGATGTTATCCGAATGTATGTATAATCTTTTTTTTTTGCATAACCCCTGTATATGTAAAAACATCACATGTAATTACCATATGTAGACAGCTGTATGTAAAACCATTTCCTGTGTTAACCTGCATTTTTGTAAGCAGGCTGTAAAGTATATCTAATCAATGTAAAAAAAAAGCATCATTGTGAAATGTGTAAATACATTTATAAACCAATGGATACCATTACTTGTGTAAAATATTATGTGAAACCTATGCAATGTCATTGTATCTCCCAATACTTTGATATCAATCGCGACTTCTCACGTGACTCTCCCGTGACGCTCCCGCAGAGCTCATGACTCATTTCCACAGGCTGCAACTGCAACGTGCTTGGGGAATCAGCTCGCTCATTGGGTTGGGTTGTTTTACCTCTGAGCGGCACTTTTTGCACACCATGGGCTAAATGGACAGGTCACATGGACCCCGAAGGCTCAGAGAAGGTTGGGGGAGGGGACCCACTGTAACAGCTGTTGGAAGACAGATGGTAGCCTCCCGTCAAGGCCATCCAGCATGTTCTTTAACGTTGGGCCTCTGAGCGGCACTTTTTGCACACCATGGGCTAAATGGCCAGGTCACAAGGACCCTGAAGGCTCAGAGAAGGTTGGGGGAGGGGACCCACTGTAACAGTTGTTGGAAGACAGATGGTAGCCTCCCGTCAAGGCCATCCAGCGTGTTCTTTAACGTGCACAGTGTATGGCTCTCCCGCACACGGAGCCACAGCTTAACGTTCCATCCGACGGACGGCGGCCTATTCCAAGCCCATCAGTGTCCCCTACTGACCGTGGGCAGGGCGGGGAATTTTGCGGAGATAAATCTCAAAGCTGACCCAGCTGGGACTCGAACCTGGGAACTACAGATCATGAGCCTGGCGCGCTACCGACTGAGCCACCCCCGCCCCGATCGCTCACTGGGGGAAAAGTCTTAAATACATGCATTTCTGGGATTACACTTATAATAATATGTCGGTAATTCTCTTAATTTTCATGGTTTATCAAACATTACGTATAATTTCACGATGTAGAGACGTTCTCAAGTATTAAGAAGTGATGAAAATATAAGATTTGTTTTCGAAGCTATCGTAAGTCGCCTGCATGCTAGTTCATTACACTATTCCACATCGAGCCTCCTCAAAATCAACGTCTTTTTTTTTTAAAAACAATCGCCTCTCAAAAGTTCCAGGACTACAATAAACGTGCAGCGTGCTGTGTTTATGAGAAATTTATCAGCACGGGATGAAATTCTAATTTTTACTTTGCAGAGACGGAATATCCCTGACTTTCACTAAGCAAATTTTTTATCAAGTGTTTTAGAGCTGATTTTACTGGATATTAATACTTTTCAGTAATAACATACAGGGAAAAGGATAATTTCTCTACATTATATAATAGACTATAGGTGAATTTTATATACTTTTCCTACGAGTAAGTAAAAAAAGTTGGAATGTCACACTATTATTCGAATTACAAGTTAATAATTGTTTTACTATGGAATGTTTCCATGACAAAAAAGGGGCGGGGGTGGCTCAGTCGGTAGCGCGCCAGGCTCGTAATCTGTAGTTTCCAGGTTCGAGTCCCAGCTGTGTCAGCGTTGAGATTTATCTCCACAAAATTCCCTGCCCACGGTCAGTAAGGGACACCGATGGGCTTGGAAAGGCCGCCGTCCGTCGGATGGGACGTTAAGCCGTAGCCCCGTGTGCGGGAGTGATATACCCTGTGCACGTTAAAGAACACACTGGATGGCCTTGACGGGAGGCTACCGTCTGTCTCCCAACAGCTATTCCAGTGGGTCCCCTCCCCCAACCTTCTCTGAGCCTTCGGGGTCCATGTGACCTGGCCATTTAGCCCATGGTGTGCAAAAAAGTGCCGCTCAGTTTTTGTCATGGGTTGGGTAAAACAACCCAACCACATGACAAAAAAAGTCTGATGTTTAATTAAAAACAATGTTTTTTCCTAAATCCATAGAAAATTAAAAGGATTTCACCATATAATTTAAGTGATTTAAATAAAAAAAAGAGAAAATTCTCTAAAAAAAATGAGTTTTTTTTTTGTGTTTTTTACTAAACCGCTGAAATATGTGGTGTAATCTCTTAATATTCGTTTCAATGCATTTAATGAAAGGAGACGTTATTTTCACCTCTGAAATTCAAAAAAACTAATTGTTTTCGCTTATTAATGTGTGGCTTTCTTTGATGTCGTAAAAGATTGTCTTTTCTTCCAAACTCCATTGCACATTCTTCGCATTTGTAGGTTTTCCTGGAGATGTGGGTTAACTCGTGACGACGGACGTCATCTCTCATTGTGAATGTCGATTCGCATTGAGAGCACTTAAACAAGTTTTTTTCATCGTGATTTCTCATATGACGAATGAGATGTTTCTGGAGCGTGAAAGCCTTCTCACATATATTACATGGATACGTTATAAAACAGTGAGTTGTAAAAATAGCTGATTTTATAGTTGTAAAAATAGCTGATTTTATAGTTGTAAAAATAGCTGATTTTATACTACACGCGGACGTCAAGAACTATCGCTATTGACTTCTAGCAGTTGAAAAAAAATCACGCAGACGCAGCTGCAAAGAATCGTCACTGTCAACTTCTGACAACAGAATGAGGATTCTAAAGATCAAAGATCATAGTTGACAAAGTGCAGTACCAGTCTATGACTATACCTGCTTCATCTAATAATTATACCTGAGGTAATGATTAAATTAGGAGTAAATGAAACGGCTAAGCCGTGGCAGAGACTGCCTATGATAAGTGTAGGGAGGGATAAAATAAGGAAAGAGGAATGAAAATAGTGAAAGGTAAGCATGATAGTAACTATTCAGGGAAAATATGAGTCAAGAGTGACAGAGATAGTGTGTGTACAGGAGGGGCCCATGTGTTAGACACCTGCAGTTCACGCAGTCCTCTGGGGGCGGGGGGGGGGCTCAGTCGGTAGCGCGCCAGACTCGTAATCTGTAGTTCCCAGGTTCGAGTCCCAGCTGGGTCAGCGTTGAGATTTATCTCCGCAAAATTCCCGCCCTGCTCACGGTCAGTAGGGGACATTGATGGGTTTGGAAAGGCCGCCGTCCATCGGATGGGACGTTAAGCCGTGGCCCCGTGTGCGGGAGAGCCATACCCTGTGCACGTTAAAGAACACGTTGGATGGCCTTGACGGGAGGCTACCATCTGTCTCCCAACAGCTGTTCCAGTGGGTCCCCTCCCCCAACCTTCTCTGAGCCTTCGGGGTCCATGTGACCTGGCCATTTAGTCCATGGTGTGCAAAAAAGTGCCGCTCAGAGGTAAAACAACCCAACCCAACTCACGCAGTCCTCAGTCATCTTCCAATTCAATAAAAGATTTAGTGTGGCAAGAAAAGATTTTATAGTCCACAGACTTCCTGACTAGTTGATTTTCATGCTTATAGGCATTATCGAAGTATATGAGGATTCTGACTGATGGATGTCATATTTATACTAGAAGAAGGACTATCCCGCAAAAACTGGAATAAAAGACTGTCCCGCAGAAACGAAAAGAAAAAAATGCCATTGGGTAAAAATGAAAAACAAAAATATTTAAAAGAAAAACGCTGAAAGGAAAAAAAAATCTGATTTTAAAACAAATTATTTGAAATTATGAAAAATATTGAGAGGAAATATGTATTGGTGACCTGTATGGGTGACGAAAAAGGCCCGCGTCCTCTTTGAAACACAAGGAGGCGGATCCCATAGGATTAACATTAATCCGCCTCTAGTCCAGAACCCTGATTAACCTCCTACTTATAATCTTCTTGATAATAGTTTAAATTACAATTTTTTTTTAAGTTTTCACGTAAACCAAAAGAAAAGTTTTATCCAGAACATTGTTCGTTTGCTCCGTTGCACGTGAACTGCGACGAGCTCCAGAAATCGTCCTGATTTCGATGCATACAGAGAATTTAATTCAAAGTTTTATCAACAGTTGAATGTGAATCATATAATCTTCTCGATATTTCATTTTCAAAATATTCAATGAATAGAATCAAGAGCATAGCTATGGGAATTGGGTTAGGTTGTTTTACCTCTGAATGGCACTTTTTTGCACACCATGGGCTAAATGGCCAGGTCACATGAACCCCGAAGGCTCAGATAAGGTTGAGGGAGGGGACTCACTGGAACAGCAGTTGGGAGACAGATGGTAGCCTCCGTCATAGCCATCCAGCATGTTCTTTAATGTGCACAAGGTATGCCTCTCCCGCACACGGGGCCATGGCTTAACCTCCCATCCGACGGACGGTTGTGTTTCCAAGCCCATCAGTGTCCCCTACTGACCCTGGGCAGGGCGGGGAAATTTTGCGGAGATAAATCTCAACGCTGACCCAGCTGGGACTCGAACCTAGGAATTGCAGATTGCGAGCCTGGCGCGCTACGACTGAGCCACCCCCGTCCCCAGTTGTGGGGGAGGGTCCCCTCAAAATAAGTCGGAGTTCGAAAAATTCGAAACGACTACGATTCACCTGAGATGTAAAAATTCGGATATTTTTATAAAATTATGGTGAGTTGGCAAAATTCGAAACCACTTGGTAAAATACAGGTGAGGTGTGAAAATTGCGATTGTTTTTTCGAAATTATAATGGGTTGGTAAAATAGAGGAAAGTGGCAAAATTCGAAGCCACTTGATAAAATGCAGGTCAATTGTGAAAATTGGGATATGTTTGTAAAACAATTTGTCTGGAGCGTGAAAGCCTTCTCACGTATATTACATGGATAGATGCGAATTGGCAAAATAGAGGAACTTGACAAAATTCGAAGCCCTAAAGTAAGATACAAGTGAGTTGTGAAAATTGGGATTGATTTTTGTGAAATTAAGGAGAGTTGGAAAAATTGAGACAACTTATAACAAAATTCGAAGTGACTTGGTAAAATTCGGTGAGATATAAAAAAATTGATTTTAATTTTTTCTGTAACATGCTGAGCGGTAACTTTTGTATATACTTATAAATATAAACAAATTTTTGCTCTGCCCCCCCCCCTCCACCCACCCATTGTCCTTCGCTACGGGGTGATGGTGGCTCAGTCGGTAGCGCGCCAGGCTCGTAATCTGCAGTTCCCAGGTTCGAGTCCCAGCTGGGTCATCGTTGGACTTATCTCCGTAAAACTCACCGCCCTGTCCACGGTCAGTAGTGGATATCGATGGGCTTGGAAAGGCCGCCGTCCTTCGCATGGGACGTTAAGTCGTGGTCCAGTGCGTGAGAGAGCCATACCCTGTGCACGTTAAAGAACACGCTGGATGGCCTTGACGGGAGGCTACCATCTGTCTCCCAAGAGCTGTTCCAGTGGGTCCCCTCCCCCAACCTTCTCTGAACCTTCGGGGTCCTTGTGACCTGGCCATTTAGCCCATGGTGTGCAAAAAAGTGCCGCTCAGAGGTAAAACAACCCAAATCCTTCGCTACGTCCCTGGATAGAAAACTCGAAACGAGTTTTTCTACCTGACAGTTGGTAAAAGTATGGGAATGTAGTAGAAAAATTTTTTAGAGTTTTCCTGTTCACAACATATTTCTGTAACAAAAACAAAGAAGCTATCCCAAAGTTTCATATCGGAGATAAAAACAAGATTTAAGTAACCTCTTTTAACCCCAAAATTGTAATTACATGATATTGTCCCTTCCTTGTTATTCAATTTACATTCGACCTCGTTTCAGTTTGCTGTTTGAAATTCCCTGAAACATATTGAGTCATTGTTCCCGGAAAGTATCCTTGTGCTGCCATCTGTCGACCATTTATGAAACATTTGATCAAAATATTCCAGAACTACGTAAAAAGGAGTTTTTCAAAAACTTTCCTATCAGTTCCGTTAAGAAGACTGGATTTTTTTGTTTGCTTAATTCTTTACATATCTAGAGGTTTCGTCTTGACCCTTTTCAGTTGTAATGTTGGTTGATCAGATTTCCATAATCCCGCTGGAAAATTGATCGAAATATTAATTTATGTTAAATAATATCAGGTATACATGGCAAGGTTATAGAAGGTGAGGATTCTGTCATGGCTAGGTGGGCTGAGCATTTCAGTGATGTTCTAAACAATGTGGTTAGTTCTACTCCCATTGTTTGCAATGATGATAGATGCATTGTTGGCTTTAATGTTGGCCCTATAACACAATCTGAAGTTAGTTTGGCTATTTCTAAACTTAAACTTCATAAATCCCCAGGGGTGGATGAAATTACTACGGAAATGCTTAGAGCTGGGAATGTTTCAGTTACCATTTGGATGACTGAAATTTTGAATAACTTTTATGATAAAGGCATGGTTCCTAAAGATTTTACCAGAGCTATTATTATCCCTATTTTCAAAAAAGGTGATCGCAGTTCTTGTGATAACTATAGGGGTATCAGCCTACTCTCCGTTCCAGGTAAAGTTCTTTCCATGATTGTGCTTAATAGAATTAAGAATCTGGTTGACAGGCAATTTCGTGATGAGCAATGTGGATTCAGAAGTGGTAGGGGATGTGTAGATCAGATATTTTCACTTAGGCAGATTCTTGAGAAATGTTTAGAGTTTCAGAAACCTTTGGTTGCTAGCTTTGTTGATTTCAAAAAGGCTTTCGACTCTGTTGATCGTCATAATTTGTGGTTGATTGTGAGATCATATGGTATACCAGACAAGTTAGTTAACATAATGAAAGCTCTCTATAATAACACTGAGTCATGTGTGAGAGTTGGTAAGTCTTGTAGCAATTGGTTTAGCATTACTTCTGGTGTTCGACAAGGGTGCATTTTGTCTCCTTTTCTCTTTAGTTTGGTTGTTGATTATGTTATGCGAAATTCACTTCATGGGAAAGCTTTTGGCCTTAAATGGGCTGGAGATACGAAAATTTCTGATTTAGATTATGCTGATGATTTAGCCCTTTTGGCAAATGATGTTGATGAGATGAACTCTTTCATTCGAACTGTTGATGAGACTGGTAGTACAGTAGGTTTGGTTATAAACAGAGAGAAAACTAAAGTGATGAAAATTGGTCAGGCAGGTTGTGATTCAGTTAATCTGAATGGTTGCAGTCTTGAGCAGGTGTCACAGTTTAATTACCTTGGGAGCTGCGTAACTGATACTGGTGATGTGCGGCATGAGATTAACAGACGAATAGGTATTGCTGCCGGGACTTTTAAGAATCTATGGAGATTGTGGAGAAATAGGCGTATACACCTAAAGACTAAAATTAGACTGTATAATAGTTTGGTTCTTTCTAGAGTTAGTTATGGTAGTGAAACTTGGACGCTGTGTAAGCAAGATAACAGGAAACTAGATGCTTTTGATTCTAGATGCTTACGCAGTATCTTGGGTATTAGGTGGTTTAACTTTGTAACTAATGATGAGGTTAGGCAAAGGAGTCTGCAACCTCCTTTAAGCAGCATATTGTGCAGAGAGAGACTCCGCTGGTTTGGCCATGTTGCCCGTATGGATAATTATAGATTGGCGAATAGGGTTATGAACAGTGTGCCTAGAGGCCTCAGAAGGAGGGGGAGACCTAGGATGCGGTGGGCAGACAATGTCAAACAGGACCTTGTTAGAATTGGTGTACAATGGCCGGATGCAGCAGATGTAGCTCAGGACAGATATGCTTGGAGAATTAAACTGCGCGGTCTGGTTGAACCTCCGTAGCCCATGGCTGCTTGAGGATGATGATGATGATGATATCAAAAATTAATGTTTATTTTTTTCTTTAAAGCAGTGTCTCGCAAACTGTGTGCCGCGGCACAGTAGTGTGCCACGAGAGATTCCAAGTGTGCCTCGAGAGATTTTCAAATTGACACTAGATATTCGAAAGATTTCATTTTGACTTGACTTGTGTTATCGACGTGCTTTAATATCGACGTGCTATAATAAAAATCTTTCAGATTTTATCAACTGGGATCTTGTAAGTATTTACCAAGCTTTTTCCAAATTTTGGTATTAATTTTTGATTAATTCAAGCCATAGAATGGGCAAATATTTAAAACAAACACCGAGTTATGAATTAAAGAACGAGAGCAAATCTTCAAGTAAAACCAGGCTGATGACTTCAACAAAGCGCAAATATAATGACGATTATATAGAGTTTGTTTTAATTCTTTTTTAGGTGTGCCGCGGGAAAAAAAAATAGATTGAGTGTGCCGCGGAAACAAAATTAGATTCAGTGTGCCGCAGAGTAAAAAAGTTTGCGAGACACTGCTTTAAAGTAACGTAAATCTTGTTTTCTTAATGGGTGAAGAGACTTGCCAATGACGTAGTGTAGACATGGACTGCGAACAAGAAAGTTGTGTGAGCAGTTATATCATAATAGTGCTCAGTATTCCAGAAAAAAGCCTTTCTTGTGAAACATTATTTTCGTACATATCGTCAAGGGTGCTGAGAGGGACCGAGTGTGAAAATGGTGAGGGAGCATTTTGAGAAAAAGTTCAACAAACCATATCCAAATAAGAAAATGGTTAGGGTTTGGTCAAGAACAGAATGGTTGTGCTTGCACCCAAGACGAAGTACATTTTCGGCACCTTTCTTACAGATATTTTACAGGCATCGGCCTTGCAAATGGTGTTGCTAATGAAGATATCATGAGACTGGAACAGTGGTGTCTCAATGGTAGCAGCCAGGGGGCAGGCCTTAAGCCGAATGGAACGAATCGGGCCCTATATTCGAGGGGGGCCCTATGCTAGGGTTGTAACCTCCATGTAAATAAAAATAAAATAAATACCTCCTCAAGCAGCTGCTTGCCACAGAGGTCTGACAGGAGCCTGTCAGTTTATATGCCATAGTAGAAGATCTGAGAGGATGGCAGGACCTCAGCTGAAAAACGATACATACATCCATACCTTATCCGGGCTTGAACCCAGGTCCCTTAGATCAGTAAGCCAAGCATGCTAACTACTCGGCCACGGGACGGCTAACCTCAATGAAGGGAGGAAATTTTCATCCTAAAGAGGAAATTTTCGTCCTATTTTGTGAGAAATACAGATTTTAGAGTTAGCAACGTTATGTGCAGTGTAAATTTTTTAAAGCCGTCCCGTGCCGAGTGGTTAGCACGCTTGGCTACTGATCTACGGGACCTGGGTTCGAGCCCCGGATTAGGCATGGATGTGTGTGCTGTTTTTCTGCTGAGGTCCCGCCATCCTCACAGACCTTCTACTATGGCATATAAACTGACAGGCTCCTGTCAGACATCTGTGGCAAGCAGCTGCTTGAGGGGGTAATTTATTTATTTATTTTACTAGCCGTCCCGTGGCCGAGTGGTTAGCTCGCTTGGCTACTGATCTACGGGACCTGGGTTCGAGCCCCGGGTAACGTATGGCTGTTTGTGTCGTTTTTCTGCTGAGGTCCTGCCATCCTCATAGGCCTACTGTGGCATATAAACTAACAGGCTCCGGTCAGACCTCTGTGGCAAGCAGCTGCTTGAGGGGGGTATTTATTATTTATTAAATTTTTTAGCATATTAGTTTTTAATTGTTTGTTTTTGAACGTACAGGCCCCGCATTTGCTAAGGTTGGGCCTGGAAGCAGCGTTTGTGAAGGAAACAGACCACCACATACAGGCATATATGGGCATATAGGGAGAGGTGACTTTTCAAAGAATGGTTTACGACATGGGGTTTTTTGCCTATCATTTACAAGTTAAGAGGAAGTTGCCAGAACCAAATATGTTACAGACATTTGTGCACAGATTCTTTTTAGTGTTTAGGAAGATGAGTTCGCTCTACAATATTTGATATTTCACCTTTTGTTGCATGGCTGCCACAACAGACGACCAGGTTCCTGGGTTTTCAACGACTACATGAGGTTATGGTAATGTCACCATTTTTTTCAAATTCAAAACCAGGACATTTACAATAGCTCAGCATGAGTAATAGTCGCTGTCATGGAATATAAGTTGGAAAATATTGCGAAGTATGCTTATCTTTTGTTATATTTGATATGGTAATTAGTATATGGTGATTAGTACCTGCATAATTGTATGCTTAGAATTTTTGAATTTAAGTAATAAAGAAACAAGTGTAGCAGTAAAACAAAATGGTTTTAATAAAAAAAAAGGTACAAAAGTACTTTATTTACATTCCCAATTTTTCTTCATATAATTCTGTGAAGAGTGGATTGATTTTAATAATAATTCGTTTTCCTGAATGTTTTTATAAAATTTCACACAAATTTGGTTAAAATTATATTTAGCGATTAGGATTGGGTTGTTTTACCCCTGAGCGGCACTTTTTTGCACACCATGGGCTAAATGGCCAGGTCACATGGACCCCGAAGGCTCAGAGAAGGTTGGGGGAGGGGACCCACTGGAACAGCTGTTGGGAGACAGATGGTAGCCTCCCGTCAAGGCCATCCAGCGTGTTCTTTAACGTGCACAAGGTGTGGCTCTCCTGCACACGGAACCACGGCTTAACGTCCCATCCTAAGGACGGCGGTCTTTCCAAGATCCTCGGTGTCCCCTACTGACCGTGCGCAGGGCGGGGAATTTTGCGGAGATAAATCTCAACGCTGATCCAGCTGGGACTCGAACCTGGGAACTACAGATTACGAGCCTGGCGCGCTACCGAATGAGCCACCCCCATAAAATCTACGTGACTTGTGAAAATTTGTAATCTTTCTTTTTGTAAAATTAAGGAGAGTTGATCTCTATGTTGCGATCTTGTGCAACCACGGCAATTCCCGGTTCCGCCTGACAGCACTACCTGGTTAAAGAAAAGCCATGACTATCTAGAGCCGGGGGCAAGGAATACGCCCTATAGGCGCACCTCAACCCCGGCCTCACATGGCAGCAGTCCTATAGAAGGAAAGCTGACCACCGGAAGAAACCTAACTTTAATCTATTCCCCGGTTTGCAAATGTGCAAGGATATAAAGATCCAAGCTCGATCGGCACCCGGGGTGGAGACTCTTAGTAAGACCCAGACTTTTTGGACGGCTCGTGCCTACTAGGCAGGAGGAACCTTTCGACCGAGCCGTCGAACTGACCACCCAAGGTCCCTGAAAGGTGAGGTCTCCGACGCCGTCACCACCCGACCGGCAATCAAGCCGGCCAGCAGCGTCTTCAACCTCGGTTGGCCTTGGCCATGTCCAACCGACGCCCAACCCGGTCGGCACAGCCTTCAGCCGGGTTGCTGGGCCCTAGGCCCCCCCACCACGACAAGGTGGTCCCCTATCGGGGGGGAATTAAGGAGAGTTGTCAAAATCAAGGCAACTTGGGAAATCTAAGGCAGTTTGGAAAATGGAGAGACGATAAAATCTAGAGCAGTTGGCAAAATTCGAAGCCACTTAATAAAATTCAGGTAAGATGTACAAACTGAGATTTTTTTTTCTGTAAAATTATGACGATCCGAGGCATGGCTCCTTCTGGTATTAATAAGTCCACTGGCAAAAAAAAATGGATTTCTCAACTTCACTACGCCTTTTGACAGAAAAGCAGCCTCTCCTTTTTCTAAATTCTTTTTGACACAAAAGCAATTCGGTAGATAGGTTTCTTACACTGTAACTAGATTCCAGATTATCACTGTAAAAATCGAAACCAACAACTTAAATAAAAAATGGGAATTCTTGAGATATGGTCAGATATCAGACCAGCTGTGGTTTTAGCTTTTTGTCAAAGTGGCTGCACGGTGCGGTTCTGACTTCTTCCAGTTTGACTCAGAGGTTTGATCGAAACGAAAAGATGACAAGAATGGAACACATGCATTTATTTTTTACAGTATTTTGGGGATTGGAACTTTTGCAGCTGTCAAAATTCCCTGATATAATTTTTGAATTGAATTAAATCTTTATATTTGTTACATTTTATTTTGTTTCCCAGGTTCGAGTCCCATCTGGGTCAGCGTTGAGATTTATCTCCGCAAAATTCCCCGCCCTGCCCACGGTCAGTAGGGGACACCGATGGGCTTGGAAAGGCCGCCGTCCGTCGGATGGGACGTTAAGCCGTGGCCCCGTGTGCGGGAGAGCCATACCCTGTGCACGTTAAAGAACACACTGGATGGCCTTGACGGGAGGCTACCATCTGTCTCCCAACAGCTGTTCCAGTGGGTCCCTCCTCCAACCTTCTCTGAGCCTTCGGGGTCCATGTGACCTGGCCATTTAGCCCATGGTGTGCAAAAAAGTGCCGCTCAGAGGTAAAACAACCCAACCCAACCCAACAACATTTTATTTTGTTGTTTGAGATAGCTTTTCGTAACTGAAAATTTTGAAGGAGGAAGAAATTACGAACATTTTATTTGCCGTTGATAGTTCAGAGAATGAAGTCAACAAATTCAGATCGCAATCAACCAATATTCAGCTGCACTGAGTGATTTTTAAACGTTGATAATTATGATAGAGAATATTATTTTTCAGACATTTCACAGTTCAACGAATTCGATTACTAATGAAAATGGGGGGTGGGGTGGCTCAGTCGGTAGCGCGCCAGGCTCGTAATCTGTGGTTCCCAGGTTCGAGTCCCAGCTGGGTCAGCGTTGAGATTTATCTCCGCAAAATTCCCCGCCCTGCCCACGGTCAGTAGGGGACACCGATGGGCCTGGAAAGGACGCCGTCCGTCGGATGGGACGTTAAGCCGTGGCCCCGTGTGCGAGAGAGCCATACCCTGTGCACGTTAAAGAACACGCTGGATGGCCTTGACGGGAGGCTACCATCTGTCTCCCAACAGCTGTTCCAGTGGGTCCCCTCCCCCAACCTTCTCTGAGCCTTCGGGGTCCGTGTGACCTGGTCATTTAGCCCATGGTGTGCAAAAAAAGTGCTGCTCAGAGGTAAAACAACACAACTAATGAAAATGGAGGTGGCAAGTTCACAATCATTCGGTAAGATCGGAACGCTTTGGAATTTTAAAATTACTGCTGAGTTGGGTTTTTTTACCTCTGAGCAGAGCTTTTTTGCACACCATGGGCTAAATGGCTAGGTCACAAGGACCCCGAAGGCTCAGAGAAGGTTGGGGGAGGGGACCCACTGGAACAGCTGTTGGGAGACAGATGGTAGCCTCCCGTCAAGGCCATCCAGCGTGTTCTTTAACGTGCACAGGGTATGGCTCTCTCCCACACACGGGGCCACGGCTTAACGTCCCATCCGACAGACGACGGACTTTCCAAGCCCATTGATGCCACTTACTGACCGTGGGCAGGGCGGGGAATTTTGCAGAGCTAAATCTCAACGCTGACCCAGGTGGAACTCGAACCTGGGAACTGCAGACTACGAGCCTGGCGCGCACCCCGCCGCATTACTGTTTAGTTACAATATGTGTGAATTGATTATGGACAATAAGAACAGACATGTTAACCATCTAAAACAGGTCCACTCAATCTGCAGCTCATAATACACACAAAAAAAAATTCCTAATCTGGGTTCGAGTCCCGGGTAAGGCATGGCTGTTTGTGTTGTTTTTCTGTCGAGGTCCTGCCATCCTCTCAGACCTTCTACTACGGCATATAAACTGACAGGCTCCTGTCAGACCTATGTGGCAAGCAGCAGCTTGAGGAGGTATTTATTTTTATTTTATTTTAATCTGGCTCATTTCTTCAGTGTTATTCGACCAAACATATTTAGGTACTTAAAAATAATAAATAAATACCCCCTCAAGCAGCTGCTTGCCACAGAGGTCTGACAGGAGCCTGTCAGTTTATATGCCACAGTAGAAGATCTGAGAGGATGGCAGGACCTCAGCAGAAAACAACACGAACGGACCCGGGGCTCGAACCCAGGTCCCGTAGATCAGTAGCCAAGCGCGCTAACCACTCGGCCACGGGACGGCTAGGTACTTAACTAAATGATTTTACCAATTCTAAATACTAATTTAAAAAGTACATTTTTGTTTCTAATCATACTTTCTTGATTCTTAAAAGTAGTTTTCTTTCTAATTTCTTTGAAAAAAATTTTTTTTTTCGTTTTTAATTTGAGAATTTTTCCCTGCTGATCTTTCAGAATGTAGTTTTTCTTTAGTGCCTCTTCAATAAGTTTGGGTTGGAAGATCCTGATCTAAAGGGAAAGAAAATAAATACGAATCTAAATTGGAACCCGATTGATTACATTAATAAAACACGGGAATTCTTTAGCTAAGAAATTTTCAAATAGTCCTCGCTTAAAAGATTATTGTTCTGATAATCCCATTTCGGGAGGGGATCAATCATGATGAAGAGGAAACTGCATCATGCCTC